>JAPXFQ010001343.1:0-600000 GCA_028564705.1 Apricaphanius iberus
AGGGACCAGCCGACAAGGGTTCCCCGCCGCCGCCGCAGGCAAGGAGGACCCGCAGCCAACCGACGGACAACACACGCCGCCGCCACCCCGGACCAGTACCCACCGCCAACAACCCAGCCCGCCTCCACACATCCACACGCCAGGGAGCCACAGCAAGAGCCACAGCGGATGTACGCCCTCCCCAGGCCGCGCCCAGCCGGCACCTGGACATCCAGATCTTCCAGCTCCAGGGTCCAGATCCCGCCCCACGTGGGGCGCCAAGATCAGGGGCCCAGCCAATGCCGGACAGCCCCACCAGGCGAACAGACCAGCCAGCTGAAGTCCTGGAACCGGCAGGAGGATTGGGCGCCAGGCACGGTCCCCACCGATCCACCGGACGGCACCAACCTATTCTACAAACCCGGCACCCCCATAAGAGGTGCCCCAGTCAATCCAAGGAGGACATCGGCCCGAAACAGCGGCCGCCCGACACACCGGACCACCCAGGACCCGCCCGACATGCACCAGGACCGAGCCGGGCCGCAACCGGGACCCCCAGCCCCATGCATCGAGAGTCATCATCAACCAGCGGGCAGGAGCAACCATCACCGACGGGGAGTGACGGGGAGGGAAGAAGATGCATCAGGCCAGAGAGCAGCCAAACACCCAACCTGACAGGTAGACATAGACAGACAGAGACACTCATACGTACCCTCCCTCTCATGTGTACACATTCTTACAAATACAGGACATACGAAAAAAGGACGCTATACCCTCATTCATACCCCCCATACGTACACTATACTCCATACTCCCAGGCCCAGGGACAGACGCCCCAGTAGAGAACCCTGCCCCTGCACCCAGGAGACAGACCCCTTTGCCCACCAGGACGGGGACAAGTAGACCGCCAAGGCCCCACACCGGCAAGAGCAGCCCACCAGCCCAGGACCCCGACCAGACGGCGTGATGTTCTATCCGGGCTCCGACCCCTGATGGTCCAACGAACAGGGGTGTGGAAAGACCCCCCAGCCTCTCTCCCCCAGCTCAATGTGGTGTTGTTGCGTGTTGTTCTAATGTGCACTTAAAACAGAGGGGGGGGACATGGGAATACTGCCGGGTACCCCCATCTCCCCCCCCGGGCCCTCAGTGTCTAGATGCGTTTAACCAGTGGGTGCCGGCACCACAGGGCGAGGCCCCCACAACGGGGGGGCCTCGCCTGTGGCGCCACACCGCCAGGTCCCTACATGTGCGTTCCCTGTAAATGTTGCAAGTGTAGTGTCTAAATTGCTCAATAAAATCGGGACCCAGGCCGCCACCGGGTAGCGAAGACGGAAGCTCCATCCCGCACCCCAGTGACGTGCCCACGTCCCAAGGCCTTGTGAATGGTAGAATGAAGGAGCAGGTGGACAGAGGCATGGGGATGGGGAGAAAATAACTGGGGTGACCATTGCCAACCCCAGGGAGCCAGCTCCCCTGCTGACTCCAATAGGCACCCCCGTTCGGCCCGATCCACCAGGGGTGGGAGGCCCCAGCACGTCCAGTCGGGGCCCACGGCAGCGGTACCGCCGAGCCCCATGGGGGCCCCGGCAATCCACCAGCCCCCATGCCAGGGGCATACCTAAATCCTCCCCAACATTCACACTGCTAACAAAACACATGTCACTAGACACCCAGGTTGAGTTTAGCCCCCCCTCACCCTCAACGCCCTCCCCCCTCCCGTCCCAAGCGCACCCCGTTAAAAAGAGCGCCTGTGCTAGATGGTAAAAAGCCTCCCCGCCAATAAGAGACGCCCCAGGCACCGCCAGCGTCCGAGGACCCCCGGGCCGAGGCCGGAACCCGGCGCACCACCGACTCGGGTACCCCGGACATGCCGCGCCAGGCCCGTGAGCAGACCGAAGTCCCGGGCGGCCAATCCCCAGGCCGACATCCTCCAGCCTTGCTACTACCGCCCGATGGCCGGGTGGCAACAGAACCCAGCACGTCCACCCACCAGCCCACACCCCACCAACTGGTCAGTCACCGTGGAGGCCGACCAACACCGGCCAGAGCCCCCCACCCCAGCACCCCCGCGAGGGCTAAGACCAAGACCCAGGAGCCATGTCCAGTGTCAATATAGCCGATCGGGCCCGGAGACGCCGGCCACCCGCCACGGCCTCTCGCCGACGCCCGGACGCGGCAAGCGGCCACCGGGGAGCAAGCGACAGGAACCAGCCCGGGGAGATGGAAAGGGCAGCAGCGCCCGCCAACCACCGGCCGACCACAGCCCCCCCCCAGCCGGCACCGACGGCAGCGGCCCCCCCCCAACCCCCGGCCAAGCCCCGCCAGGGGGCGCGCCGCCCCAGAACCCCGAGCCCCAGGCCCAGTCCAGACCCCCCCAGAGCAGCACAGCACCAGGCCAGTAACCCGTGTCCGCCAGCACGACCCCTCTAAGGCGCCGCATGCAGCCACTAGGAGTCACCACACAAAGACCCCAAAGTCCCACCCCAGGCGAGGGTCTCGGCACCTATCGCCGAACCGCAAGTGGACCCACCCCCAAGGAATTTAATGTTTTGTATATTTTAGATAGCAGTTTGGGAGGGTTAAGATTAAGGAAGTCTAAAACTTTTCCTGGAATTTGTAAATCAACTGTATTGAGCCTAAATTTATTTTTTATAATTGATTTAATTTGTTGGTATTCTAAGAATTTATTCTTGTTAATTCCGAATTGTGTAACCAATGTATTAAAGGGGATAAAGTCTGTTCCATCAAATATATGCTCCAGGTATTCAATTCCTTTACAACTCCAGCCTGGAAAGTTAATCATGCATTTTTTTTGTAAGATATCCGGGTTATTCCAGATGGGTGTACGCCTGCATGGGACTAGTGAGGTCTTTGTCATTTTAAGAAATTCCCACCAAGCTGTCAGAGAGGAGCTGATATTTATACTTTTGAAACATTCATTTTGTTTTATATTTGAGCTAACAAAAGGTAGATCTGAAAGTTTTATCTTATTGCATAGTGTCTGTTCTACATCTACCCAGCACTCATCGATATAACTGTGTTTTACCCATCTTGATGTGTATTGGAGTCTGTTGGCTAAGAAATAATGACGAAAGTTTGGTAGGTCTAGACCTCCTTTATCTTTGGACTTCTGTAGTGTTTTTAAGCTGATACGTGGGGGTTTATCTTTCCAAAGGAATTTAGAAACAGAAGAGTCCAGAGATCCAAACCAATCAGGTGATGGTTTGCTTGGGATCATTGAGAATAAATAATTGATTCTAGGCAAAACCATCATTTTTATTGTAGCTACCCTTCCAATAAGTGATATTGGAAGGGATTTCCATCTTGCCAGATCATCTTCCACTTTTTTTAAAAGTGGGACGTAGTTTAGCTTAGATAAGTCTGCCAGTCTTGGTGAGATATGGATACCTAGATATGTAATATTTCCCGACCGGAGCTGTAAAGCAACAGGACTCTGGTAAGAACAGTTGATAGGAAGGACTGTAGATTTTAACCAATTTATGGAATAGTCTGAAACTCTTGAGTAAGATTTTATTAACTCAATTACCTGATACAAGGAAGTTTGTGAATGCTGTAGAAAAAGTAGTACATCATCTGCGTATAAACTGATTTTATGTTCTATTTTGTTGCATTGTATACCTTTAACATTATTATTTTGCCTGATTGCTGCTGCTAATGGTTCAATAAAAATAGCAAAGAGGGAGGGAGAAAGTGGACATCCCTGCCTGGTACCTCTCTGAAGAAAGAACCTTGATGATGTTTGATTATTGGTCCTAATACATGCTGTTGGTGAGCTGTATAATATTTTTAACCAGTTTACAAAAGAATTACTGAATCCGAATTTATTTAAGGCTGCAAATAAAAATTTCCAGTTAACTCTATCAAATGCTTTTTCTGCATCTAAAGATAATATATTGGTTTGGACGTTTTTACAGTGGGAATAATCTATTAAATCTATTAATCTATGTGAATTTGTGGAAGAGAGCCTACCTTTTATAAAACCTGTTTGATCCGGGTGGATTATTAGAGGTGTTATTTTCTCTATCCTTCTTGCAAGAGCTTTGCAAATTATTTTCTATTGCTCCACCATTTTGCCGGATGATTACGTTACGTAAGTCATCCGTGGTCCCGTTAAACAATAACTTATCAACGTCAATGTTTAATCAGTTGTCAAAAAACAATTAAAGTAATCAGTAATATTGGTACACTTTTGAATTTAGATGGCGAATTTGCTCGGTGTCAATGGTTGATAGTTCTTCGGTAGCCGAGATCACTCTTCTATGATTTTGGGGCTTTCGCTGCGTTGTGGGTTAGCGTAATGTCCACCGGCTGCGTGCATGTAGTCTATTAACATTGACTGATTCACTGCCCTTTAGCGGACAAAACATATAGAAGAAGTTTGATTCTTATTTCATTCTTACTGTAGACATGTAACGGTCAAAATATAACTAATAAATATTCAAATTTATTCGAATTTTAATAATAAAAAAACAAACTTTGAATATGATTTTTGGGCGAAAGTAAAAGCCCTACCACTGATGTTTTTCGACTGTGGTAGGAAGCTGGAACACCCGTAGAAAACCCATGAATGCATCAGCAGAACATACAAGCTCCAGGGCCTTTTTGCTGCAAAGCTACAGTGTTACAAACTGCTCCATCATGCTCCGAATCCTGAACCCGTAGATATTAAGATTTTTTTCAAGTATTCCTTATGGTTTTATTTCAAATGAATTTTTATTGGAAAAAAAACAAAAAAAACACGTATTTCTCAAATAAGTGCTTGCTTCTCTGGAATCCATGATAGGGCTTCATTTCGAGTGTAATTGTGTAGCACAGAGACCTTGCGGACCACAGGACTGCCATCGTTGATGAGTTGAGCCAGCATCATGGCCACGTTGTGGTCGATGGTGGTGGAGTGGTCCGTCCTTTCAGCTGAGTTTCCAACGAACGTTCCCAGAGCGAAAACAGCAGCACATCTCACCTGCAATTAAATAAGGACGACAAAACTGAACTTTCTGTTCTGTTGGTGCTTATTAGAGTGAGAGCAGAAGTCTCAGACTTGTAAACAAATGTATTCTCACTGAAGCCACATAAAAACGACAGAATGCCAAGTGAGACCAGTGAATAAAAGTTTCAGAAGTAATTAAATGTTAGTTTGTCTCCCAGCATCAGCATAAAACACAAAAATCATCAGAGCTGCAAGCCTCTATTAGCTGATCTTCAGTACTGTATCTCATTTCTTCCTTTCTGCTTCAATGGATGTTTAATCTAAACCCAGGGACGCCGAGAGAAAATTCTCTATTAGCGCCTGATGTCATTAACCAAACCATCTTACGGCACAAGCATGAATATTTTTTCTGCGTAAATTGTGGTGGCAACAGAAAACATTTTGTTTTGGAGTCATGAAGATGCACCGTCTCTCCTTTTTAATTCTGGCTGCAGTTGTTAACTCAATGTTGATAGTTTTAGTGCAGATAAAACACTTGTCATGAATATTTAAAGAGAACAAACACATTTAGAGGAAACAGAATTGCTTTCCTAAGTGCATTTCAAAGTTATCTTTTGCTTTCTATAAAAAGGAATAAGATCTAATTCAGGGTTTGGCCATGACCTGTGTGAAGTGCTTTACTTGGTATTAATTTTCTGCTTGTGCTGAATTTCATGTCCTGCAGCCGAGTCTATAAAAAAATGTTTGTCTGGTTTCAAAAACAAACCCTTTCTGATTATTTGACTTTATTTACAAAGTTGTGTCTGCTTCAATAAAAAGTTTAAATGACATCAATCTCATTGCTTTCTATTCCCCTGACACACAAAATGCTAGCCAAAACCTGTAATACGAAGCACTTACAATACTTTAATTACAATGCTTCCACAAAGTGAAATCTGTCATAAAACGTTAACCCATTAGCATGGTAAAAAATAAGGTGAGCGCAATAGCTACATAAATGTTCCTAACTTTGCATTTTAGTCTCTGTATATGAAAGCACAAGGTAACCAAGTCTCCCCCCTCCAGTTGCAGCCTTTCTGCATCATTGAAACTTAACATCAAGGCTTGATCAACTATCCTAGACAGTTGTAATTTCTTGAATCTGGTTAAGAATATAAACACAGGAAAATATTTTGACTTTACTGTGTATAATTTCTTAGTTATGGTTAAATCGTTAATCTATCCCTCTCTCCAGCTCCATGAGGACGATGAATGGATAAGTTTGTGCTTCTTTGATATTTCCACCAAGGAAGAAGGATTTGTCAGTGCCTTTGAATACAAAATTTTGTAAAACACACATACTTAAGAATTGATGAATTGGTTTAAATGTTGTGTTTGCTAACTAAAATATAATGTCAAGCCTTTAAAAATTAACATCAAACAGGACAAAAATGAGACGGATGATGGAAAAAAAAATGCTCAAGTGTATTCAAACAATAAGACAATTTTAGCACCCTTTCACTACAGAGATCCACCTTTAGTTTAGGGTGAACCAACATATTCTACCTCCCTATCAGACACATTTTTGGAGAGTAGATTCCTGCCCTACATTGATTTGTTCATCGTTCTTTCACAGAAAATGCAGGAAGGGAGAAAATCCACCCAAGAAAACTACCCTGGTTGCTAAAAGAGTCCCTGTAGTGGAAATGTACCTTTACTAAAAATGTTATAGATGTATAATGATATTTAATTACTTTTATTCAAAACAGAAAATCAACACGTATTCTAGAGCACAAGAACAGAATAGAAATCCCCTTCTGAAATATTACAACACTCACACTTTCTGCAGTAATTTTGTCCATGACTTTTTTTTTCATTAATCTAATGCACAGACCTGCACCCTAAAGCAAAAATCTAGAATAAATAGAGACCTAGTCTAGCAGTAGCAGTGTTGACTGAGCAGCATATTGCACCGTTTTAATGTTATGCTGGTTAAACAATCTGCAAGTTTCTTGGATAACTGTTTAATGTTGCTTGAAGGTTGGCAATTGTACTTTCAAAAGTCTAACAGTAATAGGTGGACTTGGTGGCCATCCTTTAGCTCCACATTATGACTGACTGTGAATCTGTAATGTTTTAAAACCTTGGTGTGCCTTCATACCTGAAACCAGCCTTTGACTACTAATAACACAGATTATCTGCTAAATTAAAATGGGACTCTCTGTGTTGAAGTTACAGTGCCAGCTCCCAAAGAACCATTTAATATCACTCGGTTCTTAAAGGTGTATTACGCAAACATAAGAACTGAAAGTACAGACTTTGAGCATCTCATAAATCCCTGCCTAGGCAAAAAGAGAAACTAATTTGCCTTTTAATCTTCCCTTTGAACCAGAAAAAACATACATTATTCAATGGAGGAAAAGCTACGATCATACATGCTCTGAATGACACATTCATGGTCGTCTCCTGGCTCTTTAAATGTGGTGTATGCGTTCCAGAAAACATAAAATATCTAATCGACAGTAATTTGTTGAATGAAATAGTCTTTTTGCACTTCTTACAGTATGATATGGATAATCTCCTGTCAAAGAAACCAAAAAAAAAAAACAACAAGACTATACAGACTACAGTTCATAAAGGCTCACCAAAACCATCCAATGCTACAAAGCCAGTACGAGCTAAAGCAATGTTTCTGAGACCTTGCAGAGTCTATGACATTAGGTACTACAGTTCTCCTGAACACAAAAGAAGGTCTCCAACTAGTACTAGCAGGGTGTACCTAACAAAGTAGCCGGCAAGTGTACTAATTCAATTCCACCTATTCTTTAAACAAGCTAGTTTCTTAGACAGAATCTAAACCAAATAACCTATTAAGTGAGGTTTTACCTGCAATTCCATGTACACTACACTGTTTTGTTCCATCTGAATGCACAAGATTTCTTTGATGTTTCGCTGTGAGCTTTTTAGAGACAACCTCTGTTAGAAAAAAAATCCTTTGAGAGAGCTCAAGCTCTATTATTAATTTAAAGCTTTAGTAAAAGAACAAACATTTTATGTATTTGTCAAAGTAAAATGCTGGATGGATAAAATAGACACTCTTCTTGTTCAGGTGCTTTATCAAAGGCCTCCACAATGCTAGTTGGTTATAGAAAGGTATTATTTGTTGTTGCAGCCCCACCTTTGTCTTTCGTCAGTAATAAAGTTAAAAAAGTAGGAACTCCTTAAGAAAAGGAAAGCACTTTGTCCCCAATTTGATTTAACCAGGCAACAGAAACGCCTTTATTTGTTTTCACTTTTTTAAAGACTGAAGGTACATGAGTATCTGAAAAGCTTTTTTTTTGTCAAACTTTAATGAATTGAAGGCTTAATTTGTTTTTTTTAGAAATCGTCTTTGCTTTTTCCATTCACTATTGGGAACTTGCAAACTCTGAAACAATGAATCTCTTCCTTGCTTTATTTCATCTTACTTTACATAAATCTAGTTAAAGTCGTAGATAGCTGTGAATCTATACAGCTCTAATTTCCCCTGGCAGTCTGTGAAGAAGCAACACGTGAAGTCCCATTTCCATCACAGAAGATAATTTTTTTTTCTGTCTTAGAGACATTTCTTATCCCCAACTGAAACAAAAAGTATTTATCCTAAAATCTGTTTGACATTACAAAAGATTTATTTTTGACTCCAAAAAGAATGTTGATCTCTACAATGTGACATTGGTAGGAGTCCTAGTTACAAATTTCACAATTCGTGCAAATTACAACTCATGACTCTGCTTATAAATTCTCATTCATTTCATAGTATGCAATTATAATTTTGACGTCAATGGGTCACCTATTTTGAGTTTGTGTGTTAATTACCCAGCAGATACAGTAAGGTATTTATTTAAAAGTCTGGATATGCAGAAGAGGCTGTGAGTATTTTCTGCAGACCTCAGATTCAACCCTGCAGATTAAGCAGCTGCCTGGCCGTAGGTTTCTGCTTGAAGCAGCTGTGTCTCAGTGAATGCTGGGATGAACTCTGCATGCCCTTCTCTGGTGTCCATACACGGCCAAGTAAGGAGCTGCAGGGCCAGCAGCCACATACAAAGTGCGTCTATACGGAAAGGGCGAGGTACTCACATAAATGATCACCATCTGATCGTAAACCATTAATACGAGTAGTTCTCTGATCAGTGGTGTTACAGTAAAGTTTGTTGAAAAAGATTTACAAAAGAACACAACAAATGTTCCTTAGGTGCTTCTTTACTTACATGATTCCTCATGCAGTCTTTATCATTCTAAAACAGGATTTCTGCAAATAGTGTTTTTATGAACAAATGCTTAGACAAGTACCACTGTTCCCAGGAGAATAAACCCAAATACCAAGACAGACTGACAGCAATGCAAGTAATAGAGGAGGAACTGTATTTATCACTGAGTTTAGACTTTGATCTTGTTGTTGGAACAAAGACTTCATTACAAAAATGCAAAATAAAAATAACGTTCTTCTAAAATATCCCCTTCTTATTTTAATCAGCTAGCACTTACTTCTATAACTTTTGATGTACAGTATGAAAGCATTTTGCAGAAAACAAAGAACATACAGGGATAAAAACAAATAAGGAAGTAATATGTTAACTGCTGATCATTAAAACAAGCTCCTTGGTCAATTTGTGAATGGTCTAAAGCAGAGGTCTCCAACCCTGTTCCTCGAGATCTGTTAGGTTTTTTATGCATCCCTGCTCTAACACAGCTGAATCAAACTACCCTCTTGTTAGCAGGCCTATTTCAAACTTGATGGCATGCTGCAGAGGTAATTCAATTCAATTGTTTGATTCAGCTGTGTTGGAGCAGTGATACATCTAAAACCTTTTGGAAGGAAGCTCTCAAGGACCAGGATTGGAGACACCTGGTCTAAAGCAATGCACATTACCCCTCGGCGCATCTTCCTTCATCAAGCCAATGCAAGAAGGCATTTGTAAAGAACACTCTCTCAGCAACCAGGCATTCAAGGTGCTTTACATGATTTGACGAAAAATGGAAAGCAAAAATAAAACAACAATAAAACAGAAAAACACAACATTGAAGACATCAACTAACTAGCTCTAGCTCTAAACAGATGGGTTCTGGTAAAGGCAATGCAAATTTCTAATTGCCATCTAATAAGGCCATCTAATAAGATGGGCAAGGGATGAGATACAGACCACAGATGTTAAGACACGAAAGCTCCTCACCATGCATGGCGGGTTCCATCCCAAATCCAGCACCCTGAGAATGTACGCACGCCGTAAGGAAGGAGGCAGAGGACTGATGAGCGTGAGAGCAACGATTCAGGATGAAACATCGAAGCTCCATAAGTACATCAAGGACAAGGCCTCAACAGATGACGTAGTCAGTGAATACCTGAGACAATGGCAAGATGAGGAGGTGGTGCTGGTGGAGGAACCATCCTGGGAGGACAAGCCCCTACATGGGATGTACCACCGGAACATAACTGAAGTGGCTGATCTCAAGAAATCCTACCAATGGCTAGAGAGGGGGGGAGCAGGCTCTAAGCACCAGATCGATAGAGGCCCAGATCTACCACACCAGACAAAACCCAAGGTGTAGCCTGTGCAAAGAGTCATCGGAGACAATCCAGCACATAACAGCAGGGTGTAAAATGCTGGCAGGGAAAGCATACATGGAACGTCATAACCAAGTGGCTGGCATAGTACACAGAAACATTTGTGCAGAGTATGGGCTGGAAACCCCAAGGTCAAAGTGGGAAACGCCTCCAAAGGTGGTGGAGAATGACCGAGCAAAGATCCTGTGGGACTTCCAGATTCAGACAGTCAGGATGGTAATGGAGAACCAACTGGACATTGTGGTGGTTGATAAAGAACATAGGAAAGCCGTTGTGGTGGATGTGGCAATACCCAGTGATGGTAACATCAAAAAGAAGGAACATGAGAAACTTGAGAAAAACCAAGGGCTCAGATAGAAGCTAGAGAAGTCTTGGAAGATGAAGGTAACAGTAGTATCTGTGGTAATCGGAGCACTCGGGGCAGTGACCCCCAAACTGGAAGAATGGCTCCAGCAGCTCCGTGGAAGAACCTCAGACATCTCAGTCCAGAAAAGTGCAGTACTTGGAACAGTAGTGGTCTCTGGTAGAGGACCCGAGGTTGGAACGGGAAAACACCGCCCACAGTGGGCGAGAGGGGAATTATATATATATATATATATATATATATATATATATATATATATATATATTTTTTTTTTTTTTTTTTTCATTTTATTGCAAAAGAGTAATCCAATCTTTGTTAGATATATTAAAAAAGAATTATAGGTTGTTCAACATTAAAATTCCTTAAAAATAAATGTAACATGAATTTCTATATAGTAAGACACAAATTCCAGTTTTCTAAAATAACTATGCCATGATACAGAGGCTCATTTCTTTTAGCTGCTAAGCAACAAACTGATCCATGTTGATCTTGCTGCTGTGCACTGTTAGCACGATGGTAAGTAAGGTTCAAAGTACTCGAAAGATCCTAGTTGGAGAACCAGCTCAAAGACCGACATCTTGGAGTCATAAAGCCTGCCTAACAACCTTCAGACACAATCTTAATGCTTTTTGGTTTCTGAGAGGAAATAGTAATTTAAATTGTATTTTCTTTCTTAGTATCACACACATGAACTGTTTGGTTAATGTTTGGTTCACATTTCTTTTGGTTGCTATTGAAACATAAAAGGAGAAGACTGAGTTCAGTCCTATTGACAGAAGGGAATTGTACAAAGTAATAACAGCTGGGGTATCAAGAACTGTTGCACTGGTGGTTTTTAATAAAAACTAATATTTCAGAGTGAGATACTTGCAGTGCAATAAAAGACGAATTCATGTCAAGAGCTTTTACACATCTTTACCAGAGGTACAGATAAATGTGGCTGACACGCTTCCTCCTGTAATTATTAGCCAAGTTCTGAGCTCTGTTATTCATAGATCCAGTTTTTATGACTTTTTGATACAAGAGTCTGCAAGGGAACTTTGCAGTCTCCAACTACTCTCAAACTTTCTCCTAAAAATGTTTTTGTGACTTCTTGGAAAAGTTTGATATGTATTTCACACATCGGGTTTGGCCCCATTTTCTCACAGTTAACTTCCTACTGTAGAAAACACGTAGAAAAATTAAGATAAAAGAGTTCTGTCTGGTAAGGTTAGCTCATTTTAAGTATGTAATAGTATTGGTTTAAAAACAAACATTTGTACTAATACCTTGTGACTGAAGGTAGGTATATACAGGATATTTGTGCAAAGCAAAAGTCACAAAAGAGAAAGGAATAACTAAAATACTACATATAAATATATATAAAGACAATGACTAGAATTTTATAAAGCTTGAATTGTGACCCACACTTCTGAAAACCTCTCAGTCAGCCGAGGTTTTGAAAAACCGAAGCGTGTGAAGAACTTCGAACTGCTGATCGGGCACAGAAATAGCCGGCTTCTCTCCACCCTTCATCTCTGAATTCTGCACCCAGCTCAAGCTCCCACACAGCCCTTGCTTTAGTCATGAAACACTTGTCAAAAGAAAGTAGAGGCCCGTGGATGCTGGTGATCCACCAAGACTTTCTTGGGAGGAACGTAGGAGTAGTTGGGAAATAGAGAGAGAGCACAAGAGCTGAGAACAGCGACAGCTTTGGGAGGATGGCAGACTAATTCTGTGATAAACGTGGTAACAACAGCTACTGTTGTTACTTATATCCAGTTTGAAAGCATAAAAAATCTCTTCATTAAAGCTTTTTGCATAAGACTGGCCTCTTTCTGTTTTTTCTCCACGCAGCTTCAACTCAAAAGTATCTCAACAAGAGTCTAAAAATGTAAAGAAATGCAACCTTAATTAGAGTTGAAAAGAGGGTTTATTTAATGCATATCTGGATTCTACATATGAAGAACTTTCATTATCAGCTAAAGATTTTATCTGTTTGGGAAAAAGAGATCATAAAAGTTACTGAATCTACAACAAACAGCAACTGGCAAATTCATAACCTCTGAAGTGTTTTGTCATATCACAAACACAATCTTTGATCTGTTTTATAACAAAAAAGTAGCATCTGCTGGTGCTCTGAAAATGTATACAACGTATTGTTTGTATTATTTGTATTCAGCCCCCCGGAGTTAAAACTTTTTCTGACTGAAAGTCCGGTTGTAATTTTAGCCTCATCACTTTGCCACACTGAAGGGAGAGCAGCTGTGAACAGAAATGTTTACCTCCTTCCACAGACTCAGTTAGATTGAGTTGTGAATTTGACCGGGTCACTGTAACAGAGGAACACACACATGATCTAAGACACTGCCTTGTAGCACCTTCTCTCTGTTTAGCCTTGCTAAAAAGTCAAGCGCCCCTCTGACCAGCTTCCATGTCCCTGCTGAAGAAAAGCCAACACCGTGAGTGACCATGAGGGTGGTTGGGTGCAAGTTTTCCAGCAATCACAGAATTTTGCATCAATGCCAAAACGTTATGAGTTGTTTTGACCTGATCACAGTTTGTTTTCTTGCACAAGTTTCGCTGCAACACAGAGTGCTACAGGAAATCTTTCTTGCCTACAGTCATAATGATCTACAACAACTCCTTAAAGAATTAATCATTTAGTAAGAGCTACAAAAACACTTCATTTATCCTCTGGGATCAATAAAGTAGTTTTACGGTTTAATGTTTACTTGGTTCCCTACATGGACAAACAGACTTCACCTGGCTCCTTTTAATCAGTAGCTTTCTTCTCTATGCTCTTCTATAAGCACACAATTATGGAGTGGAAGACTAATAGTTGACATCTCAACACATTCTCTAACCTGAGCTGGCAGCTCCTAAAAAGTTATCATGACCCTCCAAGCCTCACCTTTAGGAAGGCTTTCTTGGTTATATAACGGCACAGCTTAAGTCCATACTTTTATTCTCAACTCAAAAAAAGGCCAGTGAACCGCTGTCTCAAAACAAACAGAGCCTCTAACCCCAACAAAAACCTTTGCAATTTAGAAATCCACAAACATCTCCACTTGTTTTGTGTCAAAAAGGTTATCATCGATGAGTCTTGTTAAGTGCAATTTTGCTGCCATGATCTTCTTAGAAAAAATATGCTTTCATCTAGCAACACTTCCGAACGATACGCATCTTTTCAAGCTTTTATGAACTGTTTCAAAGTCAAAAACTTAACATTCTGACTAAGATCTTAAGAGCATGTGTAAACCTGACCTTTGTTTGGAAATATCTGTGCAAATCCTCCTAAATTGAATGACTCAAACAGACCAAGACATCGTAATGTGGGTCAATAAACATCTATATTCAGGTGTTTTTGTAGCTGTGGCCTTGAGTTCTCACCTCAGGGATGGGATCTGACAGCAGGGTGTACAACTTCTCGTGAGCGCTGTCTCGGACTCCACACCAGCGCGCTGGTTCAAAGTTCTGCCAGATCCGGCCGAGGCATATCGCCACCCACTGTCGGAGCAATGGGTGGGGGTCTGAGAGCTGCTCCAGACAGTTGGCGATCAGGTTACCCTGCAGACAGGCCTCCTGGTGGGCAAAAAAAGGGAAGAAGAAAGGGTGTGAGTAACCATCAATTGTTTAAATGTTTGCTTTGAACTTGTATTAAAAAAAAAACATAAAAAAGAAGAATATTTCCATAAAAATAGATGAGGTTCTTCTGACTGTGACTGCTGGTACTCATGGATAAACTTGGTCTTTCTGTGAAGAATTCCTGCTGTGACAATACAAGCATGATAGGAACCTAACCCACCTGAGCAGCACAGAGATCTTAGGTTGACGTGCAGCTCATTACTTAATAAATCACAATCAACCTCTGAGCCTCTTGCTGTGAGATTTAGACAGTGAAGACGAGAGACTTCCAACAAATGACTTCACGCTTTTCCTCACATTAACTGCGAACACAAAGGTATTATTCTGTCAAAGTCCACCAATTAAGGCCAAATATTAATAAACACTTTTTTTGGGCACATCAATATTACGTAGTGTTTCCTCTTAATTGTAGCTCTGTTGTTTTTTTCTTGTTTGAACAAGATATCAAAAGGACAGCAACCTCGAGTAACTGGAAGAAAACGGATCTTAAAGTGAACAGAGTATATCCCAGCAAACGTGCCCGTTCGGGCCCACCATGGGCTGGGTTGTGTCAGAGGTAGTGAGGGCAGGGCTAACCGAAATTCACCCAAGAGATCACACACAAGGAACCTGTGTATAGACGTATGAATAGGGATGGGTACCGATATCCGGTGCCATTATGGCAATTCCTTATATCATTAGAAAAGGTAAACATGGCTATCTTTGTGCAAAAAACTGCTTAAAGTTAGGGCTGTCAAAATGAACGCACCAACATGGGTTGAATCATTCCTAGAATTACCTCTTTCTTTTTTTTCTAACACAAATAACGCATGCACAGAATATTTGTTCTGTTTATAATTCAACCCGCAACACATCAGTTCTCCTTCCAAAGAAGCCTATGTATTTTAAAACTTATTTTTATAGTCATTTTTTACAATTTCGCCAATATTTTGCAATTAATGTGCTTTACGTAATTATTATTACATAATATTTTAATGGCTATTTTCAAAGATGTACTGGAAAAACTACACTGTCAATTTAAATTAGTTAGCAGAAGTAGCTGTGTACATCTTCACAAGAGTGTTCATTTCCTGTTGTGAACCAGTGCTTTATCTACAGAGTGTTTACTTATGGGAAAATTATAAATTGTGACATTTGATTACTAAGTCTACATTACATTTGATTTATGTGTTGTTTAAGACAGACTGCTGATATCCAAATGTTAAGTTTATTCATATATTATTGATTATATCTACCTCTATTTGTTATTTTTCGTCTGAGACCACACATACATTGTGAATGTGATTGTGGAGTTAAAAAAACAATCAAATTGATTTCTCCAATATTTAATTAATAAAAAGAACAACTGCATCTAGATTTGTGCTTTATTTACACTGAAAACTGTAATTTTCTTTGGTTATATTTAGAAATGTGATTATTTAACTGCTCCCCTGTAATTAATTAGATCCAAATTTTAATAGTTTAACAGCCCTACTAAAAATAGAAAAATAAATTTTTGGACTTAGTTTGTATGTTTTCCCTTCTTTAAGCACAGTTTCAAGTACCGTTTAAGCACCGGCACCGTTTCAAAAGTATCTAATAAAACCTAAATGATACCCATCCCTACGCATGAAGTGGGCCTGTATATTCATTCCCACATGTCCCCATTTAAGATTTAGTTTAGAGCAATCCCACAGATGGATCTGCCCAAATCCATCCCATGCAGAGCCCTTGTGGGGGGCTCTGTGCCAGCCCAATAAATGTTATTTCTGTGGGCAAACCCACAGTGGTATCAGCCCAAAAACTACCCACTGTGGGTGTCAGACATATGGGGAATCCAGCATTTAGGGTTCTTATATCACTCCCCAGGATAGAAACAGAAGTTCCTAACTAAAATAATTGCAACACATTGGTGTTATAGTAAAAAGTCTGAAAATTTCTACAGCAATTTAATTTTTTCCACATTTTATTTAGTTGGAAATCAGCTCAAATAAAAAAAGAAAAACTACCATGGGAAATATTTTCAATCTTTAACCACCGCAGACAGAAACTACTGAAAACCAATACTTTTTTTTCCAAAAAGAAAGTTAAAAATCCCTCATGCACATCATGGGAATGTCTTTGTAGCTTATTACAATCGAGTGTGTATTCCAGTGCAAAACCATATTACTGGATTTTGTCATGATAAGTTTGATTAGTGCTAAATGCTGCTGCTATGGAAACTCTGGCACAAAGAAGTACTACAGGATTTAAAATAAGAACATTTTAGGCTTTTACTTTTGGGAAATATGGCCTGGAACAGATTTATTCGTTTCTGTATTTTCAAATTCACTGCTTTTGTTTGTCAGTGAAATAATCCTTCCTACAAACTGTCCAAATGAAACAAAAACAGAGCAGCAATAAGATGGTATTAAATCTGTTAGATAACAGACAACTGAATGAAACCATTTGGGAATATATTGTGGCTCAATGTCTGTTTCTAAGAGTTCCAATAAACAACCATCAATACTTTGACCGGTCAGTGTTCCTTGCAGAAAATTGCACCCTGGAGAGATGAGAACAAGTCCCGTAAGGCAGTAGAGGTGTCCACATATGAGAGGAAACGTCTGTTTTTTTTTTTTATCAGTGTGGTGTTCATCATTCAAGCCTATAAAGCCAGTGGCAAGCAGACTGCTGGGAAATATTGGGATTTTTGGGGCTATATTCTTGAACTGTCCATTGAAAGGTATTGTATGTAATCAATAAACGGATTGTCAGAAGGCTGCATTATCTGAGCCGGATTTTTTGATGCATTAAAACTACACTGATTCATAGATCATTTTTCTGCAATAAAATATTGCATCTTTATTGCTGAAAATAATGACTAGAACATTTTTTTATGTTTTTACAAAAAAATAAAATATTTTTTGTACTATGGTGCATTTGTGTGACATGAGACAAACTCAATCAAAACCAAAGTAGTTTTTTTAAATCAATATAATGGCTTTTGATTTTTAGAGTAAATATATAGATGTTTAGATTTAGTTATGAATCAAAAACTTGTAAACAAAACAAGCTTCGCAGCTTACCTGAATAAAAGTGAAAACTTTGTAAAAATTTGAACACATGCTCTGCTTTCTGAAGATGCCACTGACGAAGAATTTCAGAAATATAAAACCAGCACAAATGCATGTGTTGTGTATTCTAAAAGAAGATATCCTTGACTCTAAATGAGCTGAGACAGCCCAAATATTTTGATTGCTGTGTGACTTTAAATCCACAGCAATGGATGCTGTTGTTTAGCATAAAAACTAAACAGGAAAATGAAGAGTGAAAGCAGGGAGGAAGTCTCTATGTAATGTCACGATCATCTATTATTTACAGAAACCAGCAGGAGATGTGGAAGCACTCAGTTTACAGAGAAATATATGTGAAGGATTGGTGCTTCTGAGTCCGGTTTTCTGATTTGTCACATTTAAAAAATGTAATATCAGAGACAGGCACACGAGAGGAAATAAAAGACTCAAATAATGACCACAACTAGTCAGAATTATAACAAATAATTTCTTTTAAGAATTGCTTGTGCGTTTGGGTGTACTCGGTGAGATGATGAGCTACATTATCCCTACGTGACACCGCTGGGTTTTTGATGAGCAGCAGATATAAAAGGCGTCTGGGATTGCATGCAGGAGGCTGAGGGCAGACGGAAGTGACTCTTATTGGTGATAAAGTGTCACCGCATAGGCGGTGGCGGCAGAAAACGAGGCTGAAGAAGTAACTGCTGCGGACAAAACTGTCACATAACCAGTATCTACAAGAAACATACAACGGGCGACAGAGATGGCAGGTCGTCCTTAAAGAACCCCGTTTCCAGGTGAGAGGAGTAAATTAATAATTTGGCAGGAGCTCCCTCTGGCCCCCCTGGCAAGCAGCTTGGATCCACAAACAAATTCAAAATGGTTCATACCTGGCCTGTGTTGTAGTTGTTGACGATGACAGCCAAAATGAAAACGGCCATGGTCCGATGTTCAGCCTAAAGGAGGGGATAAAAACATCCCTCAACACAGTAAGCAATAAATAATTAAGCAGCTTTGCATCACAAGAAACTCCAGCAATTACACGAACCACTTTTCACTGGCGACGGCGGCTGATACTTACAGGCATGTAACTGTCAGCTAACACGGACAGGAAATACTTGTGTCCATTGTCTTTCACCAGGTCAGCTTGACACGACTGCAAAGATGGAGAAGACAGGATGAGAGGCTTTACTATTCATTCAGACAGGCCTTTATTACAACATCCTGCTTTTTCACATTTTCCCAGGAGATGCGTTCCAAACACTGACTATGTGACGACTGAGTACTGTTATTAAATCAGGATCGGTTGAAAATAATTGCTATCTTGCATTTATCCTCATATATAAAATATTTGGCTGAGCATCACAATAAGCTTTCATGGCCGGCAGTCATTAATTACTATGCAAATGTCTAACATTTCTAGATTATCTGGGGTTGGTCCATTCCATAAATCTTAAACTGCTCTGATTGGTTTGGCACATAGGTCCAAACTAAGATGAGACAGATTCCGCATCAGCTCTGACAGAAGTAGCTTTGGGAATAATTTCAAAGCTAAATTTGCATAACAGCACCCTCATTAAAACAGCATTTGACGCTTGAAGCACAGAAACCTCTTTATTAGGATAAAATGGGATGGCCAAAAAAAAGGCAGCTAACAGACACCTGAGATTGCAGAAGCATCATATTTGCCCTCGCATTTAAATGAGACTTTCCAAATTTGCCATGATCCTCGGATGTCCAAATGTTTCAGAAAGTTCTGGAGATCATGAGGCAGGACTTTTCAGTGTCATCTCAAAATAATCCGTTCATTTTTTTTTTCTTTTTCGGATAGCAATCTAAAATACACAAAACTTTCAAAATATCCTGCATCAAATCTGCAACCACACTAATAGACAGATATTAAATGCAGCGTTCAGTCCTTCTGGCTTCAAAACAGGAGTAATTAAAAAAAATATCCTAAAACAAATTAATGTTAAAAATACATACAACGGATGTAAATGCTGCTGTAAATGGACTATCTTCTTAATCCCATGCAGAAGGTTTGTTATTTAAGAGAAATGGTTAAGGCAAAACAACACACCACGATAAGATCGTATGACTGTAAGGCCTTTTGGATTTGGTTGGTTGGTTGCTGAAACTCATCATCTCAGTTTTTAAGAAAAAAAATTTTTTAGGCAGAGGAGTTTACCCTTACAGTATGACAAATGTTAAGTATGAACAAAAAAAAGAGGAAAAACACTATTTTTCCTTCCAGATGTAGCCGTTACGTTTTAATCAGCCAGTGTAGAACCAACGTTACTGTTGAGCGAAATGCTTGAGCTGGATGCTCACAGTGGAAGTCTACATTAAGCTCTAAGAAAGTCAGATTAAACATACTTTTTCTTTTACTGTAACCCAAACTGTTTACTTCAAATTTTTAGCATCATATTACCTTTTATTCATATGGATTTGCCCCTCCTATAAGGTTTCAATAAAAGCATCTAAGTATGAGTGTTTTATATTACTTACACTGTCAACAGCCAGGATTTTAGCCCAGATGAACACCAGCATTGGCCGCAGCTCTCTGGCTGAACTCTGGAGCAGCTTTAACACATATGGGAAGATCCCCACAGACAGGGCCTGTAAGATCCACAATAACAAACAACACTGGTTCTTACAGGGCAGAGTTAGGAGGCATATCTTAACATGCAAACATGTCTGTCTGGATTGATTAAAGCATAATCAGTCAGACTGGATTGAGATGTTGTTTATAACGGTATACGATATAAGAGAGGTCTGTAATTTTCGTCATAGTTAGACTGTGGGGTACAAAATGAATAAATAAAAAAATCCCAGGACATCATTGGTCAATAATAGGCAACACTAACTTTCAACTCCCTCCACAGATTTTCTATTGGATTAAGGTCAGGAGACTGGCTAGGCCACTCCAGAGCCTTGAAAGACTTTTCTAAATAGCCTTTGTTGCCTGGACAGAGTGTTTGAGATCATTGTCATGCAAGAACCAGCCACGTTTCATCTTCAATCTTATGGAAGGAAGTTTTAGCCCAAAAATCTCATGATACATGGCCCCATTTTTCTTTTCCTTAATATGGATCAGTCGTCCTATCCTCTTAGAAAAAAGCCCTGAAGCATAATGCCTCCACCCCCATGCTTCACGGTGGTATGGTGTTGTGGATCATGCAGATGGTCTCTGGCAAACTTTAAAAGAGCCTGGATTTATGCTGGTTTAACCTCGACGCTGCAGGGCTTTACTCCTTGACAACATAGTGTGTTAATAATAGTAACCTTTGTTACTGTGGTCCCAGGTCTTTTCAGGTCATTGACCAGTTTCCCCCGTGTAGTTCTGGACTGTTTCCTTACTGTTCTCAGGATCATGTGTTCCCCATGAGGTGAGATCTTGCATGGAGCCCCAGGTCAAGGGAGACTGTCACTGATGTTTTATTTATTACATTTTCTAAATACTTCCACAGTTGATGTCTTCTCAACAAGTTGCGTGCCTTTGTAGATTGATCAGCTCAGTCTTGTGCATATGTAAAGACGTGGACAAAATTGTTGGTACCCTTCATTAAATCAAAGAAAAACTCATAATGGTCACAGAAATAAATTTAATCTGACAAAAGTAACAATAAATAAAAATTATATAAATGTTGACCAATGAAAGTAAGACATTGCTTTTCATCCATGCTTCAACGGAATTATTTAAAAAATAAATGCATGAAACAGGCCTGGACAAAAATGATGGTACCCACAACTTAATATTTGGTTGCACAACCTTTTGAGGCAATCACTGCAATCAAATGATTCCTGTAACTGTCAATGAGACTTCTGCACCTCTCAGCAGGTATTTTGGCCCCCTCCTCATGAGCAAACTGTTCTAGTTGTTTCCGGTTTGAAGGGCGCCTTTTCCAGACAGCACGTTTCAGCTCCTTCCAAAGATGCTCAATAGGATTGAGATCAGGGCTCATAGAAGGCCAGTGTTTTCCTCTTAGCCCTTCTTGGGTGTTTTTAGCTGTGTGTTTTGGGTCATTTTCCTGTTGTAAGACCCGTGACCTGCGACTGAGACCATGCTTTCTGACACTGGCCAGCACATTTCTCTCTAGAATCCCCTGATAGTCTTGAGATTTCATTGTACCCTGCACAGATTCAAGACACCCTGTGTCAGATGCAGCAAATCAGCCACAGAACATAACCGAGCATCCCCCATGTTTCACAGTAGGGACCGCGTTCTTTTCTAGATATGCTTAATTTTTCCGTCTGTGAACATAGAGCTGATGTGCCTTGGCAAAAAGTTAAATTTTTGTCTCATCTGTCCACAGGACATTTTCCCAGAAGCTTTGTGGCTCGTCAGCATGTAGCTTGGCATACTCCAGTCTGTTTTTTTTAATGATTTGTCCTCTGGCTCAAACAGCGAAGGATGTTCCGATCTGACACTGATGTTCCTTGAGCATAAAATTCAGCTTGGATCTATTTTGAAGTCTTTCTAGGCTCTTTTGTTACCATTTGGATTATCCGTCTCTTTGATCTGTCATCAATTTTTCTCCTGCAGCCACGTCCAGGGAGGTTGGCTACAGTCCCATGGATCCTACATTACTGAATGACATGTGCAGTTGTAGTCACAGAAACATCTAGCTGCTTGGAGATGGTCTTATAGCCTTTACAGTTAACATGCTTGTCTATGATTTTCTTTCTCATCTCCTGAGACAACTCTTTCCTTTGCTTCCTCTGGTTTATATTGAGTGTGGTACACACCACGTCACCAAACAACACAGTGACTACCTGGAGTCCTATATATAGGCCCACTGAGTGATTACAGGATTGTAGACACCTAGGATGCTGATTAGTGGACATACCTTGGATTAACATGTCCCTTTGGTCACAATGTTTTCATTCTTTTCTAGGGGTACCATCATTTTTGTCCAGGCCTGTTTCATGCATTTATTTTTTAAATAATTCTGTTGAAGCATGGATGAAAAGCAATGTCTGACTTTCATTGGTCAACATTAATATAATTATTATTTATTATTACTTTAGTCAGATTAAAGTTATTTCTGTGACCATTATGAGTTTTTCTTTGATTTAATGAAGGGTACCAACAATTTTGTCCACGTCTGTACATTCTTGTCCCTGGTGTCCTTGAACAGTTCTCTGGTCTTGTTCATGGTGGAGGCAGGACTATTAATGTTTGAACGCGTGGACAGATGTATTTTATAGAAATAAAGAGTTCAAACAAGTGCCACTGATACAGTTAATAGGTGGAGGATAGAAGAGATGTTTAAAGAAGAAGCATCAGGTCTGTAGAGGCAAGAATTATTGCTTGTTAGTAGGTGCTAAATACGTAATTTATGCGCCATTATACAAATAAATCCTAAAAAAAAATCTATGTGATTTTCTGGATTTTCTTTTTCACATTCTGTCTCTCACAGATGAAGTGTACCTATGGTGAAAATTACTGACACCTCTCATGTTTTTTTAATTGGGAGCTTACAACCCATCCAGAACATAAATAATAAAATAGCAAAAGAAGGTGAGCAAGCATGATACAGAGCACTAATTAAAACTGAATACGTTCCATTAGGACTGGACGGCATACCGAAAAGGTACAAATACTGAAATTTCTGAATGTTACCAATGTCAATTTGCCAATTTCAGTAAATTTGCAATCTAAAAAAATAAAAATAAAAGATGTTTTAGTTTAGCATTGCTCATGCCACTTTAAGACATGAGCGCCGCCTTGAGTCACACGACTACGCACAGTCTTCATCCGATCCAGAAGGGAGCAGCGCTGCTAACGCAGCAACTGTGTCGCTATATTAATGAGTGTTTAGACTCTGTGTCTAACAGACACCTGAGATTGCAAAAGCTTTATATTTGCCCTTGGGTATCTATGGTTATTTGCCCACCTACGAATTTCTTCTCGTCTGTCGCACTTAAATGTTTTACATCATCAAATAAATTTCATTATTAGGGTGTTGTAACCTGAGTAGATAAATTTATGATTTTATTAATGAAGAAGATCATTTCTTTTTTTTCCATAATTAACTTTAACATGTGGTCAACATAATTAAAATGTGGTTTGTAAACCAAGTGGTCTTTAATCAAGTGACCTTAACAGATATTTGGTTTTGTTCTTACGTTTTATACTACAGGGGTCATCTATTCCACCATGCAGAGTGAAATATCAAATCACTTTCACACAGTGGTAGACACATTAACACAGTATGGGCATACCTTTAATATCTAGAATTTGACTATTGTAAAATTCACCCAACAGTGTCAAACAGATGTAAAACTGGCGGACGAACCAGACTGACGGCCCAGGGTCCCAAATCCAGAAACTGTCCGAGCAGATCTAGAGCCCTCAGCCGATGCACTTGACTCAGGAGGACCTGCAAGGGAGGAAGAGAGATAAAAGATGAGCAGGGTCTGCCTTCAAAACCGGAGGGAAGTCTGAGATTAAAGGAAGAGGAAGAACAGCAGGGAATATGGCAGAGGAGGCAGGGTGGGACAGGTGGCGCTTCCATCACTACTAGAACCAGAACCATTACTGAGTGGGTAAGCATGCCTGTGTGGGCAACTGGGTGTGTCCTCTTGGCTGCCAATTTATCTGGATGCTTACAGAGTCAGTAGTGTATGACATCATCTGAGAGGCAAGTTTAACTTGCCTATGTTCATATAATGAATTAACAAAGCCAACTGGGAATAACGTATAGCTGTGGTAGACTCACAGGACTATTTATAGGGCACATAAGGCAGATGCCAAAAATATACAAATGCTTGTATACGCAGAGATTATGCAGCGTATCATTAAAGCCTGTGTGAAGGCAGGACACCAGACCATATCCATGTGACTTTCACAGTGTGCGTGGTAACAAGCATATGGAGGACCGCAGACTCACACAAGCATCTCCTCCTACACACGATGTATGAGCACAGTCCTCAGAGGGACAGCAACCTGCGAGCGTGACCGCAGAAACAGGAGGAGGCTGGGGGGGAGGCCGAAGCATGTCTGCCTCCAGCTCCGAGGAGGAGCGTGGGAACGCAGATGCTTGTGTGTTTTAACGTGACGTAGGAGCCACAGGAAAGCCACAGGGCTACGACCCAATCCGAGCCTCGCTGGGCATGAGCGCCAACCAACAAAATCCATGTCTTTCTCACGTTCTCATCATCACCGACTACATTTCATGTGCATTATTCAGAAAGCCTGGAAGGAATGGAAATAAAATCCCAGATCAACACTGCAGCAAAACAGAGAACGTGAGCATGTTTTTTTTGTTGTTTTTTTTTTACCTCTGAAACGTTTTCACCTCACTCAGATTCACAGCAGTGAGTAAAGACTCCCTCCTCGTATCCTGTGTCTGAGCACTGATGCATGTCATGTTACAGTGCCTCGCAAAAGTTATTACACCTCCTGAACTTTTCAAGATTTTCTCAATTTCCAACCACAGACCTCTTTGGTCTTAATTCGAAATGGCAACACACAGTAACGCATATTCATGAAGTGCGAGAGAAATTATACACGGCTTACAACGTTGTAAAAGTGTAAAATTCAATGCAACTAACTGCGTTCAGAAGTCGCCAAATTAATGAATACTGATTGTAATTTAATCGCAGCATAAATCCATCCGTTTCTGGTTTCAGAAGTTTGTCAGAGAATTGAGAACAAACAGCGTCATGAAGACGTAACTCTGCACACAAATCAGGGGAGAAGTTATGGAGAAGATCAACACTCAGGAAGCGTGGTGGGAATGTTGTGATGACGGCAAAACAAAAGAAGTAGTGAGGAATAGTGATTTATCATCACAGCGTTTACTAATTTGTTTTCCTAATATTCTGTAGCTATTCTTTAACCCAAGATATAGGCCAGGCAAAGGAATTTAATTTGTATAGCACACTTTCAACACCACGTAATTCAAGGTGCTTTAAATGATTTGAGACAAAGAAACAAAATTGCAGCATTTACAAGCATGGAAGAAAAAAAAGGAATAGGAGTGATATAAAAAATGATTTAAAAGCATGGAGGACGAACATTAATAAAATAATAAAAAGCAGTAACAGTAATTAAAAAAATAGAAAGCAAAGCATATAAGTTATTCAAACGCAAGTCTAAAGACATACGTTTTTATTATTTTAGATTTAAAAGAGTTCAGGGTTTCTGCAGATTTGGATTCATCCAGGAGTTTGTTCCAGATATGGGAAGCAAAGAAACTGAAAGCTGCTTCTCCATGTTTGGTTCTGGTTCTGGGGATGATCAGTAGACTAGAGCTGGAGGACCTGAGCTATAGCTGTCCACCTGCACTGACATGATGGGCTAGAAGAGCATTTAACCAGAGAAACAGTCAAGTTATCAATGGTAGCTCTGGAAGAGCAGCAGGGATCGCCAGCTCAGATAGGAGAACCTGCTGACAGGACAGCTATTTGCCATTCAAGACTTTTTGGCTTTTTTTTCTTGAAGAGTGGCAAAAATACAGCCACTGTAATAAGTAAGGCAATTTTATTAGTATAGCAGACATTCAGCAACAAGACAATTTTAAAATGTTTAGGGTGATTAGGGTATAAAATAAAAGCACCAATAAAACAAAAGCATAAAACAAAATTGGAGACACAAAAAAAAACATTTGATATTTAAGAAGACAACTCTAAACAAGTGGGTTTTCAGGTTTGAGGAAGTCAGTACCTCAGCAGCTCTACAGTGGTCTTAAAGTTTGATTTCAGGCAACGGGAGGATAGAAACTGGAAGCTGCTTCTCCATGTTTGGTTTTAATTCTAGGGGTGATTAGTAGGCTAGTATAGAGTTGGGTATAGAGTTAGACAAGTCTTCAACATCCTTAGGTGCCAAGTCATTCAATGATTTATAGACTAACAAATGTATTTAAAGTCTAAGCTACAGGGAGCCAGTGTAAGGACTTTAGAACTGGGGTGATGTGTTCTACTTTCCTGGTTCTATTGAGGACGCCAGCAGCAGCGTTCTGGATCAGCTGCTTGTTTGAATTTTTAGGCAGACCTGTGAGGATGCTGTTGTACTCATCAATACGACGACAGATAAACGCATTGAGTTTCATGAGGTCCTGTTGCAACATCTTTAATCCTAGAAATGTTCTTCAGGTGATGGAGGGCTGACCTTGTTATTACCTTTATGTGACCCTGGATGACCAAAGCAATGTAACAGACACAGGTCAAAGTCAGTGAGTTGATGGGATGGGAAAATGGATGAAGCTGGATACAGCACAATTCTAGAAGAGAACCTGTTGAATGCTGAAATAAACTAGAGAATGTGTCAGAATGGCCCGGTTAGTATCCAGATCCAAATGAAAAAAAAAAAAAAATAAATCAGTGTCAAGACATAGAAACTGAGAGAACCACTCTTCTTTTAATCTGATGTCATTGTCTAGATTTGCAAAGCTGGTAAAGACATTCCCCCAAAAATTGTGACTCCCGGTAAATATTGAATCAGCAGGACTGAATGCACACAACACTCTTTATATTATTACTGTTAAAAGCCATGTATGTTTCCCTTGCCTTTAACAATCATGCACTGCTTTGTGTTGGTCTATAACAACATTGCAGTTTGTGATTGTGATGTAAGAAAATGCTGCAAAGGTCTGTAGGGTATGAACAACCAGACTGTGTGGGGTGCTTTTGTTACTCAACGACAAAAGCGTATGGACAATATACTATAGAGGAACAAATAGGCGTGAATGCTTCTGTCACCATAAAGCTGCAAACTATAAATGCGGTAATCCCTCTGCACAATCTGCTAATCCTTTTCAGATGAAATGGCTGTTGTCAAGACAACGCAGCACAGTATCTCAAACCTCCTCAGATAAGTTGTTGCTCATTTTATTAAAGAGCATTACTGATTGATTACTCTGCTTTGCCTGTTTCTTGTCAATCTTTCATCCTTCAAATGGAGCCTGAATATATTCTGACATCCAATCAAAAACCTTTGAAGAAAATGTCCGTCTTGATCCTAATGTAACCCCCCCCCCCCCCCCGTTACATGAAGTAACGCCATTGTGGTGTGAAAGCTGAAGGAGGTTGCATAAACGTAAAGGCTACTGCAGCTGTTTCCCTGTTGTTTCAAAACACACACACACACTCATCCTCCACGTGCTCTTCAATCACTCCGCTTTTTTCCTGGCTTTTAACGGGTCCCGACGGGCTCAGCTGTATGGATGTGCTGCTGCTCGCAGCGCGCTGACTCAGCAGGAAATTACCATTCAGCATGGACAGCTTCATGCAGCTACTACGCTGTGATATAATGCAGCACCACCACTGTACCACCCTGCAGGGAAGATGGCGGTGGAGGTGGGAGGATGAGAGCCAAGAATCAGACTGTAGACCCCCCCACCACCACATACCCAACAAATTTAACATCTCTACGAGGCACAGCAGCAGTCACAGACACGGTTTAGCTGTAAGGCTGTAATAAAGGAAATTAGCCTGAAAGTCCTGACTTGAACTTTCAGGAAGGATTTTCATACTTCAGAGGTAAAAGAGGTGGGGGAAAAAAGGGAATGGCTGGTGGAATAAATTATAATAAATTAAGCCTTGGAAAAGAACAAAATCTTGGCATAAGAAGTAGTCCCTGTAGCAGTAATATTCCCGGCTCCTGGTACAATTCTAGCAGGTGATTTGTGAGTTTAATCAAGATGCTTTGGGTTCATAATGAAAAATAAAGCCCTTTCTGTCCAACCTGCAACACTGATCTTTTTAAGTATCAGGCAAAACCGACAGCAACACTTTACATGGCTGGAGTCAGTTAAAGCAGCTGCTCGGAGTGTCGAGAACGATGTCAAGAAGATCGGCCGTCGCTCCACTTGACAAAATGCAACAGATGTGGATCTGCAAAAGACCATCCACTCCATTATGTTGATTCTTTATTTATATATTGTCACATGTAAAAAGGAACCAAAAATTAATAGTCATGCCAAAAATCCAGACCTTGTCTCATATATTGCCTGTTGCTAAAGGAGTTTTTGCTTTACTATATGCCACTGTAAGTTTTTCTTTTAACATGAAAGAAAACCGATGCAGTGCTATTTTTTTTTTGTCCAATATACATGACATGCAGATTTTGCATGCACTGATTTTATATGATTTCAGATACTAACTGCACTGCAGATGTGGCAACTAATATTGTCTATGAGAAAAAACTTGAATATAACAGAACAGGAAGGCAGAGTACTGGACTATATCCTTGAGGATTTCATAGAGTACTGTTTTGATAGTTACGACTTTAAAGACTAAAATTATGCCGCAAGCTGCTCTGCAGAACTGTAAAATATATCCATTGTGTTACTTTTTTATCTACAGACTGGTCCTCTGGTCACTCTCAAAGTTTTTATGAGAAATGGAGCACTCCGTAAACTTAGAAAAGTTTTAACATCTTACTTTAGAGCCGCTCTCAGTCTTGCATATGCGTAAATGTTGCATATG
The DNA here is from genome assembly GCA_028564705.1 of Apricaphanius iberus. NCBI lineage: Eukaryota > Metazoa > Chordata > Actinopteri > Cyprinodontiformes > Aphaniidae > Apricaphanius > Apricaphanius iberus. The sequence continues at coordinate 28,971 of JAPXFQ010001343.1, forward strand.
TCCATGCATGACCAAAGCGCAAATTTAGTGCTTCATCAATGCAACAGGGCAAGTTATCGATGTTATGTATTTAAAAAAATCCTCAACATCATCAATTAAGCTACAGTGCCTCCTTTCTTTATTATTTTATTATAGCGCAACGGATGCCTTAGAAATTAAAAAAAATTTTGTTGGCAAGTTTATTCATGAATTATTGACTCACGTAGTAATAAAATGCTGAAATCTCACATATTTCCACCTAATTTTATTTTGATCCTAATGCTTTTCACAATCAAACAGAGAGGGATAGCAATAAGTGAGGACACAAGGAGCAAAGCAAGAAAGGAAGTAAGGACACATAGGAGGAAACAAGGGAGGACACAAAAAAGTAATAAAGAAAGCATGGACAAAATAATAAATGATTTGTAAGCTTCCTATGAAGTCATAAAAACAGCTTAAATCAATGCAGTTAGTTCATAGGCAGAGTTTTTCCTGCGTTCATATTTGCGTGGCGGCCGCCTCCAGCTAATTTGCTTGCCGCCCCAGCCTTTTATCGCTCTGCCGGCAGCTATATGAATGTTATTTTAACTGCAGTTGCAGCGTTGCACAACTACGCCGGCGCTGTATCACCAGCGGTGTGCCGGGGGAAGCGCAGAAAAAGAAGGGTAAAAATGGGATTTTCCCGCTAGTTGGTGCTATTGGTGTCCTGATTTCCCCCCCGGCTCTTCAACCAGGTAAATATTTTGTTTTTTGGATCCAAGCATGTCATGTTTATTTTTTTAAATATCCTCTGTCTCAGAGTAACGTTAATGGGTTTTAGCATTAGATTTAATAATTTAGCATTATAGATATGACCTGGAAAATCAGCCACTACTTTAAAAAACAACCTCGCGAGGATAGACAGGAATCCAGGTGAAACAGCAGACAACTTATTGTAACAGGCAGTTAGAAAGTAATCACAGTTGGGACAATATGTGAAAATCACAGGGAGGGACTGGCGAGGGTCAGAATTATGGTCAGAATGCAGGACAGGACACTTTTTATGAGCGCTGTGAAGTGATCTCTACTACCACGCACACTGGCATGTTTTCTTTCTGCGCAGATGCTACTTTTCAAGATTTTTACAGACTACTTTCTGCTCCAAAAACGTTCTGCAATGTTGCAGGTACTGTTTCAAGATGAAAAAAACAAACCATAATCTGACTGCCATGGGTCTGGCAAAGGTTTTTCTTTACCGTGGATGAGGGAAAAATATTAATATAATATTTTTGGTTGACTCCCTCTTTCCATTGTATGGAGAGAGTCTGAAAATCTCTCCAACTTTGCGCTGAATGCAGATTATTCTCAGCATCCAGCGCTCCCAGAGAGAGATTTGATGTGTCCACCTAAAACAGCAGATTAGCTGCAGGTACCCGTTTTATTGCAGGACTCTGATCTGTAAATTTTAGATTAAAGTTTCTCTGCACAGAACAGGCAAAAACAGCAAAGGTTGCAAAGATAACACATTTATTGTTGTGCATATTCTTCTGGTGTGGATACATATACATTTGCTATCATTGTGCTTTATATGGATTTTTAATGTCTGCCATTAAAACAACACGTAATCCTTTGGCTTTCAACTGTTATTAATTAAATAAAGATGTGCTTATTGTGATGAAACGTGAAACAGAATAATAATACGCTATGAATAGATAATAAATAATTAAAGTTAATAATAGTAGTTCATGCCTGGCTGCCAGATCATCCCTACAACTTAATGCAATTTCAGTTTAAAGTTGGCTCCTTATTTTTGTATGTATATTGTTTTGATAAAATAATTCTTTAACATGATAATTGACATTCTTATTAGAACGCTTAACAAAAAAATAAGTTTAATTTAAAAACAGTGGATCTGTTGAATGCACAGAATTCATGCATGTGTTGGCGCATAGTCAGGATGGTACCACCTCTGCCTCAATTTGAGCCAGGAAAAACCCTGATAGTGCATCTCACATGCTGAAGCAACAAACATACTAACATTAAAAATTTTGTCTTTACTTGACTTCGTTGTCAATGTTTCTAGTAAGGTATATTCTCCAGTTTCCTTTAGGCTGTTTGGGGATAATTTCTGGTGTTGGGTTTGTACGGAATATATTAAATGGACTCAGTCTCCCAGCATCCCTTATAAATGGACCATCATTGGCTAGTTGATCGACGCCAAACTCATCCCCTCTTTCAGCGTAAATTGAGGTATATGAATTAAGCCTCATCTGTAACCCAGGACTTTTTTTTTTCCACATTTCGTCGCCTGATCATGGACCAAAGAAATCATCAAAAGTAGGACATTTCCGATTTCTTTAATTTAATTTTTTTTCCCTGCAGTTTGACCTGTTACGTGTTTTCTGCTGGAAATGGTAAATGATCGTGTTAATGTTCAGTTACTCATTGTTCTTTTATTTTTAAGAAGAAGCCGTGTGTTGTTTTGTTCTGTGTTTGGCTGTGACTGTTACAGTAGTAGCCAACTTGAAGTACCCGTGATTCCTTGGTAGGACCTCTGCAGGACCGTGACAGGTCTGTGACGGGCTGCCGCTTGGTCCGTGGGGGAAATGTAATCCGCCGCGATGATGTAGTGAATGCTGCCAAGCCTGTTAACTCCCCTCTGTAGCCAGTGTGAAAATCAGCTGCAGTGCCTCATTTGTCCACGGGGAGGAACAGTGATTGGGCTATGTCCTGAAGTAATCGTCAATCACTTTTCCTCCTCGTTTTTCCCTCAGACGAATTGCCTCCGAAACAGGCGTTATATTGTACAGTAAGTAGCTTCAAAGATACATAAAAACAGCACAAATAAAAATGTATATCACTTTATACTATATCAATTTATATCATTACTTGTCTACAGATTTTGCATTCTAATAAATGTTTGGCCTGTGGTGGTTTAAGTGTTAACACTGAAGCATACGGTGCACAAATAAAGTCCAACAAATACATAAGCAACATGCTAATTTGTCCGTGAATATACACTAAAAAACTGTGAATGATCTTTGTGATTGCAGGCGTGTATGACTTGGATGAGTCCGTCTTATGGCTAACTTGTTGGTCAGATGAGAGCTTCATATCTCATGGGGGCCTTTCCAGGGAGCATTGTAGCCAAGCTGGACGAGTTAATCGCCGTGATGACTTCAAGGATGGAAGATGTTTAAGATGCTTAATTTTTGTTCTTAATTTCTATTTATTCCATGTGTATTTATATGTGTTGGGGGTCTGAAAGGGACATATAAATGCAATGTATTAGTTTTATATTATTATACTTATCATTATTATTAAAGTTCTGGGTGGCCGTGAATAACACGAGGGGGGAGCGCAAAGCTGGCATGAGGAAAGATAGGATACACACCAGTAAGTCCTTGTATTGTGAGTCTTTGAATAAAACATATCACTATTATGCAGAGGATTTGTTAAATTATTCCCCATGTGTTACGTTGACAACCTCCAGTTATGCTTCATATAAATCTACTAATATAACTTGGAGGCTGCAGGACATTTAGTGTTGCTTTGCTGAAGCAGCCAAACATGAGCCTGTCCAGGTTTAGTAAAGATTAGTCTCATTACAATATAAAATACCAAGGCTGTTTGAAATCATTTTAGCCTAGTAATAACATGGAAATTAATTTATTAATGGGAGTGTTACATGCAAGTCTGGTCAGAACATTGGAGTTTGCGTTAGTGAGAGGTTAAACCAATCAGGACCAAGCTCTGTCGTCAGCGGAGGCAGAGCCTTGAATTCCGACCTTTAGGTCTTTGGGTCCGAGTTGAAGTGTAGAAACCCATTGCATCCATGAATCAGATAGTCACCATAAAAACACGTATAAAAATAGTCAGGTAGCCTACAGCCTTGGTTATTATTATACAGGAAACCGACGCCCCACCCCACCTGCCTTGGTTCACCTCCATTACGTCTGCATCCCTCCTCTCCAGCTCCTCAACAATAGGTATAAAAAAAAGCCTGTACTACCCTCTCCATGTTCAAGATTTTTCGACTCGACACAGAAGCTGCAATAGAGTTGAGGCGCATCAACAGATACACTTCTCAGCAGATAAGTGCGATGCAGGCGAGCGGGAAAAACAACACAAGATATATGGCAACATTTGGCATGTCACGATGAGAGCTGCAAGAAAACATTACAAAGAGAAACCACCCCGAAGCACATGGCCGAGAACACTGAATAAGCAAGTAGTCGTACTGTATAGCCATGTTAAAATGGACGCTTAAAAGAATGAAACTGCAGCCAAATGGTGTCTTTCAGTTTGTCCAATTTTTTCCCTCTTTCTTACACAGTAATGTCCTTGTTGCCATCGATGACATGACAAAGGAAAAGAACAAAATTAATGCCCAGGCTGTACAGCAGAAAAATTAGAGCAGATTTAGGTGTGCAGCTGAGTTTGACAAGTATACATCGTGCTCGCAAGCAGATGGGCTGGAAATTCGGCAAAACTCGTTTCGGCCCAAAGCTGAAGGAGCGGAACAAAGATCCAAGGCTGTAGCAAGCATCACAGTGGAAATAGTGTGGGGAGACGTGGCATAATGTACTCTTGTTTATTTTATTTTAAAAAATTCAAGTTGAAACCCCATTGTAATTTCAAGTTTATTCCTTCTAGACAACACAGCCCATGCAGGGTCCCAGACCTTCTGTGAGTAGTACACCAGTAGCACGGAGCAAAGTTTGCCTCGTAAAAAATAAATAAATAAATAAGCGGTATGCTTTTATTTTCTTTCTAAGCTGAAATATAGGTCAAATAGGTCTACATAATGTCACTAAAAACAATGGCTGTTTTGAGTCTTTTTCTGGCTCCTTTTCACCTTTTCTTGTTAATAATAGAGACTCTTGCTTATTATTTCATAGGCTATCACCCTCTCCGGAAAGACGGGCAACCTTTCGGACAGTGTCGGTGCGTATTACGTGGCCGTGGTGAGGGATCTTAGAAAAAAAAGTGGGAGAGATTGAAAAGAACCGGCGAAACCACCACAGTGAAATATCTGAGCATAAGGAACGGTTAAATGGCAATTAACAGCTGATGCAAGAAGCCATTGGAAGGGGTTACAAACAGTTTACGGCGGCCCTAAAACCCTCCAGTGTCCCCGGAGCCTGTTGCTTCAACGCCAGGCGTCAGACGTCACCTCATCTTTGGGACAGACACCAGCTCCAGCAACTCTCCTCGTGGACATTATGTTGAGACCCCTTTCGGCTGAGCGGGAGGAAGAATTCTTCAGAATTTCCTTTCAAGGGGGGTGGCACCGACCAGATATCTATGCCTGAAACCTTTTCATGGCTGTTATGCCGTTTGATTAATACAAGCACTGGGGGAGAACGGTTAATTGGAGTGGCTCCAACGGGAAATTGTCACTGCCACGGAACCTAAAAAGGAGCATACGCACTAATACAACCCAGCGCTTCCCAGATCTGTCTGCAGACCAGTGGCAGCGTATCCGCAGCAGAATTAACAAGGGGTTGAGGAGCCCCTGAAAAGAGGACCCAGAGCAACTGCACCTTGGCTTTGCTTAAGTGGAACAAAAATTGACACACTTGAGGTTTTAATTTGTTGTTGTTCATTCTTTTTCTTGAAGGCTAGCCTACATACACTTTCACCTTATATGAAAATGAAAAAGAAAAAATATTTATTCCATTATTTTAAATAGGAGGAATCTCATATTCGATATCCAGAAGTAAAAACCCAATACACATGAATGGAGAAAGTGATGTCATTTGTCCTACTAAAAATATTTTAGATATCTGAAATGTTCATTGTAGAGAGGAAGAATGTAGTTTTAGATGTCTCAAAATATAGCTTTGACTAGAAAGATTTCATTAAAGATATCAGAATTAAAGATTCAGTCACTTGAATAAATGTCAAAATGTTGTTCAATTCAGCAGCAGACTGCTGTATCCACACTGCAGGAAGGAAACCTCTACGACCCACTGTTACAGAATTACAAAATTTTTGTAATCGCCCAAAAAGATAACGTAAAGCAGGCCCTTCTAAAGAAATTGCTTCTCATTATCTAATCAATTCTTAGTCAAAGTAGTAGTGGGGGATGCTTGGAGATGGTGATGCTCTGGAGCAGGTGTGAATGTTCAAGAGTTTAGGGTGTGTTGTAACTGGTCTGGGGCTACATACCTTTCAGGATGATAATCAGAGAGATTAATATATTAGCCAGACAGTAGCTACTGTGACTAGTGAATGTGTATAAATACACTTTATATTGGAGTCAATTTCTCTACAACCACAACTTTTCCTGCAGGTTACAACCTGATAAGCATGTGTGCTATAAACATTAGTTTCAAATTTATTTTTTCCATTTCAGAATGCCACCAACAACCGAACCCCATTAGTTACCAGAAAAAGCTCAGATATGGCATTACCCCATCTTACTTGCAATGTTTGGTGTGTGTACCAGTAGTGTAGAATAGTCACTTCCTGTGATTGATCCTTTCAAAGGCTTTAGAGGTGTCCAGGAAGCACATAAACATGGTGGAATTATATTTTCTATAGCTACTTACAGCCTCTTACAGAGCATAAACACACGTCAGTGCCATGTTTACTTTTGAAGCCAAACTGAGACAGTGTGGACAACCCAAAAAACACCCACTGTTCTCCATGACTGGTACATATTATATGTATCTTGGTCCCCATAATATTCTTTCCGGTCCAGCTTTCACAGAAGATGTAATGTCACACAAATTGAATACTTCTAGAAGTTTGGGTCTGAACATATGATTTAAGCTCCGACAACAAACACAAAGTTGAACATCCATCTGCCTTTTAGGCAGGCTCTGTAGCCTATGCGATTTGTGTGACAATAGGTGATCAATGGCCCATTAGTGCAAAACCAAGCCTTTAGCAATAATATTGCTAATTCCCTGGTAGAAGGCATGCACTGAATAGCTGCAATTGCAAACATCTTCCAAAAGGATGAGTTTTTCCTCTTTATATGTCGACTTACAGTAAATAAATAGTGATTAAAAATTTGACAGGAGGTATTAGCTACTGTACAATAATTCATCTCCAGATAAAACAGTGGCCAGCGAATCTCCAGTAGCTAGGTCTGTTATAATTTCACTTCTTATATCACATGTAGGCTATGTGCTCTTTGTTCTACAGTATGAATTATGTGAAATTCCAAACAGCGCCAGAGGCGGCGCTACTATGTAGCTACTATTGTAATTCCATGAGCATGGGCCTTGCTGTGCGGCCATTTTAGAAAGGCTGGAAAGCAGCTGACATTGTCTTGTAAAGATAACTCCTTTGTCTAGCTAGAGCTAACGAAGGCTAGATAGTTAAGGCCACATTGCTTTCTTTGTCTTTCTGGGCGGGTAGAGCGCATTGATTAGAATCACACCTTGGTGACAAGGCGTCTTCCTGTCTCTCTCCTCTCTGTTCCACACACACCTACTATGTAATCATGTAAGGTGGGTTCTTCCTGTGATGTTAGTGCACTGACATGCATTTATCCTGTCCTATCCTGTCGACTCTCCCTTTAGAATAAGTAGCAAAGCTCATTTAGACTAGACTGAATTTATTTTGTGATTGTTGTAATTCGTTAATACCTTAAACTTTAGATAAAATATCTGTGCTTCTTTAGTGTTGTGTTGAATTAATACCTCGGTAAAAGAAGTCATCCTTCAGATAAAGAATGATAGTCTGGTATAATTAATATTGTTTCTTATATAAATGAAGCTGGTGTATTGTTTTGCTCATTTTATCATTGATCATACAAGTTTCATTAATAATTATCCCAGTATTAGGTTACTGGTATAACTGTTCCCAATCATTATTAACCAGTCAACGATAGCTCCTCTAAAAATCCACAGCACTGGGCTAATGCAGTGATATCATGCGCACACACACAAAAAAAGATTGACTATAATGTTTGTGTGTGTGGTTATGTGTGTGTATACCTGCAGCACTATAGGGAGCTGCTCAGGAGGGTTTCTGTTCTCCACACCCATGGTCAACCACACATGAAACGCTGTGAGCTGTTCTGTGAAGAACGGACTGTGCTGTGGACAGAAACAGCAGATGTAAAACAGATGTTAGAGCTTTGACAGCGCTGAGTTCAACTCTCTCACACACAGACACAGGCAGTGAGTAGCTCATCATTTCCTAAAAGGCCTGGCACAATGAGCTGAGAGGCGACACTGAACTGCAGTAGCAACATAAATCCCAATCGATCATGATCAGCTTCTAGTCTCTCTGCTCCTTTGCTTCTCTCTGCTGCGCCTGATTGGCTGCTCGCCCCTCGTTATTTGATCACGCTGCGAAGAAGAAATTACAGCAGGAATCATGCCATCACTGAATTACACTGATGGATGTTGAGGAGGGAAACTGGTTGGATGAATTAATTTATGAATAATCAGAGCAGGAAAAAAAAAATAGTTAACCAAATATTGGATATTATAACCCAAAGAATAAAGTCAGAGTATGATGGGTAGATTATCCCTCTGTATTCAGAATACCATTGGTGAATTTAGCTAATTAGTTCAATGCATTATTAAAGCAAAACAAAAGTCCAATCTGATTTTGATTTTGTGTTTTTTTTTCATAATCGAAAGTCTTTGTATTTTATATCATATATTGGTATTTGCTATACCTAGCAGTTTCTGATCACCATCTGGTTTTCATGTTTTAAGCTGCATCTTCTTGTCTTGTTAGTTTTGTTCATGGCATCCAAATGCTCCTTTGTTGGCCATTTCTTGATTTGAAGCAACACAAAGGTCCACCTTGGCCCCTTAGGTCACTATCACAACCGATAGTCTGCTAGACTTGGTTTAAATGTAGACCAAAATTGTAATATTTTTGCTTTTCTTTCTGCTGCAGTTCGTATTAACAACGTCAAACAACCCGAACCTTTAATCAACATATTTAACGCCTTGTCTGTGGTGGCGCTGCATCAAGAAGCACTGATCACAATGACACTTCCTGTTCCCAGAAATGTTAACATGAAGTGGCATCAGATTATAGCCATTTTAGGTTTGCTTTGTTTTATTTGGGAAATGCGCCAAAGAAATAAGTTGCAGCAATGGGTTCAGCATGAGCAGAGAATGAGGCAGAGGTTTTGCTGTGAGGTTGTTTTGGTTGTATTTACCCAGAATGCCCTTCACTACAATACACTTCCTGCTTTTGGAGTATCTCTCGGACCACCTGATGTTCAAATAAGCAATCAAACTGATCCACAACTCACTTCAAGCGACCTTGGTTTTTAGGCAGAAAATAATTTTCTTTTTTTGGTGTGCATCAGAATTCGATTGTGCACCTTCCCAAACAAACTAGACTTTCTAGGCAAATTAAATGGTGTTCGATTAAAGCGGACTCAACAGGGCTGGTGTGAATGCACCCTAACAATTCTGTAGACTGACACAACACAGTTGGAACATCTTGGAAAGCTTTCGGCTCATTCGGCCCTGTCCACACGTAGCCGGGTATCTCACCAAACGGAGATATTTTTCTACCGTTTGGCCTGTCATCGGAGATTTTCGGCACCAAAAACAAATCTTTTTAAAAACTCTGGCCAAAGTGGAGATTTGCGTTTTCTCAGTTTTCAGTATCTGCTTGTGGACGGTTGAAAACTGAGTTTTAAGAGCTGTAATGTCACTATCCGCGACAAAAACTGCTCCAACATCAAATGTGCGACCTGTCTTTACTCTCAAAAAAATGATTTATGCCGTCAGAGTTGTGTTGGTATCATCCATTGTTAAAGCGCATATTGTTTGTTTGCTTTTACAAGCTGTATGACTGCTGTGTGCTGAAGGTAGAGGACAGAAAGTTACTCTGAGCTAATAGGATTTGGGAGAAAAACTGCCCCCTACTGGTTTGCCACGTTTAGGAATGTGCTGAAAAACGCATTTATCCGGTTACGTGTGGACTGAGATCTTTATTTCAAGGAGCAGAGGAAATTCTTCGTTTTTATAAAAACCCGGCTACGTGTGAACATGGCCTATGTTTGCCATAAAACTAAAACAGCATTTCAGGAAAAATATTACTGAGACAAACAGGTTAATGATAGTGTGATGATCTACGGCTGCCTTGCTGCTATGGCGATTTGCTTCTTATTGATGGAGGCTTGAATTCTGCTCCACAGCAGAAACTCCTGAAGGAAAGTGTCCGGTGTTTAGTTTCAGTGTGAATGTGTGTGTGAATGACTGAATGTAGTGTGAAGCGCTATGGGGTCCATAGGGAAGCACTACACAAGTACAGGCCAGTGGCTAGGCCACTCCAGTACATTTTGAGATCCTGGAGTGGCCTAGGCAATCTCCAGAACTCAACTCCATAGAAAATCTTTGGTCGACAGCCACAAAACATCACTGCTCTAAAGAAGAACTGCACGGAGGAATGGGTCAAAATACCAGCAACATTGTGTGAAAACCTTGTGAAGACTTAAGCCTAGTTTATGCTTCTCTGTTTTGACGGAGACGGACTGACGCAGCGCGATTATCCGTCAACAAAAGGGCTCTCCGTCACCTACGTAAGGACGCATGGAGTAGAGCCCCATTTTTTAACTATCCGTCTCCGTCAACGGAGAGCGTATTCATCTAATTGGTCAGTTTCAGTAACAGCCAGAGATCGCTTCACCAGAACAGTGCTCTATAGTCGCTGTAATCGGTAGTTAATGCAGCGTTTGGCCACTACATGCTTTATATTTGAAGGATAATTGATGTAATCTGGTCTTTTGGCAATTTTGAACACAAGGGGGTGTTGGAAAACAACAAAAAAGGCTGCTGTTTTTTTGTTTCCATGTATTTCTAGAGTATTCAATGAGCTGCACTTCTAGTAAAAAGCTTTACAACTTAATCAAAACTTACTTTCTGTCGTTCATTGCTCCTTGAAGAAGAAATACGTTCACAAGCCTAGAAAAAAAATGAAACGACGCTGTGATATTAGGAAACGCCATAAAATGTTAGCACCCCCTGCTGTCCCGGACGAGCAACGCTGAAGGAACAACAGAGAGGAGTAGAAAAGCGCAGTACTATAATCGAAAAACGTCTCCGCCAAAAGTCTGTGAGTGCAAATTTGCGGTCGGAGAAGCATAAACTAGGCTTTACATTTGAACTTTGTCATGGCCAACAAAAGCTTTATAACAAAGTATTGAGATTAACTTTTGTTATCAACCAAATTATTATTTTCCACAATAATTTGCAAATAAATTCTTTAAAAAATTAGACCATGAAATGTAATGGATTTTTTCCCCTTCGTTTTGTCTCTACTACTTGAGGTTTACCTATTATGAAAATTACAGGCCATTCTAATCTTTTTAAGTGGGACAAATTCCATAATTGGTGGCTAACTAAACTTTTTTTGCCCCGCTGTATATAGTTTATATTTTCACATTGGGCCAACTTTGGTTTGATAGCAATTTTCCCCTTGGATAGATGTTTGTATTTACGTGTATTTCACTTATGTATTTATGTGATATTAAAGTTTGTTTAATGATTTGAAATCGATTCCGGTCCGAAAAAAGGGCCTCAAAAGTAATGATGAATAGCTTAAGAAGACCAGGAAGGTCTTAAAGATTTCTGAATTTAACACAGAGCGGGAAACTCTTCTTTAAAGGTCCTCCAGGGCTCAATTATGATGCTGGTAAGTGTTTTTAGCCTGAGTGCTAGGGGAAGTGTGGAAGGCAAACTGCCCTCAGGGGAGCAGTGGAGAAGAAGCCCACCTCTGAGTGTGGACAAGAAAAAAGGCCTAAATTTAAGTGCTCAAGTCTCCAGAATAGCTTCAGTTAGAAAGTAAAGATTCCACTATCTGATCTTTCCAAAATCAGGTGACAAAGTCGGCTCACGCAGAAAAAAATAAATAAACGAGAAAATTTGAGTTATATGAGCTCATCATCAGCTCAACAAGCCTCTTGCAGCATGTTTTCATTGAACTCAGCATCTCTATCAGAGTCTCCTGCCATGTCAGTAAATATAACAATAAACACACCAGTGGCATAAAGTGCAGGGCCAGTGGTTTCAGAAAACCCTTTTTTATTTGACACTCACACTTGAGTTAGAAGACCTGACATTTTACAATGTTATCCGTTGGGAATGTGTGAGTATGAGTAATTATCAGAGATGGTGTCGGTGCTGATGGAGGAAAAGCTGCAGCGCAAACGAGAACTGTTTGGTGTTCACAGACATCAGCGGCGGACAGAAGCCATCCATCAAAGGTGGCCTCCTGTTACCTCTAACATTCCCATAGTCACTTGTAAAAACACAGCAAAAAGGATCCGTCCACGTTTTTAAAGTGTTAGAGGGTTGGTTTATCCCTCAGTCACATGTGTGCACACACATCCACACACTCACTCTGAAGGCGGTGCCCTCCTCAATGATGGTAGGCAGCTGAGACAGGCAGATGTCCACGGCCAAGTCCCAGGCCTGCCTGCAGGGAAGCCACAGAGAGACAAACCACATTAAAATTATATCAACAGCCTCAAAAACAACAGAATAATATAAAGCAGACGGAGTCCTGAATGCCCACAAGGCTGACTACAATAATTATTACAATAATAATACACAGTAATTACAACAATATGATTAATATTAATATTGCTACTTAATAATTAATATTATTTCACTTTAATATTGTATGCAGAAATAAACTTTATTATACAACACATTTTTCTAATATTCTAGTGGCTTATATTATGCTGTTGTTGCTAGTACAAAGGTAGTAAATAATGATATTCAGCCCTTAATAAATAATGCATCTAAAACTTAGGCACTGAGCTGGAAAAACATTTATTTCTTTCACATCCTGTATGTACATTAAAGCCCACTGAGTAGTTATATTATTTCTTAGGTACTAAGACTGGAATTTTTTTCTTCCCAAAATGAAAGAAAACAATAAAAATGGGCCACACTTTAGACCATCTTCTGATATGTTCTGGTATTTTCATCCCAGATGGAGATTCCATCCTTCATTCAGGTCTATTTATGTATGTAGGGGTCAACACCAGGTCTATCGATTAGTTTTTAACCTCAGTGTTTAAATCCATTTTTGTCAGATCAGATCATCTCCCCTGCCTTGTTCTCTGAATATTCACAACTCCTGAGATTTCTTTCCACGGGTCCTGGAGAGGGCAGTGAGGAGCCTTTAATCCTCCTTCTAAACACCAGCTCTTCTCCCATGGTCATCATTTTTAATTCATGGAGTTATGCAACCCACATCCAACCTTATCAGAGCCTCTCTTTTCTCCATTTCAGCCCATCTCTTCTAGTCTCCGCTTTCCAGCTCCCTTTTCTTGCAGCAAATTAAGCTCAGAGCCTCACTGGGGCTTTTTCCTCTCAGTTAGCATGAGTTAGAGGTTGATTCACGTTCCCAGTTGATGCACAGCAATGTAATGTGATGCTGAATGAGTGATGCCAGGTTCACTCTGACTGAGACTCCTTCTACTGCTCAAATGGCTTTTCCTATTATTCCAGAGTTATATAATAGAGTTGCCCTCCTGGTTGACAGCGCACTGCAGAACATGTAATGGGCTCACTGATGAATGTGCAACATGGAAACATATAAAGGTAGCTTGATTAAGGCTATCGGGGCATTTTTTTCAGCAGCAGCACAAAGATTTAACCCTGTGGCAAACATCTTAACAGTGAAAAACTGATTACATTCCTAAGAGGAGATGCTGCTCATCAAACAGCAATTTGGAGCCACATACAGCTATAGCTGTAAAGAAACTCAACCTAATCAGGCTCACAATGGTTAGGCCAAGCCTGCAGTAAAAGTACTTCATATACGAAGTATGTACTCAGAAAGACTGCGTTTAAGAGCTGCCAGGGTGCTCTTCAGGTAGCGGCTGGGTGGAGGCGGGGGTTTTGGCCAGGGCACCCATAGGAGCTGCTGTTGATCTGCTGCGGCAGTGCAAAGGGCTCCTTGATTCTGTTTTCTAACCTGGTTCATCTGTACTCGGCCCAATGTCCTTTTCATTGCTGCTGTTATGTTTGCTGTGTGCATGAGGGTCTTTTTTTGGGGTGGGGTTTCTGTGATCATACTTTGTAATTATGTGGATGGGAATGTAGTTTGTATGGGATCATTTAAATTATGTAAAGCACCTTGAGTTGCAATTTCTGTATTAAAAGCGCTTAATAAATAAAGTTTGATTGATTAAAAGCATAGAGCACTGATGTCCTAAGTGTGGCCTGGGGACCATTTACGGCCCTCGGACTGGAGACTTCCTTTTTAAGAGCATAATTTTTGTTGTCAAATTAAAAGGATTAGAAAATTATCCATGGCACAAAACTAATTATTCATCTTCTAACAATCATATTTTTAAATTTCTTCTTAATTTCATTGCCTGAGCACAGACAACTAAACAAAGCTAAAAATAACATTTTCTTTCAAAGAAAGACTGCCCCAAACCTTGTTCTTTCTGCTGGAATAAAAAAAGATTTTTAAATTTGTAAACAACATTATAGTTTTTAAATATTTGAAAACTATTAGAAAACGATTTCTTTCAAAAAGGCAAACCTTAAAAGCCCAGTGTTTTGAATGTACAATCGTTTAAAATATCTTTTCTACAAGAATTCCTACCTTATGCATTTTTTTTATATTAGTTGTTTAATTTAACGTTAAGCAGGTTAAAAACCCCACTCATTTTTACATTAAAAAAAATCTTATTTTTGTGGCCCATGGGCAAATTTTAGACTTAATACTTTTGTCCCTTAATGCAAAAAGTTTGAACATCTGTGGCATAAAGGAAGTTGTGATCTTGAAAAATCCAAATCAGCATGGCACTCTTCTAAAAATGATGCTTGCCTCCTTTGTTAAAAACATGAATTATCTGTGATTAACTACATTTACTGGAAAAGTTGATCTTCATTTCACTAGGCTTGTTTTATCTGTAGAATCAAGAAATCCCTCAAATAGAACCTATCTGACAACAAGAAGTACACTAAAACAACTCAGAAAGCAGCCCCATCATGTCTTGATTAGAAGAAATTCAGCAAACTGAGAAATAAGAACAACAACAAGAGTCAGTATTCACGAATAAAGGAAACAAAAAAAGGGGAACCCACCTAGGAGTGACAGACGCACCACAATTACTCCTAGAGCACATCGACTCTTCAACAAAGTGGTCACAAAAGAAAACAGACCAACATCTAAAGCACTGGAGGCAACACTTGCTTCATTTACGGTCAGTGGCTAAGATTTAACAATAAGCTCCTAAAGCAGCTGCAGACTAAAAAAGACGATCCCTAGGACCTTTATGAAAATGTGTGGACTGGCAAGATTAAAGTGACGCTTTTTTTACGTGTTTGTTACATCTTGTTTAAAAAATAAATAGATAAATAGATTATTAAAAACAAACAACATTTTGGAACAGTACACTCAAACTGATGGCCAAACATGCTGGTGGTGGGAGTGATGGTCTGGGACTACTATCCTTCCAAAAAACTTGGACGGCGGTTGATGGAACCATAAATCTGCTCTCAGGAAGAAAATCCTGAGGGTGAAAGTCCAGCTATTGGTACGTAACCTTGAGTTCAAGAGCACTTGGGTGATTCTGTGTAAGAATAATCTAAAGGAAACCACCAATGAAAAACAATGAACTTAGATCAAGTTCAGATGCTTAGGCAGTACATCACAGGCTGCTGATGCTAGAGCAGGCCGGTATGGCAACATTTTTAATCACAAATTTTTTTAAAGATATCGGTTTTACACTATTAGACGGTAATTATTTTTCCATATAAGACTGTTCATACTCACGTATTCTTATAAAAAAATAACCAATACCCTAGCTTGGCTTTAAATAGGCCATTTTACTGTCATAGGTACCTTTTTAATGTTCTTTTCCACACACAGGTAAATGCTATGAAAATAATTGAAATTATTATGATTCTAGTGAAAAAAAGAGTAGACATTCTTGATGCTCTTAGAAGGAAAATATGCTTACGTTTTTGCGTACGCATCTTGTACTTGCTTTGCATGTAGTACTGCAGAATTCCACTAGGGGACAGAGTACAGAACTCAGACTAGATAGAGTGCTGGATTTGTAGAGTAAAAACAAAACAAACATGGCGACCATAGGAGACCATCATCGGATTCATATTCAGATTACAACAGAAAGAAGACGCCAGCAGTATCATATACGGTATGTAAGAGAATATTTACTGCTATTGTTGCTTTCTTCCCTACTGGGTTTACTGCTGTTTATACCGTGTAGCTACAGCTGCTCACATAGCGCTCCACATCCCCCTACTGGTCACTCGAAATTTAGTTCACCTGCTTAGTATTATAATGGAAATATATCATGATGGAAATAAACACAGGTTTTTCGGTATAAACCAATATAACACACAGGCCTAGTTGATGCATTCTCAATCTGAAATATGTACATGACAAAAATATATATTTTTAAAAAGCTGAAGAGATCTGTAAACATCCAACTACTCTTTAAAAGCGCTGTACATTCTGTGTTTTATTACCTCTGAATCATCATGGTTGACTAAAATTCAAATAACAAAACTGAAACAAAGCAAAAATCTTTAAGTATTAGTTAGGTGTTCTCCTTTATAAAATCAGATTTGCAAAATATTGCCAGATCACGGGTCCATCTCTGCTGGTTTTATGCAACCCATCGGCATAGAAACAAGTAGAAAGTACCATTATATCTGCAAGGGTGTGTTCCCAGGATGGAGACTGCCCAAAGTTTAACATCACATGATCAACTCGCTCACAAGACCTAAGAAGTGACTCATCAACACAGCTCACGTGTGTCCTGAGTGTGAAATGAAGGGACGGCCAACAACAGGGCTGTGTATGGGGAGCATTTGGCAGCTGACTAAGCTCTTTTCTTCAGTTGCCTGCAGAGAGTGGTGCAACAACACGCACCAATATAAAACAGACACACTCTACTGGCAATGAAACGGTCCGCTAGGGAGTAATCAGCCACGGGCGTATTTGCCCTACCCTGTTCTGCTCCATTTGAATAACAATAGCTGTTTGTGTTTTGGCACTAACATAATTTAGCAAGCCCTTTAAGCACTTATTACCCCCTCTCTATCCTCTCCGGCCCAGTACATGCTGGCCCAAACTTTTATTTTTCTACTTGTCATTTATCTCTAGCACTTATACTTTTTATTGCCCTCCCAGTTTGGTTTCCAGGACACCTAAAGCACTCCTCAGTCGTTACTCTAAACTGGTTAATACTGCATGCGGTGCAGTGAAATCTCAATTTGTTGGGCCGCAAACACTGAAAAGTACCCGCAATCCAAACTAATAAGGATGAACAAGAGAGAAACAAAAAAAAAAAAGACTACAGCATGTTCAAGGAGTAAAGAGGAGTATTTGTTACAGGGAGAGATGCCAGGCGGTTATACAACAAACCTCTCCTGGAGGCTTTGCCAACACCGGCCAGATAATGAGTGGGAGAGGTAGAAAGAGGCATTTTTAGAAGACGATGCAGAGAAAAAAAACAACGATGGAGAGATTTTGTGTAACTAAAGGAAGATAGATGAAGAGATAATGGCTATTAGACAGTGCAAAAGAGTTCGTCAGCAGGCCTTGTTGGATAGACCCATGTTAATGAGAATGCATGGTGGACGAATCATAGGGTGGGAACTGTAAAAGCAACATTTTGCTTAGAAAGGAAATGGAGTTTGCTTTAACTCACTTTGTCTCATTTAGCAGCAAATAACTATGTTTTTTCCTCGATTGAAGAAACCTTTAGTATCTTTATCAGATTAAAAAACAGACAAAAAAAGTTCAGAAATAGTTTTTTTGATTATAAACTATTTTTTCCCGTTTTAAACATTGGTAACAGCCATCTGGGTATACTTTTGGAAGCTATTAAAATGTATTTAAATACAACACCAAACTGGGCCAGAATTCACATACCGATACACAATCCCCAAGAATAGAGAAAACCATTCTTTTACTTAAAGTGGCAAGAGGGAACAATTTTCTTTCTTGCCTCGACCTTTAATGCTTCACAAGAACTTAAGTGCTGCAGCTTTTGTATATAATTGTTGTTATACAAATGGCTATCCGGATGATCTGTCAAGAAGAAGCTGCAAGAACTCCCAGACAGCAGAAAGGTGGCATTGTGATCGCCTTTAAAACAAAGCTCATACTTTCTCTTTTAAAATTCCATATTTTTTCCAAAGTTGAATTACTTGATACTTTTCAGCTTTTTATGCAATTCTGGGTAATTGAGTACCAAACAACCCTCGTCTGAGGCTTTATTAGTTGATTCTGGGAATTGGTAAACAGAAGATGGAAATAATTATCCACCAATATTAAAAACCTTAAGCTGAGACATGAATTTCTGTCAACCACTCCTGGTCTGTTTCCAGTTACTACTATTGTACTGTTGCTAATTATCACCACTATAAAAATACCAGGTGCCCACAGCAACACTGGCAACGGTCAACATGCAAAAAAAAAAGATGTAAAGAAAATACATGAAGAGTTTCCATATGGTTACAAGCAGAAACATATAAAAACACCTCCACGCGTTGGCTCAGGCCTCCACACCAATACTTATTTAAGGACTCTGTGAGAGTGACTCAAGCATTTAAATTGGTTACATGTATTCTATATTCAGAGCAGCTCCAGAGGGCTGTTATTATCTTCTGTTCGCTTATAAATCCATAATCGTAAATTAGGAGCAGAAGTGTTAACTGCTGTATATTTTATATGTGAGGACAGATGAAGGATCTGTCACATCACTGCTGGAAAAACAAAATAATATGTGCTAGAGAAGCTATTGATTGTTTATTTATTTTTTTTTTTTTAGCTCACCTGGGTTTTCTTGAGGTCAGACACAAAATAAATATGAAAGCAGCAACTTCAATGTGACAAAAGCCTGTTTGGGATCAAAACTCAAACAACTGCAAGCTCACCTTTTATGGATCACCTTCATCATTCATATAATGTGTGTCTGAATATGGGTTAGGATCGCTTTCAGAACTCAATGCCAGAAGTACAGGCGTAAAACGTGAGAGGGGCACTTCCCATACGCATGTAAAAATAATAGAAAATCCTCGTTAAATGTTCAGCTCTTTATTATAACAGTTTTACATGTTGATGTTTTGTAGTTCACTTATTCCTGGAAAAGAAAGTGCTTTAAATTGAGCTTAAATAACGGAAAAAAACAACTAGAAAAGCTTGAAACTGGAGAGTGTAGACCTCCACCAAAGCAGTTCAGTCCCCCTTTCTTTCTAGAAATTGTCTAATTTGTAAAGCTGACTGGAAGTAGCAGATGGTTGTGATGCTTCTCCAAACTAATCTTGGATAAAAAAAACTGCTTTGAATACAAAAGAGATCAAGCTGAGCAAGATATCTCTAACATAAACTCTTATGAATACAGTCATTTTTAAACGACAGGGCTAGTAATGAAGAGTCACAAACAAAACCAGAAAAAAAGCAGTTTTCTATCAAATAGAAATCCCTTAATATTTACACAAATTAGCTTCCAAGGCAGCTTCACTTTTTGATTTTTGATCTACAAGTTGCTTTTTAAATGGTTTCATCATTCCTTCATCAAATACACATACCATCACATGAGAGGATAATTGTTTCCTAATAAAGAACATGTCTCTTAGAAACTCTTCTCAGTCTTTAATTGCTTTCTGTCTGAGTTAACAGCCAAGGCCCGAGGGTGACTCTTGTCTTTCCTCTAACTTCCAGCTCTACAAACCACAGACATCAGCGCATCTGCGTTCATGAAGCCCGAGCTCTGTTTGTGAGCATGTCTTACCACATGGCGTGCATGTATGTGGGGGGCAGACGAGGGCTGCTGACTGGTGTACAGTTGTACGACCTCATTATCCTCTCTGCCAGCAGGAAATTGCGGAACAAGCTGGCCACCAGCAAGTCCTGACGAAACAACTTCTGGAACAGATCTGTAGTTAGGAATAGAGAAAATAGAAATAATCTGTTAAGCTGCAGACAGAAGAAGGACACAAAGTGAATTAGATTAACCTATTTGTAAGGATAAAAGAGAGGAAAGTGGGGCACTATGTAGGTGAATGAACTGTACATTTTGGGTCAAAGGAACGAAATTAGAAATTAGAAAAAAATATATATTTGGCTGGTATGTGTTTGCTACTAGTATGTGCTGGACAGTGAAATGCTTCTTTTAAATACTCATGTCCTTAACTGTGTTTTCTCCTTGTAGCTCAGGCTAAAAGTATGGTGGGTTTGGTAGGCTTTATAGTGTAAAAGCACATATTGTATGATCGATAGAACGGGATGAAATAGGAGACTCACGCCGATCCATTACACATTTGAAACCAGACATTTACACATAATATATGAAAATACAATCTTTTTCCCTTCACTGATTGAAATTACACTTAAGTTGAACTTTTTAAGGTTATTTAGGATTATTAAAATGATTTCCATTTGCTGAATGTCAGAAAAGCAAACAATATTTTTTTAATGCATATTTCTTTTATATCACTTTAAAAGTTGACATAGAACAAAATCAATAAGTCTTCAAACACTTAGGAAAGTCCTTATTATGACGACCCGGCTTTCTAAATAAATGTTGTTAAAGAAAAAATTGTAAAAAAATTAGTAGTCCTAAATGAATTATTAACTGTCATACAGTCTGGGGAAAAAGGTAGATGATATATATATATATATAAAACATGTCATAAAAGCATCCCCTTGTCTTCCTCAATCTCAACTTTAATTAGGCGAATCCCTTGTCACCATTTTTGGACGGCGATTAAGATTTCACTGTTACTTTGTTGGAGATAATTCATAAGGTACAATCAGCATGATGTTGATCTCAGGATGCTGAAGTATCTGTGTGTGTGTGATTTGGATGAGGTGCATGCAGTGCCTTCATTACATGGATTCTCTCTGATGTGTGCTGCTTCATTAAGAGCAGAGCCCCGAGGCTTTAAAAGACTTTGGCAGACATCAGCGTTGTCACAATGCTATTCTGACCGGGATACAGTTTGTCGCATGGGAGTTCGAGTGTTTGACTGAGTGGATGTGTGTTGCATACATGAAACAGGAGGGAAATGGGATAGTAAAATCGAGAGGCATCCAAAAAAAAAAATGAGTGCGTGCGTGCCAGTGTTTTAATCTGGGTAAGCATGTGAGAAATGTATAGTTCCAATGTGGTGTCTGCCAAACTCTGGCTGAAGTGATATCCTCTATTTCTATGCGAGGATCTCTAAACACAATTAATCTCAATTTGAAGAGCGGACCTGCACAAACTGCACTTCTGGCATTTTATATCAACAGCCTCATGATTTCAGCCACTCGGGATGTTCAGACACTCCTCTAGTACTGCTGATACCTAAAAATTGCTGCTTTTATTTTAGGTGCTCCACTTTGGACTTCCCGAGAGCTGAACCAGGCGGGACGTTACATTTTTCATCAGTGCCAAGATATGTTTAAAGATTTTAGTACGCCTCGAAAGTCTTTTCAAGCTCACCCTCTTGTCCCCACCGACCTTACTGAGTGCTTTCAAGAATAACATAGCTTATTACAGCAAAATATTTTATAAGAGGAACTTATTTTCCCATTTCTGACAGTTGTTTAACGCATTTATAGAAAAAAAAATACACCGAAACATATGTTGAAATCTCCTTTAACTTTTTTTTTTTTTCAATTAGCACTAGATAGAAAGTGCAGATCATTCAGTTTTTGCATTCCTGAGCCGTTGCTGTTTACATGTGTACCTCGCAGCGGGGGCTCTTCTTGTGATGTAAAATACAAGAGAGAGGAGGCAGTTGAAGCCTTCCCTCAGAGGATCCCAAGACATGAAATCATTCTAAAATATTTCATAAAAATTGATGAATTCCTCAAAGAACCAGCTTTGTGCAACTACACAGAACCTAGAGCGAACAAGTAAGCATGGAATGTGTGTGTGTGTGTGTGTGTGTGTGTGGGGGGGGGGGGGGGCGACATCTTTTGAAGAAATACATACGCAGTATTTTATAACATTTGAGCTTGAAGAATTAAAAACATATAAAAAGGAAAATTGGTGATATATACTGACACTTTTCATTGCAGTGCAAAACTAAGAGAAAATTGTGGGTAAAAAGAAGGAAAGGAAAATCTCTCGCTCTCCATTAAGTTCTGCAATTCTAAGTATCTGTATCACTTTACAGTTGGCTGTAGTAACATATTTTAGGATTGATTTGGTGTCACTTGGTCAAGCTATTAAAGGAAAACCTATAATAAATAATTTCTGCCGTAATATTTTGGGGTTACTTTGTCAGTAGATATCGAAGACATTTTCTTTTTTCTTTTTGGGATGCACAGAGATTAATCAAAAACCAAACCCTAATCAAAACCACTGCCTTCAGGAGGGAGCCTTCGTAGCCGATGTATCTATCATATATCATATCTATCATTGCAGTTCTGGATCAAATGGCTGCGGAATGCGGAGCGCTTGCAGTGGAAATTAGGGTTGAGATTTCAGAGGGTTCTCTGCTTTAAGGAATCCAATGTCTGTCGAAAACCCAAATTTTAATGAGTGAGAATCAGTGAGACAGCGAGATGACTCGGGGTATCCACCCACCTCATCATCATATTTGCAATGGGTCATTATGAACACCTGCTCTCTCTCCCCACAGCTGAAATGTGGCTGCAGAAAGCCAGACAGCGCTGCGCTTCATTCAACCAAGTTGTAACGGTAATGGAATTGCAACGATAGGAAAAGTAATTAGATTACTCTGTTACCTATATTTAAACGCCATTACTCCCAGCGCTGCTACTCATTGACACAGAATTAATTTCTTCCCCTACATACTACCCTTTAAGTTATGCAATTGGAATTCTCCTTCTATTCTGTGATCTCCCAGGACCAGCTGGGAGGAACGTCTTTGCGAGTGATACGCGTCTAAAACGTTCCTGGTGGGAAGGGATGCGCGGTTGATTTTGCGAGTAAAACTCATCTATTACATCACAGGTCGCTTACACGTTCAAGGGAAAACAGGGGTAAGTGTTTCAGGACTGGGCCTCTTTTTTTGGAAATAAAAATATGGTCACCCTGTTTAAAACTTGCATTGGCCTGAAAAGATTTATAAACTGTGAGATCAGAAATTAGCCACAAAATCTCTGATCAGTGCAGCTCCAATGTATTTCAAAGAAACACAACAAATAATTAAATTATTTATACACAGGCGGGACATATTTTAAGATTTTTTTATTTTATTTATATCCTCCTATAAAGCCCTATATTCCCAATATGTTTTTTGGTTTCTGTATACTTTTGAGGATATATATCCAAATAAATTGATTTCCCTGAGGATGATGCTGTTATGATGTGCCAAACCGTATCTGCGTGTTTATGTAGAGAATCACCTCTGGGCAGCACGTTCCACGCAATGGTGTCGGTGATTGCGGTAAAGATCCAGTTGAGCTCTCCGAGGGGAGTGCGTCTGTCGTTGAGCCTGCCAGGGATCCTGCAACACAACACAACACAGATGGCATCGTGTCAGCCGCACTCACCGCATGTCACAGAGTTTATACAGAGCACAAAGTGGCAAATGTTCTGCACTATTACAACACCATGTGAAGGAATTAACATTCGAAAGCACCAAGTTTCTTACTCAGAGAGATTAACAGCTGAATATTCATGTGTTTTTGTGCATTTGAGCTGCTGTAGGTGGAGATAACACTGGCACCAGGAACAAACACAAAGTAAATCCAGCATCTGACTTTGATCGTGTTTGAGATCTACAAAATAAATGTTTTAAGAGGCAGTTATACTGCGGCAAAGTGGACTGGGTTGTCTTTACAAAGTGAGCTGTGCAAGGACTAATCTGTATTTTGATTCAAGTTGAAAAGGCTTCTGATGCCTTGTCCACAGGTAGCCGGCTATCACACAAAACAGATATTTTCAATGATTTGGCCTGTTGTCCACACGAAAAAGCAGCTTTAAGTCACCAAAAACGATTCTGTCTAAAAACTCCGACCAAAGTGAATAATTGCGTTTCTCAGTTTAAAGCGTCTGCCTGTGGCCAGAGATAACCAGAGTTTTAGGTTTCGCAACGTCAATTTCAGCAACAAGAATGCTGCAACAACACCTGTCCAACCTGCATTGACACTCAGAAACAGCCTTTATGCCCTCAGATCTGTGTTGGTATTATCACTTTGCGCTTGCTTGCTTTTTTTATTTTTTGATGAACACTCTCATAATTGTCAGGTTCAGGAAAGTTAGGCCATATGCAATTCAATGACTGATCCAGGAGGTCGCTAAAAAAAAACCTAGCAGGGAATCATGTGCCACAGTTAAGGTCAGAGTTAATAATAAAACAATGAAGAAACGGTGAAAAACATGACATCATGGGAGGTCTGAGGTAAAATTGTATGAATCGTATTAAATCTGGCATAAAACTAAGAGAATTCAGAAAAAAAAACATCCTACTGACAGTAAAACATGGTGGTGGCTGCTTTGCAGCTTCAGGACCTGAACAACTTACAGTGGTACTCTGCTCTCTACTAGACCTTAAGCTTAGACACACACAGCAGAACAACGATCCAAGGCTTACCAGCAAGTCCACCTCTGTATGCTTCAAAAGACAATCTGATCTCGACAAAATGGCAGACTTTTGTAAATGCTACTGCGGTTTGTATTGAAGAAAGCAACCAGGACCAAAACTACCTAAAAAAGTGATGAAACTATCATTTTTTCCCAGCGTATATTGGTATGTTTTATATCCATAAGGACCAAGATGGAAAACAAACTCCCTAACATGACATTTTAAAAAGTACTTTTACACAACAGGTTTTCTTCCATCAGAGAAAACAATAGGGGATTTGGGAAATGCATGCTTTATATTAATTTAAAGTGAATTAATAATATCAAAATATTTGTGGCTGTGTGGTATCCATTTTTTTTCCTGTTTATCCTGATTTCCCACTGCATGTTGCCACAAACAGTACCTTCACAAAATGTATGGTTGTGATTATATTCCACTCTGAAACACAGGTATGCTTTCTGTGTTTCAATAATGCATTATGTCCTGAGTCATTAAGCACCCTCCACCCAAGATTTTATAAATGTGCAACAACGACGCTGAACTTTTCTTGACCCAAGCGCTCCTTTTCTTCCTCTAAGATACAAATAATAGCAGCTGTAAGGCTCCTGGCACAACCAGTCCTCTGTATAACGATGAGGGCCGGCCAACTCCTGAGCACTTTGAGTGGCTGCCAAAGGTGTTTGAAAAGTCAGCAGTCAGGATGAACACTCAGCAGTTCAAATCCTTGCTGATTATACTCTGTAATACATTTGAGGAGGAAAAAAAAGAGAGGCAAGTGGTGGATAGGTGAAGAAATAGATAGATGAATCACTTAATGGCTAAAAATGCCCTCTGAGGTGTGGCGGCTTGTGCCATCGATCAAAGTTTGGGTACGTTTTGTCCATCTCTACCTCTGCACATTAAGATAGGATATATCATCCGTATTTTGTTTCCACTGATGCTCTTGTTTCAGACCTTTGAGAATGTCTCAGGTTCCAAATAAATGAAAGAGTACGACAAAGAAACTGCTGACATTATTTACACCCAGTAAAACTTTTTAGAAGTTTGTGTCTAGTGGAGGGAAAAAAAGGCACTGACCTCAAAAAAGTGCAAGACACCACTGCTTTGGAATGAAGATATGAATAAGAGAAGCTGTCTCACTGAGATGTCACCTGGGACTATTGTTAATAAAATGCTGGTTTGAACTTAAATCTTTTTGCTTTAATTTAAACCAAGAAACTGAACTGTCAGCTGCAACACAACTCAAGTTTCAATCAATAGAAGATTTTGTCCTGTAAGAGCTCTTGTTGCTGTATTTTTATCGTTTTTAACTGCCTGAAAAATTTAAAGCAGCTAACAGAGATCCTGCTGTTACAACTGATTAAATTTTACAATATACATTAACCATGTGGAACCTTCAAAAAAATAAAAAATAAAAAAAAATATATATATATATATAAACCACTGCTAAACCTATCAAAATTAATGCATTATTGATCAATTCCTATAGTTAGCTAAAACATTTTAATCGCAATTAACGCATGCACAGAATACGACCGTGTTTATAATGCAGCAGCATGTGTTTGTGGTCCTAAATGAAATGTGAGTATATTATTAATAGCGTATTGGCTTTGTGGTGATATGATAAGTTCATAAGTTGTCTGTGGGAATTATCCCTCCGCTTCACAGTGAGATATCGCTGCGTAAAAAATTACAAAATTATTCAGTTAAGGTGATGTTTTCGGACTTAAATTAGTGGTAAATATTAGTGGAGGTAGCTGTGTACATCTTCACAATAAGAGCGTTTATTTTCTGTTGTGGTGAACCGCAGAATCTGCTGTGTTTACTTTTGGAAAATGATCAATTGTGACATTTGATTACTAATTCAATATTACATTTGATTTAGGTGATATTTAACAAAGACTACTGATATCCCAATGTTAAGTTTATTCATATATTTTGCTTAGTTCTACCTCTATTTCTTATTTTTCTTATGGGACAACACATACATTGTGATTGTGGAGTTAAAAACAAAAACTTAACTGATTTCTCCTATATTTAATTTTTAGAAAGAGCAACTGCATCTAGATTTATCCTTTTATTTACACAGAAAATTTTTGTTTTTTGGTCATATTTAGCATTAATTAATCACTACACTGTGATTAATTAGATTAAAATGTTTCATCGTTTGACAGCCCTACTAAAAATAAAAAACTAAGATAAGAGGGTATTTGGAGGAAGTTTGTATGTTTTACATTCTTTAGGCACAGTTCATAGTACTGTTTAAGCACCGGCACCATTTAAAAAGTGCCGGTTTGGCACCGGTATCGCATAAAACCTAAACGATACTCATCCCTAGTCTTTGGCTTTATTGATTTACATATTGATTTAGAACAAAAGAAAATAAACAGGAAAGCTTTTAGAAACTGAAATAAGGCACTTCTCATATAACCAAATGATTAATTTTGCTTTAATAAAGAAGGATGGTCTAAACACAATTTCAACGTTTTTGTTTTAACCTAATAATGGACTCAAGAATGGACTCAAAAACAGCTATAATAATTAGCATGAGTGAATGCAAGATGTAAATTGTTACACATTCAGAAAAAGAAGTCCAAGTACAAGTTAAAAGGGTGCATGGGGAGCATGAACACTGTATTGATTCTGTATTACATAGCCCTAAAATAAAACAAAAATCCCTCTCTGCAGAAATTTTACATCAACCCCTGGTTTATTTTTACGTGAAGGCAACCAGTTT
The DNA here is from genome assembly GCA_028564705.1 of Apricaphanius iberus. NCBI lineage: Eukaryota > Metazoa > Chordata > Actinopteri > Cyprinodontiformes > Aphaniidae > Apricaphanius > Apricaphanius iberus. The sequence goes on from JAPXFQ010001343.1 coordinate 56,154, forward strand.
ATTATTTAGTCTGAAAGACTTGATACTGGTGGCTCATGATTCTAATGGTACTGTAGAATACGTGATAATTGTGTTTATAAATGCATCTGTATATAAGACACTGGATGTAAACAAGCTCAGAAAGCTCTGAATAAAGGAGGAAAAACTGTAATAAAAATATACAGACATATCTCTGCCATCGGGGGAACGGGTTGCTCCTGACGTCACAAAGAAGCGAATAAATGGAGAATTTCATTACAGGATCAATACAGCATTTCCGCTGTGTTCTAAACTGAGAGTGATAACAGTGATATGATCCCTGAAGCACAGAGCTGGAAACCAGAAACCTGCCGATGTCTCAGGTACAGCAGGTTGTGTGAAAAGTCTTACAGTGAAAAGCGCTGAAGAAGAGTCAGTATGGATCACCCTGATTCTACAACCCCACCCCACCCCACTTTGAGACAAACGAGAGGGGACGAGCAAGAAAGTGAGGAGTCCACAATGAGCAGGTAAAATCCACATGCCCCGTGTTTCGTGACACCGTTATATAAAAAGGCTACTATGACTGGATCCAACCAGAATGTGAGTTGGATGAACGTGGGAAGAAAGGAGACAGAAGGGTGCACAGATGGAGTGAAGACCAAAGAATGATCAAATTAATAAACAAATCATCAACATGGGACTATTCAAAGTTGCCATGACACAGAATCCGTTCCACAACAAACCACTGCAACAAAAGCGGTGAGCGTTTAATGCCATTACTATCCACGTGCAACCTTTGAAGGTGAAAATATGGGAATAATGAGTGGACAGTGAGTGTAATGACTCGCTCTTTACACATGCTCGGACTCGTGTTGAATAAGGACAATAAGGAAAATGGAAAGAGGGGAAAAAAAAACGTTTGATCTGCCAATTACATAACACATACTGCATAAACGAGTTGCCCAGACTGTGTATAAGGACTGACGTCACCTGGTGTGATTTTACAAACTTTATTTAATGGGAGTTGAAGTTGTTTTCCAAACGGGGTGTTCAGATTTGTTTTTACCAAGTTGTGTGATGGTGGAGGCTCCAGTAGATGTGTTTTTAAGAAAATATCTCTCATCCTTACGAATATGCCTCTGCCGAGTCACAACAGCACAGCATCCTCACAGCTGCACACAGAATTGGCAGAGTTGATACACCAGATGCTCTTCATGATTCTAGCCAAGAGACATATGTGGTCTGCACCTATATACCTCAGGTTGGGGGAGTTTAATAAGTGATAAAAATAATTTTTGAGTCCAATTTTTTCAGGGTCCTCATTCACTTCCAACGTGTTTCATTCTTAACATAGAGATGTTTGACAAAAATTCCTAAAAAATGGAGCAAGCTGAGTTTCCCTCCACATGTTGTTTCAGGAGTGTGTGTAGGACAAGTCGGGCTCAGTTGGTGATACTTCGAAGCACAGCGCTCATCTAGGGAGTGCCTCATCCTTGAAGTTACAATTCCTTCAAATAAATAATATTTGGACATAAAATAGAATGTCTGTGGTCCCTCACTATAACGTGGTTCACCTGTCACTGCCTCGCTGGTTTTTTAATAGTACAATTTTACATGCTTTCTTTACAGTGTGGTAACGCGCATTGTGTTCTGTGTCCTGATTGATCGGAGGAATTTGTCTATCTCCTCAATATTTTGTCTTTTGTGCTTGCCAAATTTAGAATGTCTATTTATAAGAAACACTTACAGAAGAAAAAACAGCACAAACAACTACCCATAGCTATGTTCCTCACTCAGAAAAATACACCTGCACTGAGACATTTGGTGGAAAAAGATGCACCTGAGCGGCGCGAGGAAGATACATATTTATACTTTTTTAGACTTTGAGAGTATTAAAACCAGTGAGAAATGTGAGAAAATGTTCATGTATGTCTGAGAAAAGTGTACAGTCATGGCCCAAAGTTTCGAGAATTACATAAATATTGGAAATTGTGATTAGATTAATTGCATTATCCTTATTTGTCATGAAAATGCTGCTGCATTTCATTGCTGTCATTATAGGACCTGCTGAGATCATTTCAGTAATCGTCTTGTTAACTCAGGTGAGAATGTTGAAGAGCACAAGGCTGGAGATCATTATGTCAGGCTGATTGGGTTAGAATCGCAGACTTGACATGTTAAAAGGAGGGTGATGCTTGAAATCATTGTTCTTCCATTGTTAACCAAGGTGACCTGAAAAGAAAGGCGTGCAGCCATCATTGCATTGCATAAAAATGGCTTCACAGGCGAGGATATTGTGGCTACTAAGATTGTACCTAAATCAACAATTTATAGGATTATCAAGAACTTCAAGGAAAGCGGTTCAATTCTTGTTAAGAAGGCTTCAGGGCGAACAATAAAGTCCAGCAAGCGCCAGGATCGTCTCCTAAAGACAATTCAGCTGCAGGATCGGAGTTCCACCGGTGCAGAGCTTGCTCAGGAATGGCAGCGGGCAGGTGTGAGTGCATCTGCACGCACAGTGATGTGAAGACTATTGGAAGATGGCCTGGTGTCAAGAAGGGCAGAAAAGAAGCCGCTTCTCTCCAAAAAATCAGGACAGATTGATCTGCAGAAAGTACAGTGAATGGACTGCTGAGGATTGGGACAAAGTCATATTCTCCCATGAAGCCTCTTCCGATTGTTTGGGGCATCTGGAAAAAGGCTTGTCCGGAGAAGAAAAGGTGAGCGCTACCATCAGTCCTGTGTCATGCCAACAGTAAAGCATCCTAAAACCATTCATGTGTGGGGTTGCTTCTCATCCAAGGGAGTGGGCTCACTTACAATTTTTCCCAAAACACAGCCATGAATAAAGAATAATACCAAAACACCCTTCGACAGCAACTTCTTCCAACAACAGTTTGGTGAAGAACAATGCATTTTCCAGCATGATGGAGCACCGTGCCATAAGGCAGAAGTGATAACTTTTTTGGGTCCATGGCCTGGAAACTCCCCAGATCTTAATCCCATTGAGAATTTGTGGTCAATCCTCAAGAGGGGGGTGGACAAACAAAAACCCACTAATTCTGACAAACTCCAAGAAGAGATTATGAAAGAATGGGTTGCTATCAGTCAGGATTTGGCCCAGAAGTTGATTGAGAGCATGCCTAGTCGAATTGCAGAGGTCCTGAAAAAGAAGGGCCAACACTGCAAATACTGACTCTTTGCATAAATGTAATTGTCGATTAAAGCCATTGAAATGTATGAGGTACTTGTAATTATATTTCAGTACATCACAGAAACAACTGAAACAAAGATCTAAAAGCAGTTTTGCAGCAAAATTTGTGAAAAGTTATATTTGTGTCAGTCTCAAACCATTTGGCCACAACTGTGTGTGGCAAGGGGTTGTACAGCCTTAAAACAAATATATTAATTATAAAAAAAATTTTATAAGATGACTACTTTGGGGATCTCTGATTTATTTTTAGAATGCAACACCTGCAAATAAACGACGGACCATTGTATAGCACAAACTAAAGAATCCCTATTGTGTAATTTGCTGTTTTGGTCAGATGCGAGGACAAAACTACCAGAAAATATGCGCTCACTGTGAATGAATCTGCATTTTGTTTTTAGGCAATGGCTACCGCAATGTGAAAGGTCAAAGTATAAGTGAAAAAGAAGCCAGAATAAAACTTTGAAGACCTTCAGAAAGAAAAAAACAAGACCAAAACCACCAAGTCCAGCTACTTTGAATCAAGCCATGAAGATATGTGTGGTCATTTAAAACTTTCTGACTGTAATTATTGACTGGGGAGTTTTGCTCATCATTGAAAACACATCCCTTATAACAATGTTCCTAAATAAAACATTAATCCATCTGTCATGCTTTATAAGAATAGGCTAATTGATTAGAGCGAAAATTATGGTACAGAAAGTCAAAACAATCAGCAAAACAAGTGAAAAATGCACAAAGATATGGAAGAGAAACTTTAAGTATCACTTTAAAAGTTCGTCACTGCAGTGCAGAAACTTCAGATTAGCTGGATTATTAATACACCAGTAATGAAACGTGTTTTTCTCTCCTGTTTGATTTTGAGGCCAAACTTTAATCAAGGAGCTGATCCAACTCCAGAGAGATGAGAGGTGAGATGAGTAAGGCCCCATTTTTCTTTTATGAGCTGTGAGGATATCCATTATTTAACCAAGACGGACATTGGCTGACTCAACATTTAATCCCCCGGCACAACACACAAGACATGCAATCATTTAAAACAGGACATTTCAGCCACTGAGGTCCCACGCTGCCTAGACTTCAACGCAGACAAGTTAGACGGTCTTTTACAATAACAATAATAATACTGTTAGGCTCGATAATATTGAAAGGGAAGAAATATGTTCAGTTTTTTTATGACTGGATCCACCCTGGACTGTATATCATGTTAAGAAGATAGTCTGTGTACTTTAGACATCTGTTCAAGATTATTTATTTTTAGAACTAATTATTATGGAATTTTCTTTGCTAGTTCTTTGCTAGGTACAGTATTTTATTTATGGCTAAATGGGGGAAGATTAAAAAAATAAATGTAATAAAAAATAAACCTCTGACATAAGCCAGTGTGACATTTGAGTGTGTTTGAACTGTCCTAAGGGTCGCCAGGTCAAAGGTTATTGTTCCTGTACTTCACAGGATGATTCAGCGACAGAGATGAAAGATAAAAAGGACATAAGAGGTCGGAGCATAAAGGGAGAGCTTCAGTGACGTCAAATCCACCAACCAATGGCAAAGTGGTTGAGAAGAAAGAATATACAGGTCAAAAAAATAACTAAAATAAAGAATGTGATCCTTCTTCAAAGGTGTTCTCCACTTCTCTAGTGGGTTCCCATCCTGCCTTCGGGAGCCATTTAGTTTTAGCTCCTCTGCACTACGGCATTTCCTGTACAACCCTTTCAACTGGAGAGTGGTGGTGTTTGAGAGAAGATGAAAAGAACCAGTGACGATGTGTACAAATCAAAAGCTCAGAGGACAAATAAAGTGAAAAGAATGATATTAGATGAGCGAGGAAAAGCCTGGAAAAATACATATTTGAATCATGAATAATGCTCATTAATACAGTATCTTGGAAAAGAAGGGAGAAGTCTCCTTACTTATTTGACATGTAGACTTCATCAGAAGCAGGAAAACCCAATTATGCTGCAGTGTAAACACAGTGGTATTTCTAAAACTTAGTTTCCGCAAAATGATGAAGTCAAATACAATCGTATGATAGAAAATCCTGTGAGAAAGGATTGCTAATTCAAGTAATCAATACAAAAATTACTGTTAAACAAGAAAGTCTGTATAAACCGCATCCTAATTGGTAGTTAAACAACTTTTTTAAGAACAAGCTACTCAAAATTATTTGGGCTTTACTGGAAACAGATTAGTCACTGACCTGTTGGTCGGTGACCCTAAACATACAGCTAGAGCTACAATCCAATGGTTTAGATTGAAGCATATTCTTGTTTTGGAATGGTCCAGTCAAAGTCAAGACCTAAATTAAAATGAGAATCTGTGAAAGACTTGAAAATGAAAGTCCACAGACACAGTCCATCCACTAGCAAACTTATTCAAACATTTGCCTTAACGGTGTAAACAGGTCCCATTCTTAATTTATTTGATGTCACACCAGCCTTTGCACTTCAGCTTCAATTCTTCTGGGAACGCTTTCCAGAAGATTTAGGATGTTTTTCTGGTAATTCTAGAAAACTTTTACAGAAGAGCATTTGTGAGGTTAGACACTCACGCTGGACAAGAAGGACTGATCTAATTTACTTAAAAGGTGTTCTATTAGGTCACAAATCTTTGCAGGCCAGTCATCTTCTTCCATCTTCATCCAAGTCTTTATGAACATCGCTCTGTGCTTCAGCCTGAAGCCACGTTGCATCAGGAAGGCATGATCCCCAAACCATTTGCACAAAGATGGGACCATAGAATTGTCACAAAATACTTCTATACTGGGACAATAAGTTTCTTTCTTGGAAGAAAGGGGCAACATCTGAAAGTCAGCCCCATAACATAAACTAATTCTGCACGAAAACTTTAACCTTGAAGAAAATGAGGGCGAGTCCCATTCTAATAACTACTGATAAAACCCAGACTAAGCCACTGTATTGCCTGACAGAGAGGCATGTTTCATAACTCCAAAGCAGACTGCTCTGCTGCTTTCAAGTTCAGTAGCGACGTTCTATACGCAGTTTCCTCCTGTACTTTGCACGCCCCGTTCTTGAGCTGATCTGAAGACCACATGAGTTTTGGAGATCTGGAGCTATTGGCTCTGCAGAAGGTTGCTAACTTCTGTGCACCATTTTGTGTTGGTCTATCAAAAAAATAGCTCAATAAAATACAATACGGTATGTAGTTGGATAGTGACAATAAATGTGAAAACGTTTCTGGAATACAAACACTTTTTGTGTACTCTCACCGTGTGTTATCGCGTATATAATATAGTAGTTGGTGTTTTTACATCAGCTGCAGTGACTCACATTCAGGCTGCAGCTGTTCTGCAGGACAGAAGGAACTCAGGAAGGAAAAGCAGGTGCTTGTGGGACTGCTGGCATCGGCTTATTCAGTATTTGTTTTGATTTTATTTTCTAATAATATGAACAAACGTGTTTGTAATTGGGAAGGAGTTGTAGGAAGCTCTACTCATAGGTCTGTTACCGTTGAACACAGAGGGAAGAGGGTAACAGCAGCTTCACCGAGAGGAGGAAGGAACACTGTTCCATTTAGAAGAAGTGGTAAACATCAGATCAAACCAAAAATAGCTATTTAAATACCCGATTTTATGCAAAACTTTGTGTAGATTTATAGATTTGTGTGTGTGAGTCCCCCACCCAGATTTTCCTTTCTGGTCCGCGGCAGATTGATGTCACAGTTATTATTCCCCTTCAACAAACTTAGTGTGACGAATAAACACATCATTAGGAGACTGCTGAGACACTCTTCAAGTTCAACTACCTCAGGTGCACTCAGACAGGATATCTTCTAGTTTGTTTTTACCAAGTTACTTACTCTTTTAAAAATCAAGTCAACCATCTGAATATATGAGTGTCATTTCACCCTCTCCAGCAAATAAGGTGGGGATCTACCCACTCGCTTCAGTGAAAACGGTAAAACTTTGGATGCACTGAGAGCTGGCATCAATCTCAGGACGGTGTGCCTGAGAGCAAGAGAGAGATGATCCACGTTCAGTCGCTCGACACCCGGAGGTTAATTCAGCAAATTTAAAGCTTTAAATCTGCCAAAGTGCTGCCACTTTGACAGTGAGAGGGAAACAAAGGCAGAGGATTATACCTTCAGGACAGAAAACAACAGAGAGAGGGAGGCAAGACGAGGACAGGAGAGACAGGCAGGAGAAGGAAACTGGATAATGATGTCTCCAGATCGTGCCCTGCTGACGATGGGAGAGAAAACTGTTGTGCAGTGCTACTTACTTCTCAATGAGGTCTAACGTCACCCCTGGCACCAACTTGGCACTCTTCTGCATACAGAACCTGGAAGAAAACAGGAGGGAGACGTTACTAATCGAGGTTAAAGAGAAAACAAGAGACGCTAGACGATGCAATGAAATGTTTGGCCTCAGTGGCGCACGTTTTACGACCCACATGAGAGTCAATCAATAAATAACACTCAAATTGAGAAATGAGAGCTGCAAAGATTGCGAGCGCTGAGGACTGAGGGGTACGAGTGTATTTTGGCTGAGTTATAGTCGAGGCAGTGGCAAACACAGACTCGTATTTCTGAAACGTCTGCCACGGGGGTTATTGTTTACTATGCCTGGTTAGGTCTGACAGGTCGGGCCAGCTGTAAGTCACAGCATGCTGCTGTTCAGAGTACTGACAGTCGTGCAGATCGCAAGCAGTCATCACACGCCTGCAGGTGAGCAGGTGTGTGTGCTTTTGTACACAGACTGAGAAGTGAGCAGCTGCTGGAAAGATTAAATGAAGGAAAGTAATGGAAAGAAATCATCCCACAAACATGAATTCGACCTATTTTAAAACATCGGTTTAACAAGTGTGGATTAAAAATGTGATGCAGGAAGTTTAAGAAGTTCCTTTTAACTTCTCAAACATGAAAAATCGAAAATGTAATGGGAAAAAATATAAATACAAAAAAAACTTGTTTTTTAAATGAAAAAAAAAAAATTACTAGTGCTTTTAAGACCTTTTAAAAGGTTTTCTTCCAAAAGCTGAATCCACCACTTCTTGGTTGCATACAGCCTACACCACACAAGTCAAACTCAAGGCCCATGGGCAAAATCCGGCCCGCCATAGCCATTTATGTGGCCTTTTAAACTCTAGAAAACCCTACAAATAAATCCTTTAAGTTATACTTATGTGCACCTTAATACAACATCAAATCCGTGTTTCTTTTAACAGCCCTGAATCACATCATTATGTGAAGATGTTCAGTTTATATAGTTTCAAGATACGTCGAATGCAGATACAGATTTTTTTTTTAACTCATATTTTAATGGTTTGTTATAGAATCATCAATACAACCGGCCCTTTAATGATATTCATGAACTTGATGTGGCCCAAAACGGATGAGTTTGGCACCCCTGGTCTACACCATGTCTAGCAAAAAAATAAATAAATAAATAAAGAGTGCAAATTACAACTATATGGTCCAATTTGTTTAATAAAAGGGCAAGGTGGAGCTCTGCATATTAAATAAGTTGTAAGAAAAAAAAAAAAAAGCACCTTCACAGAGGGGATTAAGGGATGTGATTTGGGAGGGGCGACTATTGCCCATAATGTAATGGATAGAGAAACACTGAGTACCTAAATTCAAAGCTCCATCTTATGTAAATAGGCAGCTCTCAGACTGATGCCCAACTATCAATAATTCCATCCTAAGAATGAGTGATTCTAGTTGGTTCCGCAGCATCTGTGGCTGCCATCACGCATGGACGCATATCTGAATGCCACACTGACTCACATCACACGTCCCTAAGAAATACGTATCCAGGACCTGATCTACCCCGACTGGCTGTGACGGAGGCTGCTGCACTTCAATTCCTTCTGTTCCCGGAGAATAATGAGTTCCCATATGACAGCAGAAGGACTCTCTGGCTCTTCAAAGATCAGCCGGGGTCCTAAGTGCGCCTGACACTAAAAGCAGGAGCAATACGACCGCGAGGGCTTGTTCTACGGTCGCTCTGGTCATGTTTCCTTTAATTTAAAGTCAAAATATGAACAATATGGTCTAATAAAAACTACCACAGACTTGCAATGTTAATTGTCTTAAACATATATTTGAAATATTTTTTGCCACGGGGTAATGGGGCTCAAAATTAAGCATCTTGTTCATGCTTTTGTATATTTAGGAGCAAAATGAAATGTTCAAATCCCCAGGCATGAAACAACAGATGATTAAGAATTAAGAAAAATAGACAGGCTAAGGTAAACATAACAAGCGAAAGGTTTCATAAGAGAGTTTGAGCTCAAGTCAAACCTCTGTGCAGTGAGGTGAAAAAAACGAAAACGAAAAAAGACGATAGGTGACGGGAGAAAAGAGAATGAGAAAAGAGGAACCCAGGATGGGAGGTCAGAAGCAACCGTGGCATTTCATCCATTCATTCCATACCATGATTTTGATCCACAAGCCGACTGTATCTTGGCTTTATGAAAAGCCATGGTTGTGCTCTCCAACGATCAAAAACAGGCTCTGACATTCTCGGCACGCACTATGATCAGAGCAAAGTCATCCAGCTTGGCTGTATGAGCTCCAGCTCTGCTCTCTTTGCAATATCAAAACTAGAAAAAAACAACTCAGCACAACGCGTTTAAGCAATGAGATTTCGGAGTTAAAATCAAGCACAAGCTGAGGAACACAGTTAGTGAGGTTAAAACAAATGTTGTTAAGGAACAGCTAAAAAAGACTGTTTCAATCCATGAAACTGAAAATACATTTAAAAATTATTTTCTAAAGTAGCTCATCTTGTAAACCAACTTCTAAAGTCATCATTAATGAAAAGCAGATCAGAGGAGGGGACATTTTTTAAATCCAGAATGTAAAACATATTTTACTCAGTTGTATTGAAAAGCTGTGTCTCTTTTTTAACGGTTAATAAGTGTAACTCACCTTGATGCCCCACCTACCCGAGCAGCTGCGAATTACATCAACATTCATGCAAAGTCCTAGCCACATTCACGTTGAATTGAGGTGGTCCCAAAATACCAACATCAGCTAACAGTGAGGTTATTTTAGGCTTTGAACTTTCATCGATCACTTGGTTGTGCGGAAAACATAACCAAATGGCTACCAGTAAAAAAGCCAGTTCTGAACTGGTTCTATAGCAGAAACACTTTGTTTCTCCACAGCCAGAGAACCAGTTGGTGCCACATAACGATGTCGCTATCCCTCCTACAGTTTGATCCGTTTTTCTCCCATTTTCTGAATCATAGAGATTCATAGCTCTGGGAGAAAGCTTAACTATAAAAATTGTTTTATTTATCCCACCATCCTGGATATGGATGCCATTTTATGCCCAGTTAATTTATTGATGCCATTTCAAACTACAGTCTGCAACAGTAAACGCTCAATCCTGACCCGCTGATATCTGAATGGCACCAGCAGAGCAGCAAAAAGGGATAAACACAGCATTTTGGTCAGGCTGGTGTAGGTGCGATGGTGTTGAAGATATTTTGCACCAACCACTGAATCAGGGTTATTTGATATAGGACCTAGTTTGGTGAAAAAAACAAAAAGATCATCTCTGTTAACAATAAGGCAGCATAGAAATATTCAAAAAAGGTGTGTTTTTGTTCCATTCACTTGGCAACAAAATCACACGCCAAAACCAACAAAAACTGCATCTTTAGGCCAAAACAGAGCCAATAAAAGACAGAAGTCTTCCTACAACCAATACATTATTATTTCTGCACTGAAAAGGACACCAACAAAAAAATAAAAGACCAGCTGAAGCACAGAAGGGCTGCTGGGCACAAATAATGAGGAAATTGAAGGATTATTACAGACAGAGAGCAAAGATGGCGGAACTTAATTTGGACCGGTGAATAAAGGCTGAGCAAATGTGTGGGCGATAAGTGCAGAGGGGAGGAAGTGAGCATGTACATATTAAACTTTGAAGAGGGAAATTAAGTGGACCCAATGTGAGGTAACTACAATACCGCTTCCAGGGTGAGAGATAGGAGAGGAGGAGTGGGAGAACAGAGTGTCTCCTCCGGTCCCTGCTGAGCCGGCTGGTTTCTACATCTCATTACCCCTTCAATCAGCCTTCGTCTCCCATCAGTGCAATATGGACTGGAAGGGCTGGCAAGTGTTCCCAGGCTTTGTCTCTTGAGTTACTGACCCACAATAGCGCAATCCACCTGTGTGCAACCAAAGTGAAGACTACAGCTGTTCTGTGAAGGCCTCATAGGTTTATTAGAGAACATTAGTGAACAAACAGAATCATGAAGACCAAGGAACACAGCTGACAGGTTGGGGATACAGAGGTGGGCAGGTTATAGAACAATATTACAACCTCGTTAAGATCTCATGGAGCAATTCCTTGTCTTGAGATCAGAGATCTTGAGAAAGAGTGTGCCACAACCAGGGGGGGGGGAGCTATAGGTGGGCACAGGCCCACCCAGATTGACAAATTGCCCACCCACCAGAGGCACGGCCAGGCCGTAGCTTGGGGTTGCCACAGCAACACCAGGATTTGGCCAAGCAATTGTTTAACAACCCCACTTATGTTGTAACAACGATTACAATTTAAAATGATTAATTTAATGAATGTGCAATGTTTTTCACAGTGTAATAAAAAGACAATAACTTTTATATCTGGTATTAATTATGATAATACAGTAATTTGGTGTTTTATATAAAAAGAAACAAATTTGCAACTCCTTACTGACACTACACAAGTAGTAAGCTACTGCAGAGAAAATTTCCTGGTGCCATCCCATACAATTTCATCTAATTCTATTTTTTACATAATTTAATTATGTCTGTCATTGTGTTTTTTAACATTCTTGAACATAACCTACACAATTTTACAGAGATCCAGTTATGGAATAGGTATCTACTGTAATATAGTCACTTATAGTTAGGCTATAGATACTGTAGCGTAGCAGAGAAGAACAGGCTGCTCAAGAGAACAGTTTGGTGCCGCAAAGGATTCATGTTTATGTACAAGTTCTCTGGTTTTATGTTATAGATTTGTGTTTCAATGTAGTCATTTTCTTTAGTTAGCCTTCGAGTTATGTTAATGGCAGTGTTTGGAGGTATTTGTCAGTGCACCGTGATAGAGATGGAGGTGCACCAGAATCAGGTGTCTGATACGAAATAGTTATGTTGTTGCCCTTCTTCTGTGCAAGCTGCTAAGAAAACCGCCAGTTATGGTCGTGCGGTACACGTGACGCAAGGATCGCAACAGATCTTCTCTCTCCAGGTACTTGTTTCCTAAGTAATGTCACAATATTATGTGTATTATAGGATACTTTACAGAGGTCTGACAGACTGTATTATAACATGTAATTTTTACATGCACACACGCACATCTAATATGCACTTTAAAATTAATCAGGCCCACCCACTTTCCACATTCTGGCTCTGCCACTGGCCACAACTGGAATTCTACTAAGATGTGGTCGCCCATCTGAGTCAACTGGGCAGGAAAGGACTGCAATAATCAAAGAACCAACCAAGCTGTCCATAGTAGTAGGAGCTGCAGAGACACTGTGTACAGGATGACTGTTGTTTTTTAAAAGAAGCCGTTTCTGAAGGAAGGCCTTAAGAGTTTTTTTTTTCTTTTCAGTTTTTCACAAGCCTGGTACGGGACTGTTTTTATCTGGTCAGATCCAACACACAATTTGACATTAGGGACTACATGATGCATGCAAAACACCACGCGGGGTGAGAAAACAACATTAGAGAAAAACATGAATACAGCATGCCCGATCTGAATAATGTTGGTGGATGCATCACGATGCGAGAAGGTTTCTCTTTAGCAGGGTTATTAAAACACTTCAGATTTAATGGGAATGTGATCCGAGGCAAGTACAGGGACGTCCTGTTATGTAGGCTGTTATACAGGCAGCAAAATACTTGATACCAGGTTGGAGGTTCACCTTCCAACTGGAAAACTACCCAAAACGTACAGCCAAAGCTACAATTCAATGATTTAGATCAAAGCATATTTTTTTCTCCCTAAATTTATATTTATACTTATATTTATTCACCTTTCTGCAAAGATCTTCCTCATATACAATGTAAAGGTTGAACCGCTATGTTCCGGTACCAGCATTTGTTCAAGTGTGCTTGTTCCATCAAGGAAACTATTGTCTATCAATAAAGCAGGACAATGAAAATATTTTTTTATTTCAAAAGATATTGCATGAGTGCACACTTGAGCATAGAAAACAATCCAAGCCTTTTCTCCATTAGTATGCATGATGAGGTTGTGTGAGATAAACCTGCTGCTCTCTTCAAATCCACACAAGTCTCAAGAAACTCGTCAGCTAAAGCCTGTGCAGCGTTACGTAACCTTTTTTTCTGTGGCTCACACATCGAGAGAAAAGAGGGAAAAGATGAATGTGTCAACATTTTTACAAGTAATTTACATTTCTGTTATTAAAGCTAGGGCTACTGAATAAAATACAGGGGTGTGTGTGTGTGTCTGTGTGTGCGCACTCTTGTGAAAGCTTAATTTCCCCCGTTTCTCCCACAGACCCTGGAAATGAGAGGAAGAGCAGCAATCGTTCTCAATGAACATAATGAGGTTGCATTGTAATGTGTGCATATGCCCAAGCTGCTGCTACATTTCCAGTTAAATCACATCTGTGTCCCTGGTTTTCTGACTTCAAACAACATTTGATAATGAGATCCCACTTAAAGCTGCTGTTATCTATCTAAGATGTACAGCAGCTACCAAAGATAAAGTTTATGTCAGACAACCTGCAGGAACACCATCTACAGTAAGAGATGCATAGTTACTCACATATATATACAAGGAAAAACAGCTTCCAAGATTAAGGATTAGCAACTATCAGTATTAGAGTCACAATGAAGAATGCAAAGGACTCATTTGGCAACTGGAATCTCTAAATGGTAAAATTTCATCTGCCAGGAGATCATAATGGACTTAGTTGCGCTTTTTCTTCTTTGTCTAACCACTATACTGATGCCTAACAGGTGCAGACACCAACATTCACATTTATTGACACAATAAGGAGCCTAGAATAAAAGAAAAGTCATTAGTGTGGAAAGCAAAGACGCCTGTTTGTTGTAATCCAATTTGAATGTAGGGGCTCAGAGCAATAGAAAAATAAAACATTAATGGTGATGGTGGCCAAATGCCTGTGAGGGAGGTAATTGCTGTTCTTGTTCATTAATGCAAGATGGAGGACAACCAGCGTTTGTGTGGAGTCTGATAATTGTGAGAACAGAGCATCTGAGAGGTTGGGTCTGGAAACCCTATCGGCTTTGTAATGTACTAATTTGAGGCAAATCTATCTGCTGTTTCCCGTCAACCTGAAGCCATTATTAAAATATTTTCACGCCTGGTTTACAGACATCTAGAAAGTGGCAGAGGGTCAGATTGGGAAAAGATTTTTGGATATTGCATTTTAAGGAGGACGCTTTAGGTAATTTGTTGAACTGTGTAAAGCAGTGTCCATGTGTCAGGGACAGAGCCTGTTAGGGTTCAAGATTTACTAAGAAGATCCCAGTATTCATTGTGGTGATGGCCAAATAACGGTACAGCACAGTAAAATATTGGTTTTCCCCTGATATCTTCAAGCGATTTATGACTTGAAACACCACACTTTCCTGGGTTTTTGCCACCTTTAATTGAAAGTCTGAAATCATCTATGTTAGATAAATATATATATGTATGCTTCTGATAAAAGTGAAGAGGTACAACTTTGTTTAACAAACATCCCTCTATTCTTCTGTTTTAATATTGAAACAAACTTGTGTACTCAACTCTGATCAATTGTTTAGCTTGAAGAAATCCACAGATTTCTTCAAGCTGATGGTGACTGATGAAAATATAAGTTGGGGATCACTGAAAGTCAAGAGGAATCAGGAACCTGACATTTTCAAGCAATCAGTGGGATAGAAGGGGCGATATTTCACTTCGAACCAAACTGGTTGACAGACCAACAGGTCCATCAAGATGACAGCCCCCTGAGAACCTCCTCTGAATGGTTGATCTGCACCCTGATCCTTTATTCCCTTCATCAGCGCCTCTCTCTCCCTTCCCACCCTGCGTTGCCTTGCTCCCCCGTCTCTATTTTCAGAGGCACACATCTTCCTCACATACATCCCCACCCGCTCCAGCAGCGGGGAAATCCCTTGAAGATGCCGCTCTATCAGTAATGATTTTCTGCTCAGCTGAGCAATGAAAGGTACACATGCACCCTCCCTGCCTGGCTCTCCCCAACCTTCCCTGTCTGTGCAAACCCCCATCATCTATCCCTCAATGCATCTCATTAAAGTTTTAAAGTGAAGGTAAGCCAGCACATCAGTGCGTTCCTCCATCTTCGAAGCCTAACCTCGCTGAACTGCTGCAGCCCATCTCTTGCTTGTTCTCTCACTACTTCTCCATCGTCGAATCTCAAGTTTTAGAAAATGATGCAAAAATTAGGAAATATACGGAGGATAATCATTAAAAGGTTGGAGCGGTATAAGCTTTGCACTTCACGCTCAAAAAATAAAAGGTTTGCATTTTGTATTCGAGATTAAAGCAGTGAAGCAAAGTTTAAATATTGTAACAAAGATTTTTTCTTCTTCTGAATTTTAACCATGGATATCTGTCTAGATTAGAAGCAGGCAGAAAATGATATTGTTTTTTAGCAAAATGAAATGTATTTACAGTCCCTCAGAAGAGTGTCTTTCTAAATAATTAGAGTTTTGGCAAGGATAACCTAATTACTACAAATAATTTATGTAAATTGCAGCACACGTCTTTATGAAAGATACTCATGATGCAAGATGCATTCATAATTTCCCTAAGAACAAACACTCTGAATGCAGAATGATGTATTTTGCGTTTCTTCAAGGGTTGCCCCTAATGATACATCAGACCTCTATTAATTTAACAACAAATTGTTCAATTAATCTAAACAACTAATTAAAAAAGCAGCTTCAATCCATTTTGCTTTGTATAAGACACTGAGAACAGAGAGTTAAACGTTCAAGTGTGAAACATATACAGCTTTGGTGTCTCACCCAGAATGACAAAAATAAGTAAAAGGAACTCTTTTGGATTAAAAATGTAATACCTTAAAACTAAACTGGAAACCAATAAAAATTGGCCTTTGCATTACAATTCTAAAGAAATAAATGACTGTTAAAAAAAATGTAAAAATTTGAGACTAAAAAATCCTTTCAACTCTTAAATGATTTTTGATTTACATTGTAACTTTATGCACTGTTTAAGAGTTTGTTAGGTTAAAATTAGATTTATCTAGATTTTACTAACATCTATGCATCCACAATGAAGTTATAATAAATTGAGATGAACACAGGCACAGCGTTAAGCCATCAAACGTTCGTCTAAACGTTTCCATAAGTAATTATGGCGGAAGATGGATTGCATTCAAACGCCTTAAAAAAACAACACAAAAAACCAGCTGTCTTTTCTGTGGGGCCGTTAGAAGCCCACGGTTGTTGTGTCTTCAGCTGCTTACTGCTTCTGATGCTGTCAATTCCTAGGAAGGCTTACAAAGTAGCCAATCCTCCAGTTTATCATTACCTAAGTAAAAGTGCTTGGGTGATTATGAAGCATAAACTCCAGACAACGTCACACTTTTAGACCTTGGAAATTCTCCTATAAACTGGCTTAGTGACTGTTGTGGAATTCCCTTAATAAAAGATGAGAACAGATTCCTTCAGTCTTTTGTGAATGCCTTACAGTTTGCCAAAACCGGAGGACAAGACAAACAAACACAAAGCATTTTGTATAGTCTGCCAGGGTCGACCCGGCAAACACAGACGTTATAAAGTCCCTGCTTTATAACGTCTGCAATACATTGATTATCCTGATGAATTTTCTGTTTGTGTAGAGTTATTTTTGGAAAGCTGAGATGATCAGAACAAGGCTTTCACCAATGTATCTCTTGGGTTTCCATATTTCAAAGTGATGTCAGCCTGCCCAAGGCTTACCATCTTGTTTTACAAGCATGTTATACAGTGTTCCCTCATTTATTGCGGGGGTTACGTTCCAAAAATAGGTGAAATCCACAAAGTAATCATCTTTTTTTTTTAGGCAAGACAAGGCAATTTTATTTGTTTAGCACACTTTCAACACAAGGTAATTCAAGGCGCTTACAATTATTATATATTTTTTAAGACAGTAAAAATCCTTGCCACACACTTTTATACACTTTTCTCAGAAATGCATTAGCACTTACTCACATTTCTAACCAGTTTAAATACAAAACATAAAAGTATTGATATCCCATGGTTTCTTGGTCTGCGTGGCATTCCGGTGCGTCTTTTTACACTGCCTGTCTTGGAATAGATATTTGTTTCGGAATAAGGAACAAAGATACAGACAGGGATGAGTATCATTAAGGATTTATTGATACTACTACTCTTAAAGATACTCCTTGTCGATCTAGTACTTTATTAGTATCCTTTTCTGTACTTTTTGTTTTTGAAAGACTAAAACAAAACGGAAAAAACAAAAATAATGAACAATAAAAGTTTTATTTTTTAATAATCGGAACAGCAAAGAACAGAAAATAAATAACTACAAAATAAAAAGTAAGAAATTAATAACTTAATAAAAACACTATATAGGCAAATTATGCTAAATATATTAAAACCTAAAAACACTATAAGTAAGAGCCAAAATGAAAGATTTTGAATGCTAAAGTGTATAGTGGAAAATCAGCCCTGAGAACATTGAGAAAAACAATATGACATCTAACCGTCCCATTTTTTGTACAACTGAGGTACTAAGGCAGTCAAAAAAATTCTGTTTGTTTTGGTGTATTTTAGTAAGGTGTTTTGTCAAATTACTCGTGTTCTGGTCTTTGCAAGCAAAATGCTTTTATTGCATTTGTGAAAGCGTGCATTGACGGATTCTATTTTTGTAAAACGAAAACAAATTTTAGATTTCGTTTGCGAAGGATGAACAGCGATACAGCAAACGACCAATATAAAGCGTGTATTTATTTGGACTTCCAATTCAGTTCAACTCCGAGAAGGGATGATTGACATACAGTACAAGGAAGTTGTAGAAAATATTTTCTGTCATTTGTAATTTCTTTTTGACAACAAAAAGAAACGCAAACACACACACAGTCCTCCCTGTTTTTGGTTTGACGTCCTTAATCTGAAATCTAAATGTTATCTATATAGTCCATCACATCCACATCATGTTGTGTGTTTTTTTTTTAACCAAACTAATCTCAATGATTTTAAGAGAGGCAATACAAACAAATTGAAAATGTCCATTGCAGTGACATTTGTTAAAAGGTGTAGGGGAAAAAAGCTATGTTCATAAAATTGTATTGAAAAAAGATGTTAATGTTGAGGGAATAGTATAGCTAAAATAATCACTGAAGCCCCCCATAAAAAAAGAATATTTGAACACGTATTTACTGTAGGACTTTTGAATCCTTGTTAATGCAACAAATTAAGACTAAATAAATGTATTTTATACTTCAACAAAGAGTTTAACTAAGAAGTTTTACATATAATAAATGTAAACGTTCCAGCTCACACTTTAATTTGGTACAAACATAAAGTGCCAAACCTGCAAACCTGACCTCGACAAGGTCTTCAATGGAAGGGATCAGGCCCAAAACTTGCCAGTAGCACTGTAATGTCAAATTTTTTTATTGTTATTAAGGATTAAACCAGCCAGTAACATCTGACAGGTTCTCAGCAATCCTGTTCCATGAAAGTGAATGCTGGTAACTGATCAGTATTAATGGCACAAAAGTGAGCCCTCATTATGCTGAAGGTCATGGCAGGATGTGGATTTAGAGCAGGGGAAGATGAACTAAACTCTTGAACATTTGTGGCGTAGCAGAAACATTTGTCTAGCTGGATGACACCCCCTGAAGGCAACATGTCATGCCCACTTAGATGCTTTTAAAAAAGTTTGAAATTTAAAGCGAGAATCCGTTAAATCATTCCTGCGACTTTCAGTGTCTACAAAGTGAAATCAGTCATTAAAATGCACAAAAAAAAGTACAGGGAAGTACTGATTTATGGCACCAAAGGGACTTTGAATGCAGCAGATAGAGACTATATCTGGGCGAGCAGTGAGGTGCATTAATGATGAGCTGATTACCTGCTTTTCACAGTTTTCATGAGAGCGGAAATCACTTAAACCAGGTGAGTAATGACTGAGCCCAGCCGCATGTGGGAGGGGACAGCTTCATCTCGCTTTTATTTGCTGGGCTCAAGTCACATAAGACATGAAGCTTTGTCAAGAGACAATGAAAACCCAAAAATGGACTAGTTAACATGTTTATATTAATAAGAAAAAGCTATTGTTAAGCATTGTTTACCTGTTTGGATGAAGCATTTTTAAAAGTTTTTGATGGAGATCACAATATCCTCAGTTGATGTGTAAAAGACATTGCGCAGCATGTTATTGAGAACTACAAAATGCTGAAATCAAATACAAGACTTTTCCAGGCTGCATAGGAACGCTGTGCCTGGATCAATAGAAAGCAAGGGTGCACAGAAACATTGCCATAAATCAGCTGGCATCAGCTGATGAAAGACTTTCAAAAACCGTGAAAGTAACTCATTACGTCTGTCAGATAAGGAGATAACACAATGCTGTTAAAAACCACTCATAAATACAAAACAATTGAATGAAATTGAATGAAAGACATGCATATAAAAACAATCTACATGGTCTTATGTACCATTTTTTACAGAAAGCTGTTAACAAGCGTACAGGACGCTTCCTTGGACAACTGTGACCCAAAATCAAGTAAACAGAATATTTAAATAAATATATATTTTGTAATGTCTGTATTCAAAACCTCTGTTTGTTGGTTGATGCAATCATGTCATTCTAAAAAGGACAAATGACCCATTCACAGCTGATGTGTGTCAGATGCAAAATGTGTGCTCTGGAGCTTCAGCTTTAACTTCCATCAGTACAGTCCTTTAAGTGACGCCTCGTTGTGCATTTACATCAGGCTACTGTATCAGTCAAGCCTGAATATCTTCTACCTATTATTTTTATTTTTATTTTTTTTGCAGAAGCTTTCTCTGTGGGGATGATCAGCCCTGCATCACTGCAGATGGTGTCGCTCTACATTTTTCATCATAGCTGAATATTCCTCATCAGCTGAATACTGAGCAGCAGCTCGGAGGAATAGCTGCTCCGTGCGCAGCATGCATGACAGTGTGCCAACTCAGTGATTGGCAAATATAAAAATAAAAACCGAATAAATAAAACATCTCCCAGCATGGTTAAAGCGGTAAAGTTTGGTGTTCCATACAATTCTCTGAACATAAAGGAGTTACTGGAGGATCAATAAAGAAATCCGCTTTAAAACAAAACTATTAACTGAAACATATTTTTGAGAGAGAAAAAAGGTTCAGATGAGAAAGTGTGAGCCGTTACCATCGAAGTGCGATTTTGATGGGCGTGGTGAGGCAGGAGGTGAACAGGTCGGCGGGGAGGTCAGGGTTCATAGGCAGCAGCTCATTGGCCTCGCACGCAGCCAGCTGGATGCAGTTCTTCATGGAGGGCGGAAGCGGCATCTGTGCAAGTGGGTGGCTGGGATTGATGGCTGCGACCTGAACAGACATACAACAGTACAAAAGCTGTTTTGAGATTTATTCTTATTATCAGAACGGAACTTGTATATATCCATTTAGGGCAGGTTTGACGTTTTGGAAATACCGCGGGTAATTGATGTCACAACGGAGTTTTATTTGAACTACTCCACTACCTGACCTGTTTTCTCAAGAAATAATCAGAAAATGAAAGAAGCCAGTTTAGTGATACTCTGATTTAAAACAAACAAATCCTTTTCTCATTTGTCAGAGTAAACCTCAGCTAACACTGCAATCAATATTAAACGTTGATCCTCTGGTGTTGGAGGCCCTAATCTCCCACATTAGTGTAAAATCACTGAACCACAATGAAAAAAAACATTCTAGGCCTAAAAAAAATTTTTTACAGATATAGTCCACACATTCCCAGAGCTATCAGCCGCTTTTATTGGCACAAATACAACTAAAATAGATTACTATCAATGTATGGCTGATTTTTATACTGATTTTTAAAAAAAGGATGGACAGATAAATTGAATGGTGGACAGATTGGTGGGATGGAAAGACAGTGGACATTTGGTAAACAGTGTTGGATGGATGGGTAGAAAGGATATATGAATGGATCAGTGTACAGCAACATGGACAATTTACAGACGGATGGTCCAATGGACAGACAACCTGACAGACAGGAGGACAAATTCAAGGACACATGGAACGACAAACAGAAGGGTTGACTAGTAGACAGACAAATGGACACACTAAACGATAAGTGAACAAACTGATGAATAGATAAATAACAGGATGGGTGGACAGATGAGTGAAAGGACAGATGAATGGATTGTTGAATGAGCAGGCAGACGCAAGAAAAACTTGAAAAGATGGATCGGTTACATTATTAGCTGGACAATAGATGCAAAGATGGAAAAAACAAACGGATGGATAAACAAAGGGATGGATACAACAATAAAATAATGTCTAAAGGAAATTCAGTGTGTGATTTACTCAAACTCTTTGCTGGAATAAATTTTCTTTTCCCCACACATATCCAAAAAGAATGAAGATTACACATGGAAAACACTCAAATTCCAGATGATGTCCATGATTTATTACACTGCCCTGGAAGCCTAGGTGTAAGTCAAGTTTTGAAGCCGTAAGCTCATCTTAAAACTTATGCAGAAAAACAAGTAAGAGATCCGATCATTGAAGTTTAGGAAGAGTTCAAATCTATGAGCTAAAAGCAAACAAAACAGTTTATGTCAAGTGTTGAGCACAAATGTGCAACAGGTGATGGCTTTAGCACCCAGTCACCACCTACAGAAATCTGCTCTGGCAAGCCGTTTGCTCTCAGACTCCACATCACCTTACTGCTAATAAAATGATGAAAACAAGAATTCTCATGATCTCCTTTAACTTCTGTCAGACCAGAAATGTATCTATAAGCAAACCCATTCTAACAAAGAATTACTAAATTGATTATTCAACACTATCCCTGCAGACTGAAGAGTTGGTTTTAATGTTTCTAAGCTGCATTACAATGAGGATGCATTTAGACTGGAAAAACAGAGGATGGATAAACAAAAAAGCATCTCATTAATACCTAAAAAAGAAATAACATTTGCGGTCTTAGGAGTATTGCTTAGGCTATGAAAGCTTTTTTTTTATTTTTCCCACTGCTTCACATATCCCATTGCATAAAATACAAATCACAGGTTTCCAGCAGGCAAAAAACATGACAACAGATTACTGTGAGAATGAAAAAAAAAACAACGTTTTTTTAGGTAAACAGGTGAAGCTTTCGCTGCCCCTTCACAGGCGGGGTCTCTGATGGAAAACAATCGTCCTGTTTATTCTGGGAGCCAAATTATGGAGCCATTTCTACATCCCAGGACGGCTAAGTCAATACTTGCAAATGTGAGATATGGAAGCGGCGTGCACATAATGTAAAAACTTTAATTGTATTTGGAACTCTTGACTATTTATAGGCTCATTTCGCTGAAAGACTCCTGGTGTGTTTGCTAGGACTTCTATATAGTTTGTTTGCTGTGCTGAGTAGACTTTAATGAGCACTGGATCTTAACAGAAGCAGCAATCCAAACTCTCCCTTCATCATCCCAGACTGTGATGGCATGTATCTTTCATTTTCTTTTAAGCACTGCCTAATTCTACAGAAAAATCCCTCAGGGAGGATAGGATTATTCCTAACAAAAACACAATTAACTGCTTGAGGAGGAAAAAGTATTATGACTTTAACAACAACTCTGAGTTTGGTGGGAAAAATGAACAACATACAGTTACATGTAGAGGCATTGCACAATAAAACACATGCGATAGTCGATTAAGTGAAAAGCAATTCACTAAAGTTAACTGCAATATTTAAATATCCACAGTATGTAGACGCAACAAAATCATAAGTCTTACAGTATTTGGTGCAGATGTGAAACAAAAACAAAACCAGCACATCACTACCTTAATCTAAAAAAAACGACACTAGATGAATTTTAGTCTAAAAAAAAAGAAACACGATGGGTGCATAATCCTAATGTAATCATTTTTGCTGTACATATATTGGCCGTTTTTTTTTTAAAACTTTACCAGTACCTGGTTGGAGCCCCCTTTACGCACAGAACCGCCTTAACTGTTTGCTGCATAGATTTTAAGAAAGGTGTCAGAAACACTGGCAAAAGATTTCAGCGTGTCTTCACATTAAGGTCTAACTCAGTTAGGGCAGATTGGTCAGCTGCACATTTGTGATGGAAATCACCAGCTCCACCACATCCCAAAGACGCTCTTCTGAACTGAGATATGGCGGCTGTGGAGGCCATTGGATTCAAGAAACCGGCTCCTGAGAATTTGAGCTTTACTGCCTGATGGAGGGCGGCCTCACACCATAGATATGCTGTGCTCAGACCGGGTTGGAGATGGTCAGCAAGAATCCTCAGGTAGGCTGTGGAGCTTAAAAGGATGCTCGATTAGAAGAAGAGGCTTAGAGTGTGCCAAGTAAATACCCATCACCACCACCAACCAACCTGTCCTATTGATACATGACAGGATAAATCTGTTGTAATGCTGTTCACAGCAAATTCTGATCAAGCCATCCAAATGCCTCACAGACTCATTTTCATGTTCTTAGCCGACTTTGCTGCTGTACCCACCTGCATCAAGGTTGAGGTAGTATTAGGCCACACCTCTGTTATTTAAGGAACTGTTTCCTTTCTATCATCTTGAACCAGTCTGCCTGTTTTCTTAAATCCCCGACATCAACTGGGCATTTTGATCCACTCAACTTAAGTCGTCGGATATTTTGCCTGTAAACCTAAGAGATGGTCGTTTTTGGAATTCGCAGCAGATCGCCTTCTCAAATTCTCCAAACATTTAAAATCACTGAAATCCCCTCTCTTGGAAACCTGATTTAGTTTTCAGCGAGTCTTCTTCACCAGGTCTTGATGCCTAAATGCGTTGAGCTGCTCCCATGTGATTGGCTGATCTGTGCCAGCAAATAAAGTGACCAGTGTGTGCATAGTGTAATATAACATTTCAGATGAGAAATCCTGACACAAAATAGCTGACACACAGAACAGATCGATTTAGCACTTAGGAAGAGCCTTTTTTTTTTTATCAAAGTACGAAAATATTGAAAGGAGAGGTGCTAAGTGCTAAAGCTACCTTGAGTGTCTGCAACACCATGGGGAAAACAGGCAGCCAATGAGGAAGAGCTTGTGTGAGAAATCTATAAAAATGACTTGGCAACCGGTTATGCCAATCATGTAAGGAAAAAAAAAAGAATCCAAATTATACATAAATATATCTTAAAAGTATTGTTGTTAGCAAGCTCAGACTCTTTATCAGTTAAGGTCTTGTCAAAGAAAGCCTGACTTGTCTTCATCCCCAAACTAACAGTCATTAAAAGAAGAGAAACTAGAATATCAAAGTTGACGCCAATGTAAAGAAAGATGGCATTATTTTCCAGAGCTGAGGATCAGCACAAAGATCAATGCAGTCTCACTAAAAAGACGCTCCAATTCCTGCTGAAGACACCTTCCACAGTCCAGCTTGCTTTTTTTATTGAGAGGATTATAATTGGTTTCACACTGGAGCAACACATTTGCAGCTAATACCTGTATTTGAGTGTTCTGTCATAATTTCCCTCCCTACATTGCCTTGACCCGCCCACCTGCAATAATGTTATCCATGAAGACGCGTCACTGTGAACATCATTTGTAAACCAGTCATCCCTAGAAAAATCTGAGTGTCCTTCCTGCACCCAGAAGTCAAACATCTTTTATATGAAATGTCAAAGATGCTGAAGGCTATTTCAGCACTCAGCTTTCAGCAATGCCATCTGAACAGGTAAAACCTGGCACAATGGATCAGGGGATGCATGCTAAACCCGTTTGGAGTGTCATACTGAAGGGACTAGGCATGGGCCGCTTACCGGTTTCAAGGTATGAATAAGTCAAGGTTTCAAAACCACTAAATTTTCCGTCATACCATTACTGTTGTATGAGTGTTTATTTTTATTTATTTTTAGGTGACGTCTCGTCAGGGAGAAAGTAGAGGTCCCTCATGCCGTGTGAAGCTGCAGCGTAAAGCGCCCCTCCCCCCGGCGCATCCTCCTTTGTTGTGAGCGATGTTATGTCGGTGTGTGCGGGCAGCTATGCAGGCTGTGTGATTGCTGAATGAGGCGAGCCCCCGGAACTTTTTCCATCTTCTAAGTGGACCAAGTCGGCTGTTTGGGAATACTTCGGCTACCGTAAAAAGCCAGACGGTCACGGCTTGGAAGAAGAAGATCGCGTGATGTGCAAAATGTTCTTGAGAACAGTGGCAGCACGAGGAGGCAATACATCGAATATGTTCGGGAGCACCATCCATTGTTTGCAAAATTCAAGGTAAAGTTAATGCTGTCTTGAAATGAACGAGCGTATTAGCATCCGGCATTATTGAAATAAGCTTGTTACCTTGGCGGGTATGATAACTAGTATCTTTTCTTCATCTCAATCCTTTTGTTTTTTTTTAACTGAGGCAGGTATGGTAACTAGCATGCTAATCATGATTTATTTTAGCATTCTAGTTACCATATCTGCCTCAGTAAAAAAAAAAAAAAAAAAAAGTTGACAACTTTTGTTCTTTTTTTCTTTCATTGCTAAGATGGATAACACCAGCTAGTTATTTTATGTTATTTATCTTAGAAGTATTTTACTTTATACAGACACTCAAAATACACAGTTTAGAGCTGTAATCATAATACCCTGAAACCGTGATATATATGCCTATCATACCGTCAGAATCTCATAACCGCCCATGAATAGACGTGACCTTCAGGCTCTTTCTGTTAGAGTTGCTACAACAGCCGATATAAACGCCATGTTCATATCTGTGCCTTAGATCAAAGCTGCTGAGACAACTAAAGATTAATGTGTTATAGCCTAAACTTTTCAAACTTTCACATCGAGGGGTGACGTCACTGAGGTTTTAATCTGGAGAGAGCCTGCACTCTGGTCTGTGCTGCCGCCACTGATAGCACCAGGCTATTGGTGAAATACAACAACAGAAATGGGAGCTTTCATCTAAAATGTCAAAATAGGAAGGGGGAAATATTTCCTTTAGCTCAAAAAACTGCAGTTTTGCAGTGAAGATAGTTAAACTTTAAAGAGATTCAAGTAATGCCACTGCATAGATTTATATAGGAATTCTTTATTGCCTTTCTACAAGTCCAATAACTCATTGATAAACCCTGTAATAGAGGGCCAAAAAAAGAGGGGGAAGCTTAGATCTCATTACATTATGTATTTAATGCATAGCTCTAAAAGTGGTTCTGCACACATGAATAAATAATGATATTAAAAAGAATAATTGTCTCAACTAAAAGAGAGGTGGCAAGGTGCGCGACTGTCTTCCTTTCTGACGAATCAAACGGATTTCCCCCTCCTCTTTGAAACACTTTGCAGGCGTGTCCGATTGCTGCTGCTCGGATGGGTTTGTGCCAATCTTGTTACAACATAATTCCTCCTCAGGCTAATTAGGAGATTCTGCTTAAGGAGGAATAAATCCCAAACAAAGCAGTGTGTGCGTCTCCGATGCCTCGCGGTGTGTCAGCCTAGGAACATCATCTGGTTAAAGAAAGCGTGTCACTGCCAGCCATGATAATCCTGACGGTAAACACAACAGCACCGCCGGCAAAAGCTGATTAATGCCAAGCATCCACTGTAATTATCACATTAGCATATTGTAATCTGGGAAATTACCATGAAAATCATTATGACAGCCTTCGTTTTCCTTCTTTCACTGGGGACAATATGGTAGGATATGACTGCTGTAGATTCCTCCCCATCTTTTTTTTGTAAATGCAACGATAAAAGTAGAAAACCAATTCTTCAGAGGACAAGGAGGATTTCAGACGTCCTCAGCAGACGAAAGCTGCCCTGTGTAACACTAACTGAGAACTACAGTTTAAGAGCCCCGCATGCATTATTCATTGCAATATTACAAGGAGAACGAAGGCTTAATGTAACCATCCTGGAAAAAGCAAAACCGCAACACACAAACACGGATACACCCAGAGAGCGGTATCTGTAAGGGCTGCAGTGATTCCTCATCATCACCACACACACTTCCTGCCCTGCGTCTAATGGACCAAACATGTTCACAGAGTGCACACAGGAAGGGATGAGAAATTTAAAAGGAAGCAGGTGGCCCTATAACTGTGCACTCAACACATGCATCCCGCACACAAACACACACCAAAGAACTGCATGGACCACATGAGATCTATAATACAGAAGTGGGGGGAGGTGATAAAACACGGACTCCGTCTTTCATGCCTCCCTAATCTCACCCAAGGACTTGATCTGCATCACTGCACTTTCAAGTAAAACGGTCCCTGGTGAGGGCAGGCGTGTAGTTCAGGGCGAGAACCGAGAGCTGTACGCTCTCTGGTGGTGCGTGGTTGGATGATTCTGCTCAGGACCGCTGATGTGCAGGAAGGATGCACATCTGTCTATGTCAACAATGAAAATCAAATAGACAGGGAAATATTCAAATTTCTTGATTTGTTTACCAAATTGTAGCGAAACCACTAGAAATCTCAACTGGTTTTTACAGAATGTTATGGGACAGACCAGGGGAACGCAGAACTTCATTGTAAAGTCATGGAGAACAACGTATGGTTTTTATGTTGTTTCTAACAATCATAAATAGTGAAAAGTGGGAGGTGTGTTTTTAATTGGCCGCCTAACTATGCTGCTCTGAACCATCGTTTGTTAACATTACAGCTTAAACTCTTTGGGGGTTTGATTTTACTCGATTTTTAAGATCCCACTTTTCTTTGCAAAGAACTTCCAAATCAGACAGATTTGATGAGGAGCATCTGTGAACATGGACCTTCAAGCCTTGCCAGAGATCCCCAGGTGGACTTAGGTTTGGACTTTGACTGGGCTGAATGCATGAATGCACTTTCAGCTAAACAATTTCCTTGTAGCTCCAGTTTGATATTTATCGTCAGCGTCCTGCAGGAAGGTGAACCTTATCCCCAGTCTCAAGTCTTTTGCAGCCTCTGACATCTTTTCTTTCAGGATTGGCCCATATTCAGTTTTAAATGTCTTCTTATCATCTCTGACCATCGTCCCTGTTCCTGCTCAAGGAAAGCATCCCAACAGCATTACGCTGCCACCACCATAATTGGCTATGGAGATATATTTAGGGTGATGTGCCATGTCAGACATTTCCGCATGACCGAAAAAAAATAAGAAAAAGAAAACGGTCTCATCTGAAAGGAGGACATTATTCAATGTTTGATATGACCCCTTCATGCCCTGTGAAAAACTACAAATTCACTTTCAATGGCTTTTTTAAAATACTGGATTTCTTTTTCTTGTCCTGTGAAAATATTCTTCCATCTGAGCTGTAGTTCTTTGCAGCTCATCCAGAGTTACACAGAGCCTTCTCTGATTATTGTCCTGTATTTATGTATTGTAAATTCATGTCTTGGTAAGTTTGTAAGATTTTTTAAACGATGGCTTGAACAGTGCTTCTATGAACTTCTCTCCAACTTAACTCCTTACCCGCTTGCTGTTGTTTTCGTAGAGCAGCAGCATTTATACATAGAATAAATTACACACAGATGGACTTCTAAATTGTTTGGTGAATTCTAAAGGGAGCTCATAACAGTGGATTTCATTTTGGGGGATCTCAGTAAAGAAAACTGATCACAGTTTGATGCCAGACTTTTCAGAATTAAATCTCTGCATCTTTTCCCCTCCATCTCACAAATTACTTACTTTGTGTATGTCTATCGCATAAAATTCCATTAAAATACATTAAAGTCTGTGTCTGTTACATTATAAAACATTAGGGATATAAATACTTTCACAAGGCTTTCCTGAATGATTAGCAACCATTTGGAAGTCATAACCTTATTCCTAATCTTTCATTGCATCACCTTATTACATGCTTTATCTTAAAGAGTGGGACTTGCATGTACCAATGAGGGAAAATGATATTGCTTATGGATATTATGCAACTTCCCATCCAACTAAAACACATCTGAAGCTTACTTCCTGCATAAATCCTATAGCCGAACCTGAAAGCTTTTGGATTAAAACCTTATTATACAACGGTGCAAATATCCTTAAAGTGCAGTATGAACTGTTATGGAAAATGTAAAAAGAAGTATAAAAATGATCAATCAAATGCTGCCTTGTCTCATCCCATGCCTTATAGCATCAATTTGACATAACAGCACTCTAGCATAAGGGAGATTACTCACATAACATGACTTAGCTGTTAGAAAAAGCACCCAGTCATTTTTTTGTGTAGATACCAAGCATATTTAACTTCCCTTATACACTCTTAATATTTCAGTACCTACATTTCTAACAAAACTGAACAATAAAAATGTCCATCTTGGTGAAATTAAACAAGGATTTCTAGGCTTGTAAAAGGTTGACAATAAAGCCCAAGGTTTGTTAAGCTCTGAAATCCGACGTGGGAACACAGTCAATTCTCATGAAGCTATCTATGTTTTGTTGAAAGCACTATAAGCTTTCTTATTGTGGGCAAAAACAGTGTACATCATTAATATTAGCTGCAAATATGTTCCACGAAGGCTTACCCATTACCAACTTTTTTGCTGGTTTAGAATTTATCCCGTTACTCCGTTACATGGCTGTAACTGTTGTGGTAAAGCAGGTGAAAATAGGTTCATTTCACTACAGAGTATTCTATAAAACACAAAAGACAGATATTCTCTTTGTAATTTGTAAACTTATGAAGTGTTTTCAATCTTAAAACTTTCAGAAGGGATGTGTCTTGAAATGGAGAAAAAAACCTTGGTCACCACTGATTTCACAGTTTCACACAAGACACTTTGCTGTCTTGATAATGCAGAATTAGTACCACAATTATCACTTTTTAACTTCATAATTGCAAAATTCATTTATTATTGGCCTAGTATCCTGATTTGACAGGACATCAAATAAGGCATGAAAAACGAAATCCTGACAAAGCCCATGTTTGTTTGTTTGTATATTAGATTTTTTTTAAGAGGACAATACACATTAATGGACACTGAGTACAATTACATGTAACGATAATGCAACGCTTAGCTACGGCGGCATAATCTCACACCAAAACTCTTAAAGCTCAAGAACGAACTTTTGATTATAGATATTTACTCATATTTGTTTTCAACAAAAGAAATTTGTTCTCCCTTTTATTAATGTGACTGTACCTGAAGCATTGTTTAGGTTATACTTCACTTTTAAAAACGAATCATTTTTTAAAGAAATTTCTCACCATTACTCTATGACTTCTTTATGAAGTCATAGAGTTTCCAGAGCTACAGCAGAGGTTGGCATTTCAGGATCATCAAGACCTCATAACGACCATTAGACGCCATCTACGGGTCAGCTGGGTGTTTTGGAGATATGGTGGGTAAAAGCCTTTTCTGTCCTACTATCACAAACATAAAGACGCTGTGTTTTTTTAACTCTTTCACTATTTTGGTCAGATAGCTATGAATATGGAAGTGTTGTGTAATTCTTTTGAATCCAACCTTACGCATAGAGGGAAATCTGTGATGCTGTGAGACTGTTTGTCCTCAAAACATCTCAGACACTTTGTCAGAGTCAATTAGCTGGATTCTTGTATACATTTCAATAGACAGGAAGACAGGGTTACATCTTTAAAAAAGCAGTGAAAAGGACAGTGGGGGCAGATTTACTTTATTCTTGTTGATGTTATTCCTCTAATTAGGAGGCCATTAAACAGACAGTGCAACTTAGTAAGAGAATACTATATGTATGTTGCATGTTAACATAAACTAAATTTTCAGGAGCTCCTATATCAGTTTAATTGTTGGATGCTACAAAAAAAACTTGTTTAGATACAATCGATGTTGAAATGTTCTTTCAGAAGTGAACAAAAAACTATTCTTTCTTTTAAATTCAAAAAGAGAAAATCTTTCTTCTGGAGAATCGATTTTACTCCAAAATATCAAACAAAGACAGAACTTTGAGAAAATCTCAGTGCTAATTAGGTGCAAGAGTAGGGTTTGTTTTTAAAACATCCTTATTTACAACTCTGCCATGACCTCATGAAACTCACAGAAAACAACAGGTTAATCTGAGGGAAGACACAGGTATCGCAACGACTCAGCAGTTTATCTGCAGCTTTTAACTTTACTTTCTAAAAGTTATGCAGCATTCCCCGTGGCTGCACATTGCAAACTTCCAAATCCACACTGTACATCCTCTTCCTTCCTCGCTGTCGCTTTTCTCTTAATTTATAGTTTGAAAAAAAAAAAGTCTTCATGAATAATTAAAATAAATGACAGTGACATCTCATCACCCATTCACATTGAAAGTTTCAGCCAGAGGAGAAAAGATGAGGCAACATAATAAAAAAGGTGAAGTGTTGAGAAGACTGAAGTACAGCGATAGTGTACATGAAGAATTCATACATATTCGTTATAGAACATCCTACTTAGGCTCAAATTTCTCCAGGGTTCAGGCTGTTTGATTGACTGACTGACTGAAGGATGGATGGAAGCGCAGAAGGAGAACGGGCAGGACACAAAGGTGTGAAGAATAACGTAGAGAAAAACGAGAGAGAGAAGAAGACAGGGGGGAGAGATGGACTGAAAGAAAGAAAGAAGGAAAGAAAGAAAGAAAGAAAGAACAGATTGAAGAATACTAGAAAAAAGAAAGGACATGGGGATGAGAAAGGACAAGAATATGAAAGGATGGAAAGATAAGGAAGAAAAGAGTAACAGACATGAGAAATGAAAGGAAGAAGCCATGTTAGGAATGAAGAAATAAAGGAGAGCAGAACAAGAAAAGAGAGAAAAAAAGAAAAGAGTAGGATACGACAGGAGAAAAGAAGAACATGAAGGATAAAAATAGAAGAAAGAGGGAGAGGGATGGGAACTTCAAAGAAGAATAGAAAGATAGAAATTTACCGGTGGTCAATGGGAAAGAGAATAACATCTGAAAGTAAAAAATCTTTCTTCTCTCATTTTCTTATTCCATTCTTAACCATACATTTCCAGTCTGTGGGGACCTTGTTTTTATTCATGATGGGACTAAATCCACTATTTTAAATCAAGCTGACCATTAGCAGCAGCACAGCTCTGAGCAAGAAATCCAGCTGAGGATCATGACTCTACCTCATTTAGGTTCAAATTCTCTATCTGCTGTAACACATCCAGCTTCTGTCTAATAACTCTTAAGTAGCAACACTTGATCTTGTCCTGTTTAACGCTGACTGCATGCATGACTGAATGACTCCTCTCAACTCTTCTTCCTCCCCTGTTAAATC
The DNA here is from genome assembly GCA_028564705.1 of Apricaphanius iberus. Taxonomy (NCBI): domain Eukaryota; kingdom Metazoa; phylum Chordata; class Actinopteri; order Cyprinodontiformes; family Aphaniidae; genus Apricaphanius; species Apricaphanius iberus. Next base: position 88,660 of record JAPXFQ010001343.1, read on the forward strand.
TCACTGCAACTGCGCAGTAGCACGTCGTAAACGACGATAGTGTTTTGCGGTCGCTCCCTCACCTCCAGCTCCTGCTCTCTCTGCAGGGCGAACTGCTTAAACGACTTGACGATAATTCCCGCGTTGGAGCAGTCGTAAACGAAAATGGACGGGCTCCCCATCCACGTCTGCAGGTCGTAGATGGACAGCGGGATGTATTGTGTGTAATTCTGAAAAGCAGAGAGGAATGAGAGGGGAGAGAGATATGGTGCATCCGGTTTGTGCTGATTCATCACTTTTATAGATTTTTACAGCGTTCAATTATTCACCATGCATCTGCTTGGTGAAAACTACTGATTAAAAAAAAAAAAGTGCCACAGAGAGTTAAAACATGCAATGGATGGAAACGTGGAATACCAGAGAATTTTTGAGGAAAAAGATTGAGGTGTAAAATGAACAGGTTAATCTCCATCAATTATAGTATAGCCAAAACGTTCATTTATTTCTGTCTGCTCAGATATTGAGGGTGCCCAGGCTTCTTTAAGAGAGGCCTTTAGATAATCTGCATTGGTGCCTTTATCATCTAGATGATTCAGTTCAGGGCTAAGGTCAGACATTTTGCTGGCCACCCAAGCAGTGATCCCCAGTTCGTTAAGAAAGTCACTGTTGCCTTTGGCAGCGTGATCAGGTATCAGTTTTTATTGAAAAATTAAATCAATATCTTGATAAGCCCCCCCCCCCCAGCAGAGGGGAGTAGAAGTACTTTAGAATTTCTTGATGATCTCTGCATTGATTTTGGACCTCATAATACATGTAAAGCAACAGCAAGAGATAACATGGCTCCCCAAATTATCACTGACTGATGAAACTTCTTCTGGACAGCTGGCATGTCAGTAGTCTTCCCCAATATTGAATTAGACAAACTATAATACTTGGACTAACTTTTTTACCCATATAGGACCCATATCGGATTTTTTCTGATAGGCTGAACAGCAGAAATTCGATTTTTTTAAATCCGACCAAGGTCACTTTCATATGTGGCACTAAATCTGACATATGTCTTGTGTTTTTGAAAGCAACAGCAGTCAGAATGGTCATGTTGCGTTAAATCCGTGTTGTACGTCACTGACACAAGGCAGGAGTCACTAATCTGCGTGGGAGGAAGCAAACGCTTGAACAAATTGGGGACTGAGTCAGTAAATAGACAGAAAGTGAGGTTTCTGACTTGTTTTGCCAGTTCCGACTGTGCAACAATTGCCAAACTGCTGCACAAAAACCAGCATTTCTCATTCATAAAACAGGGTACATTGTGTATGATGTCTTTAAAGGCAGGGTATACGATTTAATTTCAAAACGTTTTTTTTAAACTGCAAAAAATGCTCTTCATATACCAGTGGCAACCTATAAGTTAGGAGTTCTTAAGCTTCACCGAGTAATTTTCATTCTTTCTATAGCGAGAAACCCTGGGAAAACATCATCCAATCAACTTCCACGGTCCGTCCAAAATAAGAGGCTTGTAAGCAAAGCTTCCGTGTTCCAGCACCTCCCCCTCAGCGCGTCCCCTTCGACGTGTTTGTTTGGTGAAGCATTTAGTCGGAAGTTAGTGCAGATTAGCTTCCCAAAATGAATCGAAAACGCAAAGCTGTTGTGGAAATAGCAACAAGAAAGAAGAAAGCCGACGAAGAACATGCCAAAAGCCTGAATCTGCTTCGGAGCTGCTGCATTTACACTGTGGTGTCAACTCAAGGGTGCTAAGGACTTGCTAACTGATGCGTTGGTTGCTGATTTTCTCCTGGACAGGTAACATCACGTTACATTTTGTGACTTTGGTTGAAATAGCTTGTGTCTCGGAAGTAGTTGACTATGGCGGAGACCCAACGAGACCATGCTGACTGCGTGTGCCTGTTCTATTGAGGCATGGTTTAGGGGGAGAGCCTGAAACAAGGGGTGGGACTTTTTATTTTCCACTAAAGCCCTCTCTTGGAGCGCTCCCACAATCGTATGCCCTGCCTTTAACTGTGCATGCGGGCTGCTTACGATCTGTCAATTGTTCAAACTGGAGCTCATTTGCAGTCGCATTTCATCTATAGAGTGAACCAAACCAAAACATTCGGAAATGAGCATCAAGAAAGACCTGCAGTGTGAATATAGCAAACATCAGTTCTGTAATTAAGTTTTTTTCTTCTTTTTTTTATAGTGCTGAAAATCATGTGTCACTAATGACATGCCAATACGGACTGCCCTTTCTTTTACTTTGTGTGACGTCATTAAACAAGTGTAAAACATGATTTAAAGAAAGCCTGTTTAAGAATCCTGTATAGCTATGCTAAAAGAATCATAACAGTAAATCTGGGTTTTCTTTTCAAATGTTAAGTTGGAGAAAGCTGTTATGTATCAATTTCTCTTCAAACCATGTGAAAAGGTGTTCCGTTAAAGAGATGTGCGAAAAAAGGGACTGAATAATATGTTCTATGAAGAAGTAAAGGAGATGAATTTTTCAGGTTGGTTTTATTTGTAGAAACACCTTTTTAGCATAAACTGGAACTTAATTTCATTGTGCCTCTGGTTTCAATGACAAATAAAGCAATCTGAATCTGATCCGATCTGGTTTTTACCGGATTAGTGTTAAGATTTATGAAGACAACAAGATAGACAGAAATTTGAGAATATCAGTTCAATTCCTCAATATTATATTATGAATTAATCATGATATTTATAAGAAATCATTTAAATGTTCTTAGTAACAGTTCTTCAGGAGAAAAAAAACGTAACTGTTTTTTCAAAGCTATTCAATTCATTAACAAAATTTTAATTACTGTGCATCTCTAACTTTCCTCTTAGTCTTCATGGTCAAGGTGATGAGCTTGTTAGTTTGTGTAATTAAGGAGGAATAATGACCACCATCTCAGAAAGCTTGGCAAAGCCTTAAGAATATTCCATCTTACATATGTATTTGATTTGACAAATTAGACCTGTACTTGATGACTTCATATTTCCAAATATAAAAGGTAAAACCATGAATTCTGATCAAGTCTTTGTGTTTTCTACCTTGTTAAAAACCCAGATTTCCCCATTGACGGTGGGCCGTGGCACTCCATGACCGTTGTAGTGGAAGAGGACCCTCTCCTCTTTAGCGTTGCGTCTCAGCGAAGTGCAAAGTTTCTTCACTTCATCCACTGTCGGGTCCAGACTCTGTTTGTAGCGGGCCTGAAAAGAGTACCAAAAAAGACTAACATGTTAGATGTCCACTTTCCCTTTATCTTGGCCATCATCTAATCAGGCGTGAAACTATTTCTATCAGTGGTATCCAACATAAAACAAAAGAGCCAAACAGCAGAATTCTGCAATTCCTTAAATCACCAGGATCTGGCAAACAAAGAGCATCTAAAGATACAAAAACCTCAAAATCTATTTGATCAATCTACACCAAGAGTCACCATTTGTGATGGAGGACAATTAACAGAATGCCACCCCATTCTTTCAACAAAGCTTTAAGACGTGTTAAGACTTTTATAAAGATTACTATTGTTTTAATTCAAAACCAACATTTTAAATTGTAACTTCTAAATGCTCTTTATGATCTGGCGTTGTTGGTTATATTTAATTCTGCCCATTCTTCAGCTGCGTTCTGAGTAGGGATGGGTACCGATGGTTCTGACATAAACGGTAGTAACCAGTACGCGCAGCGGTGCACATTCCGGTGCCTTAGTTCAGTTATTTTCCCAGAGATGTCAAACACTATGGATTCTGGGCGTGCCATCAGCCAGGAGTGATTCGCTATATCAACAAAAAAGGTAAATATGGCTATCTTTGTGCAACGAACTGCTAAAAGTTAGGGCTGTTGAAATTAACGCACCAACGCGGATCGATTAATTCCTAGAATTAACTCTTTTTTCCCCCGTAATGAAAAACGCATTCCCAGACAGCGCCCTGTTTATAATTCAGTCTGCAACAGCATGTGTTTGTGATCCTAAATGACATGTGAGTATATTATTATTGCCGTATTGGCTTTGTGGTGATATGATAAGTTCACAAGTTGTCTGAGAATTATCCGTCCGCTTCGGATATCAGCTCCGGTATGTGTGTGGCAGTGTTTTCTTTTTGTGCCGTGTAGAGTTTAAATTCTCCGTATTTAAGTTAATTAATGCGTGTTGGTTCACCGTATAGCTTCAGTACATTTCATAGTGAGATACCGCTACGTTAAAAATACAAAATTATTGATGCAATGTTGTCCGACTTAAATTAGTGCTAACTATTACGGAAGTAGCTGTTTACATCCTCATAATATTTCCTGCTGTGATGAACCGGAGAATCTGCTGAGTGTTACTTTTGGAAAATGGTAAATTGTGACATTAGATTAGTCTATAATACATTCCCTTTATCTGACGTTTAATAGAGTCTGCTGATAACCAAATGTTAAGTTTATTCATATATTTTGGTTAGTTCTACCTCAATTTGCTATTATTTTTCATATGAGACCATACAAACATTGTGAATGTGATTGTAGAGTTCAAAACAAAAAACTTAATTGATTTCTCCTATATCTAATTTTTTTTTAAAGAGCAACTGCGTCTAGATTTGTCCTTTTATCCCTAGTTCTGAGTTTGTAGAGTTTAACCATTTGCTCAGGAGCTGCATATGGATGATGTTCACTTTCAGCGCTACTTCTGTCTGTCCTGCGCCCAATTTTAAGACCTCCTAAACCGCATCAGAGCTCAAATCTCCTACGAGGACACAAACTACAGGGGCTCTGTTCCTCCTGAGGATCGCCTGTCCATCAGGTCTTCACTAAGTGTTATTTCTGATTTTTGAAATCTGCGTTTGTTGAAAATGCCTTTACTGCTCCTGCTTTATTCAAAATATGTATAGTGACATCACTACAGGGAGACGCTCTGATTGATTGACACATTGCTTCAAGTCCGTCAAAAGTTCAACTAGCTGAACTTCTGCGTTGCTTGCGTTTGCTACGTTGCCGCTTGCAATGCAAGTAACACTTGAAAATTTGACGGAGCCAACGCACACAACGCAGCGCAGAGACTCTGACGGACCTCTGACGTACTCGACTTCACATGTAAACTTGCCGCAACTGACCCTGACGTTTTGGGTGGTGTGAACGCAGTATTACTGTGTTCAATGCCAAAACAGCGCCTTTGTCTTCAATAAACCGTGTTGATGAGGTGGAAATAAGTTGTATTTATTTTCCCTGAAACTCATTAGTCGGAGTCTGTAGCTGCCATGAACACAAGACAGAAAGACATCAACACTGTTTAACTACTACTTTTCCCACAGGGAAACAATTATTTTAATTAAATTATAAAAAAAATTATGTATTAAATGTATGATGAATCAATTCATTTATAAAGAATTATTAATTAAAATTTAAAATAAATAATGATAAATAATTGAAATTAAATTATTAAATTAAATATATATAATAAATAATAATATAATAAATATATATATAAATATAATAAATATAATTTAGAGCTTTTAAATAGAGTTCATGACCTTTCCACATCCAGCAAAAACCCATTCAAAATGATTAAATTAAATACCTAAAGTAAGATTCATGCTCACTAACAACGAAGGACTTAAAACAGTACATTTTGAATCCACTGTGTTTTAAAAGTTAATGAAAATCTGTCCCGATTAGTTGACTTTTTTTGGAATTCAATAGTAAAAAACACACAACCTTAACAAAAAGAAGAAAAAAAAACATCATATGTTTTAGACTTTGAGATGTTAATAGTTGCTATCATCATTTTACCTGCTCGTTCTTTAGCGGCTGATTAAAAAAACAAGATTGAAACCTTGACAATTGACATATGAAAGAATAAACAATAATTAGAAATAAATTCAACACTATTAAATGAGGAATTATGTAGAAGTAAAATATTCCGTTTAGTTTCAGTCCTTCAGATTATATCAGAATGATCTGAAATAACTGATTTAGTAGTAAATAATCAAGTCAGGCTGTAAGCATCACTTTTATGTCGCTTCACTTCTGCCTGTTTGTTTTCTCGACCACCTATTGTTTACTTCATCTCCCACTCCACCGCTCTAAAGTCACAAAGCATGAAGTTCACAGCAGCGTTCGGCGACAATAAGCAGAGGAGATTTTACAGCCAGGGAAAGCGGACCTGTGTATTGTTTTTGGTTTTATTAAATCAAGTTCTGGCGTGTGCAAAGCTGAAAGTGACACAGAGGTGTCAGCAGCTAGTTATGCAACAGAAAAGCTCCTGTTTTGACTGCTCTGAATCATTGTGAAGCTCACCCAGGCCCTTCTGTTGCGTAACTTACATGACTTTTAGCGAACAGCCTGCCTTCTGTTGACTGGATGTGATTCACTGCAGACATTTTAACATAGACTAATCTCCTAAGAAGCATCCAGCCAAAATAATTTGTAAAAAAAACAGCAGGACACAGTTGTGTCCTTGCTGACCAATAGTTTTACTTAGCCATCTAACATAACCGTGAAGCCAGACAAATCCCTTCGCTCAAAACAATAACAGCGTTTGGTTTACCTGAGGGTTATTATGTGAATAGCATTGATTTATTTTCTCCTGCATTAGTACGGTAGCACTTCTCCACCGATTTTCTTGATCTACAGGCCAAAAATTGTAATAGTTTAATTAAATAAATTTCTCATATGATCCCCCGCTTCCAAAAAAAATTTATAAAACTATCACAACAAAACCAAATATTTCAGGTATATAAATTCCATTTCATTAAGACTATATTTAATTTTTTTTAAAACAGTTCTGTGGCTTTGATTTTTATTTTATTCGAACTGTTAATTAATTACCATGGTTTAGATCTGAAGAATATTTCTTTCAGATAAAACTATTAAAAACTTTCTATGGTAAAATGCTCAGATGAAAACAATGAGCAAAATCCATCTGCAAATTATGATTTCTGACAATGAGATAACTTTTAAAATAGTTTTTAAGCCAGTATTCAAGTTGCTCTAGTAGAAGTCAACCACCATACAATGCTGACTTCAGAATGTCAGATAATCTTGCAATTGCAATAATATTGGTTAATATTGCGATGACAATATCAGCTACAATAATTCCTCTTTTCTTCTTTCCTCTCATTCTCAACTGTGCATCAATCACTCTGTGACTTTTAGCATGTTGGGCGACGTCATTAGTGTCAGGTGATACCATCTGACAGACTCTGAACAACAGGCCAAAGATTACATTCAGTCGCTCAAAACACTAGATATATTAGCCAACAATTATTGCAATTAAGACAGTCCTTTGTGAAATTAATTGATTGATATGAATATTTTACAAACTATTATTGCGATGACATGATATATTGTCCAACCCTAATATTTTGGCCTAGAAATGTTGTGGGTGGGGTATTTAGTGATATTGAACAATTTCCTATAAAAATAAAGCTATAAAAACCAAACAATACTTTGAAAAGTAAGTAATTTCTGAGGTATTACTTGTTATAAAGTATATAAGATCTCAGAACTACTGTCTGAGACTACAGCAAAGCTGCTTATTTGTTAATTTCAATACAAGGTTTTTAAGTCTTTGTTAAAATGGTTGACCTGTTTGATCACTAAGTGATTTAGGACATTTCATTACAACCTATACTCTGTAATTCCTGACATGTGACATGAAAAGACATGTTCTGCTGTCCTATAGCATAACATGTGGTGGCCAAGCGGAGCAGACCTCGATTGAAGACGCAAACCCTTTTTTTTTCTGTGTCTGGACGCGGATGAACAGAAGCATCATGGCGGAGCATCATGGCAGGATAATTTAATTTAGGCATTATTGGATAAAAGCGTCTGAATTCCAACAGGCCCTGCAATAATATGTGGTATCAAGTACTATCTGGAGGGTATAATGTTGTTACAGTGAGCGATGGAGGTAAGGCATCTGAATTACAAGCATATTTTGGAAAGGGAGGGGGGGTATCAATTAAGTACAAAAGAAAAAAGCAAATAAGGACTAGATGATAGAAATTAAACAAGCTGGTGAAAAAAAAGTCTTGTTTGATTTCATTTCATCACTCCCAGCTCAAACTCCAAACCTACAGATATGCATGTTTTCACACTGATAAAAGGAATGCATTTTAAGGTTTCTAATTAATCAAAAATAAGGTGCATGAAGAAAAAACCCAACAGGAGGCAGAGAGGGGAGTGGACGAAGACATTTTACATCAATTCCTTTTGTTCAGTCAAATACAACAGGTATATATTAGCAAGACAACTCATATGCCCCATATTCAACTCCACTCTACTTCACCGAAGAGGATGTTTTAGGAATGGTTGCATTAATCCAAAACAAAGTCACGTAACCCCATTATGAGCATAAAGCCTTACAGTTCATAATAGAAAAACAGCCAGACCTCAGACTAGCTTTTAGAAAACCTTCATTTCCTTTCACACTTTACAGACAGATCGATTGGAACAATATTATGAATAATCCTGTTCACAGATAAAACACAAAATACAGTAAACCCAACCTTTACACAGTCCGTTTTAATTAGGCCTTCGTTTTTAAAAAACAGTATACCGTAAAAGCACTTAAGAAAACTAATTGCAGCTACAACATGCTACTCAAAAGCATGCCTCTTAGTAATCCTAAGGACACCTGGCTGTAGTTTTAGGTCTTTGCTGTTTTGGTGCATTTTATCTTTGTGTTCACTATTGGTTAAAACTACATCAGTTGCAGATTTCATTTTAAAGCTATGTGAAATCAATGTAACAGATGGTAGTCTGTTGTCTTCAGCAAACAAGAATCAAACTGGTTTCCAAGATCAAACTTACGCTGAATGCGGTTTAAGTCAAGATAATTATTGAGAACCTGATTCTCTGTTAATCTAAACTGTAGAAATTAACAAATTAAATAAAAGAAAGATACACTTCTAACACCAAGAGTACCAACAACTGGCATTCCTTGTGACTTGAAACATAATTATCAGTTTGTCTCAGTTAAAATCATGTGCAAATGACAGCTCTTATGGAATGCACATACATGAGATGGAAGTACACTATAAGCAATGTGGATCTGAAGTGAAAGCTTCTGCCTCTTACAAGGGCAGCCTCGCAGTGTTTTATGTTACACCACTGTAAAACATAGGTGTTATATAACATCATATAGGTAACACACTGGTTTTAAAGGTGTGCTCTGTATCAGCTCAGGTGCCATTTATCATCATGTCACTATAAGAGAACAAGCGACCTTTTCAAAGCACCACGAGCATTCAGGATGCAATTAAATCCAGACTGTAAAGCTGAAGGATGCAAAGTGAGCTTCACTGGCTCTCAGATACAAGGACAAAAAAAGTAATAAGCAAATTTTTCTTAATTAAATAAATAATCAAAATATGACAATAAATTTAGGATAGATAATGTATGACACAGAAAGATCATACTTAAAAATGCAATTATTCACTAGAAGGTTCAGTTTGATTGTGGCCATGATCATACGCTCATGTATTCAGTCTAGAAGGAAGCGCGACTGAGGAAAGAATCGAATGAAGAATATATCGCACCTAATATTGTCATCACAACATAGCACATATGACCTTGGCTGACGGTGAAAGCTGGACTTCAAACTATGGAAGTCAAACTATGTCCCCTCAATCAGCAGCCAACATCTTCTGAGCAAAAACAGCTTATTTGAGAAGAAAAGCAGCAAAGGAACACAAACAAATCAAATGGAGAGGGAAAAAAAACTATTGCTGAAAACATTTTTAATGTCCCCTCTATTTGTTATGAATTGGTGCCATATACATGAACGAACCTATATATATTTTTGACGGCAATTTGGCTCAAGACAAAAGCATTTATCTTTTCTCAGTCAAGAAAATGTGGTTAGAGTCTGAAATATTTATGAAGAAAATATTTCTAATTTCTACCCAATCAGATTTAAACTCAGACTGAAAAATGATTCCAAACTGAATTATTTACTATGGATTTTTGATTTGGATCCAATATGATATGCAATTGAATTGCATAAATCTGTATACACCCTCACTGCCATATAAAGCTGTGATTTTAGACATGCTATAGCATTTCCTATGCATATTTATATATATATATATATATATAGCACATTAAGCAAGTTAAAACAAAGGTAAAGAATCTCCTCAAACCTGCCCTAACCTTTGTTTGCCGCATTGATAATTGCAGTGACAAAACATGTCAGCGTTTCACAGTTGTTTAGCTTCTGTACAAGTCAGAAACACAAAATCCAAACATTGCCCTGAAAATGTAGGGCCTGTACTGTATGTCAAGGTACGCACAGGGCTTGTATAGTCTGTGACGTCAATAGTGATACAGTGGGAGTCTATTCTGGGTGAAAGGAAAGGAGAATCATCGACATTGCACTGCTAAAGGTGAAAATGACAACCGGACAGAAGAAAATAAAGCTGCTTCACCTTCCAGCACACTGAGGGATCAGGTGCTGAATCAACTAACATGGAGCTGGTAATTAAATGTGCACAGGCAAACTTTAATCTACCACAGCCCCTGTAATGGGTGTTACACTTTGTTCGTGGTGGGGTTGTAGAGTCTCAGCAGTTTACTTCTCGGCACTCTCTACACAAACTGAGTCTACTTACTTACTTGAAACCAAATATTTACATACACTTCAGAAAAAAAAAAAAAAAAAAGATTTTCTTTACTCTCAAACATCAAATCACAATAAACTTTTTGTTTTAGATTAGTAAATGTTAACAGTTGTTTTGTATATGTGAAATATAGGAATAATGAGAAAATTGTTATGAATTTTTTATGACTTTCATCAAAATTAGAAGTATACTTACACAAAACTGTTTAACTTGGGTCAAACGTTTTGGGTCAACTTCGTCACCAGTTTGTTGACATCTTGGCCCACTCATTTCAGTGCCACCCACACATTTTCTATGAGGTTGAGATCCGGGCTGTGTGATGGCCGCCCAAATACCTTGGCTTTGTAATTAGGCCACTTTGTGGGTAATATGCAAATATGCCTGGGGTCATTGTCCAACTTGAAGATCTATTTGTTCCAACTTCATGGCCTAGTTGGACATTCTCAGGTGTTTTTTACTGCTGATAATTTTCTCAACAGATGAACATCGCACCTTCAGGCATCGAGAAATTACCTCAAAGGATGAGCGACACTTATGAAGATGTACAATCCTCCTCATTTTTTGGTTGGTTTCTGTTTATTTCCCTATGGTGCCAAAGGAAGAGGCTCCGTGTTTGGGGTGTGCCTTTAAATGTATCCACAGGTGTTCCACCAATTAACTCAGATGGGCCTAACTGCCCTATCAGAAGCTTCTTAAGGTCAAAATGAGATGATCTGTACTTTTTTTTTGGTTAAAGATAGAACAAACTTAGTATATGTACGCAATTCATTCTCTCTATATATTTTAATATTTCACAAATACAAATGATATATCAATATTTATTGACCCAAGACAAAAAAAAGTTTACCCTGATTTGACGTTCGACAGTAAATAAAAAAAAGGTTTTGCGAGTTTTTATCCCACTGAAGCATTTGCTAATATTTGCTTAAAATATATATTTTTATCCCTTTTAAATGTTTTTATTGTTTTTTCCTTTTTTGGGAAACTGAAATTTCGTGATAAAACAAATTTCAATGTCATGAAATAATCATCTGAGTTAGAAAAATTTTTAATACTAATTTACCTAAAAGTTAGATTTAATGTCATGTTTATATGGTACATGTTATCATCTGGCTTCAAATGTATGTTTCCAGAATTAAAATAAAATTTTTCTCAAAGGGTTGACAAACAAGGAACCTTTGCGATCATTGTAAAATGTGAAAAAGTAAAAAATACATTTCTAATCCTAATAAAACCAACCCCCAAGCAGCTATGAAACCTGACCTAGAATAGGGTCAAACAAAAATGAAAGAAGGACACGCATTTAAATTCAGATGAGAAAGTACAGCCAAGTTCGACAAACAGAGTTGATAGTCATTTCCCTGGTGACAGCAGTCTGGCTGAGGCCAGTGTGTCCAGGCTGACTCAGTTCACAGCAGGTCCTTTGGAGGAGAGGGTGAGATGACACATCACCATCCAACCGCGCCAAAACTCACCTCCTGTCACCACTACAGTCCCTGCACAATTCTTCCTCAACAGCAAATCAATTTCTTTCAAGTGAAAGAAGAGTTTAGTTCTAAAAATAACTTCTTTAAAAGTTGAAAATAGTTTCTCCAGAATGTAAAAAAAAAAAAAAAACTGTACTTGGATAACCTATGTTTTCCCATGTTTCCTATGGCAGGTACTAGACGGACATACACACACACCTAACTTAATCCAACATCAAGTTCTCAAAGCAGGATGCTGGAAGAGAGCAATCTGAGTCAGAAAAGAGCTGCTGCTTATGACTAAGTGGCATGAGTTATGTAACCGGCAGAAGGCCCGAACCCACTAAGCACTGCTGGGTTGTAGGATTAGGAGGGTCTGATTATTCCCAACCAGCAGAGCTTCAAGCACATATGAACAAACTGATTCCTATAATTATTTAAAAGCCCTCACAGTCCCTCATCTAACTACTTCTGTATATGAAATTGGAGCTAAGAAATCAATTAGGCTTCCTGTCTTCTACCGGAAAACTATGATCACTTAGCAAGTTTGACCACTTCCCATGCTTCCAGATATATCCCAACGATGCATCCATTCAGAAATTTACCTCCTAATTCTGTACACGGATCTCGGCCTATAGATGCTAAAATGCAGTTTGGGAATTGTTCAAGATTCTCTCTTCCAATGTTTATTTGCTTCAAAAGTGGAAGCAATAACTGAGGCAATCTAATATTATAGATAACGCATTCTATAATAGAAACAGTAGCACACACTATGTGTGGTTCAGGATCCAATTAAAGCTGTGTTATTGGGCTGCTTTAATTTCAAATCTCAGTGAATCTAGTGATACTGCCGTAAATTTGTGATAGCGAAGGGAGAGAGAGACCTCTCAAGCACCAGTCCAATTAAAATCAAAGACCTGAGCAGCACTGAAAACTCATTTTCAGACATCTTAAATGAAAATCTTTCACATTGAGTGGTCCAAAACAGGTGAAACCTGCATTTTTTTACACCATTTCTCCTTTAATCAGTAGCTTTCATAGAACATCTTAAAAACATTATCCGAAACCGTGCTGAGTTTATGTAAAAAAAAAAAAGGTAAAAAAAAAAAAAGGTAGTAATGCAGGAAAATGGAGGAAATTCTAACAGATTTAAATAACTCAATTTGGCAAGCATCTTCTGTCTATCCAGTGCCTAAAAAATTGTTTTTATTTCATATACATATCTTTGGACATTTTTAATATTTTACATTAGATTAGTTTGTGGAAAATCTTTCTTTTAGTGCAATCGACTAAAACAACATGGTGTCTGACTGAAGTTGAGGTGAAAAGATGCATGACGGTCACATAAAAAAACGCTGCAGCAGTGAAATGCTTCACCACTACATATGTTCTGGACATGTCTACAGACGAGGTAATAAATGTACATCTCCAGCCGTTAGCTTAGCTTATCCAGCGGCTAGCTGATGGGGAACACTACCTCTACGTAGGCACGTACATGGGTCATTACATCAAGACACATGCTCTCTTACGAGTGCTTCCTGCCTGTTCTGTGTGGACCCATATACTTAAATTAATGGAATTGCAACCCTTACATGCTGGCAAAATGTACTAGAGCCAATTGTATTGTCTGGAAATGAAAAAAATAAAATGACCATAGATTAAAGAGATGTTTTATTTCAACAAATATATAATGCAGCTTTAAAAATGGGTAGAAAGTGGCACAATTGCAAACGTTCCAAGTAACGCTTAGAGCAGCAGAAATGAGAGAAACAGACAAAAGTCTCTATGTAGCTCTAGAGGAGCAGCAGAGATAATCAGCTTAGTTGGGAGAATCTGTTCACAGGAAAACTTTTAGTTGTGTGAGCGACAATCTTCCCCAAGAAGAAAGAGTTAGAAAATTTGATTCACAGATTGGCAGAAACCATGGTGAGAAGAAGTATAAGGAAGATGAAGGTCAAATCAGATGAGACATATGATGGAAACTGTCACAAGACATCACCCTGAACAAATCATCTCCACCATAAAACACAGCGGTGGAAGCATCATGCTGCGAGGATGCTTTTATTCAGCCAACTGACGAGAAGAGGGGTGGAGCTATCGTCAATGAAAACATTTTTGGAGGGTGTAAAAGATTTAGCTGAGATCGTTCACCTCCCAACAACGAGCTAAAGTTAAAATCCAATGGTTGAGATGAATGTATATCCATGTGTTACAACGGTCCAGTCAAAGGCCAGACATAAATCCAGCTTAGAATGTTTTATAAGACTTAAAAGTAGTTGTTTACAAATGCTCTCAAGACAATTTTTGTCAAGGTCAAACACGTAAAATCTCAATAACAAATGCTCAAGTATCTGGTGGCAACATTAAAGGTTACCATTGCAGGGAACTGTATATGTGGACTACTTTAAGAGCATTATTCACAAGGGACAGTTTTAATATTGAATTCAGCGAATATTTGTCTGGCAGTTTGTCGATTTAAGGCCGAAGTCTGCTTAAATTAGAATTTTATTGGTTTTTTTCTACATAATTTTAACAAAGCTGCAAAAAACACTACATACTGCAGGCCTTCTGCTTTTTGCTGATGCAATTACTATGCACATTTAAAGGTACAATATATAAGATTGACAGCTTCTGGTCAAATTAGAGTACTGCAGTGCATGAAGAAAAAAATGGCAGTTTGCTCTCAACCACTCAACCAATCCCCTTCTTAAGTTTCAAGGAAGAGTTGCTAGAATAAACAAGATGGCGAGTGAAGATGACTTATACACAGTGAGTTTTTAATTGTATAAATACAATTCACTTCAAGTGACAGACAAATCAAAAAACTGCACTTATCTGGACTGGAGAAATAGTTAGGATTCAATATTTTTTATTATTGATGGAATAATGAATAGAATACTTAAACATTTCAATAAAAAACTGCATTAAACTATTGGCAGAAAATCTGATCAGCAGTTAAACTAATCTGGGGTTCTTCAAATGTATTTGAGCAGTTATTCTTATCCCAAGCTACCAGCTGCCTATTATATCACTACCCTGTGGTATAATCAACCGCTGCCCTCATTTCCAACCTACCTGCAGGGCCACTTGCACTGCTTGGTGATTGAGGAGGGACTGAAGTGGGCAACACTGCCACAAACCATTAGCCTGAAGCCAGACTTCAGGGAACAGTGCTGATTTTGACTCAGTTTGATTTCAGAACCAAGTGTGCTTCTACTGAGGGTCAAATTTAAAGTTTATTGAAACCCGTTCATTTTCAAGACCTTATTCAGCAGCAGTCTGTATCAGATGTGCATTACAAAGTACACACAGTAACCAAAGAGGTTATTAAAAAAATCATAATTAGATCAAACAAAGGTCTGCAAACTGCTGCAAATATAAATGTTAGTAATTTGAGTTGCAGGGATATCATTAGTCTTGTTACTAGATCTTTCCCCACAGCAAGAGCATATATAGAGAAGAGTTATTAGTATTGATTAAACAACCTAAAGACATATTTTGGCCATTTGTGCTGTGGTGCATTAAGGATATGTCCTCTTTAACAAAGTAAAACTATCATCTAAGCAGCAGTCAATTTTTAAAATAAACATCTAATTATAAGTAAATTAATGTTACCTTGTTTGCAACTGAGGTATAGGTAAAGTTTTGATTCATACTAGTTTTCTCTAACACAATTAATAGAATTTATTGGTAGCAAAAAGAGGTGGAAAACTTTTTTTAAATGATGTAATAATGTATCAATCTAGGCAAATATTGCAAACCAGGCAGTTTTAATATTTGCTTCAGAAAAGCATTATTTAAAGTGATAGTCTCGACTTTGTAAGAAAAGAGAGAAAGGGACATGATTTTAAAAAAAAAACGACCAGAGCCGCCTCCCCCTCCCTTTCTAATTGGTCTTGAAGCCCCCCCTACTTTTCCGTGCACGCGCCAGGTCAATGGGCCAAGACGTGCGGAGAAGAGAGAGAAAACAACCAGAGTGTCAACAATGGAGTTATCGGAGGTGAGGATGCTTTTTTTTTTAACCCTGCGCTCAGGACTGATGGCGGAGGCTTTATTCAGAGGCTCTGTGAAAACAGAAAACTTAGCATGCGCGCAGTTACGAGCACAATCCCACAGCTTTCGTGATAAATGACAGCCCTTGGCATCCCTTGATTGGTTCAGGTGGACAGCACCGTGGCTTTTGAGCCATAGATGAGATACGGGAAGGCAGGACTTACCCGTAACGTTATAATTCATAAAATTACTTATTTTATATCAACATTTAAGGCCAGGAGGTCAATTTAATAGAATTCTTAAAATTTGTAATTAATTCAGAGATCTAGACTATCACTCTAACTCATAAGACCGATTTAACGAAGGACGTTTTGTTGAGTAACTGGAAACAACAGAGATGAAGGGCTAAAGCTTAGTTTATACTTCTCCAACAGCAACTTTGCACCCAGACGTATTGACAGAGACATCTTTCGTTTACAGAACTCCATTTCTTTCTCTCTGTTCTCCTCTGATTTTTCTGTGTTGCAAAGCAATTCCAGACCAGGACAGCAGGGGGTGATAACTTTTCATTGCGGGTCTGCCTATCGTTGCAGACTAGTTTCTGGTTAATTTGAGGGTATTGTCTTTAGCTTGTGAACACACACCCCACCCTCAAGAAGCAATGATCGACAGACAGTAAGTTTTAATTAAACTGTAAAGCTTTTCACTAGAAGTTGAGCCCACAGAACACACTAAAAACGCATGGAAACAAACAGATCAGCTTGTTTTGTTGTTTCTCTACACCTCCCTGTGCTTAAAATCTACAGCATGTAGTGCCCAAACACTGCATTAACTACTGATTACACCGACTATAGTGCCCCTAACTGGTGAAACAATCTCTGGCTGTTGCTGAACTGACCAATCACATGCATACTCTCTCCATTGACAGAATGGGATAGTTAAAAAATGAGGATCTACTCGGTCCGTCCTTGCATAGGTGATGGAGCAGTATAAACTAGGCTTAATAGAGTTAAGTCCAAAGTTATTCATACACCTGGCAGATTTAAGTTTAAACCAATCTTTAAATTTTACCTACAGTATGCATTTCCTCTGACTGGAAGTAATATTACTGTTTGGATTGGTCAAGCCAGAGTCCTGGATGGAGCTAAAGATTAAAGTGATGGAAAGGAACCCTTCCAACCCTAAAAACAAGCTTTTCACCTAAAATCTACTCAACATGCATAACATGCCTGGAAAATATATTCATAGCCCTTTAACTTTTTAGCACATTTTGTCACACTACAACTGTAAACTACAAAGATTTTTTAGAGATATAGAGAAAAGAATAGACCCCACATGAAGTAGTCCAGAAATGTTAGGTGGACGGAACATGATACATGGTTTTTCCTAAACATTTAGTTAAATATCTGAAAAGTTTAGCATGGACTTGTATTTAACCTTTGTATTATATCATACAGAACAGAAAGTAACTACAATCCATTGGTGTATGCTTTTGCCAGCTTTGCACATTTACAGACCAAAGATTTCACCCATTCTTCCAAAAATAATGTTTGAGAATCAATTTTCGATTCTTGTCATAAATTCTCAATTTTCACTGAAAGGATTCAAGTTTGCACAAAAGCCTCAAACAGTTTGCCTGTCAAATAACAACAATGACCAAAAGTATCTGTGAGAGTATAATGAACTCATGTGATGCTACATCAGGAAAATACATAAAGCTTTCAAGAGAATGATTCTGTTGGGATTAATTGTCCTTTAGATGAAAATGTGACAATAAAACAGGATTCAACTTAATGCAAAATAATCCCCAATTTTGAAACAATTTTTCCTAAAATGCTTAAAACCTTAGGTAAACCACCATATGAATTCAGCTTAAATAAATATTGTAATATGTGTTGACAAACTATGTTCACAAAACTAAATAAACTAAATAAAGTTCTAAAAGAAAAATGACATTTTAAAGCTTCAAAAGCACATACATGGAAAATAAAAATATTTACTCTAATAAGATGGCTCCCAGATAAAATTGTCAGATAATAAAATATTAAAACATGTTGTGTAAGACTGTCTGATCTTTAAGGGTACATTTGCAGGGAGCTGTTTCAGGGACCAAAGGCACCGACTCATTTATGATCTGTATCTTTTCAAGAAGTGGAAAGAGTGCAAACACTGAGAATAAAAATGGCAAAAATAGACCGGACAGGGAGAACGAGAAACCTGATAGGTCCAAGAACAAATTAGAAGGAAAATGAAAGGGTGGAGGATGGGAGTGAAGGAAGAAAAAAAAATCATCCTCTGCCTCCAACATCCTGAAAGAGAAAGGTGATCGTCTGCAAGGATGAGGTTATGTATTTATCAGGAGGAGGAAAGTAGAGTGAGAGGAAGAGACAAGACTGTATTAGATAAAAGCTCAGACGATGGAAATATTCGGTTATTCAATTACAACTACAGGTATTTCCAAAGCCTATCCTGTTTCATCAAATACAAACCTTTAAATACAATAATCAAAAACATCTTCAGATTGATCCAGCTTTAACAGAGCATAAACCACCAAAAAAAGAAACATTTAAAATACTTCAGTTTCTTTATTCTATTGCTATGGCAAACAATTAACCTTCCAATTGAAATGGGGAATTAGTCTGTCATATTACAGCAACCAAGGGCTTTTAGAGGTGTAGACAAGGTAGCGCGTCTGTTTCTACCAGAAACCTCTGATCTACTGGTCCACAGAAAACCTTCCTTCAGGTCTACAGATAATGGCCTAAAAAAGAGCAGCTATCCACCCAGCACCAGACTGATTTGATATGATGGGAAGCGTAGTTCAAACCAGGATATGCAGAACAACATCTCTAAATGCGCGACATGCGGAAGCCTGAAGACGATGGGCTGTGGCAGGAGAGACCAACTGAGCACCAGTCATTTCAGCTACAAACAGGAAACAGATTACATAAAGCACAGAGACTTGTAGAACAAATGTACAATAAAAGCTTAGGAAACAAATACAACTTTGCCTGGTCCGTCCGATATGTCTATATAGCTTGTTTCAGAAGACTCACCGTGCAAGGTAATACTGCCGTCACGGTGTGTCCTTCGAATATGTCGTTGCAGTATGGCAATGCGGGAGTATTGTGGCCTTGGTGCAGGCATGCTTGATATTAAAACTGAAACATTCCCACAATGCTGGACTTCGTGCAACAGAGGGTGAAGGAAAGCCACCTTTTGGAGGGACTAGTATAAGAACTTAGGGAGCTTCAATAGGGATTAAAAAAACACATTTTAAAGATTTTATTTTAAATTCCATGAAGCAGACATTGCACTAGACATTTTTGTTCTTCATTCTGGTCAACAGGGTCAATAAAGTCCAGTCATAAACTATTTTTTACCCATCAATTTTTTTAAATAACATATACAATATTATTTATTTTTTATTTAATGTAAATTATTTAAAACACAAACTAGCTGAACAGAAAACTACATATAAAAAGTTATATTAAATGATTGCACTTGAAATAGAATAGTTCACCTGCTATGGCCTGAATACAGTCTCAACTTCCTCCTGCTCCAGATGGTACTGAAATGCTCACCCATTTGTATGTAATCAAATAGTGAGACTGCTGTAGAGGTTATTGCCAGGAGGTTTTTGGATTTTTTCATCAGATAGATGATATATCATGGGGTGTTAGATATGCTTCTGGAGAAGAAATCCCCCTGACATGATTCTCAGATGCTCTTATGGTAATCTCTTTTTTTCTTTTATTCATTAGTTACTATAAAGTTAGAAATGTCTCCGCATCTGCAACAAGTGATCAGCGGTTTAAACCTTTGCAGCGCCATGGGGCTCCAGCTATTAAGTGGACCCTTTAGTAATTTGGATGAAGGAAGTCCAGGAACTTCATCCTCTCCAACAGATGAACCAGCAGTAGCGTAGCAGCAGCCGAGAACGAGTCAGTAAATGACAGGGATGGCACAGGAGCAGAGAAGAGAATAGGTAAAACAACGTCATAGTCTCCCCACACCCAATTGATCCCACCACCGCATAATCCTTGGTGAAAGATATGACCACAGGTTAACCACTTGTGAATTACCAAAAAGGCTCCCTGATGCAGCCTCTGCTTTGTAGCAAATTGGCAGCACTTTTCTCTGAAACAGGTTAGGCTCGGAATCTGGAGTGACCATGTCCATCCCTTTATCACCACAATGTACTTCTGATAGCCAACATCCAGCAGAATAATGCACCATGTCACAAAGCTCAAACCACACCAAGCTACTTTCCTGAGAAAGACATTAAGTTATCTGTACTCCAACAGGCTCTCCAGTCACCAGAGCTTAATCAAATAGAGCAAATTGAGATGCGACGGAACAACAGATTCACGTCATGGGTTGCAGGCAACAAATCTGAGGCTATAATGTGATGAAATCTTGTTCAATCTATGTCATGAAGAATTAATAAATTTCTGAGGGTAAAAAGGGGGTCCAGCTAGATACAAGCAAAGTCTACCTAATGAAGTGGCCAGTAAGGGTGTTGTCACATGACATCTGACTGAGCAGCTACTGTTAATCAAATAAGCTAAATTAAACGGTATCTTAAGACAATTTGCTACAAGCACCCAGCTAAAAACCTTTTTTTTTTTTTGTTGATGCAGCATTTAGGAATACAGAAATCAACCAATACTTCTACACTAATAAAGTCATTTCAAAGAGATACTGGCCAAGCAACTGGCTGTAATGCCTTTTTACTTTTTAAAATTAAGATCAGAGTTATTTAATTAAAAAAAACTGTCCTATAAAAATAGTTGAATTTATTGACTGGTTGATTCGTATCAAACCTTTTCCAGTGCAAAATGGAGCTGGGTGCTACAGAATATACGTTTTCTCATACATTGGTTCGTACCCATCAACTGATTATTTATATACATTTTTTTCTACTCAGTCTACTGTCAGGAAATGTGGTTTTATGACTCCAATAAACAGCATCTCCCCTCAGGACGTCGATTCGAGATTAAGTGGACCATCGCCTATTCGCTGTCTAGTATTTACAGATTCACTTATTCCTTTTTTTCTCTATGAATGAAAAAAAAATGACCTGATGATTTTATGTAGAGTATCTCTAAAATGTAAAATCAAAATATAACTTGTGAAGCTAAAATACCAAGTAATAATACTCCTTTACACCCTTCTAGTTGACATTTGCAGACCAGCCGAACAAGGAGAGCTGCTTACCATTTAGCACTCATTAGCTAGGAGTGGAGAAAAGGAAGACCATGGATCTTAGTTTCCAGAGAAGTGCTAAGAAGAAATCCCCACTTTGCATATAAATGCATATTAAGGTATATTTGGTCTTTGAACAAAAAATAGGCAGTCCTAAGTATCATCTTTCCAACTATTCACAGATTTTGACATTCGTGGACAGTTGTGGTCCCTAAACCGGGTGAATATCAGGGGTGCATTGTTCTTTAGTTTGATCAGTTATTTTCGCTACTACGGGATAAGGATCAACTAGCATTAAACAATTTAACAAAACTCAAACCTCATATATAATCCAACCACATTCCCATTTAGCTTGGTTTCAATGTCTATGTATCTCTATACTTTCTGAAAGTACTCAAACAAAAATAAACCGATAGCGAACATTTTAAACACAAAAGTATGAAGTGGTTTACTATTTTTGGCAGGGAATACAAGTAGAACCATTAGAAAAATAAGGTGGGAATTAGTGAAGAGCTCAAAGGACCTACAGCTGCATTGGGCATTTAGTAAAGTAAAATATTTATTAATTAGTGTACCGTTTTAATATTGATGTTTAATTCCAACTAGTGGTGGTTGACATGAAGTTTTAAAAAATTAGAACCTTTTGAAGAAAGGCAGAGACTGAGAGACTGTACGGTATATATCCAATCTGTTTTTTCCCCGTTAAAAGTTTCTTCCATGGTCAAGTCACGACAGCAAGTCCAGGAGAAATTAAGTGTCTCTCTGGGAGTTTCTGTCATCTCCTGAGACCTGACCTCTACCTCTGAATCACTTTAAGAAAGGTTAATCTGACCCCTGACACAATCTGGTGTCGTTAAGTTCAACATAATATCATGAGACACGGAACTTCAATTCAAATTATATTCTCATATTTATCTAGCTTTTAGATGAGGACAAGGGCACTCTGGACGCAATCCTTTAAACTTGCCGCTTTCTTTTATTCTTACTGAGCAATCAAGAAGGATATTTGAAGTTTTTAAAGAAACTGGAGTTTTCTGCAAAAGTTAAGGAATGTATTTTCCTGGCCTCTCTAAAACGACAAGGTCAGGCTCACCGCTGTGGGAGAAGAGAGAAAAACAAGACCTGGTGTCAAACTTCAGCCTAATTAGGGAGTTGACGAAGTCAGTAAATGCTCCAGATCAATCCCAACATGGAGAACAGCTTCTTAATGGTGGGACTGCCTAATATAGAGATAAGCGTCTAGTGCTGACAGCTAAAAGAACTATCCATCTTCATTAAACCGCCAGCACTCATGAACTGGCAGTAATGAATGCCCGTTTCACTTCTCTTTTTCTCACTTCTATTTCCCCCCACATGTGTACTACTCTTATTTTAATTAACGACACACCTTCCTGTGAAACTGTGACAACCCCTACATACTTGGTGTGGATGATTTCAGCCTGGACAGATCTGTGGTCAATTCGCTCTTTTCAACAATTAAAATGTTTGTAGGGACATTTACTACTTTTTAACCCAGTATGGCTCAGAAGTGAAATCCAACCCCTTCAATTTTTTTTTTTTTCATCTGACCAATTTCCTGTGTGTAATTGAAATCTTGACACCTACATAGCAGACACAGCAGATACAGTAAGTTGGACCTCTTACAAGACAGTAGTTTGTTTGCTACTGGATGCTGTTTCTTCAAGGTGTTTTTTTCCAGCTATATGATTAATAAATAGTTAAATAAAACCAAAAAATAAAACTTACCTTTAATCTTTTTGTCTATCTTGAATTTCTTTATTCAAGATCATGGCTAGAAAGATGTAAAGGTTTATGAGATCGCTGCATTAACAATCGCCACACTTTGACCATTTTCACAAAATGAAACAACAAAAGCAATAGTTCACAAAGGTGATAGTGATTTCTTGCAGTTTTGAGAATTTTCCACAGGATGTTCTGTATCGTCCGTACATCAGTTTGAAACCACCGTGAGGATGATTCAGAGCTGCTATGACAACTAAAATAGCAATTTTCTATGATGTCAGGTCATGACATCCATAGTATGAAGTTCTACGAATTGCTTAACTTGTAGTTGTACTTCCTCTATGCGGCATCGTACTTCTACTTAGATGGGGGAAACAAAAGACCCTCGGTGATGAATAAAGCACCACGGGGAAAACTTTAAGGCTTTAAATTAAAACCACCAGTTTTAATGAGAAAATATCTGCATGGAGAACATACAGTGTAAGGGCTAAAT
Organism: Apricaphanius iberus; assembly: GCA_028564705.1. NCBI lineage: Eukaryota > Metazoa > Chordata > Actinopteri > Cyprinodontiformes > Aphaniidae > Apricaphanius > Apricaphanius iberus. The sequence goes on from JAPXFQ010001343.1 coordinate 112,141, forward strand.
TCTAGGTATTTTCTAATACGCACTTGAACAAAGGTGAGAGTTTAGCAACATCTAATCATTCTCTGCAATTTATAGTCTGTTATTTAAGTTTTTGAAGTAACAAAATAAAAACAGTAAAAAGTTATTGCAAAATTCTAATACCATCTTCCTTCTAATACCATCTTCCTTAAATTGGTTAATGTCAACTCACTTTAAGTGTCAGTCTGATTTGAAAAGTAAAGTTGCCTCATTTTAGCACGGTGTCAACTCCAGGAGAGGTATGAACGAAAAGTAAATGGATCTGAATCAAAACGACCAACGCCAAGATGACAGCTGTCGCGTTGTGTTGCAATGAAGCTAATCACCATTCGGAAAACAGAGCTGCAGTGTATATTTTCAAGCTAAACTGTGCTGTACACGCTTTATGCTGGCTTACCAATATCAGGATATAGATGAGACATTAACTTGCAATTGGTGGAGATGAAACTCAAAAATCAAAAAACAGTGTCGGCCCCACTATACATAGCCATCAATGCATCCTTCAAGCACTGATGCTCAGGCAATGTATTCATAGGTTTTATTGTATTCAATGTTTCGACAGGTGCTGACTCTCTTTCATGAGTTTTCTGCAGAGAAAGGATGTACACATCAAATACAAAATCTTATTTCTATTTGTTTTTATCTGTTAAAAAGTCTTTAGAATTAATTTAGTTTAATCAAGGACCATAATCTGCAATCCTAGATAACATCATTCAATATCAGTCTGGTCATACTGACCACTCAAAGCGCATTACACTAGAGTCACATTTAGCTATTCACTCTCACAAATGTGGACACATTTATACACAGATGTGCAGATCATTAGGCAACTTGGGGTGAAGTGCCTTGCCAGGGGTACATCGACATGTGACAGAAGGAAGCTGGGATTGAACCTACAACCTTCTGGTTGCAAGACAATTACTCTACCCTTTCTTTTGCTCCAGCCACAATCAGTGACATTAATATCGTATTAAAATGCTTAGTTTAGATGAGATAGCAATAACAATCCAGTTATCTAAATGCCATGCCACATCCTATCTAGAATCTATGACTCACCAAAGCAGACTGACACCAGTGTAAACTGTATTTTAAATATTCCTTTATTTCAGGGAAGTCATATCAAGTCATTTGCCAACAATATTATGTGTTCATCCAGTGTTGTGCAGCCTTAATAAAAAGCGCAATACAAGGCCTCTAATACAAGGAATTCAGAAAAATATGTCCCAAAAAATGTATACTCTAAGATTTGAGTATTTTATAGTTATATATATGAAAAAACCCTATCTACAAAGAGTAATATAATTTTATGTAAATGTTCTTTATAGGTTTATGGGAACATAATGAAATGAGCAAGGGACAAAATGACAATGTTGGGAAGAAAATGGGGGCAGAAAATGGAAAAGAGTCAAATAGTGCTGGGGCAATAAAGACATTTCACTATATAACAATAGACTTGTAATATGCAAAACTTGCAAACCAAAAACTCACTTTTTACTTCACACATTTTGTACTGTAGTGTGGTAGATGTATAATGACCTATGAGAGCCAATAATTGGTCATTTGGATACAATAGCAAATAACCATTTAGTAGTTTCTATAATTACATAATTAGGCAGTTAAACTGAAAAATAGTGCTTTGATGTTAATGAAAATAACTGAAAGACAAATTAAAGTGATTTGTCTTATAGTAAAACCAAAATCTGATATGAGACATTTTTGATGTGCTTCCGTTTCTGCTGCCACTGTCATATTATACATGTAGGTCTTTTTAGCATTATAAAACAGTAAAAATATAGATATACAGAGGCATGGCAACACATCCACTCTGCTGTCACCATTCTCATGCTCATTACCAAGTATGGTGAATCCATTTCCACACTGCAGGTATGCTTTACCAACTGAAAATAGATACATGGATTTCTACCAAGATGATGGAGTTATATTGTTGAAGACAAAAATTATAAGTTATTTTAAAAGTGTGAAATCTGTTAAAATCACAGCAGTCATACATATTTTATTTCAAATTAATTCAAAATAAATTGAATAGAAAAATAAAATACATAATGAAAATAAAGAGATTAGATGTACACAACATAAATATTAACTATATATCTAAGATTTAATATATTATTTTTAAATAATTCTGTTTGAATTTGCTCTACTTCTGTAATTAAAGCCATTTTTCACTAATTTTTCAAAAGGAGATTAAAATTTGAGAATTAAAACACTTATATATATATAAATATATAAATAAATGAATAGGTCTTCATACTATTATGTTTTTACTATTATAGTCTTATGTTGCTAAATTACAACCAGGTGATAAAGTGATTTGTAAAATCAAAAACGAAAGCAACACAAATAAAGGAACATACTGAAAACTGCTTTTAAAGCTGTTTTTAGCTGATCAAACAGCTCAACATTTTGAAAAAAGCATCAGCAGAGGACTCATTTGCGGGACGATTCCATAAAAGACTTGTTCAGACAGGCCTGATGTCAGCATTTCATGTAGTATGAAAGTTATTTTTTGGCCAATACAGCTTCTCACAGGGTTATCTATGGTCTCAAACTGACGTCAATTTCTATAAATTTCCTTATATTATAAACCTCCCTTGCCAATCATACACTAACATGTACCAAGGGATTTTGATCACGATAACATGCAGGATGTTAAGTGAAAAGTTATTCTGCTGGAAAGAGTCCTCATGAACTGTAGTATTGTCCTTTTGAAGGACTTTCAAATAGCCACCCAACAGACCTTCCAAGATCATGGTGAATTTTCCTCCACTGTGCCAAACACAAAATCGCCCCAGTAGGATCTCCTTATCATTCCAGTAAGACCAAAAGCCATCAGGACTGTTCAGAGAATTTTTTCACACTTCTGGGAATAAACGTCTCTTCTACTTTTCAATGTCCCATAGTTGGTGCTCCATTGCAAAGTGAAAACAGGTAAGTTAGTTGCATGGAAAATAATTGTTTTTGAGGACTTTTTGTTGCCATGTTTCAAGATCGAAAGCCTCTTTCACATAAAGGAATCATGAAAGCGTAAAAGCCTGTACATGTTAGAAGCTTGGGGCCTCAGACCTTTGATATCTTTCTTGTTTTACTAAAGGAAGTTCTTTTATTGTGCAGGTTTAAAAGCACAGGAGCATTGCAACCCCATTCAGAAACTCCAAATAAACATAATGGCTTATTGTTAGGATCACTGAAATTCGGCCATAACAGATGAGAAGCAGCATATGGCTAAAAAGACAAGTTGTTACAACGGTATTTGCTGTGTTGGATCTTTACCTCACCTTTTGCTTGGAATCTCAATATGACAATTTTTTATGTCAGAGAGAAAATAAAGGGATAATTTGTCCACAGTCTAAAGCAGGCTGCAACAAATCTTTAAAGAACCACATTGCTGTTGATGAAGCTTGGGGACAGGGAAGAATAAAGAAACCCTAAATCAACAGGCTGGACAGAGTCCTTTGGCTGGATTTAGTTAAAATCAGAAGTACTATAGTTTAAGCCTCATCTGTTTCAACTATTTAAGGCTTATTCACACTTCTATGATTAGTAAAACTACTTTATATTATAATGAGAGAAGAAATCACAACTTTCTGTTATTCAAGGCTTTACATGGCTTTAACCCAAAGTTGCCCACCAATCTGTACATCAGTGACTACGTGAATAGGACACGCAGCATATAAGCTTTTCAAAGGACGGTTTTGCTAGGAAAAAGCGATGCAAATTCAGTACACTTAAAATGGCAAATTAAAAGACTTCAGACACAGGAAAAAATTCAAGAATGCAAATGAGTTAGATTTTTCCCCCCATGTAAAATTAACAACAAAATACTACAAGCAAAATAAAATAATTTCTTTCAGAAGTAAACAAAAATAGTGAGAACTTGTTCAAACTGTAAAAAAGTAATAAGAATTTTCTCTTTCTGCTTTGTGATTACATTAAAATCCAGTAGGCTTTGAAGCTGAAGTGAGATAAAATTGGGAAAGCAGAATAATGTTAGTTCTGAACTGTGTTTGTGATATACTTTTTCTTTTATGTGGTCCATTGGTTTGTGTTTCATCAGAAATCTTTTAGCCGGTTGTGACAACCAATTATAAGTGAAGCTTTCAATAAAATATTGACGTTTTAAGCTTGCAAAGCTTCTATGAAAGAGAAATGTTTTCAATTTGGAAATAAGGGGAACGTCTCAGAAACACCCTGAGCGCTGACTATTATAGTGGCTTGATTTCCTACTGCATAAGGTGCTCTTCTAGCAATAAAAAAATTTATTCGATTATTTAGAGCTTCTACAACTTAAATATTTTATACTATACATTGTGTTAAAGGGATGGTGTTTTTTTGTGATTCGAAGAATCTGTATTTCCAGTGGTAATCATTAAAGCATGTACTTTATTATATTTGTTTAATTTTGCATGCCCTTGTATTTATGATGTTCCCATACTGTTAGCTTGCAGCACTGTAGGTCTTGCAGCATTACATCCCTCTGTATGCCTTGTATATATGGCACAACTGATGATAAAGTTGACTTTGAATGTGTCCAGAGTGAGTTGAGGTAGGTAAAAGCCTGAAGTTTAAAGACCATATGTGGTAAAATGCCATTGAGGAGGATTAATGCTAGATTATGGGAGGGGGGAATATATATATATATATATATATATATATATATATATATATATATATATATATATATATATATATATTCTTTTTGCTTCTAATTTAAATCAGGATTACTCACTAGAAACACTCTACAAGTATTGCCTTAACAAAATTGTGTTACGATGCATCCTTGGAGTGCATAGTGGCAAAGTTGATAGAACTGTTCACTTGCAGAAGGAAGGACCTGTGTTTGAATCCCAGCCTGGGGACTTTCTGCATGTTCTCCCTGTGCATGCATCGGTTCCCTCCAGGTACTCCGGCTTACTCACACAGTCCAAAAATGTGACAGCTAGGCTTTCTCTGAAACCGGTTAGTGAGACAGAAGACAGATAATCTAGGTGACCCTGAACGTAAGTGTTTTACTATTTTACTCCAAGAGTTAGACACATTTTTCTTCTAGGTTTACCAACAAAGACAAATCTACATTCAACACAGGGACATCAGAAAATATTTTATTTATTTCAATGTGGTGCTCAGGAAATGGGAAAATAAAAAAATCCTTCTATGTTGGTGTCATCATTATACAAGCATAGCCAGTTAATAAATGCTTCACAGATGACTATATAAAATAACTTGATTACAATTTGATGAGGTCTCAGCTTGGCTCAAATAAAACGTTTTTTTAATAAGCTTGTGTTTTCATTTTTTATGTTAATAGTAACAATAATAAGACAGTAATAAGACATAAAATTAAAAGGCCGCTGTGTGTCAGATTGGTGATAGAATTGAACCACTTATCACTGAAATGTACAGAAAACCAGAAAATGAGAAGAAAGCGGGGGTTTAAACAGAAAAAGGTTTACGGTAGAAGGGAAAAGCAAGAAACTCAATATTCAGATGGACAGGAAGGAGAAGTGCAGGTCACATTATTCTGAAGCAATCACTCACTTACAAAAAGAGAGAAGTCAGAGTGAAAGACCAGATTACCAAATGAATCTGTCAAAGTGTTGTCTTATCATTCAGCACTAATGGGAAAAAGGAAATGAGAAGGCTAAAAGAGAAAAAAATCTCAAGAACATAATCATTTACTGAAGTCGCTTTAGAGCAAAAAAAAAAAAGAGCTTAAAATAATGGTTTTAGTTTTCATTAAAAAAACAAGAGGCCCTCAGCCCATTTGCTGTGTTGGCAGCAAATTTGTTGTACACTGATAAAAACACTGCATCTATGTCAGGCTTGGTGACAAAAAGCTCATTACGCAAAATGAATTGGTCATGCTGCTCAGGGCTGAAGGTACTCCTCTGTTCTCACTCAGATCCTAATGGGACACAGGAAAATTAACAAATCAGGTGAAAGCAGGGCCACTTACTGTACGAGAGCGTTCAATATCAGTCTTGTGCTCTGAGCAGACATCCACTCTAACTTTCTTACCACCCACCTCATATCACACAGCTTAAATTAAATGTTTTTGTATACAGTTTGCCATAATTATATTTCCTTGTAAAAAAAATTACACTTAAGTGGACCAGCTTGTGAAGGGTCATCGTGTTGTTATGTTCTGGTTCAATTGGCTTTTTACCACTTTTTGTATAGTTCAATATTAACATCCAGCCTCACAAGAATTTGTGCAGGATCAGGGTATGTTTAAGAAAACTAAAAACACAACAATTATTACTACTACAGCTAAAATTAAACGTTGAGTGCTTGGGTGGTCAGGGGGTGTCAGATCACCCCCACCCGCCGAGGCTTTTATTTATACCTAGTACCTCCAGTCACTAGGTGGCAGCAGTGCTCAAACTTATCAACAAGCTGTCTGTTCAGCCCAGCAGAAGAAGTCTACACAAGCAGATCTGAGAGACAAAAATTTTCTCTAATCCACGCTGCGGGAAAGGGAGATGGAATTGCGGAATTTAACAACTAAAAATGGACTACACAAACGCCGTTCCTGTAGGGATCTGGTGGCTCCCGCTCCTGTAAGGCTGCCTGTTTGCTGTTACCAGGAGACAAACAAAGTTCTGCAGAAAGACCGTTAAACATAAAAGCACTAACATACATTGATTTCACTGGAGTCTGGGAAGGACTAGGAAATAAACATGAACACAGGTTTAGATAAATATGGAAGTAATATGAATATTTACTGTTTCCAGGTCTCTATGAGACTTGATCAGGTGGTGAGAGATCTTATGTAATAGGGCCTATGAAAAATATGGGATTATTCGTTTTGAACATAGGATGCTTTTGTTCTTTAAAAATGACAAGAAAATACTTGAACCATAGCACAGTAGATTTATGAAAATAGTTGTGAATAACAGTAAATGTGGTATTTGGTTATTGATTTGGTCAATTGTTTTCAGTCACCACAATTACATACTTTTTGGTTTAATAAATATGACTAGAATGGAAAAAGCAGAATTCAGAAAAATCAAAATGGAAAAAGTGGAACTTATGAAATAAAGCATTTCTAACATAATAAATGGATTTCATAGGGTTGCAGAGCTGAAAAGAAAAACAGTGAAGGTGAAGAAGTTATGTAGCTTGAAAAGTGATAAACTGATGAAGCTGTCAGGTTATCAATGAACACAGTTTAAAAAAGCTTTAATATTCAATATTAGTTTAAAAATGCACATCCAATTGAATCATTTGAAATGTTTCTGTTATGAGCATCACACAGACCGAGCAGTTTGGATTAAATGTTACCAACTGAGTTAATAAACTGAACTTGGAAATAGTGTCAAGACCTAAAAAAAATTAAATGAGCTGCAACCATTTGAAGTAGTTGCATCTTATTTAATTAATCTTTTTTCATAATCACTAAATAGTATATGCAGTGTGCTGGTGCCGGTTTGTATCAACAAATAATTAAATATTTTTACATATCAATCTGGTTGGGGTGGGGGGATGGGGGGGTTGAAAAAAAATCTGTTCTCTAGGGGGGGCATGGCAGAAAATAATTGAGAAATACTGCATTAGAGTTACAACAACATCTTCTGGTTTTGATGTACAGACCAAAGCAAACCTTCAGACTAAACACAAGAGTTTGACTAAACACACTTATGATTTAGGAGGTTCATTTTCTTTTTTTTTGGCTGTTCTACTTTGACTATGTAACCAGTACACTACGCCGATCTAAACTGGTAAATTAGCCAGGCTATCTGGGCAGGTATAAGTCCTGACGGTAGCTTGCCGTCTCTAGAAAGCACATCACAATGACAGGAAATATTCCCTAACCCCCAAATTGTTGTCATTCATGTAAGAACAAGTTTATTTTTGTTTCAGCCAGTTTTACAGCAGTACTCAGCAACAGGTGAGGAAGGGGTTGCGCTATGTTAGTCTACACTCTATGTAGCAGGAACCTCTGGTCTGTCAGGCATGTTTTTTTTAAATAAATATCAGTGACAGGCCAATAAACAAACGTAGCACGAAACTATAGTGTTTGCTAAAAAAATAGAACACATGAGAGGCCCTTTGTATGAGAACAACGCCATCTTATCCTCATCCACAGGATAGAAAAATAGCTGAGTGAATAGTGGGTGTTGCATATATGGTCTCTGTTCATTCGCTGAATCACATCCGGGCCTCCTGTGTGGTCCCCTCCTGCTCTGCATCCTTTCCAGCAGCTTCAAGCCAACCGAGATGCGTATGTATGATGACAAATACAGAGTCTGGGTGTAAAAATAGTCTTGACACACCCAATATTCTTTTTAGAGTACAGGCAACAAAGGTTAAAAGTGGGACTTTTGAGACTGTGGAGACAGTTGGTTGATAACTATGGGAAAGACTCCCAAAAACCAGCAAAGACAGCAGTGTCTATAATTATTCTGTTTGATAAGAAACAATCAAAACTGTAGAGTCATGCAGCATTATTTCAAGTTTTGACATAGATTATATAATTAATATAAAGTTTAAAATTAATACAAAGATTATATAAGAAAACTCTACAAAATTAATATAAAAATAAAATAATAATTTAAAATGAATTGGAATAATGATGAATACATTTGACCAGTTTTATAAATTGATGGTAGGAAGACCAGATGGACGGTAACCAATCTCGAAATGAACAAATATATTATAATTATGGCTGGGTACCTTTGGATTTCTTTTTTTTCTTTTTTTTTTCGGTACCAAGACTTTAAGCATACCTGAACAGTTTTCAGTACCTATATTTTTAAGTCTAATTTAAAGAGAAAAAAAGTAAGAAAAACACAGCAAATTTTTGTGCATATATTTTTAGAAGAATAAGGCACAACATTGTAATGTTTGCATAAAAAAAGGTGTATTTACCTTTTAATGCAAAACATCAGTATGCAAGAAATGTAAAAGAACAACTCTAAAACCTAAAATAAAACATTTTTCAGTACAGGTAGGGAGAAAGGTTGTGGGCTCAGATCTGTATTGGTGTCATGACAGACAAGGTGCTTTACTTAATTGCAGGTATTTCTATATTTAGCGGCACAAATCTTACCACATAGGTTACATTTAGCACTACATTGGAATTTTATCGGGAAAGTACTGAAATGTAAATCCAAAAAAAATTGTTTTTTTCCTTTCTGCATCAGTACCTAACGAATATTTCTGGTTGGTGCTGAAGAGATAACATGTTTAAGCACCCAATGCTAATTACAACAGTACATCTAGAAATCATTTAGCGTTCTGGAAGTTTCCCGGTATGGAGTTACATAACATAATCAACACTGATTTTAAGTTCCCTTCGTTTGAATACAATATAATTTATTTCTACTCACAATCATTTCAGCCTCCATGTGTTTGAGGCAGAAAGCTAAATGCAGATTATTATCAAACTTTATAGATTTCTGTTTCCACTATGAACCTCTAACAGCTAACTGGTGGACTGAGTGGGGCTGCATGATAGATGAAAAACATGATAATGTTGGTAAATGCTGTGGAAGAAAAGTGTTTGGGGTTTTTTGTGTCTTTTTTTATCTTTGGGTTCTTTGCATACATAGTCTCAGAAAGTAATCTATCTAAGAAATGTAGTGTTGACATCTCAATGGCGTAGTTTTATTGAAAAAGTTCAAAAAGCAAAGTAACAAAGTTAGAGTGATAAATATTTTTTTTTCACTTTAAAATTGAAACTGTACTACAAACATAAGGGGACCAACATAAAACAAAACAAGTCCCATACAGTGCACCCTACACACTAACGTGGGCATTTTGAAGAAAGGGTAATAAAAAAATATATGATTATTTACCTTTTACAAAAAAAAACAGGCTGTAAAATACTTTAAAATGTATTATCAGCATTGCATAATCAGAAACCACTCTGAAATCAACACCAGATCAAAGTGTCTCATTTTTTTTTTTTTTTTCTGGTGATGGAAAAAGCTCAGAGGTAAGGAGAGACCAATCGTTTGAAGCACAGCTCAACAATACATAATGTAGGGGCACATTAGCTGAGAGGACAGTAGGGGTTTACAGGCTTCAGCAAAGCAGGAGAGCGAAATAAAAGCCGCCCCACAAATACAGAAAAAAAAAAAACTCAGATTAAACCTGTTCGGCAGCTGCAATATGTTCGGCAATTTAGCCACACTGTGTTGCCTTTGAAAAGGCGATCTGACAAGACAGGCGTGTCGCTTTTCATCTCAAGCGATAACAACCGACAATTGTGGAGGAAAGATTTTCAAACAGGATTCCCAAACAAATAACAGACGACAAGTAAGGAAAAGAAGAGGGTGACAGGCACGGATAATATGAAAGTGAACAAGTAAGGCTTAAAAGAGAATGAGAAAGCAGCTGAGGCAGATTGAGGTAGAATACACAACAAGAAAATGAAAGCTAAGATATTGGAAAGGCTTTTTGGACATTATGAAATTCTAAGCACATTCTGCACTTTGAAATAAAGCAAAATAAAAAACAAAAATAATAGAAAAACAGGAAGCAAGAATAAATGAAGCCCAGTTACAGATGATGGCTATTGTGAGAATCAGTCTAAACAACAAATGAATAGTAATCCAGTTCCGGGTCTAATACAAGGTATTGAAATGTCTTCATGTCTTATCACAAATGAAATGATAGACAAAGCAAAAGACAGACAGAATGGCACCTAGCTGCAATAAACACAGGCTCAGTTCCAGCCTGTTGTGATAAAGAAAGAGCTCTCTTGAATTACCAGTTTTTCATGAGATATGGATCATAACCCAAAGAACAGGAACCCATAAACAAGCTAAAATGATCTTCTTCCATAGGGTGGTTGACCTTACACTTAAGCCACCACTGCTTTGTCATCCAGTGGTGGCTCTGAGCAGAGCAACGCTCCCCTCGTTCAAATGTTTGTGATGCGTATGTCTCCTAGGCACTTCTCTCTGAAGATTTTTCTGTCAGCCTCCCAATGGGACGACACTCTGTGGCCAATCCACAACCTGCTATAGGGGCTTTACAGCCCTTATGGAGCAAGCTAGAGTGTTGGATGTCAGTGTAGTCCTCCTGGACTCGATGAAGTGACAGATACTACTTGTGTTGAACTTGCCTAAAACTACAATAAAAACCTAAAAGAAAATAGAAGGCATCTTGAGCAGCCTCAATATTTTCATAGAATTTGAAATTATTCTACAGTGTGAAGAATCAAAGTTTTACTCCATGCTTCTCTCAGATCTTCAAACTGACTCAAAGTTAAAAACACTGAGCTGAAGTAAGAGACACACTTTTAAGTAGCTGGTTGGTAAATGCTTATCGGTAGTTCTTTGTAAGTAAATATAACTCCCAGTGTGGTTTGTAAACCTACTTATAAAGCAGTCAGTACATATACATGCAGCAAGATAAAGACAAATTGTTGCCCTAGTCCAACTGAACATCGGACTTTTGATGCATGTATACACATTAGCTCGATGTAAGTCCAACTGAACTGGAGTTTGAGAAGTCGGACTCGAATAATGCGATAAGAGAATCACATTTCTCTACATCTATATACTCATCTCCACTAGCAGAGTCTTTAGAAGCCTTGGCATTCCCACTTCAGGAAGTAATGAGACCATTAACATTAACAACCGGGAACATCAAAACAGATCGAGCAGCAGCGCGTGTAACACAATCAGTGCAGTACTTACTAAATGAACTGTGCTGCAGCGTTTGTGTCCATTTCTCCACTGCTTTTACTCAGTCTGTTTCACTCATTTGTTTGCGATTTGTGTGACTCTAGTCCAACAGGAGAATGTCACCACAAATGTCACCCCCTAGCATCACGAAGTTGAATGCACTTCATTTAATAAGCGGATTTTCTGCGGGATATGTAAACTGGGAGTCGACTCTCAACTCTGGCAAAGCCATTAGTCCGATTTCTGCTAAAAGCTTGATTTAGAAATGCAAGTAAACGTACTGACTAAAACATAACCCAGACAACTTCTACGGGAAACCGATTTTAGCCACCCATATCTTACGACAATTGTTCTGAGACAGCATCAATGGACCATAGCATTAAAAGCTAACAGGTATTTGGTTACCAAGGTGGGAAAAACACAAATAATGAACTATAATTGTTTTTTTGTTGTTGTTTTTTAAACAACTACAACAGCAAAGCACAGAAAATAAAAAACTACAAAATAAAAAGTACAAAATTAATTACTTTATAAAAACACTATATAAACAACTTCTTTTATATATAACTAAACTAAAAATACTATGTTGTTTAAAAAAGCTTAAGGTATTCAAATAAAAAAAAATATAAAACACACTTCCTCATAAAACAATGCAATTAAGAACCAAAATGAAACACTTTGAATGCTATAGTGTATGGTGCAAAATAAGCCCCGAGACCACCCATCCATTTTCTGTACCTCTACATCCTAATGCTGCAGCACTCAGGCGGTCAAAAAAACTATGCAACTCTCTGTTTGTATTTGGTGTATTTTAGCAAGGTGTTTGGTAAAATTACTCGTGTTCTGGCCTTTGCAAGCAAAACTTTTATTGCATTTGTGACAGCGTACATTGTCGGCTTCTATTTTTGTAAAACAAAGCCAAAGTTTGGATCGTTTCATTTGCTCTGCCATCGTATCTGTGTAACTACGAGCGCAGCAGTCGCTCCTCCCACCAACGTTCCCCGCAGCGTTGTGTTTGTTATAGGGGAGCAAGCTGCCAATACAGTGTTTGGCTTGTGTTTATATCTCCCGCGAAAGATGAATACTACCTTCATTTTACTGTTAAAAGGACTGATAAGGCTAAAGCTTATCGGTCTGGGTGGACCGTCAGAATCAGCCCTGGGGCCAATTTAATACTGGGTTTCGGTACCCATCCCTACTGCAAAGTGCCTGATAAAGTTTTATTTTTCATGGTAATGCACCTACATCTGTGGAAAAAGTATTTTTTGTTGGCAGGAAGGATGAGTGTTTCAGTAACCTCCGCCAGCATCAAGAAGGATTTGCTTTTTAGTCTACTTGCTTAAAACACACGATTTCCATGATTTAGTACAAAATTTTCTTTATATTACAAAAAGCCTATGTTTTATAGCTTTTAAATTACACGGCATTATTGTGCTAAGGGTGGTATTTCAGATGATTTGCTAAACATAGCAAATTACTATATGTTTAACAAGGTTTTGGGTCATTAAACAGTCATATAAAGCTTCTTGCATGGTAAGACTGGCATATCTCTATCAAACTAAAAAAATGGCTGACAGGAGGAGTAGAAGATTGTGCAACATGGAGGGGGGCGGGGTATTGGGCCCCCCAACTGGATTTAAGGAGACCGCACCAAAACGGTTTATTATCTAGACATCTCAAAACACGGCTGAAAAAGGAGACTGTAGAGCTACAATAATGATCAATTCAGGCCAAATAACTGCAGGTCCGCTCTATATAGACCACAACTGAATGATTTAGATGTAAAAAAAAAAAAGAAGAATGTAAAAGCATAATATGTCCACTTTAAGTTGTAAAGGAAAAACATGATGAAGAAAGGTCAGCGAACAACAAAGAGGGATGAAAGAGCGAGAGGAAGTGTTGGTGGAAAAAGTGAGTGGGCAGTTGATATGGAGATTGCTTTTTTTTCTGTTTTCTGGCCATGAGGGTTAATGTTCGAGCACTGAAGCAAACATAGATATAGATTCGTGACAGCAGAGCTGGCAACACTAGGCTCTGAACGGTTCAGCCATCGCAAACAACACTGCTACCGCTGAACGCTGCAGGCAGTACACAGAAATGTGCAAAATAACGGATGCTAATTTGCTCTCAGGTATAATATTTACCAACTCAACTCATGCACTATTTACAACAAAAAATGTAGCCAGCTGTGACAAGCGGGTAATAACCGCAGCATAATTGATTGCTTTGTCAACATTTATGTAAGGTGTGTTGGCGAAATCTGCTCTCCGTCGTGATGCTGCAGAGCTCTGAATCCTCAGGCTGGAAACAGGAACAGCTTTCTCACCCTCCCACTCCTCCTCCTCCCGGGCTCCTACCACCATTTGCTGCTGACCTCTGGGATCAACCAAACCCGAGCTTATATTTCTTTAGCGGCTCAGTCTCTGGAGTTGTTCCTTCTCCACCTCCTCTTACCTTATGCATTTCTTCTGAACCATCATACCAACCAGCCACGTGTTGCTAGATTTCTGTTTCTGCCAGCTTGTGATGGGATCTTTCTGGCAGCTTCACAGCTTTCAGGAATGCACCCAACAAGATAATGTGCATTTTGATACTGAAGCTTTATGAATCGCATCAGATAAAGCTTTTGCACACATCTATAGGCGGTATTATTATTGAAAAAGATAAAATATTAACAGGACATTGGGTTGTCATCATATGTCACCACAATACAAAATGCATTAAATCTATAATAATTTATATTCTACAAATGTTAGTGGTAAGCTCCAAGCAGAGCAACTGAGTGGTGTTTACTTGGAATACTGAACACAGAAATAATTACACATAAATGAAGTTGTAAGACCCACACTCACATTTAAAGAATAAAACTGTTGCGCATTACTTTTGCGTATTACCAAAATACTGGGATTAAGAATTTTAGATTTTCTCACATTTACAGATTTTCATATTGACCTTTATAACCTGAATTCCAAGAAGTATGCCTTATTTTCTTAAGTATATTTAATTGAATCATCTTAAATTTAACAGAATCCTTTCATTGAACCTTGTTTTGAATTTTGATATGAAATGTTTAAACATGATATGGAAAACATTTTTGGTATTAATGGAATTACGTTAATGGATTTTATAATTCAGAATTTTATAATTCAGAATTTATGTTTTATTTAAAAAAAGGGATGTTTTATTGACTATCTAATTTTGATCACATTTAGCTCAACTGATTGATGCTCAGGGCTTGGATGGGAGCAGTTTTTAGTATCTTAATTTATATTGCATATGAAATCGGAGGTTTTGAAAGAGTTGTACAGTTTAAAATTGAAAATAAAACTTTGCAAAAAACCAAGAAAATTTGAAATGAGCCGGGGGGGTCATCCTTCAAAAAAATAGGAAGAGTGATGTCTTTTGTGCATAATAAAAAAATGATGAACTTACTGATGATCTCAAAGCTTAAAAAAAACATTTGAGTCATCCTTCAAAAAAATAGGAAGAGTGATGTCTTTTGTGCATAATAAAAAAATGATGAACTTACTGATGATCTCAAAGCTTAAAAAAAACATTTGAATCACCTTCACATTTCTGAGAGATGACAGAAAGGATTAAAGCATCAAAGAATAACCACTTGAAAAAACACTTGTTGAAACTCAGCCAAACAAACTGGATAAATATAGATTCTAGGAGACAAAGAATACATTTGAAAGTTATTGTGCTTCATTTTAGCGTCACTGAAACGTTGTTTGTTTGTTTCGATATAGCCGATGCAGAGCCCAGTATGTTTACGGTACATGTAGCATGTGGCTAACAGCCAATAAAATAAAGGGGCTTTCTCCACTTACCCTGGGCTGCCAATTTTCATACTGCTTCTGCAAGTTTGCCCCGATGGTCTCCAGGGCTTTCTGTGGACTCATTGACAGAGGATCTGACAAAAAAACAAAAACTTTATGAAACACTTCAACCCCTGACACACACCCACATAGGCTGAATGCACAAACCTGTCACACCTGGGGGAAGAAAAAAAAGGTCAAATCGAAGCTGACATTTTAGATATAATTACAGTTTCAACATTGAGGTGTGACTACTAAAGAAACACAATTTTGGCAATGAAAATGCAGCATAAAATAAGATTTGAAAATAATATCAGGATATCATGGCATATGGTTTAAAAAAATACAGAATAATAAAGTGTTAAACTGTTCTCAGCAAGGAGAAAACAATCCATTAGTAAGCATGATTAAAATCACGAATATAATTCATAGATATGATAAATCAGTATGTTTCTGTTACACAGAAGAAGAAAAAAATCATTAATGAAGTCTCTGTTTCATTTCTATATTTTTGCAGTTGTGCCATACTCTTATTTTCATATAAAATTAAACGTCTCACAGTGCTCCTTGAACCGTTTTTTGCAACCTGGACCTTATTTTTATGTACGTTCTCAATTTCACCAATGTTTTGGTATGAATCGCTGGCGCTATTCTTCTGAGTTTGGAGAGTCTCGGAGGTGCTGCGCTTTTTTGTCTGCAGGAGATTTTACAGGTTTTTAATCCAACAATTCCACTTACACAAGCTGGCGATTTTAATAACGTTGCAGACGACTGGCACTGTAATCAGCATAGGTTGCGGAAAGGGAGCCTTTGTACGATGAACTTAGTCCAATTGGTTATTTTGTTCACGGAGTGAGTTCAGAACGTCTCAGAGGTGATTTGTAGTTGTGTTCTGTGTCGTTTTACGGGATTTTAATCCATTTAAAATAATGCACAATTTCAATAAACGTAAATGTCATGCCGCATCCTGGTTGCAGTCTGAGCAGGGCTTTCACTCTGTGCTTGATAGGGTCCGATTAGACAGAACTTGCTACTGCAAACATCAACATGTTTCACATTTACGTGTTTCCAAATTTCACAGACGAAATGACTAAGTGGACTAAGTTCAATTTCCAAAGGCTCCCTTTCCGCAATCTGTTTAGCCCGAAGCTGCAATGGCAGGCAGCTGCGATGCCATTGAAATTGCTGTTTAGTGTAAATTGGAATCGGTTAAGCCAAAAGCCTGTACAAACTCCTCCAGACAAAAACGCAACACCTCCGAGACGCTCCGAACTCCCAGGAAAATAGCACTAGCGATTCGTAAAAAAACATTAGTGAAATGAATGAGTTTTGTGGCAGATAATGCCTTATTTAGAGGTTGTACTTTAGTTGCACCATTAACGGCCATTTTACAGATATACACTGACTGTGAACGGATCTAACTTCTCCAGAAGGACTCCAAGGGACTTAACTTGTCTGGGTGAGTAAATAAACATAATTTAGATAAAAAAATAAGGTCGACGTTGAAAAAAAAAAGGAAAAAAAAAGAAGTATTTTCCCTTTAAACTCTTTCACAGGGTTCTCTCTGAGCTTTCCACTGTGTTTCTTGGGCTTCATGATGCTAGACTTATGTTCAGATTCTATTACACAATACTGATAAATACTGATTAGGCAGTTGGCCACTGTCTAACTTATTTAGAGGTATCAGACTAAAGTGGATGAATACAAATACACATCACACTTTTAATTATTAGGGAAGAAAATGCTGCCGTTTGCTAACGGAAAAAAATAATTTCAAATTTGTTGTTGTAAATGTGGCAAACTGTGAAAAGGTTTCATTGGCATTAATAAGCACTGACACAGAGAAGCATCAATTTACAAATTTCTGTTTGAAATACATTTTTTTCTGTTTTGATTAAAGACATCCAAGAACACCACAACATTTCAGAGTATTGCTGATGCTCTCACCATCAATTACACTTTCTTAAAAAACTAAGGCAAAACATGGTAAAGTTTTGTGCAACATAGGGGGCAGTGCTTCAACTTGATCTGACTGAGTCTCAAGGAAATAAACAATTGATGCACATTTACCAGTTAAGAGAAATGGGAAGTATGGTCCTTTGTTTTGTCTGGTAATTTTGCATTTTTGTTCTGTATTTTTCATACCATTCTGGACATTTAAGTACAAAATAGTGACAAAACACCTGTTTAAATAGTTATAGGCTCTAATTATCTATACGTTTCACAATAACTTAAAGACATTGCTCTAAATTGGCTACTCGGAGTGTGGTATAGGAGATGATGTTTTGTGGCATATTGACTAACTTGGATCTCTTATGTTCTATTTTGCTAATAGGACCTTGGAAGAAACTGTACTTCTAGTTTATTGTCCCTTAATGCACAGCTTAGGAATCACATTCCTAGTTCATCATGAATTTGTTTAAAGGAAAAACAGGCAGAAGTCCCTATTTTGTTTTGTTTTCTCAGTGAATGCATTCAGTCAGTAACTCAAAATCAAAAGTATACAGGCAGCTAAAATGTTAAAATCAAATAGTAATTTAGCACAGAAAATATAAAAGAAGTCAAACAAATAAGTCACTATGAAACTTAATGTGTTTATTAAGTATAATTCAACTTCAGGAAATTGAAGAGGGTGAAAAGCCTTTTAAAGTTAAATATGTTTAATATAAAAAGTCCTTCCTATACTTTTCCTGATCCGGAAAATGATAAAACGATGTTCAATGCTTTTAAAAACATTTTAAGACTGTTTAAGAACCCTGGGTATAAGACGCCTTATGACTAGAGTTACTGTGAGGAAACGAGTAATCCTGACCTAAGCGCTGAACCATCAAGCTTCCAAGATAAAGAAACAGCACAACAACTGGACCTCATGGGACAATTTAGGATACAATTACCAGCATTTGTATATCCTTTGTTTTTATCTGGTATTAATTGAAAAAACAATCCTTTGGATTAAAATATTACAAGAAACGGGACAGATTTACAAGTGATAAATCTACTGTCATTAGCCATCAAGCTGTTTCCTCAGCACTAGTGAGTATGATGTCTCTGGATGAGAGAAGTAATCCGATGAGTTGTTAAAAGTCACTTCTGGCTGGTATGAGATTTTTCAACACGATGAACTATTTGCTGATATACAACAGCAGTAAAATGTTGTAGAGAATTAAACTCATAAGTTCTATTTGGGTTGGGTTTGTGATCAAAATGATGGCTGGCCTCAACACTCCACAGTATATATTACCTATGCTTCCTCCACAAGCCTGGGCCTCCAAGTTGATCTTTTTTATACATGTGTCACCAATAGGAGTAGTAGTTACATAAAAAGCCATAAAACCACTTTGTCAGGTCCAAGAATGATTAAGAACCTGTAAAGTGGTCCTAGCAGCAAGCTTTGGTGCACCATGTTGAAAAGAAAGATGCTTGTAGGTATCATTTGAAATAAGAGACACTGAAACAACGCCAATTCAGGGAAACTTAACAAACAGAAAGAGCAAGGACAGTTAGAACTTAAGGCTTATAGTGTTAAAGCCTCCACACAAGTCTTGCAGGATAAGATCAAAGAACAGCTGGAGATCTTGCTGCCTATACAAAGTCCTTAACTCAGAATTGAGACATATCAGTGCAGCAGTTAATTTAAAAACAAATGATGGCATCCAGCATTCTGTAACTTTATTTTCCCCTAATAGACGGATGTCGAAAGAAAGCTTTCAACAGTCAACGACATCAGACCTGTGCTGGCTATAAACATCTCTGGGTTAACTTTCCTCATTTCCAAGGTAACATACCAAGAGAGAGAGAGAAAAGCCATAGAAACACAAATAAAAGATATTTATTTGAGAAGAGCCTGAAGAAATATTTGTTATTCAATGTAATAGTTTGCTTCTCTCATACATAATCTGACGTCTGACAGGCTTATAGAAATCCTCAACGACTTCTAATCATTTGTCTTTTTTCCGACCTTCACCTGTCTGGGAGAATAAGATACAACAAAAAACGCCTCAATTTGGACATTTTTTGCTAGGCGAACCCCAATCTGTGTTTAAAAGTATTTTGTTTTGTTTAGAAATGTTCATGTTTGTTGATGGCCAGTATTCACTCACCTATCCAGCACTCCAGCCTGGCACATGGGGACGTCTTGACCACATCAGGGGGGTCCACACCCACATTGAGACACAACACCAGAGCAACGCTCACCGTCTTCATCTGTGGGGGGGTGGGGACACACAAAGCATGTTATTCTGTCCTAGATTACCAATTAATAACTGGTTACTATTTTATAAAGCCCCAACTAACCAACTATCATGTCTACCTAGATTTGTCACAAATATCGTTGCACCAAAAAATTGTTATAGACACCAATAAATTACAAGTGTAACCTGTGAGAAAAACGTCGAGCTGAACCCACAATTATCAAAAGAGGAAAATGGAATTAAGGCATATTAGTAGCAACATCATACATAACATGTCAAAACGGATGCATGAAGGGAGCAGAGAGATAAGCCGGAAAATGAAATAAAGTAAACACTGATTTGTGGGTTATGTTCCCAGACCTGAGACACACTATCAACCCTGAGGAGGCAGCTTAGGTTCCCTACTGTGCAAATTAAATATTAAACTAGCAGGGAACCATTACCACCTGAAACACTTCCCCGTTGTGTCACGACAGACGTCAAGCAATTTGACGTAGTGTGGCTTCATCCTGTAGCTGCTAATGAGCCGGAATGAGGTCACCGTCCCAAGAGTTGAACTTGAACTCGTATGTATAACTGAATGGCGCAGCTGTAAAAGTATTGTGCAAATATATTTTAAAAAAGCAAAAACTTTTGAATTTTAAATGTAAAGATTTCTCACTTGCAATGCTCCACCACTTCTCTGAACACAATGTTTCACATTTACCATCCAGTGCAATAAGGCACAGATATTAGTCGAGTTTAAATTTTTTTCCAGACAAAACCAAAACTTGTAATTAAAGTCATTGTCTAAAACTGACCGCATTCTCTGATCAGACATCGAGATAATGTCATGGATTTCAAGTAATTTCTATATTCTATATATTGTTGTTTATACCCATTATAAATGTGGCCTAAATGCGTGACTTACTGAGAGTTTATGAAAGATTTTATTAAAGATAATCAGGGAGAAGAATGAATATTAGTTCCTTTTCTGTTATAACTTTGTACTCTCCTCGTCTTATCAGGGACTTATATGTGTAACTGTGTCTAATCTGACTAAAGTAAGTTGTAGGGATATCCCTGTCATTAACTTAGGGTGCTCCCAGTTTTTCTCCTCGTAGAAGGTACCGCTACGTCACTGCTTCGGTATTAATACGTGGCTTTTTTATGGAAGGTGGCACAAACAAGAGTACCCCTATTACCTACATGTATCCTCTTTATGATTCTCGTTGGCGCCATTCACAGAGCTATTGGTGCAAATATCCACTTAGACCATTTCGTTTCTTTCCATACAAAGCACTCTTAGCTCAGACTAGCTGTTTCTTTTATCTGAATGTGCAAGAGCTATTGCTAACGCTGAGATGTTTCTCTTTCATGGCCCGAATGATGGAGTTATTATTTTTATGGAAATTAATAACATAATTAGTTAGAAACAAAACGTGTTCATCACCATCATTGCAGATGACTTCTATGTACCACTACGAGCTATAACTGAAATATCACCTTAATATCTAGGTCATAACAACACAACAAGGTGACCTTTTGCAGGAAGTGTTACAAACAATACATTAGACCCACTGAGTATTTGCTGCATATCTGCTGCTGGTTATGTGCAATTTTCTGGTTGAGATGGGTTTGAAGGCCTTTTATTGTGAAACTAATTAAGGCCCCCTGCGTCTTCCCACCAAATGAGTAAAAGGTCAGTGTGCTAGTGGGACTCAGCGGGTCTACACTTGACACGAACATGCAGCCTTATGCACAACGGCACATGGTATTACTTCGTTTCATTCATTTAAGCTTGATTTGTTCACGCCGTGCCCTTTTCTTCCCCGCATGGTGAATGTCAAGACCTATCGTCATGAATGGAAAGTTCTTGGAGGGTTTTCAAGTCAAACATTTCAACAAAGGAAACAGCAGTGCTACACAACCGCAAGTAGTCGACAAATCCCTGTGCAGTTGCGTCTTACTACGCAAAAGAAAGCTTTCATCATAAAACCTGAAAAAAACAACTAAATTTAAATTTTTCAACGACATTTTAGTTAAAAAAGGTTATTTTTATAATTTTTGCTATACTTTTTAAGTAATACAGCATTTTAGATAAGGAACATTTAACCTAGTTGGCTGCGATTTGCCAATCACTTTAATTTCCATTTTAACTTTAATAAATTTTAGGTGAAAATAAACCATAACAAGGAATGTGTGATGATTCTTCCATAAACCGACATTTGGCATATCGTTCATAAAGTGTAAGTTAAAGAACAGATGTCTCCAGTGTTGGTTGTAATCAATAAAATGTACACTTTTTTTAAAATGCACCACTTGCCAAAAGTTGTCTATAATTGTGTTTTCTGTCTCCTCTGAGGTTAGACTCTCATGGAAAAGATGTGGTTTAACAAGAAAGAAAAACAAGAGGTTTGCCCTTTAAAATACACTATTTGAAAATGGCAGGACAGTTTGGAGAAATACGATTCTGACATCCACAGGGGGAAGAGAGATGTTTCTGTCATTGCAGGTGAAATGTCAAAGCAAACTGCTGGGAAAATTGTAAGGTCGTTTCCCCTTTTTACGTTAATGTTGACCAGCAAATGACAATTCACCAAACATCAGTCACATCCTTGAAGACTACACTAGTGTTAATCATGATTACAAGTAAGTGACTCACTACAGGAAGACAGTTAAAATCTTATTAAAAACAGCTCTGATTACATCATTTGTTTCTATCCTGCGTCTGACATAGGTAATTTACAAAACATTTGATGCTCATTTGCACTCGAATACAGCAGACAAATGCGGGGTTTTTCACAATACAGCGTGGCATTTAAGTATGACAGCACACAGATGTGTTTCATATTATTCTCATTGATTTATATGCTTGTTTATTTCAAACCATTCCACAGACAAGCACACCATAACAAGACAAACAGGAGGGGATTTATCAACCCTTATAGCTTGTATTAATACAACAATTTGTACCCCAAGAGAAGCTGTCAGATTTAAATAGTAGGTGATTCAGTTGAGTGAGGTGACCGTGGGCACAAAATTGACTTAAATCAATAACAAATCTGAGCGGGAGCTGTGAAATATTGAAGAAATGTTATCTCATTATTAACTGGTGCATTTATAAGAATTAGGTCCACAGAGATTTTTTGTGTGTGTATAAGACATGATACAACACCTGCAGACATCATTTTTGAACTGAAATATATCGCAGCTCGACGAGATATGTGATACATCCAACCGGTATAGCTCTAAAATACAACCACTTGATATTTTTCGTTGTTCCTCCAAATTTGCGACAAGTGGAGGTCGTACAATCAATGTTAGGTTATAGATGTGTGTCTGCTTTATGGCTCTGATTTCAGGCTCTTTGAAATATACATGAAGATAAGGATGAAAAAAGTTATTGTTATGCATCTTCGTTTGCAGCTGAAGCTTTTGGTTTTCTTCCTGTTTGTCCTTAAGATGTTTTATCTGACAGGTGGGGCCAAAAAAGGCCAATAAAAAACATTTCAAGGGCCCTTTCAAGTGTGTTTGAGTCTGCCTGAGCTTCTCTTTTCACTTTGTGCTCAAAGCAAGCTTTTATTTGGTTAAAACTCAGATTGGTTTTAGATCCTGCATTATAATACAGCCTGCAGTATAAGGCCCCGTCCACACTACTGCGTTTTCGTTTAAAAACGGAGACCTTTTGCTACGTTTGCAACTCCCATCCACACTAAAACGGCAAAAACGGAGACCCTAAACGGAGAAGTTTAGAAACGCTGCCGACCCGTTTTTCGTTTTGAAACTCCGGAGGGCGTTTTGGTGTCGACGTATCAAAACGGAGGACTTTAGAAACGATGACACAGCAGATCACACTTGGCTCTATGATTGGGTGTCATCAGTCATGGCGTATCCTTCCCTGATTCGTCAGCCACCCATCACATGACCCGTCCCCGGAAGATAACATACAAAAACAGCCTGGAGTACATTACGTTAGAAACTGCAACATGGATAACGAATTACATCTCTAGCCTTCGACATGTTTAGCAGGTACGTTAGCTTGGCTACTTTCATCAAATCTGAGGAATGGTTAACCCGTTTCCTGTTAATACCGGCGCGCACATGCCCAGTGTTGGAGAATGGTCACGTGATTCGCGTTTTCAGTCGTTTTAATGTGGATGGATCAGTTCTAATACGCGGCGAAAATGCTAGTGTGGACGCAGATAGTTTTGGTTTTGACTCTCCGTTTCTAAACGTGCCAAAGACATATAGGGGGAACCCAAGGCACTGTTTTGGGCCCATTTCTATTTTTTATAATACACACACCCATTGGACAGATTATTAATACATTTCATGATATCTCATTTTTCTACAGGTCACAATCATCTGTATTGTGCCATCATGAATTATTCAAACCAGCACACTTAATTTAGTAGCTAAGGTAAATGGTAAATGGACTGAACTTATATAGCGCTTTTCTAGTCTTACTGACCACTCAGGGCGCTTTCACATGGTACGGGAGTCCGTACTCGGGTACGGTATTTGGTCAAAATCCACTTATTTCGTACCATGTGAACACAGACTGTACCGTGCCAGAATACGGCCAGAGAGATCTGCCTTGGAGGTAGTATCCGAGTCCAGGTACGAGCGGCCACGTACCATGTGAACACAACCCGTACTCTGGCCGTACTCAAGACAATAGACGCGCTCCACGCGGAAATGACGACGTCGCCGGCCGAAATTACAGAATCACCTCGCGACCATACAAATACCAAAACAACGCGATTCAAGCATCCCACAGCAACACAACAGGTTACAAAACGGCGGGTTTACTACAACACTCACCCTGTAGATGGCTTCAGGTAGCAGCTGACCAGTAGACCAGTTTGTTTACATTCTATGCTGTCGCTCGTTTTATGACGTCGGTACTTCTCACTCCCTTGTTTGTTGGAGAACTAAGACTTATTTGTATACCGCCACCTGCTGTTTATTTGTAGTAAAAGACTGGATCCCAATACGGGCAGAGATCCGTGCCATGTGAACAGAAAAAATTAGCATTTTCTCTGGCCGTTTTCTGGTACGGCCACACATGTGAAAACGGCCTCAAAGCGCTTTACATTGAAGCCACATTCACCCATTCACACTCGCATTCATACACCGACACTCAACATGGCTCGGTAGGACAATGTAGAATTTGGGGGTTAAGTGCCTTGTCCAGGGGCACATCGACATGTGACTGGAGGAAGCTGGAACCGAACCTTCGACCCTCCGATTGCAAGCCAACTACTCTACCACTGAGCCACAGTAAATTACTATCTGGTAAAAGACAAGTCAAAGCCCGGTATCTGCTCATTACTTTTGCAGACTATGGTTCCTCTAATCAGGCAAGAGATTGACAGACTTCTGCCAAACTTTTCTCTTGATGTTCACTCCAAACAATATCTCACTAATGCTCGCACTAATATGGTAGCATCGCTGAAAGAAAATTAGATTGTAAGAGTCCACTGGAGCACATGGGTTTCTAATGATCTGATCATCTGTCTTGTGAGCAAGAAGAAGGAAGAGGAAAGAAGGAAGATGTTTTTTAACATCCTAGAACTTTTCTGTTTACAAACATGAAAAAATTAAATGAAGAGCAGAGATTATAAGTGCTAGAAAGCAGAGCACACAATGAAAAAAGTCTATGCACGTGCGTTTGTGTGTGTGTATGCATGCGAGTCTCTGTTTCAGGCCTAAACAATAAAATTGGACACTGAGCTCTCCTTGTTAATAATGACATGGGACACCAGGGGATTTCCCAGCCTTTTCCCTTAGGAGCCTTTTTAGACAACCATTCAGAGCTTGCTGGCCCGATCAATGACTTCTGATTAATCCATTTATCGGGTTGGCAGTGAATGAAGGTTATTGCACTGGTAGTGAACATTGATCAGAAAGCAGCAACAGGTACAAAAAAGGGGACTGAAGCAGAGAGTGGAAAAAACATTAAACACCAAGCACAGAAAATGATTTGACCCACGAAAGATTCTGGAGTGTCTTTTGGATTAAGCAACTCAAAAAACAAAACAAAACACCATTTTCTACTAGGGTTTAAGGTCTAATATGCAACTACACTATGTACAATTTAAAACAATAACTTGCAGTATCACTTTTAGTGCTTCATATGACAAATAAAACACTATATAAGCCAAATTTGTTTATCATTTAAAAGGAATGATAAACTGTGTGAATGTTACCTGTCTGTAAAACCATTTTAAAGGTGTGTTCACACCGCGTGCTTCGTCAGCGTCAAACAATGCTCACAAAGCGACTAGTTTGACGCGTTTACATGGCATATACATTTTAAGCTGAAGCTTGCGTTGGGGGGCCTTTCTCTGGCGGATGTTTAAAGCAATGGAGGATTGCGGTTGGTTAGATAATGCTGACGTCCGGCGACGTCACTACAGTGAGATGCTCTGATTGGTTTATGTACTGCATCAAAAGTAATGTCAACCTATTTTTGTATGCAACATTTGACTAATCTAAATTTAAAGATAAATATCAGGCTCCAAAGTTTCTTTTAAACGGCACCAATTCATAACAAATGTCAGCTCAAGACATTTAACAAGACAAATGGATGTGATCAATTCTAGTTATAATACGCTGAAGTCAAATTCAGTTAATTATGCCAGCTGGTAAAAAGTCATCTAAGAAAACCCCGCTGACTGCATGGACTCAATGACTTTATCCCGTTCCCTCAGTAATAGAGGGCGCCAATTTGCCGCAACCTTTTGGTCATTCATAAGTGAAAAGTCTGCGAGGGCAATGTCGCACAATCAGGATTTTTCCGCAAAAGATTATGTGGTGGAGGGATAAAGTACTGACTTATTCATGGCTGCTGCTACCGCTGCTACTGGTTCATTCATCAAGACCACATGCAAGTGCTACACAGTTCACTGAATGGCTGGAGCATCATATGGCGCTCCACAGCTCTTAACCCGATCACTAGATGCAGACACGTAGACATTTTCAACTTTTTTAGAAAGTACAGGTAAGTAAATGATTTGGGGGGAAAAAGATTCCCATTCATTTGAAAGGTTGTTCCCTTATTTTAAACTTTGGCTGAAGATGTGCTTAATTTCAGTCTCCAGCGTGGCAGCAGAGCGCAGAATCAGCCTCCAAAACAACATCTAAACCACCGTTAAAAGTCATCTAGCTTATGCAAAAAAGAAAACACTCATGACAATAACCTATGCAGCAATGCCACCATTTGATTACACACAAGTGGGTGAGCATTTCAGTTCCATCTGGAGCAGCAGGAAGTTGTGAGATTGTGTGTTCAGGCCAAAACAGTAAAATTATTCTATTAGTTAGTTTGAAGTCAAGTTATTTTTTTAAAAAATATTTTTAATGTAGTTCTCTGTTAAGCTTATTCATATTTAGTATTACTTAACATAAGTAAAAAAAAATACATACAATTGAATGTGTTAACATTTTGAAAATGTACTTGACCCAATCAGCCAAAATGAAAAACAAAAATGTCTAGCCTTTGCTTTGTGAAACTTTTTTTTAAAGCCTTTTAACTTATTAACTTCTAAACTAGACCGAAGCACCGCTTTTAATATTTTTTATGAAGTAGTTCAAAAAAAGGGGGCTACCGTTTACCCTCTGCGTGATTGTATTCATGAATTTTCTAAAAGTCTAGCGTTGCTAGGGTTGCAGTAATATTACTATCAAGTTTGCCGAAAGCAAATGTCGCAATATTCTCTGCTCGCCATGCTGCCCATTCAAAGGACACGCTTTTCCGGCAATATTACCCTAAAATGCAGCCATCGTTAGCCTTCTGAAACAGGCTACTGAAAAAGAACAAGTCCTTTTTAAATTGTGGTAAAGTGCCTTGAAGGATTTCTTTTGTACACAATCAATACTGAAATCATTGTTCTTAAAGTTCATTACAACACAGGTGGCTGGTCTTATAGGCAAACTTAAGCCATCTTTACAATAAACACAACCAAAAATATGGAGTGACTCCATTGTTTTTATTCCAAAAAGACCAAATTGGTCTCATTACTTCGTGTGCTTGTTATCCCTCCCATTTACCATGTTGACCTTTGATATAAATGACTATCGGGAATGTTTCAAGTTACTTTAAACATTTTACTAAAATGTTTTACTTTGATGAAATGTCTTAAAATGTCTCCAATTAATCAAATCTCCCTAAATGCCTCATTCACACAGTGTGGAATTGATGCTGCCAGATTTCCACACAGACCGCCATTCACAACACCAAAATCTCCAGAAAGCAGAGTGAAAGCAAGAGCGTTTGGCAAAAGTAAGCAAAACATTGATAATATTTGATAGAATGCATTTTAAGATCCACTTGTAAAAATGACCTGAACTATGAGACACTGTGAACTGATATCCCTGTCATTAGTAATAAAAGAAAAAGCAGGGGGAAAAAGCTACATGGGTTTTATTTTGAAAATACGCCAGACGCACCTCGCTGGCTCATGGCTTACTTCCTGTCTGGCTCATGTAATCAACTTCATTGAAACTCGCACAAGGAGTCGG
Source organism: Apricaphanius iberus (assembly GCA_028564705.1). Taxonomy (NCBI): domain Eukaryota; kingdom Metazoa; phylum Chordata; class Actinopteri; order Cyprinodontiformes; family Aphaniidae; genus Apricaphanius; species Apricaphanius iberus. The sequence continues at coordinate 140,335 of JAPXFQ010001343.1, forward strand.
AAAATTAAGCTTGATGTGAAAACTTTGCGGCGCTCCAGATCTGGTAAGCACCACAGTTGGTGAGAATGCTCTGATTGACCTCAATGTTTTTCCGCTGCGCTGAAGCCGTACAGAGTTCAGACCGCATCTGTTCCACACTTGCAGTGAATCGGGCATCACTAGGGGTATTTTTCCATAAAACTGATTTTAGAGTATCTTTGTGTTTTCACCAATGGGGTTAAGAATTCACCTGGACCACATTTTACCAATAATTGCACTTACATACAAGAGAGAAAGATTATGCTAAGGTTTAAGAATGACACAAGTCCTGCAAACATTGTTTTTCTATAAATCCTACAAAGACGCATAAGCTTCCCTAGCATACATAATTTAAGGATCCTCAAAGCGAGAGTGAGAGTTGCATTCAGTATTCTGCTCAGCAACTCTTCGGCAGGATGGGAACTTGCTTTGATCTGGAGCGCTCCCTGCTTAAAGCCCAAACACTCACTGCTACAACGCAACACACAGATATAAAAATCACTACAATCTAATTATGATCAGTGAACTGCAGATACATTCATGTGCCTGTGAGTGGAAGTCCATACACTGCCTAATGAACTGCATGAACCCGATTGAATTCAACTAATGACACAGCACAGACCACAGGCCTCATTTCCACGGTATCATAATGGGCTGAATATTGATGACGTATCGATTTCATTATTCTGAGGTTAAGGCGACGTGTGTGAAAGCAGGAACAGAGGGAAGTGACTGAGCTCTGAATAATCTCCTGTTGCTCTGAGAGATAAACAACCAGAAAACACAGAAGCTCAAAACAGAAAGAAAAAAAAATTGATCACAATTAATTACAAATTCTTAGGCAACTTTAATTTGGAACCAATAAATTGAAGCCCATGTGAAATTCAAAATAGAGAGCCAAGTTTGTACTGAACAACATACACTGACTTACCAAAATAAAAGTTGCCACCAGGATTTAATAAGTAAACAGGTACTAACTAGCTATGAGGTAAGTACAGCATCTTTTTCATTTTTTTTACAACCACATCTCAAGACATATGTGATCGTGGAAAAGATGTTACACAATTGTCACTAAACCTTAATTTTTTTTTCATAAGGGTTCTTATTTACACACATGACAAAAGATGTCATTTAATTGCAGTTTCAGTTGGCTGTAGGTCAGTATGTAATAACTTTTTTTCTGTTGTGATGACTGTAAAATCTTTTTAATATTTTCTTAGCTTAAAACATTATTTTGTTGCAGCTACTTCATATTAAACTGTGTTGAAAATAGTTTTTCCTCCTCCTTATGTGAAGTAGAGCACTTTTAGGTTGCCATTCCTGATGGACTAGGCAGTGAAGCAGCTTCTCACCGAGGTACAATTGAGCGCCTCCGGCTGTATTGATTCTGGTGGTGTGACGGTTTCTCATGCAGTGCTGCCTAACAATGGTTTCAACTTTTAGTGCCTTACACACTGACATCCCCCAAATCTCCCCAAGTTCTTTTGCAATAGTGAGCACGTCAGATGTGCCAAGTTCCGAATTTTTGTGTAATGTTTTGCCACCGATTACATCAGGGACAAGGAGCCAGATGATACTTACCAGCCAAAACCTAGTGGTCACAATCACAGTCTGTTCATGTAATGGGTATCCTGCATAATCCAGGAAGCAACAATTAAAAATCAGCTTCACACATAGAGTCAACGCAGTGTTTCACATCAGTATGGATGATACTTCCTCCAACTGTCCCAACTAATTTATCTTTTAGGATCACCAGTCTGGGCTTATGAATAAGAGCATTTCTGCACATCACTTCTGAATAAAATGTACTAATCCAGCTTTAAGCTTAATTTATACAACTCCTTTTTGACGGAGACGGATTGACGCAACACCATTATCCGCCGACGCAAGGGGTCTCCGTCACTTACACAAGGGCGGCCGAAGTAGAGGTCCATTTTCTAAATGTCCATCTCCGTCAATGTAGAGCATATCCTTGTTCAGCTCAACAGCAGCTAGAGATCATTTCACCAGAACGGTGCTCTATAGTGGCTGTATTCAGGAGTCAATGCAGCATATAGGCACTACATACTTTATATTAGGGCTAGACGATAATTCGATAGCAATATATATTGATTAATAGACATGTGGTGCAACAGAAAAAAAAGGGGTCAATAAAAAAAGTTTGATAGAAAAAAAAGTTTACCCTCATTTTTCATTATAGCTTATTAGGTAGCTTAATACAAAAATCATTACTTATAGAGGCTGACCGATATATCGGGCTGATATATTCAATTTTTTCAATATCGGCCATCGGGCGAAACTTTAAAAAAAAAATTATATAAAAAAAATAAGATTAGGAACCTGTGTAATCAGCAGCAGCCACTACTTGATTAAAGGATGGATCCCCACACACTCAGAACCACCCTGAGCCAGCTCACTCATATTATCCTCTTAAGTTTGCCTTTATAAATATTTTAGATTTTATTATTTTTAATAATATTTATTATTTTAGCTATTTGCAGCATTATTCTGGTAACTGTTTGAATTTATTTTATTTTGTATACTTAAAGAGACTTATCTGTTTTATTTTCTTTTGTTCTGAAACCATTTGCACTAAGGTTACTGTTTAGTTTGTTTTTATATCGTATTATATTTGAAGTTCGGTAAATATTTAAAGAGTTTCATTGACTTTTTAATGTATATTTCACACAATGAGTGTTCAGTTGTTTTTCACAATCAATGTGCTGCTAAAAAGTATATATATCTGCCTTGGGTATCGGCCTTAATGATCGGCTTTAGATATCGCACTCGGCGACCCAAAAAAAAAAATCAGTATCAGCCTTAAAAAAAGCCATATCTGTCAGCCTCTAATTACTTAAGCCAAACAAATAATTAACGCTGACCCATGCAGCTCTGTCAGCCACCTCTCTCTCCTTGCAAACCACAAAAACTATGAAATGATTTGAGCTGAAACAGAATTTTTTAATAGTCCCTAAGCGAACCATTGTCGTAACTTCGCCGCGGTCAGATGTCACAGGAAGCGAGCAGCGGAGGAAATTGTTCCGAATGAATGTTTCAGTGGCCCAGGTAAAGGTTGCGTCCCGTTTTGAACCGATCCTCCACGCACTAAAACACTAAATGTAGCAATAATAAAACTACCATCAGTTGTCTTAAGCAGGACTCCCCTCTCCCAGCTCGTTGCGAATCTGTTACAGAGAGACTCAGGAAACCTACCCATGTCGCGCTGCTAACAACATCTGTGCCTTTTAAAATGTCCCCTCGGTTCTGCCCCCAGTCCCCAGAAGCGAAAAACGCTTTAAAAAAAACAAACACTACTGGGTTGGATAGACCAGCTGGCTTCAGCTCTCAGTGACTGACTGGGCTGCAGTGTTTTGGCCTCCATCTATACTCTGGGTATCTAGTTAGCTTTAGCCAATAGCTGAATAAGAGCTGAAATGAACTTGAATTAGCTTTCAGGTTTCAGCCATTAATATTATAAAGAGTCAAAATGTTAAAAAAGATTAAAAAGCATAAAGCATTTAATTTAAATTACCAACATGCTTAAAAATATATATAATATAATGGTTAATAATATTACTTTTCTTTGTATTTACTGATTTTACTCAGGTCTCTTGATTTGTTTATCTGTCTTACAAACTTGTATATGATAAAAAGAAGTGTTTTAAAAATGTATTTAATTCTTAGTTAAAAATAGTTCATTGAAGGATAACAAAATGACTAGGGAGGCACTTAAAATATGACTATTCGTTTATCAATATGCTCTTTTTCTATATCGTCTAGCCCTACTTTATCTTGAAAGGATAACTTATCTAATATGTTCTTTTGTGGTGTAAACTTTGTTCTAATCAAAAATGTAATTAAACAAACGCTGACCATCAAGTAAAACAAGACAGGCAACAAACTATTTGATAAAGTCAGTAGTTTTATTTCATTTTTTTTCCCCATTAAATATTTCACTTAATTTCACTTTTACTAACTCATTACCAACTAATGCTGTTTTACTGCAAAGAAGATGCTATAAAATCAAACAACATCTCAAAACAAACAAAAACTGAGTAGTGAACATTTCAAGCTGAATTTAAGTTTACTGACTTTCTCAAAATTGAAAACAGTGATGCCAAAGAACTTGTACGCATAAACAGCCTGTTTTCCTTTATTTGTTCTTTTTAAATTTTTCCTGTCTGTGTTTTCAAGGTCTTTTTGTTACACAGGATAAAATCTTAACACATTTCCAGGTAATTCCTTGTACCTGACGGTTAAATAATTGCATGAAACAAAACAATACAAAAATAACTAAAGAGAACAGGTATCGTGTCTGCAAATAAACCAAGCAAAGACACCGTTTCTGCAAGTAGCATTTCTCAAAGGCACTTTCTTAGCAGTTCAGTGATTCGGCTGCAAAAGTGGGCCCCTACTTAAGTTGCCTCTGGGCATTCATAAATCACCACTCGAGCAGCCCGTGACAATTTGAACTGTCATAAATAACGTCAGCACTGCGGATCCACAGGAGGTTTGGCTGACATCTACAACTACACATAAAACGTGAGTTGGACACTTAAACCCATTCTGTTCTTACTAAACCATCAGTTATGCTCTGAAATTAGATCTGATCTTTAAAGATAACATAACTGGGAGTTAACAGATCACATTGACAGCAAAAAAAATACATTTGCTTTGAAAGTGGTTACTGAGAAAAGAAAACCCAAGGTTTGCCATTTTAGATCTCAGTGAGGTATTTTAAAAAAAACTTAGAGGAAGGCTTGAAGCGCACAGATATATAAAGCTATTTAGAAGCAAACTAACTTTTAGTAATCCAGAGAAATGTCTAAAGTTTATTTAGGCTACAAGAGAGATAGAGCGAGAGCGCTTCAGTAGATAACAGGAAGGCTAAAGGGAGTAGAAGAATACTGCTGTTTTTTCCCCCCTCTTCTCAGCTTTAAACCTCTTCTTGTTTCAGAACATGATGGATTTAGAAACATTTGCAACCTTTCTCAAAGGCAAAAGTCAGCAATCACTAAAGAATACACACAGACTACTTTTAGCAGAGGTCCCTAATATAAGATGCTAAAGACCGTTTAAAATGTCAGTCATCCACATAGTTGCTCTTAGATCTTAAGAGAAATGAGATTACAGATCTGTCATTGGTGGTTCTAGCTTTTCAATCTTCAGAACATCTAGTTGAACAAACGGTATGTCATCTTTACATCACATCGCTGACTATGAAGCCAACTTACTCGTTGATAAAGTGATTATTTTAGTGCCTCATTAGCTGACCAAGAGCTACAACAGTGGGGGGTTTTAGAGGGAAAAATGCTTAATATAGAAAAATAAATTTGTTCAGCAAACTCTAAATAATGAGTCCCCAAGTTACACTAAGTAACGTCTGCTTTTAGCCATCATGCTTTGAAAGCAGTCTTGACCTTTAGCAAAAGCAACATAGCAGTGATGTAAACGTTCACCACAGCACTGACTACTAGACTCTGGTCCATGAGGTCTTACCAAGAGACACTATGATTTATTTTTTCTGCCATGTTTACTGAGAAACAGACAGGGAAAAAAATGTTTAAGTTACTATAATTAGTTGATTATGTTGATATCTTTCAGTCAAAACATCTAACATGCAATCTTTTAAACGTGAAATTGTAGCAAATACAAAAAACTCAGATTTTCTGATCAACATTTACTTGATATTTTCTCTTAAGAACCCAGCTCTCAGCTGAAATTAGGCTTGACCTTCGACTCTGTGGCATAACAGCTATTATAACTGAAAAATCTTCTCAGAATTGCTTTCACTGGTCCAGTAGATGTATATACAAGCATGCTTCAGGGCAAGTAGTTCACACACAAACAGCAGCAAATGCACAGACAACCCAATCGCTTTGTTTTTTGTTGTTTTTTTGTTTGTTTTTTACAAGCCCACTGGGGGAATATAGACAACACTGACCAATGAGGCGACTAATGGTAAAACCTCTGAGTCGTCTTCTGTGTGTATCTGAGATACCTTTGATTTCCCCCAGTGCAGAACATCACTGATAGCCCCTTCATAAGCCTGCTGCTGCCCACTGCTCTCACCAGGCTCAACTCCTAGTTTATCACTTCACTAAACATAGTAGCCTCTGCAGATAATAAGCATCCAACTACCCAAAGCATAAGCACATTCTCCTGATAGCTGAGTCCAAACTCTATAAAGCAGGAAACCTTTTGTGGGAGTTTCGTCTGAATCACAGCTGCAAAACTAAAAGGTGAAAAGGTACGACTTACCAGCTTTGGTTGTTAGTTAGCCTTTCAATCAAATGGAGAAAATGTGCACGCCCAAAAAATATCCCAAACTTTTTTCATTGAGTAGAAACCCTTTTAAGACAATCTTACTGCTTTTTCTTCTTAAATCAAGGTAAAATCATTCTTGCATAAAAGGCTCGTACGCACCAAGCTCCACATTTAACATAAATGTGGAAGACGTCTCACAGGTTAATAAATACAGGTCGGAAAACGCCCTGAGCGATAAAAAAAAAAAAAGAATGTTACAGAGTAGACTTAGCATAACTTTCTGATGGGAATGTCAATTTCCCTCTGCCTCTATTACCGCTTTTGAATCAATAGCAGACTCACATTTAATGATGTCTTCATTTCCCTGCAGCTCGACACTTCAGCGAGTGTCGTGCAGTTTAATTCAACTCGTGTCCTAACAGCAGGCGTGTGTTAAATTTTCATATCGGGTGAATTTCTACAATAGGTGAAGAGTTTGCCACGGTTATGTATGACTAAATGACACTTGCCATTATTATAATGGTGGCACCCCGTAGCAGAGAGCAAATGAAATAATCGAGTTGGTAACTGAGCAGAGGATCAAACGACCATTCATGAAGGAGATCTTTGAAGGTTCCACCTTTAAAACGCTGCATAAGAAGCCTCCAGCAGAATGAAATCATTTAGCACCTTAGTAACGACGCTGAAAGACAATGATTTGCGAATGGCCTGTTGCCAAGGAAATATCCGTTCAAAGAACAATGTGACGACACTTTTAAATTAATTGACAAAATGAGCAATTGTGTGATTGGACAACACTACTTCCTATGAAAGTGCTCTATCCAAAGGTATGGCTGGTATCTGCTGTTCTTAGTTTAAAAGGTGAGTAGACTGACACAACGTGATAAAAGAGAACATGGCAATTAATGATCCTTCAAGGTGCTGATCGGGTGGACTTTACTACTGCTGAACAGACTGATACCCCAGTTTCAGGTCTGACAAGGAAAAGGGAAATTAAAGTGTCCCAACCAGGGGCGTGGCTATGGCTAAGCCTAGGGGGGCTTAGGCCCACCAATTTTAGACAAGGACCCAGCCAAATAAATGACTTTCTCAAAAGGAAATTATAACAAATTATACACATCATTTTTTTTTTTTTTGTTTTGTGGGACATCACTTATATTCATCATAAGATAACAGAATAAACTTGGAGGTGACATTTACAGCTTTGCAAGGCTGGCTGTTTTGAATAACATGCCTTTCAAACTCTCCAGAAAAGGTAGGGCTAGCTGTGTGGCTTCCTTTGTGCAACCAAGTCTAAGACTGTAGTTTTGAAACGAACGCTCTGATTGAAAAAATTATAGTGCCTATCTAAACTTTTAATACTTAGCAAATAAAACACAGTCCCAAGCATTAAAATTAAATGTGACCATAAATGAATGTACACTGATTAAAATAACTGTTAGTTTAGGGAGTTTCTTTTAAAACACATTGCTACAAAGTTTGCCATAGTCCCGTGGGAAATGCTGATCAATCGCTAAGCTAAGACAGCCTAGATGATCCTGCCCTATTTAATATACGGTGCTACCTCTGGTTAGCAAAACTGACACGATAAGGCAACAGGATTAACAGCTTTAAAAACTTTTACGGTCTACATGGTAAATGCATTAATATTAAGGGGGTAAAGCGGCTACCTGAGCTAGCTTACAGGATGTTTATATATATATATATATATATATATATATATATATATATATATATATATATATATATATATATACATACATATATAAATATATATATATATATATCTGTTCATAACCTCTGCTAACAGGAGGCTAGGCTACATTGTGTTTGTTTAGAGAGTTGCATTGTTGCTGACTAGAGCCTATTTTATGCTTCTCCGACCGTGAGTTTGCCCTCAGACGCAGACGGTTTGACGGAAACGTTTTTTTGTTTATAGTGGTCACTTTTTTCCTCTCCACTCTCTCTTGTTTTTTCTGCGTTGCTTGGCCAAGACACCAGGGGGTGCAAACTTTTCACTGCCTCCTATCACAGTTCCGTTTCAGTTTTTTTCTAGGCTTGGGCGACTGTGGCTCAGTGGTAGAGTAGTTGGGCTTGCAATAGGAGGGTCGTAGGTTTGATTCCAGCTTCCTTCAGTCATATGTCGATGTGCCCCTGGGCAACGCACTTAACCCTACAAATTATACATCATCCTTCCGAGCCATGTTGGCTATCGGTATGTGAGTGTGAATGGGGCTTCAGTGTAAAGCTTGGTTTATGCTTGCCGCGTCCGCGAGGTCCGCACAGCTCCACGCGGCCAAATTACATTTTTTTCAGTAACCGCACCTCCCCGCGCGGCCTCCTCCCACCCCAACAATTTCCGCACTGCGCACCTAGGAAAATTTGTAACTACGCAGACGGTCCCGCGCGGATTGGCAAGAGCTCATATTGCCGGAGGTTCGTAAATAGACATCTTTATGATTCGGCCGATAGAGAGCACTGTGATCAACTGTGTTTTAATGGACGAGTGGAGAGTCTCCTTTTTCGTATTTTTTCCTAAGTAAACAGCATAAAAGTTCAGCTTTGTTTAAGCTCACGGGTGTCGCCGTCTTGTAAACAACCGTGATTACTACTTCTACTACTGTGTAGTGTTGTATGCATGCTGTAGAGCCCTACGCTGCCCCCTACAGTCGTCAAGAATATTGGCTCTCAGCAGGGAAAAGCTGCAAAAAGTATAAACGCTGCTCGAAGGCGTCTCGGCCGGTTCCGCACGTCTCGTTTCCACGCGGAATGTTCATGCAGCAAGCATAAACCAAGCTTAAAGCGCTTTGAGTGGTCAGTATGACTAGAAAAGCGCTATATAAGTTCAGTCCACTCACCATTTGTGAACGCATTTCTTCCTCATGAAGCAATGGACGACAGAAAGTAAGTTTTGATTAAGCTTTTTACTAGAAGCACATGGAAACAAACACAGCAGCCTTTTTTGTTGTTTGCTGCATTCATTACTGATTACAGCAACTATAGAGCCCCGTTCTGGTTGTTGCTGAAACTGACCATGACGCATACGCTCTCCGTTGACATAGACAGATAAAAATTGTGCCTCTACTCCGTGCGTTCTTGTGTAGGTGACACAGAGCCCTTGCGTTGACGGATAATGGCGCTGTGTCAATCAATCTCCATCAAAACGGAGAAGCACAAACTAGGCTTAAGGTGCAACATAGTTATGCTTTCGTTTGGAAAAATACTATGCCCCTGTGTCATACCGAATATTCCATACAAAAAAAAAAAAAAAAAAAATCAGAACATGGATACATGTACCATCACACCCCAACTGTGAAGTAAAAACAATGTTATCAGCGAGGTCTGAACTTCAAGAGAGCCTCTTTGGCCCTGCTAGAGTGATGGAGACAGAAACAAGAACACAGTTTACCCTGTCTTTCATCCTCCAGCTCTGTGCTAATGCCTTGGAGCCCTCGATCTTCTCCAAATGCCTTTTCTTCATGAAGGTCAAGGGAAGCTTCCAGTCATTCATGTCAGCCTCCTCTTCCTCAGTGAGGCCCACGGCTGGGGAATGAAGCAAGTCCGAGTCCATTTTCATCAGGGCCCTGTATGGGGTTAGAAGCAACAAATGTGATGAGCATCTAGGCTCTACTGTCTACAGTGCATTGTTTTTAAATTATTTATTTTTTATTTTCATAAAAAAAATGCCTCCCATACCATCTATGAAAGCAGTCTGAATGACTGAACTTGTATTAATCAAAGTGGCTAAGACTCCTTATAAATAGAATAAACTTGATGCCCCAGACCTGAACAAATACCACCCCTTGATGTTTCTCGAACTATCCATATTAAAAACAAACATAAATCTGTTAAATTCTACTTAATTTCTCTAAATGTTTACCAGAAATGTGATTTCTTGTTCTGGCATTCAGTCAAAACTTGGACAAGCTTCCTGTCATGAAGTCACCACAAAGCAGAAGAGTGCTAAAAACAAACCACCAGGCTAAAGGAGACTATTGCACAACAAGGGCCAGGGCTAAAATGAATTTCCAGCCACGTCAACAGATATCTCTTTAAATGGGACAGTCTATCATAAATAATAAATCAGCAAAAACTCCAAGTCATCCCAGCAGGGTCAGGTATCCTTCAAAGAATACTTTTTGGTGCCGTCTGATAATAACCAGAGGAAAAACAGGCAGGTAAAGGTTAATTTAAGGTCCCTGACGATATTTTGTTTACCTGATGGTCGATCAAATACTTACAAATGCTTCTTTTCTTTGAACTTGATCATTAAGGGAAAAAATTGGAAGTCTTAGTATTATAAACATTTACATTTTTTTTTCAGCTTATTATAAGAATATCAAGTCTTTTAAATTAAATAGAAAAAAATGAATCCAGAAATCTGTACCTCCTGTTTAAATAAAATGACTTTTGACACCAAACCTGCATTTTGTTTATGAACAAATTACAGTTAAAAGCCTCTCAACCAGATTTTTTTCCCTTTTATTATTATGCAACCCATCAGCCCAACCATCATATAGTTACTGGATTTGTATTTAGGTTTTTCTAAGCATGTTTGTAATGTCTTTCTATTGATGCTGGCTACATTTTCAAAGACCATGGTTTTTTTTATGCAGTCACATGAACCACTGGGGTACAAAATCATTTTCTAATTCCTTCCTGATGTTGAGCCTATATGTTAAACACAACTTGAAAAAAAAACTCGGATTTTGTTCATTCACATCTGTTCCGCAGCTTAAATGCATCCTTGCTCCCACACCTGAACCAAAAAAAGCGGAATTACCTCCTTGGCATGATAGGAAGTTTTGCAAAGGCCTGATCTTTAACTATTTATTTGATTTACAAGCACTGGAGAAGGGATGCATCCAAAAGCGCAGGACGGTAGCACTCTAGGACTGGGAAAGCCGTGATCTACATGCTGCTGAACAACATTTGCTTGCATACTTTTCCTTCAGTATAAAAGCAAGGCACATATTGACAATAGAAATGTGTTGTTTCCATTAGAAATGCACTGAGACATCAGCAGTTCAATGGAATTGCCGGATTTTCACCTCGGTCAGCCTTGACCAGCGCTCAGCCAGTCAAACTAAAAAATGTCCACCTTATCCAAATCAGTGAGGCACCACTTCTATGCATTATTTTATTTCTGAAAAATTTACATTTAGAAAATGTACATGTCTATGATGTCAAAGCATGTCTGCAGGAGATCCAGGCTGCAAGAGAGTGAGTAAGACAAGTAGCCAGAAGTCTCTTCATACACGCTATTAAGCCTCTTCGATCGATAGACTATGGGTTCATTATTGTACCTAGTCTACTACTGTATATGAAAATGAAGTTAGGTGCATCAAAGTATCCCTAAATAGAAAAAAACAAAATTAACTCCTTTAATTTCCAGTGTAAACATCACTGAAGCAGCGGTAGATCATCTAGTTGGAAAATGTGCAGAATGGGGTGCTTTTAGTCCTGCTTTTTCCTGGCACAAAAACTACTCGGCTATCATGGAAATGTATGAAAACCATCATGCAATTGCTTTGAGTATCAATAACTTTGAGCAATTGTCTATGCACTTCTGTGACATTAACATATGGCCCTGTGACTCTGATAAATCACATCTACAATTTGTCAGAACCTTTAATATTTTATTAGTGTCAACTGACCAAACACGGACCACAAGCACAGTTAGTAGAAATGGTATATTCAAAAGTACAGTTTTTAAATTCACAATCAAAATATGAGATATAAAATAATAATAATAATAATAATAATAATAATAGTTAAACAAAATGAGATTTGATGATTTTGTGTAATTATTTTTCTTCATGATTAATTCAAAATACTTAACTCCAAGAGTTGCATAATGTCAAGCTGAAAATGTTGCAATCACAAAGAACTGTGTGGATGCAATATTGTTTATGTTTTTTGAGCTGCCATGCAGAGGTGACACTCCCCGTTTTTTGTTGTCTGCCATTTTGACTGGCGGGGTCAAACAAATCAGGTCATAATTAGATTTTACCCATGAATTTTTTAACTGACAACGTATTCAGTGGTTGATTTTCCATTCATTTTAGTTAATATTTAATCCTACCAATCTGATCAGAGGATTCATATCATGCCATAACACATCAAGTAGATTAATAAAATACACGCATTATGAACATTTTGCCTGCTGTGGTTTGAACGCTCCATAAAGAGCTGAACTACTCAGCCTGTGCGTAATGGAGGCAGAAGCATCACTTCACCCATACTTTTGAAATCAGGTAACGTTTCTCCAATGGAAGTTATCAGACGTCGGCAAAACTCTACGAACGAGGGCCTTTTTGATCGCTTCTACCTGTATGCGTCCTTTTAGCGTCAGTAGTTAGACTGCAGCAATCCGTCACTGTACAGTCATAGATGCGCTGCAGCACACAGTCAGCTTGCGGATAAGGAGATGCATTGGGTAAAGTGTCCAAAACTGAGACGATGCTGAAATGTTCTCATTAGAATCCTTTTTTTGATAGATTTAGTCAGCTGCACTTCGTGCATATTGCATAAAGTTGAAAATGTCTGCAGATTTGCACCACATGTTCAGAGATGTGAAAACTAATCTGACAAAATGACAGCCGTCAAGAGTTTCCTTCACTGTAAAAAAAAACATGTCTTAAATGTCACTGTGTCCTATGTCAGCAAGGGATATACAAGATCATAAGGCTGATTGCGATCAAGAAGGGGACAAACCGTGATGACGAAAAATAGACTGTTTCTGGAAATGTGGGATAATGTTTATGTCGTGTTTTCCTAGTCAAGAAGTGTAGAATTGACCTCAGACACTCCAAAAAGCAGACTGAATACCAATAAGATAGTAATTCAAGAAACCTGAATAGTTATTGCCAAATACCACTTATTAATATAGAAATACGCAACATCTTGTCCATAAGACTTCAGCCTTTGCTGGTCAATACCGGTAGTTAAACCTAATAAGAAGAGTGCTTGTTTATGATTTCTGCAATCATTAGTTATTTAATAAACATATGTATCTTTTCCCATTTTGTTAGCCAGCTAATGAAACTTGAAGATGTCGTGATTTTATTCCAGCTAATTAAGGCTTAAACGAGAAGCTTGCTGTGGGGGGGTGTCACATGTAGCAGTAATCATCTCATGGTAAAACAAAAGCTGTAGGCTGCATCCAGTTAGCTCCACTAGCCGGCTAACTCAACAGCTGCTCCGCACCGCTGGAACTCTGACAGCCGCTATCAGCTGGCTAAATGCTGTTTTAAACCTCTTCGTGTGGATCGTCCAACAACACCAGCAGAGACATAAATGAGACGAAGTAGATGTGCAGAAATGTTGCTAAGTGGTGTTAGCGAAGCGTGCAGATGCAGACCTTGGTGCGGAGGGATTAATAACCCGGGATGGGGAAGAAGCTCTCTGTCTCCGGACGATGACAGACACGGTGGCGCAGATGATCCGTGTCAGGAAACTGTAGGGCAGCGTCCACAGTCGGTACAGGAGGTCGAACCCGTCAAAGGCGAGCTGGACGGGTGCGTGTTTGCAGGGGAACCTGCGGTTCCTCTCCCCGGGGCTCTTTGCTATGGGACAGGGCTGCAGACGAGGCCCATCTTCACACGGACAGTCTGCCACAGCCACGCGAAGAGACGGCCACGCTTATCAATGATGGGGGTCCGTTGGCGTTGTCCTGCAAACCAGCGACCCTAGAAGCTGATTTGGTTCGAAGGTTTCCGCGGAAAATTCACGCAGATCCGAGGATATCTCCGGAGAGGCACTTCTTCAGCATTTCAGCAAGGGCGCAGCCATGTTGGGTTAGACCCAGAATGCTCCGAAGCTGCCGTAAAACGTCATCACTGTTTCCTGTCACGCACCAAAACAAACACACTAAACGATGTACCCACCCAAAAAAAAGGGGGCACATAGCTACAAAAAAGGGCCACAAAAAAAGAAAAAGTCTTACAAAAAGACATGACATAACAGAGCTACTCCAAAATGCTGCCACTTTAAGCCCTACTACAATTGTACAACGTGTGGCATGCGTTTGTGGCTTTCCCCTTTTACTCTGATAGCTCTAAATAAAACCCAGTGCAAGTAACCCAGCATTAATGTAAGTTTAACCTTTTTGTTACAGCCTCAGAGGAAACATTTTCCAACAATCATGAATGCCAAAGAGCACACCAGAAAGCTTTAAAGTAGGCAGAGGTATGTGGAGAAAAAACATCAATCTAAAGCTGGAACAACTACTAAGCATGTTTTAGTCAAATATCCGAAAATGGGAAAAAAAGTTGCACAATTTTTAAATAGAGCTGCATAATATATTGCACGTTTATCTTTGATGAAATATGCAAATTTTAAATATTTCAAAGAGACGCCTGGACTGCATGGAAACATGGTGGTGGCAACATCATGCTGTGGAGATGCTTTTCTCTATCAGAGGCAGGTGGTCAGAATTGATCGGAGGATACATGGAAATAGTTCAAGGAGAATTCTGGACTGAAGCAGTCTCAATTACTGGGTTCTTTGGAACTCAGGGCAAGTTTATTGAGAATTTTTATTGGAAATGTTTTGCTGTTAATAAGCTAAACATGAAATACAAAAAGAATATGTGAAAAAGTCTGACTTTCGATATAACACTGCTTTAAAAGGCAGTGACAGTATTCTGATGTTTTGAAAGCTTTGTGTTCAGTAGGGTGGTACTTATAAAAGTTTTAAAGCATAATTCTTTGTTAAAGCCACCCAGTCGAAATTCAGTTGAGAGTATCTGGATTTGCAAAACCACAAGAGAAATATCTCTAAACATCCACTGCTTTTTTGTAAAAACAAACACATAATTAAACCATAATTTTCCTTTCCCACAAAATTAACAGCCAGTTTGTCTTTAGTTTGACAAATGATAAAAAGTCCTAAGCGAATGAATACTTTTTACAACTACATTGACAGTAAAGAGATGAAAGCAAAAAGTGAAAAGGGTCGTGAGTTGGTCTTCTATTCAGGGCACAGACTGCAAAACTAAATTAGTGTGATAAGATAACCAAAGGCACCTTGATTTTAAGACTTTTTTGCCTAAATGTAAACTTAAATAGACTTGTGCCTATCACATGAAATGAAAAACTGAGGATTTGTTTATTGCGTGTCAGGTCAGATGTTTTTTTTATTATTATTAATTAACCATTCTGTCCTCCAGAATAATCAGAAAAAGGTGCCAAAAGTACAGTTGTCATTATGATTCAAAAAGACCATACACTGTTGTTTGATAGTAAAATACCTTACCCAACTACTAACAATATTTACTCTATGAAAAATGCCCTTAAACTCCCAACTCTACCTGGGTGTGTGAAGTGCACATTCACCTGGAATATTGGTATTTGTAAGTCTAGCAACAGAGAAACAAACACATTTTGGTCAAAACGTGTTCTATTGTTAGTGTCTGTCTTCAAAAGTGAGAGGTGACAATGGTTCAACAAGGAAGCTTTGGAGACAGGACTTCAGTTGAACAACAAAATCATAAAGGGATCTTGGCCCAGTTGTAGAAATACCTATCAATATTAAGACTTCATAGAGCTCAAGACAAAACATAGCGTACCGTTTAGACTTGTACCTTTCCTTCTGGATTACTCCAAGTAAAGACTTAGCATAGATGTTACTGAAATATTAGATATAATCTGTTTTCAGACACTACTAAGGTCTTAACTTCTCATGAAAAAAAACTCAAAGAGACACGTTAATCTAGAAATCATCAACCATGAAATGCTCACTTTATTTATACTTTTTATACCTTTGGGGAGTTGTTTTTCTTGTGTGGATTTGATTATTTTTTATATGTGGGCAATATAAAGTGCTTTTTAGACACTTTAAGTAACCTGTTCTAGTTTTTCTTCCACTAAATGATGTGTATTGATTGTGTACAGGTTTGCTCTTTCTCAGAATCTGAATGAGTCAAGTAAACAGTGGACTTACATGGGTTATTATACTTATTTCTCCAACAGCAGGATCCAAAGGTTTTGCTGCTCAAAGAAGATCTGTCAAGTGGGAAAAGCTGCTGCATCTGCACCCCGAAGAAAAATGTAACTGCTGACTTCACGGAATCAGGTGGTCGATCATGACTTCACAGAGAGCCGGTTAATTGAGAGAGTACAATCAACATGTTTACCAGTTTGCTCTGGGTTGATAAAGAAGTTTGCTTCAAGGCCTTGATGAATTTCATTAAGCACAACGCGGTCTGTCACAAGCACACGACAGTGAGGCACTGCGATAACTAGCAGCTTTCATTGGGCTGTCAGCTCATTGTGAAACATGAAAATGTGGCACAAGATGGATGGAGAATGAAAATAGGTGGGGGGAAAAAACACCTTTGAGACGCCTGTTGGCTTGAAGCTAACTCATCGGTACATCTGACCTCATTTGTTCCTGCTGCCTTCCAGGCCTCAGTGTCTGCCTCTGCGGCAGGAAACCAATCCAATCACTTGGGTGGAATAGAGGTAAGGACCCTCGGTTGGCTGAAAAGAAACTAAAGGGGAGGTAAAAAGTGGAGCTTGGTCTCCCCTCCTCATTCTTATTCACTCTCACGTCACGCAGTGAACAGCATGACAGCCGTGCTGGACGCTGGAAGCTCTCTCTAAATAAGACAGGAGCTAGGAGAGGCTAAAAATCCTGTTTCCTCAAATTGATTGCTGGAAGACAACTGAAAGAAAGGCGTGATAAATGAATTCAACCAAGTTGGTGTTTATATGAAGAAGGACTGCGTCCATGTAATCCACCCGTGGACTGCTAGAAACCAGAGACACCAGAGCTGAAAAAGACCATCAATCTTTTTAAAAAATGTATCCCAACTCAGCTCTGTCCAAAATCAATACATCAGCAGGAGTTAAACTGTTTTTGAGGCACATTCTGAATTAAATGAGTCGGACTTTCTGTTTTTAAGGGTATATATCGTTTTTTTAAAATATAGTTTTGTATTCCATATAACAGGTGAGAAACTGGACAAAAACAACAAATGAACAAAGGCTAAGGTTAATTAGGCTCCCCATTGGTGTTGTTAAGCCGGGTTTATAGAATATTGATAAAAAATAATACTTCAGTGATTAGTGCTTTGTGGTACATAGCTTAATGATTTATTCTCTGAAGGGTTCTGCTTATAACTTTGGCAGTCTTAATTCACCCTCACGGTTGACAGAGGCTAAATATTGTTATTCATTCCACTTTGAAATTAAAATGTTACCAACAAGGGTACTGATTGTTGGCATCAGAGCCTGTAGTTATTTTTTGTGCAGCACCTTGCAAAACAGTTTATCCCCATAAGAACATTTCTCATTTTTTAATGTAGGAAACAATTTGATCATTCATTTATTATTCCATTGGAAATGTATGTGATAAATTAACACAAAGGAGTGTATCGTTGTGATATGGAATCAAAACTAAAAACATTTTTTTGTATTTTATTGCAGGCAAAGATAGAAAAGGTTAGACTCTGTAATGTCTCTCATTTAGTCTGGTACCCCTAAATAAAACCCAGTTCTATTTATTGCTTTCAGAAGTCCTCTAGTTAGTAAATAGTGTGTCACTTAGTGTGTCAGTATAAATCTAACTGTTAAAGCCTCGGAGGTTTGTTAGGGAACATTGGAGCACAAAAACAGGTAAGGGTTAAACTGCTGCAGAAGTTTAAAGCAGAGTCATGATGGAAATGGAAACACGAATGGCAAGGAGAAGGCAATTTTTGAAAGAAAGACGAAAAAAGTCTCTTTTGCAGTTTTCCACATGCCATGTTGGAGATATATCAAACATGAGAATGAAGGACCTCTGGTATTTGGCCGACAAAGAGCAATTTTGTATTGAGCTGAAAAGCTTTTTACTGGAAGTGCAGCTCACTGAATTCTCTAAAAACGAATGCAAACAAGCACAGTGGTCTATATTGTTGTTCTCTACACCACCTGGTGTCCTACATCGCCAAAAGACCACATTCTAGTTTGTTTTTTTAAATCACTTTGCGACTATTTTCAGAACCCAGGAGTAATTTTTCACACATCTAGACACAAAACTCACAACCAATGATCAAAATCCGCATTTTTTCAAAACTCTAACCTTTTTCTCAATTGCTTACAATACACATAACACTTAAATCATTTGTTTATTCAACAAAAATAATTCAATATGACACAAGTTAACATCAAAGTACACATTAGACTTCAAATGAGATTCTTTTCATTTCCTTACAATGATCTAACCATCAATTGACACAACTTCTCAAAATGATAACTGTTGCATTGCTCCTAATGCATAGCTGTATGAAAAAAGACAATCTTCCATGTTTAAATCATGAAAGTTTCAAGATACTGTAAGAAGATTCAATGTCACCAATCAGCAAGGAGCATGAGCCACTGAGACTACAATATCCATTGATGCAGCCCAATATTTTATCATATAGTATTTCATAGCTAATTATTTGTGCTTTTTATTCAAATAAACCTATTTTGTAATTGTAAGATAGTGTTTTGCATCACTATATTACAAATCTTACCAACAGTGATTCCACTGTGTCAGTTCAATTCAATTTAAATTCAGTTTATTTACTAGATGAACTGGCCTTGCAATATTAATCATCTAATGCCTAAAATATGTTTAATTATTAATTAAATCAAGTACAGAGCACTGTTCTGGTGAAAGTATCTTGGGTTGATGTTGGGCTGACCAATCATAAATGTGTTCTTTCCGTTACCAATAGAACGGAATGTTTACCTCAGAATGTTCAAAAAGAAGTACGGATTGTGTCTTGAACTGTGCATTAAAAGTACCACAAATATTAAAAGAACTTTCAGCTGGAAAAATATTCACATCAGAATGTTCAAACAGAAGAAGTACGGATTGTGCGTTGAACTGTGCATTAAAATAGTAAAAGGAAAATGTTCAGTCAGTTGCTGTATATAGTCAGGTAAAAATAATTTACAAATTATAGCAGTAGCAGTTTGTTGGTTGTTTAGTGCAAGAACAAAATACAGTGGTGGTGTAAACATCTATGTTTATGGAGAGCAGTTCTGATTGTACAATCTGAGAGCTGCAGGGAGGAAGGACCTGTGGAATCGCTGCTTCATGCATTAAGGATGCAGCATTCTGTCACTGAAGGAGCTCCGCAGTTTAGCAACATTTCCATGCATGGGGTGGGAGACTCTGTCCATCAGAGATGTTATTTTGGCCAGAGTCCCTCTGTCTCCCTCCACCTGCACTGGATCCAGGGTGCATCCTAGAACAGAGCTGGCTTTCCTGATTAATTTTCCAACCTCTTCCTCTCAGCTGTCGATAAACTGCTGCTCCAACATAAAACACTGTACAAATGACGGATGCCATCACAGAGTCATAGAACATCTTTAAAAGCGCTCCCTGGACTCCAAATGACCTCAGTCTCCTCAGAAGGTAAAGTGTTAGGGTAAAAAATAGTGGTTTAACCTAGAATGTATCACACACAGGGGTCGGAGAGAAATTGAAGTTAAATGAGCTCTGCAGTGGGAGATAGAATAAAGTTCTGCAGACGGGAGACCAGGAAGATACTCTGGTTGACCGTGTGTCTTTTCTCCTCTCAGCTTCTCAGACAGTCTCTCAGCTCTGTCTCCTGGTCTCAAAAGGCCCTCCCACTGCAGTCTCTCTTTATTTGGTCAAACTTCATTAGCATCTTAAAAGAACAGGGTGTATACAAAGGAACATAAGGTTGAAACCAAATGACATTTAAAATGTACATTTTGAACTATGTGATAAAGGAAAGACATCCTAAGAAAATAATAATACAACATTATTATTTTTCCCTAACATAAAGTTTTCCCAGTGATGATAAGCAGGTGGTTCTGATGGCACCAGTCCACAAAGTCCAGAGTCCCCTGTCTGTACTCTGAGTTGTCCTCACCTGTGATGAAGCCATTTATGGCAGAATTGTCAGAGAACTTCTGAAGGTGGCAGCTTGGGAAGTTGATGAAGATGTCTGCAGTATAGAGGGTGAAGAGGAACGGTGCCAGTTTCCTTTCGGGCTTCCATAATGCAGACCAGCATATCAGAGACACGGCCCTGTGTCCTCACATACTGTAGGCGTCCTCTGAGGTAGTCCAGTATCCACTGTGACATGTTGTGGTTCACTCCTGACAGCTCCAGCTTTCCCCTCAGAACTCATGCCTGGATGGTGTTGAAAGCACTGGAGAAATCAAAGAACATGATCCTCACAGAGCTTCCAGGGTTCTCCAGGTTAGTCAGAGCTTGGTGTAGGAGGTAGATAATGGCATCCTCCACCCGAATACCAGGCTGGTAAGCAAACTAGCAGATCCAGTGAAGACCTCACCAGGGAGTGCAGATGGTTTAGAACCAACCTCTCGAGGGTTTTCATTAGATGTGATGTCAGGGCTACTGGCCTGTAGCTGCTGAGGTTCTTGCGATGGGAGGTCTTTGGTACCGGTACCACAAATGTCTTTCACAGCCGTGGCACTTTCCTCAGCTTCAGGCTCAGGTTGAACAGCTATCCAAAAATTCCACACAGTTAATCTGCGCAGCACCTCAGGAGCCTTGAGCTGCTGCCATCTTGATCTGTAGCTTTCCTCACCTTCATTTTACGAAGCTCAACTCTCACTTTAGGGGCTGTGACTTTGAGGATGGATTTTGGGGGATGGGGGTGAGTGTTGGAGTCCTCAGAAGCCAGTCTTATGCAGCTGTACAATCATGTCTCTGGTGTCCTTGGACAGCTCTCTGGTCTTGAGCATAGTGGAGGTTAGAGTCTGACTGTTTGCAGTCTTTTTTTTTAATACAGATAATGAGTTTAAACAGCGGCCGTTAATACAGGTAATGAATGGAGGATAGAAGAGGTTCTTAAAGAAGAGGCTCTGTGAGGGCCATAATTCTTGCTTGTTTGTAGGCGCTAAATACCTGTTTTCTGCATTAACACACAAATGAAATTCCTTTAAAAAATCACATATTTCTATTTCCTGGAATTATAATTTTTTTCATTGAGCCTCTCACAGCTAAAATGTACCTATGAGGAAAATTACAGGTCTCTCATCTTTTTAAGAGAGATATCTTGCACAATAGGTGGCAGCCAAACACTTTTTTGCCTCACTGTATTATATTGACAGTTGTTTTTTTTTTTTACAGATGAGTTGATTTTAGTAATTAATAGTGAATTTAGACAAAATGAAAGTTACTTCTCAATTTGAGTGTTTATATACAATAAAACCAAAAGCTAAAGGTTTCACTTTTTTAGTGTCTATGGAAATAGTTAAAATTTCACTGTCAGTTGTGGAGAAGATTTAAGATAACTTGAAATATGTTGCCTTTTGTCCTTTTATGACTTTTTGTACAAAAACACTTATCTACTATTTCATTTACAAGCAAATACTTGAGAAAATATAACATCAAAGATGACGTTATATGAGCTTCAAAAACTACAGCTCCTTAATGAACACATCTGGCTCAGACTGATAGAATCATCAATATCAATTTAGGAACCTATTCATTCATGAAACAACTGGCATCATAAAGCATACAAGCTTTTATCAATGAGTTTGTATGAAACCATATTGTCACCTATCAATCGCTTGAATCTGGATGCTGCTTAGATAGACAGATAGATAGATAGATAGATAGATAGATAGATATATAGATAGATAGATAGATAGATAGATAGATAGATAGATAGATAGATAGATAGATAGATAGATAGATAGATAGATAGATAGATAGATAGATAGATAGTACTTTATTAATCCCATAAGATAATGTTTCTTGTTGCAGAATCTTATGGTGATTGTTTTGTTCACAAATATTAAGTTAAGAATTTAATGATTTATTTGAATTGTACTATTTTCAGGTTTTAATATATAAGAGGTAATGTCTACAACTTAAAAAAAATACCTGGATACATCAGGATTTTTTTCTCTCTAATCCACACATGGTAGAAATGATACAAAAGGGCTCATAGTTACTCATATATTCACCTAAATCTTTAATAAATGGAGTTAACATGTTGACTTAGGTTCAGGAGCGGGGACCACGTTTCAGATCCACTTCGTACACCCTAATTAGTCCTAATCCAACTTTTCCGGTACCCCGCACCTGTTCTACATCTCTAATCACTTCACGATACACTTATAAGCTCTGCCTGCTCTTCATCCCTCGTTTGGCTCGATCGTTTCGCCCTTCCCTTCCCCTCCCTTTAGGTTCCGGATACCTGGCGACCCGTCGCCGCTCTTCGCAGGGTCTTGCCGACCCGCTTCGTCCATTCTGGGTCGCTGCCGACCCGCCCCTTCGACCCTTCCCCCTTTTTCTTAGCAGCGTCAATCGGACACAGCCCCCACGTTCCGTGCCCCTGTTCACTCCTGTACTACCTCTTCCAATCTCTTTTAGGTTCCGTTCCCGCAGAAGTTCCGTCGTGGGCTCGGAGTGTTGGAGAAAGAAGCTCCATCTGGTCCCATGTCCTGCTTAACTATGATGCCCCCTGCCGTGTGGGGGGGGGATTGGCCATGCTCCGGGTGACTAAGCATCCTCCATGCTCTCTTCTGTCTCCTTAGACCCCCAGATGGTCGCGGCCGACGACCGCTCGTTCTGAGCCAGGTTCTGCCAGAGGTTTCTTCCTGTTAAAGGGGAGTTTTTCCTCTCCACAGTCGCTACTTGCTCAGTACGAAGGATTGCTGAGAAACCGCTCAACCCCACGTTGACGACTCAGCAATCTGCTGGGATTCCTTAAGCTTGGTTGATGTTTGCCGCATGAACATTCCGCGCGGAAACGAGACGTGCGGAACCGGCCGAGACGCCTTCTTGCAGCGTTTATACTTTTTGTGGCTTGTCCCTGCTGAGAGGCTAATATTCTTGACGACTGTAGGGGGCGGCGTAGGGCTCTACGGCATGCATACAACACTACACCATAGTAGAAGTAGTAATCACTGTTGTTTACAAGATGGTGATACCCGTGAGCTTAAACAAAGCAGAACTTTTATGCTATCTATTAGGAAAAAAGAAGAAAAAAGAAGACCATCCTCTCTTCCATTAAAACACAGTTGATCACAGTGATCTCTATCTACCAAATCATAAAGATGTCTATTTACGAACCTCCGGCAATATGAGCTCTTGCCAGTCCGCCATGTTTTTCCGCGCGGGACCGTCCGCGTAGTTACAAATTTTCCTAGGTGCGCGGCGCGAAAATTTTGGGGCAGGACGAGGCCGTGCGGAGAGGCATGGTTGCTAAAATGACGTAATTTGGCCGCGTGGAGCCGTGCGGACCTCGCGGATGCGGCAAGCATAAACCAAGCTTGACTTAGACAAACTTTTATCTGATTGAATTGCAACGACTTGTAAAGGTCCTCGATATGATTTTTTTTCGGTGCCTTGTACATTGTATAGGCTTTTGTCTGAGGGGGGTTCTGAGCAGGTTCGGAAAGACGATTCCTCGAAGACTGCATCCCCACACTGAGTCTTCCCCTGGGTCTCCGACGATGTCCCTCCTCAGAGCATTCAATTCTCCACTCCTTCAATAAACTGTTAAAATTCTCAATCTGTGGCGTGGTCCTTGCTAGTGAAATTATGTTAAACTTTCAAAGTGGTCTTTTAACCTCATAAGGCCAAAGTAAATTAGTTAAGTCTTAATGATCATAACTTAATGATAAAAAAGCTGGTAGTTTCTTTTATACCCAGACAAGTCAGACTGTTCCCCAGAGAAAAGTTTCATGAATTGAAGTTTGAGCTGGATGCCACAATAGCAGGAAGAGGACGATATAAGATGAGACAAATCAACTTAGAAATGCACCAGCTTTTAAACAAGATGTTTCACTGCCACAGAATATGAAATAAAGTTAGGACTCCCCACAATTTTTTTTAACATAACTTCAAATTAACAGCTTTAATGTTTACTCTTCTCGTGGGAAAGTTATTCAAAACCATAAATGAGTTCGGACTGGATAAAGTAGGTAAAAAATAAGCTTCTGGATTGGCTATCCAAAAGCCACATCCTCAAAATAAAAAATGTTCAGACTGTTCTTAGAAACCAGGTCAGTGGCCTAAAACCAACCAATTTTCATTATCTACACCCTCCCACCACCTTCTGCCAAGAAGAGCTGTCAAATGTCCAGCCAGAAGTTTGTAAAAAATGTGTTAATGGCTACAAGAAATGTGTGAGTAAACTGAGTCTTGCTGAGATACTCTTATCAGATTAGAATACATTGACATATTTGAGCATCTATGTATAATTTAGACCCTGTGTTCAGGAAAAAATCTCCTGAAAAAGCTATTTTTTTCAACCAACTGTTAGTTTAAAAAATTGCTGGCATTTTTATATTCCACTAACGATAATAACTGAATAGTTAATCTTAACTATAAAAAGTTGAAAAATGGTTTTAACATTAATGCTAATGATGACTATGTATAAAATCTCTAACCAAAACTAGATTTCAGGAAGAACTATTGACAAAAATAATTTGTTCATCATTTTGTAATCACTGGGTGAAATAGGCGATCTGATTCACTGAATGGACACATAATAAACCTCTCACATGTGAATTTAACAATGACAGAGAGAGGTGGAAGGAAAGAGGCAGACGAGAGCCCCTTGACTGTGACCTTGTGTTTTGAAGCGATTCTGCCAATGATGGTGATGTGCTTTGTGTTCTACAAAGCCGGTAGTGAAGGGCTTTGTAGCACTTGAGGCCCATTCACACAGATGCACAGACCGGGATGAGCTCTTGGGCTTTGTTCTTCGGAGAAGACCAGAGCAGCACATTCACACTCATTAAGTGAACAAGCTCACACTATGGGATATGACATATGAACAGCAAACAGTTCCCTCTTCCCATCTTCCTGAAAATTAAGAGTTGACGGCATTTTGAAATGCCAGGGCACGAGGAGCAAACCATCACGGACCACTTGGGTGACTGAGATTGTATTTTATTTCATGCAAAGGCAGAAAAACACTCAGAATACACATGGAAAAGCATTCAAGTGGACATGACAGAGAAGACTACAGCCGTGGAGTTCATTGCTTTCAGTTTTGGGTTAGATGTGTGCTGTATCAAAGCTACTAGATGAGAAGAGCATTTAAAATCAGAATTCTCATACTTTTATAAATAGATAAGTAGATGTATTATTCCAGTGTCTTTTACAACCTCTAGCATCATATGGTCAACAGAAATGGTTTTCCTTCCTGTCAGAAGGAGTTCATAAGGTTTCGAGGAGTGCCTCGACAGGGCAGGACCAGGAGTTTTCTGTTGCTCTAGGCAAAATTTTAAGAGGCATTTATTTTACATCGCCTTATGCATCGCTAAGAAAAATATCCTCTTGAACTGGAAAAATAAAAATACTCTGAAT
The DNA here is from genome assembly GCA_028564705.1 of Apricaphanius iberus. NCBI lineage: Eukaryota > Metazoa > Chordata > Actinopteri > Cyprinodontiformes > Aphaniidae > Apricaphanius > Apricaphanius iberus. The sequence continues at coordinate 165,925 of JAPXFQ010001343.1, forward strand.
ATTAATCAATATAGAGATCACCTTCTGGATTACATTGGTCTAGAAACGGCATCTGCCTCCACATCTGATCAATCTTTCTGGTCACCCTTGATCAGTTCCATCACCTAGTGGGGTCGGGCCCTTGATTCCGTTCTGAGGGACACGGTTGCCGATGTGGAGCTTAAGGGTTGGTGGTGACTGCGGGGAGGTCCTTGGGGGTGGGTCCGCTTGCGGTTCGGCGGTAGGTGCCGTGACCCTCGCCTGGGGTGGGACTTTGGGGGCTTTGTGTGGTGACTCCTAGTGGCTGCATGCGGCGCCTTAGAGGGGTCGTGCTGGCGGACACGGGTTACCGGCCTGGTGCTGTGCTGCTCTGGGGGGGTCTGGGCTGGGCCTGGGGCTCGGGGTTCTGGGGCGGCGTGCCCCCCGGCTGGGGCCCTGGCTGGGGCTTTGCCGGGGGGGGGGGCGCTGCCGTCGGTGCAGGCTGGGGGGGGCTGTGGTCGGCCGGTGGTTGGCGGGCGCTGCTGCCCTTTCCATCTCCCCGGGCTGGTTCTTGTCGCTTGCTCCCCGGTGGTCCGGGCGTCGGCGAGAGGCCGCGGCGGGTGGCCGGCGTCTCCGGGTCCGATCGGCTATACTGACACTGGACATGGCTCCTGGGTCTTGGTCTTAGCCCTCGCGGGGGTGCTGAGGTGGGGGCCTCTGGCCGGTGTTGGTCGGCCTCCACGGTGACTGACCGGTTGGTGGGGTGTGGGCTGGTGGGTGGAGGTGCTGGGTTCTGTTGCCACCCGGCCATCGGGCGGTAGTAGCAAGGCTGGAGGATGTCGGCCTGGGGATTGGCCGCCCGGGACTTCGGTCTGCCCACGGGCCTGGCGCGGCATGTCCGGGGTACCCGAGTCGGTGGTGCGCCGGGTTCCGGCCTCGGCGCGGAGGCCCTCGGACGCTGGCGGTGCCTGGGGCGTCTCTTATTGGCGGGGAGGCTTTTTACCATCTAGCACAGGCGCTCTTTTTAACGGGGTGCGCTTGGGACGGGAGGGGGGAGGGCGTTGAGGGGGAGGGGGGGCTAAACTCAACCTGGGTGTCTAGTGACATGTGTTTTGTTAGCAGTGTGAATGTTGGGAAGGATTTAGGTATGCCCCTGGCATGGGGGCTGGTGGATTGCCGGGGCCCCCATGGGGCTCGGGGGTGCCGCTGCCGTGGGCCCCGACTTGACGTGCTGGGGCCTCCCACCCCTGGTGGATCGGGCCGAACGGGGGTGCCTATTGGAGTCAGCAGGGGAGCTGGCTCCCTGGGGTTGGCAATGGTCACCCCAGTTATTTTCTCCCCATCCCCATGCCTCTGTCCACCTGCTCCTTCATTCTACCATTCACAAGGCCTTGGGACGTGGGCACGTCACTGGGGTGCGGGATGGAGCTTCCGTCTTCGCTACCCGGTGGCGGCCTGGGTCCCGATTTTATTGAGCAACTTAGACACTTACACTTGCAACATTTACATGGAACGCACATGTAGGGACCTGGCGGTGTGGCGCATTGGCGCTGGGGGCGGGGACCCTCATGGGGGGCCCCCTATAGGGGCCCGTTGTGGGGGCCTCGCCTGTGGTGCCGGCACCCACTGGTTAAACGCATCTAGACACCGAGGGCCCGGGGGGGGAGATGGGGGTACCCGGCAGTATTCCCATGTCCCCCCCCTCTGTTTTAAGTGCACATTAGAACAACACGCAACAACACCACATTGAGCTGGGGGAGAGAGGCTGGGGGGTCTTTCCACACCCCTGTTCGTTGGACCATCAGGGGTCGGAGCCCGGATAGAACATCACGCCGTCTGGTCGGGGTCCTGGGCTGGTGGGCTGCTCTTGCCGGTGTGGGGGCCTTGGCGGTCTGCTTGTCCACGTCCTGGTGGGCAAAGGGGTCTGTCTCCTGGGTCCAGGGGCAGGGTTCTCTATTGGGGCGTCTGTCCCTGGGCCTGGGAGTATGGAGTATAGTGTACGTATGGGGGGTATGAATGAGTGTATAGCGTCCTTTTTTCGTATGTCCTGTATTTGTAAGAATGTGTACGCATGAGAGGGAGGGTACGTATGAGTGTCTCTGTCTGTCTATGTCTACCTGTCAGGTTGGGTGTTTGGCTGCTCTCTGGCCTGATGCATCTTCTTCCCTCCCCGTCACTCCCCGTCGGTGATGGTTGCTCCTGCCCGCTGGTTGATGATGGCTCTCGATGCCTGGGGCCGGGGGTCCCGGTTGCGGCCCGGCTCGGTCCTGGTGCATGTCGGGCGGGTCCTGGGTGGTCCGGTGTGTCGGGCGGCCGCTGTTTCGGGCCGACGTCCTCCTTGGTTTGACTGGGGCACCTCTTCTGGGGGTGCCGGGGTTGTAGAACAGGTTGGTGCCGTCCGGTGGATCGGTGGGGACCGTGCCTGGCGCCCAGTCCTCCTGCCGGTTCCAGGACTTCTGCTGGCTGGTCTGTTCGCCTGGTGGGGCTGTCCGGCATTGGCTGGGCCCCTGATCTTGGCGCCCTACGTGGGGCGGGATCTGGACCCGGGAGCTGGAAGATCTGGATGTCCAGGTGCCGGCTGGGCGCGGCCTGGGGAGGGCGTACATCCGCTGTGGCTCTTGCTGTGGCTCCCTGGCGTGTGGGTGTGTGGAGGCGGGCCGGGTTGTTGGCGGTGGGTATTGGTCCGGGGTGGCGGCGGCGTGTGTTGTCCGTCGGTTGGCTGCGGATCCTCCTTGCCTGCGGCGGCGGCGGGGGGCCCTTGTCGGCTGGTCCCTGGTTGGGGCCCCGCTGGGGGGCGGGGTGCCCCTGGTCCCCGTGGCCTCCGGTTCCTGATCCGGGCCCGCCCTGGCGTAGCCGGTTACCGGCGGAGCCCGTGGGCTCGTCACTGCGATCTCTCGGGCCCCAGCATTGCGGCTGGTGGGTGTTCCCCTGGGGCTTCCATCTGTTCCCCTCTTGGCGGGTGATCGACCCTGCGCTGATCCGCCTGTGGCCTCTGTACTCTATGGGACCCTGGATGCATACATCTCTTGCCTCCTCCATGTCTGTGCCGATTCCTGTAGGACGGATTGACGGTTCCTTACACCAGCTATCAATCACTTGCGTGGGGAAACCTTATTCCGACCTGCATGCTCGCACACACATGGGTGTGGGGACATTGGTGAGGACGGACATATCTTAAGCTGAGGTTATCATCATTAGTTAGTTGTTCACAGGAGCTTACCAGAAACATTTGTATTATGTTCATTAATCAATGCTTGTGTGTAGTGAATGTGTAATTCTTAGTTTATTCTACTAGATCCGAACTATTGGTTTGGTTCTGTACAGTTTGTTGTTTTTGTTTTGTATTACTGTTTCTCTGCCGTCCGGCAGAGGTGGAGGACTGGGATGTTTTCTTGTGTTCTTTGTTTGCCTCCCTGTCTTGTATCGTCGGTTCGCACCTCTGCTGGTCCGGTTTCTTTTCTTCACCTTCTTCCTTTCTCCCTTCTTGTCTCAGTTTAATGTCAATGACGTCAGGAAATTGAACCCACAGTAATCACTAATAAAGATTTTTCATACATATACATCAAGTGGCGTACTACAGCGAAGCTGTAATACTCTGCTTGGGAAAGTAAAACTGTTGGGCTTGTCCTTGGTACTCAGACACCAATTCTGAGTAGCATACTGCTAGACAGGACACAAAAAAAAAAAAAAAAAAAAAATTTAAGAGGAAGACGTTTTTTTCTGTATCGCTCTCTTCTATCTCTTTATCACCTCGTGTTTGTGGCAGGAAAGAGGACAACTCCCTGATAAAGAAATAGCTGTAAAGTGATCCCAGCTTTTGACAATGATGTGTTTGCATCCACATGTATTTAATGCAACCTGCTTTGTAAATCCATCCATCCATCTTCTTCCGCTCTCAGGTTGTGAGGGCAGTAGTTTAAGCAAAGAGACTCAGATTTCCCTCTCCCCAGCCACGTGGGCCATTCCCTCGGGAGCGGTACAGAAAATGGATGGGTGGATGTTATGTTGTTGTTCTCAATGTTCCCAGGGCTTATTTTGCACTATACATTTTAGCATTTAAAATCTTTCATTTTGGTTCATAATTGTATTGTTTTATGGGGAAGTTGCTTGATATTTTTTATTTGAATACCTTAAACTGTTTTAAATAGACAACAGAGTATTTTTAGTTTTTGATATATAAAAGAAGTTGTTTATATGGTGTTTTTATCAAGTTATTAATTTTGTACTGTTTATTTTGTAGTTATTGATTTTCTGTGCTTTGCTGTTCCGGTTGTTAAAAAAGAAAACAATTATAGTTCATTATTTGTGTTTTTCCCCTTTTGTTTTAGTCTTAGTACTCATGAGTATACCAATTAAGTACCGGATCGATAAGGAGTATCGTTAAGAGTAGTAGTACCGATAAATCCTTAACGATACCCATCCCTAGAAATGAGCACGACTTACTGCTGGCAATGCGAACCAAAATATGACTCCAGTCATACAGTGACCTAACAGCCCGTATCGAAAGGGCCTGGTACCCCATACTCCCAGACTCCCCCCCCAGGACTCCCCGAGGGACACGGTCGAACGCCTTCTCCAAGTCCACAAAACACATGTAGACCGATTGGGCGAACTCCCACGCACCCTCCAGGACCCTGCTGAGGGTGTAGAGCAGGTCCTGTGTTCCACGGCCAGGACGAAAACCGCATTGATCCTCCTGAATCTGAGGTTCAACTATGCGTCGGACCCTCCTCTCCAGAATCCCTGAATAGACCTTGCCAGGGAGGCTCAGAAGTATGACCCCCCTATAGTTGGAACACACTCTGTTGTCCCCCTTGTGGGCCGCAGAGTGTGCTCCCCCCCAAGATGCCGGATAGTGGACCAGAACCGCTTCAAAGCCATATGGAAGTTGTTCTCCGTGGTTTTCATTTGTAAATCTAGAGCCAAAAAACCCTCCTTTCCCTTTCACGAAAAGAGCGCCAGTTTATGATTAGTAAGCTTTTTTTCTTTATTCTTTACTGGTAAAGAAAAAAATTGGGAAGTCTTTTTTCCTAAAAGTATTACTAATATTTCTTCATGGCTTGTCTTTGTGTACCAAAAATAATGGAATAGATTAATTATGACACCTTTACTAATAATGAGTCTATTGAATGCATCTCTCTGCAATCAATTCACCAATATGTCTAATCCTTAAACACAAAACAACTGCAACATGAGGAGATTAGTGGAAATGTGAGCCACACAGCAAAAGTCTACCACTTATCTGCTGAGTCCACCAGGAGGACTCAGCAGATGGTAGGAAAGCTTAGTAACCACAGTTCATCATTACTATATATGATATGTTGTTTAAGTGAGAAAACCATATCAACATAAATATCTCAAGCAAGAGTGATACTGAGTTCAATATATAACATTGCACTTTGCTGAAATAACCTCATCTAAAGCTTTGAAAATCGAAACTGTGTATTTAAAAAGAGAGTTGACTAAACTCTGAAAAACTCACAGATTTAATATTCTCCTGTTATAGATTTAACTGAACATTTGTGCCATTAAACTATTCATTTCTGAGCCCAAACATGACAATAGGGCTCATCAAGAAACCCAGCGCATCTTTATTATTCATGGACATTTTATCACTGCACTTTTTGGTGTATTAATGTCTCCTCTAACACTGAGACCTCTGAGCAGTGTCTCAACCAGATGCATAATTCAGATCTTAGATAAATTTCTCCATCAAAATCTGAAAACAAAGACTATTCACTGTAGATATAAGAGGAGAATGAGGCTGCAATAAAGAAAAGAAAATATATCAGTTTATCTATAAAACATACATACACATCTTGTGATCATGACCAAAACGCGTAATCTGATTTAAAAAGAATCTTTTAATGTTTGTTTTTTTTATATTTCTAATTTTTTCTTTACTTATAAAAAGCCTGACCTTTATATAAAACTTTCTCAACTTTTTTCCCCTGCTTCGTAAACTGGGTTCAGTTCTACTTTACTTAAAATTTAATGTCTGTTTGTATAAAATGAACCCCCCATGGATGCAGCAGGGCCGCTGCAGAGAACTTGTATTTTACAAGTAGAGACACTCTGGCTACTTGGTGTAATTGAGAAGGGATATGCCAAGAGTGCAAACACTACCTACTTCCACTCCACTGCTTCACAGGGTTTCATCTTCAGTGTTATTGAATCCTAAAACACACCTGCTCCCACAGTGCGACGGCCTCGCGTGGGCAACTAAACACTGAGTCACTCAACTTGATTTGATCTGCAAAACACTATGAAACCGTTGCTCCATTAAGGTGCTCTATAAAATTAATGGGGTGCATTTATGTTTGTTTATGTGTGGATGATCCCACAGCACACCTAAAGAAAAGGTTTGATCCAAGGCTATGGGAATCTCTAAACCACACATTGAAAGGTAAAATGTAAAAATGGAAGGAAAAGTAACGTTTGGTAAAAACTTTTATTTCTACATTTTTATAGAAATGATATTTACAGTGCCAGTCAAACGTTTACATACATCATAAGCATGAATGTTGCATGAATTTCAGGCCTTTAATGATTATAAGGACTTTAATTAATTTAAACTGTTTTCAAGGTTTGATGCACATTTTCTCTAATCCGAGTAGGTCACAAAGAAAAGCTGAGCTACATGAGCAACTGATAATGTAGCAATGATCAATAATTTCAGTCCTGCTGACGGGTTCCTTTGTCTTTGTGCTGGAGAGTGGGTGTGTTTGTGTTCCTTCTCCAACCTTCACTGCAGGGCGTGGCAGGCAGCAGTCACCAGGTGCTCCTTATTGATCCTTATCAGCATCCGGGAAGCTGATTATTGTTGGTTCTCATCTCTACTGTGCTATATGGCCAAATTAGCCCTAGCGTCTTCCAATAAGAAGAATTAACTTCCGAGTTTGACCCTCGACTTACCTTCTCTATCTTCTGCAGACCCTTCCTGGAAACCTGGGACAATCCTCCAGCACCTTCCTAGTCGATTCCCTCCTTCGCCCTGGGTTCCACTCACGTCAGCCTCTGTACCGCTCCCTTGGATAACACTCTCCAACCTCACCTGCTCCTCTGCTGTCATCATGCTGGTTGCCTGTCCGCCCTAACAAACTCTCCACCTGCAAGAAAAGGACAGGAACACCCATTCATTCCAATCACCAAATGGGTTCCCATAAAGGTCTCAATCACTTGCTCACTGCATGCTCAGATGGATCTTCTCCAATTCCTCCATTTGCAACAGAACTGGAGAAAGTCAGGATCCACACACCCACCTTTGGCCAACCTCAGTTCACATTTCTCAACTTACCTTCCTCCAGGTTTTTCCTCACTGGCAGACCAGTAAGAACCAATCCATCAGCACAATTTCACCTTATTACTTACCTTCCATTAATTACTCTGCTCACCTTTTTTCTAGCCGACAACTTGCTTTAGAAGTTCCATACATGGTTTGTCTCAAGACGTCACTCTTTGTTTAAAATAAAAACATTAATTTGTTTGTAACCAATCTTCTGTCTTTTGCGTCTGGTCTTGTGCTGAATCTGAGTCCTAAAACCCAAACGTGTCACCTGCTGATGTGATAAACTGACCATTCTTACTTTAATGAAGTTGGCTATATAATACAATTTTAATAAAATAACAATTTTGAGTCTAAGGGGTGCTTAGCATGTTTCCTTGATAAATTCACCTGACAACTATTTACTCACACATTTTTGAAGATAAATGTACAAAAACTGCAAAACATGTTTTCATGTTCAAGAGATGCAGTTTTCTTTACGTAACAATGTTATTAACAGTGGTTTATGATTTTAAATGGTTGTACATGTTAACAAATGTTGTTTTTTGGTTAAAATTTAATATAAATATTTTTTTGGCTATAACATAATTTTTAAGTTCTTACAATGTTTTGGCTTTATTCAAAATCATAACTGTCAAAATGATGACTGTACCTAAAATCCCAATTGAATATACTGAAGTTTTTTTTGTTGTAATGTTAGAAAAATTAAGGAATGCTCTATTAATGCCCTGCATAACTAATTTGATTATTTACCCTCTGCTACCAACTTAATTTCAGATCCAATGTTGTCTTTAAACATACAACATTGTGTACAATAAAAATAAAATAAAACTAAAACAAAAAATAATTCAAAATGTTTCTACTTCAGACTCATCATATACATACATCTACCGTTTAGGGTTTTAAATATGGGGAACTAAATCACATAGCAGTAATGTATATATACTCCAAAAGTCATTTCTCATGGTTTCTTGTTTTTTATAGGGGATTTTGATGAAGCGGATACACAGGTCAAGGATAAATAACAATAGATTAGGCCCTATAAATGCAGGGCTGCAGGTTGCAGTTAAATTCACATAATTTCTGTCATGCAAAAAATGAAGCAAAGTAAAATAAAATACAACAGTCATTTTTGAAATGACAATCAACTGCAGCCTGGGTTCAGATTTATTGTATAAAACTACACTGACGTAATAAAAACAGGAAGTTATAGGATAAATCAAAACTTTTAGCAAATCTCAATGGCTATGGTATATTTAGAAGAATAAATCAGACCAAATAAATTAAAATGACTTACGTTGTAAATCTATGCATACCTGTTGAACTTTGTATTTTGTCAAAAACTTTTCATATTATTGTTTTGTGGTCAATTATGATATAGAACAAAACAAATTTGTGCATAATTGCAAAGTGGAATGAGGGTAACACAAAGTTCCCAAAATGTTTCACAAACAAAATTTTTAAAGTGTTGCTATTATTTTGTCTGTTTGAGTCAAGGCTGATATAACAGCAGCAAGTCTTTTTGTGTATGTCCGTACCAGCTTTGCACAGAAACTGAAATGTTTGGCCTATCTATGAAAAATGTGTGTGACAGTTTTCATGCTTTGCCACAGATTGTCTATAGGATTTAGTTTGGATTTTCATTAATGTTGTTATGCATGAATGTGAACCTTTAGTCCAGTTCCAAGCCTTTTACAGCCTCTATCAGGTTTTCTTCAGGGATCGTCCTTTATGGACCACCCTCCCAGTTCGACTTCCACAGCATGACGCTGCCTACATTTTGTTTGGATGAAGGAACGATTCTCAAAGTAATGTGTTGGATTTCCACCACATCTTGCATGAAGAGGAAAATGTTACATTTTGGGGACCTTTGACCAGAGGCCCTTATTTCATATGACTCTCTGGTCTCCTACATGGCTTGTAGCGAACTTAAGACAGCACTTTTTATGGATTTCTTTGACAATAGCTTTCCTATTCCCAGTTTGTATTAGCATACATTTTTAGTTCATGCACTAATAATAGTTTTCCCATCTATATGTTTTCCTCTCTAGGCTTTGCTGTAAAGTGTTTGACCAGATCAAACAGCCAAGTAGGTTTTCTGTGTTATCCAAATTTGGGCTTGGGGATTCTTTTATTAACTGGATCAGAAACTTGTACAAAAAACCTACAGCCTTAGTAATGACTAATAATGACATATCAAAGTCGTTTCGATTAAACAGAAGAGCATTGTATAGCTGCAATCCTACCACAAGCCATTCCCACAGCCCCAGCTTAGAGACACTTCAAAAACAGTTTATAAAACATGCATTTGCAGCTTTTAACAAAAAATCTCCTGACACAAAATTTAAAACAAAATGCCTGTTGAGGAATAAACTCTGAGCCTGATTTACACGAGTCTTTCATAACAAAGCAAATAAAGCAAAAATAACACATTATGTATTGTGCTTTCTATTTAAAAAATATATATATAATTGTACTTACAGTACAGACCATATAAGTGCTCATATTACCGTTAGAAATGTGACGCATGCAGAAGAAAGATTCACACTCAAAACAAATGCAATACCTGAGAAAACAGTCAGTTGTGCCCATAATAAGTCCTACTCATCCGTACCCACAACCAACTTCTGATCCAGAAATCTTTTTGCTGCCTCTGGTTTATCAAAAGTATGCGTGTCTCCGTCCAGCTTTACCTGAAGAAGGGGTTGGATTAAGAAAGCTCTAAAGTAGATTGGCTGCCTTGCACCATTTCAGACGTCACTTTTAAGAAGAAAAAAAAAACTTAAATCCCTTTCTCATTGTCTTTTCACCTTACACCTCTGCACTGCTTGTGTCTTTGTGTAAAATTCCAGTATGTTTGGGGTTTTATTGGGATATTAAGGTTAAAGAAAACTTTTGCCAGGCTGATTTATCACCCTAAGGCTAACATGAAATGTTTTTTCTGACAGTCAGTTTAATACACCACTTGACAACATGGTTACTAAAGTTTTGTCAGGCTGATGTATGCTGCGTGGAGGACAAAAGACCCAGGCGCAGAAGCAGAGTTCAGGTGAGGCGATAATTTATTAATGGTGCAGCAACATAAGGTGAGACGATACACGAAACAGGTACAACATACGACAATGATCCAGCGAGGAATGAAGCGCTCGCTGGATCTTAAATAGGGGGAGACAAGGAGCAACAGGTGAAGACAATAGGAAGTGAACACAGGTGCAAACGATAGGAGGTGAGGAGGTTCAGACAGGACAACACATGTGGAAATGATGATGAGGGAGTGTCAGGAGCTTAGTATAATCATGACAAGTTTATCAAAAAGGATCAAGATATCGTGGATCACATCACAGTGCGTTTTTTATTGTCATCATGTTCCTATTATAGGCCCCGGCGCTGTGCAGAGAAAGACTCTTAAAGAGTTAAGTTTTTCTTTTGGAGGAAGTCCAAAACAAGCAACTTGAAGAACTGTGGTATCTTTCCAAAAGTGTTAATCTCCTGGCTTTTGAGAATTATGATGCAATTAGTTAAGCGGCCAGTGGAATGGATAATTCTGCTGGCATTTATTCGGGTCACTTTTGGATTCTAATGAGAGGCAATACATGATCACAGGACTCTCCAGTGGTTTGGCTGGACATCAATACAAGTTTATTCCAGTCTGTGACATCATGAGGTATTAATTGTGTTGCTGAATGTGACTCATGCATAAACTGGCATGAAAACGGAAAAACAATAACACAAGGAAGGAGCTTGTTTTATATCTTATTTTTGTGTGTGTGACTCCCTCCTATATTACCATGCAGTCCCTGGTGAGAATACATGCAGAGCAGCAGATTACGCCACAGCACAGGACTTCCCGCTGCTCCAGGCTCCCCCTCCAACTCCCTGTGTGTGGAAAGATTGGAATGGAGACATTAGAGCTGCAGTAGATCTTTGTTTCTAAGTGGCACATCTTAATTTTCACCAGTCAGAAGTGTTCACTGAGGAAAAAAGGTAAAGTTTGTTTTGTGGAACCTGGACATTGCAAACACAACAGGAGAGTTAATGGATTTAGAGATTGAAACGAAAATACATTTCCTCTGAGCTGTGAAACAAGATTTAGTTCAAACAAAAGCAGGTAATACAAACCCCTGAATCTTAGGTGACTGTCTCGATGCAAACCGTTGTCAAACACGCTCTAGAGCACATGGCCACATGCTGAACAATCACTGGTATCTTCTCTGAACTCAACCATCACACATGGTGGATAAATAAGCGAGCATTTTTGTGCCAGTGAGCGAAATGGCTCTTATCTGTCTCTGCCATTAGGGAGTGGGTTCTATTATAAAGCTTTGCATTATTCAGTGAGCTCGAGAGATTGATCATTATGGATTTCAGCCCTTTTCCACACCGGTCCCCTGGAGTCCAGCCTGAACTGCTGGCTGATGCGTTCGTATGCAAAATCTGACCTTGTGCTCCTGCAAGAAGGTGCAGGTCAACATTGAGTGTGTCCAAAACGGCAAACATTGCAAAGTGCGCTCGTGGAAATGGCTGCAAAAAAAAAAAAAAAACTTAAGCTACAGCAACACTCTTCTGTCTTTGTGACAGAATGTTTGTGTTTTGGAAATCTGAAATGTTTGGTGGGCAGTTAATGCGGCAGTTTTTCTGGGTTATGCAGCAATCTAGTGACAGGCGCGTGACAAGAATGAGAGTAAACATGTTGAACATATGGCGCTGCAGCTTTCTCTTTATTGCCTAGGATAACAGATGAATATTCAATAGATGTACAGTGCTGAGGAGAAGTACGAGCCCCCATCTTCCACTTCTCCTTTTTTTGTCGAACTTAAGTGTTTCAGATCATCAAACAAATTATTGGATGAAGATAAACTGAGTTTACAAATGCTCATTTTGTTCAGTAATTTGAGAAACATATCAAACCCTGTAAGAAAAAGTGATTGCCTCTTAAACCTAATAATTGTTTGTTCCACCCTTGGTGCCATCAAACATCTGCAATGACTGGCTTTCAAATGGTAAATGTCCTGCAGTTGTATAGTGCTTTTTCAGCTGGAAGACCACAAAGTGCTTTACACTACATTCAGTGATTCATTCATTCACATGGTGGTGGTGAGCTACATTAGAGTGTGGTCGGATTTTTAGACTCTTAATAAATGAGAGAGATTCCTTTAAACGCTTGGAGGTTTTAATATGATTTGAATTGATCGTACAGGAGGACAGCAACACATCACAGTAAATGTAGAATACTGACCTGTCTCTGTCTTACAACAACAAGCTTATATTATTACTAGTAACCTTGGTCTATCTATTCTACCCGATAAAGTACAACTCTCAAGATCAAAATCAGAGACTTTGTGGCGCCTTTCTCTTTGATTAGGTCGCTGTGAATTTTGTGTATCTTTAAGGATGCCTGGTCGAAGAACTATCTCCATGGTAACACAGGATATGGACTATCATTATCAAAACTCTCTGACCATGTCTTGGGTAAAGGCGTCACTCAATAAGACTAATCATTCAAACTGATACTACAACATTAATTAAACTAGGTCACAGTTGATTACAAAGTACAGATAAATCATAACATTAAATTATTTCCAACACAAGAGCCACAGCTGTTCTGGGGCATGCTGACAGAAGCCATGCTGCCGTACATACAGGCACTACTGGGCACCAGAAGGCACTGGAAGGTACCAGAAGGCAAGGCGAGTAAAGTGTCTTCCCAAAGGATACAACCACTGAGATGGACAAAGTAGGGGCTCCTACCACCTGAGCCAAAGTCACCTTCCTTAAATCACTCTGGAGGGATTCTGTACCACTCTACTCAATACAGCCAACTTGGAAAGTTGTTGAGCATGAACAGCCTGTTTAAAATTGTACCACATCAGAAACGGTTTTAAACTCAGAGTTTAAAGAGGCCAGTTCAAAATCTTTATTTTTTTAATAGCTATTCAAATGTGGACTTGCTGGTGAACTTTGGATCAATGCCCAGATGCATAATCTGAGTGATCGCGATTTCCTTCAGGATATTCTGGTGGAAAGCACATTTCATGGTTCTACAATTATAGCCAGCTGCCCAGTCCTCAAAGCAGTGCCACACCACCACACTTCTGCTGCAAAGTCTCACTGATGGCATAATGCTCTTTTTTTTGGACTGCTGTGTAAGTTTAATATGAGATGTAATGGGAAGCCCATCTTCCAAAACATTCCCCTTTTATCTCAGCAGTCCACAGAATATAATAGAGGACTGAGGCCTCTGCATATGGGGCACCTGCACTAAACACTATGCCATGCAATGCCCCAAAGAAAATCAAGATGCTCATTGGAAAAATGAGACAGGCCTTCTACCTGCCTCCTCTTGGAACACCTTGTTGATCTGGAAAGTAAGCTCGAAAAATATCTCAGAAGATTCATTATCACAAACCTATTCCGGATTTCTAACTAATTGTCCTCCTCAGTTCCATTTGTCTGTATGGATTATTCCCCTGAGACCTTCAATAAATCTTTTTAAACTGCTGCTGACTGTAGTTACCTGATTCAGAGTCGCAATCATTTCATTAAAACACAGACTAAGGAGCCCGTGTTTCATGGCACGCTAAACAATCATGTTTGAATCGGGTCCCAAAGGGGAGGAATCTCACGCCGGCTCAGTTGTCTCACTGATTACAAGCTCTGCTGAATTTTTTCTGAGTCGATTACATTTCCGCCCCATTCCTATGTTAAACGTGCATAGGCAGCTCTCTGATAAAATAAAAAGACATGGCACCATACAGTCCATATAGTCCTAATACAGCAAATACTGACCTTATTATGGATCCTAGAATATGATTTACTGTCCCTCCACTATCACCAGCAGCATAACATGCATCCAGAGAACCACAGAACCCGTATACTTTTAAGTAAAGTTCTCATTTGAAGCTGGATTTGTTCTGATTGCCACTGGGTTGACTGCACATGCTCAGTGTTCTTTTCTGTTTCTCTGCCAGTATCACAGCACCACCAAAGGGCCAGTCATATGTACTACAGCAGTTTCAGCAGTTTGTGTGGACAAGATTTTTTTTTTGTGTGGTGCAGTTTTTATAGGCTCTGTTTTAGAAACTATACCTATGAAATTGTAAATTAATTTTATACATCAAGTCTACCTTATGAAAACTACTGTACAAGCTTTACATTAGTTCTATAGCCGCTTGAAGCAATAATCCGTGCAGCAGAATCTTTTACATGCCTGTCCTGCCGCCTGCCAATGACCATTTGTTACAGCCACAGTTTCCCGCCCTCAGCATGGCACCTTGTTGATTACAAACGCTTTCAATCGATAATTAAACAAATTACAGCAGACTACTCGGGTCAGTTTTCATCCTATTTCCAGAAGTCTGAAAATTGCTTCTTGAAATGCAACAGCAAAGGAAAAGAAACACTGAAGTATCACGGATAAATAAACACACGTTTACCGTGCATTTATGGCTGAGTTTTACACAGCGCTCTAACGTGGACAGGGAAGGCAGAAGTGATTTGTCTCGGAGCAAAGCAGTAACAGCTCCTCGGCTGGAAGCAAACCTGAGGCTTTTCTATCAGGACTCCTCTCTGTGAGAGCCAGTGCAAAGGCTGAGTGCTGCAGCTAAGTCCAGGTCTCATACAGAGGTGGAAAAAGACAATGAAATGTGCCGTCACACGTGAAACTAATATTACACTCAGTAATTCAGAGTTCTCTAAATTCGACAGACTGTCATTCATATTAGAATTGACAAATGAACAGGTTTGGAGTTGCAGGTATGGCACCCTGGGCAGGCCAAAACCTTAAAAATGTTTCTGTGAAGATAAAGAATTTATTCTCGTCACTAATGAAAGAAAAAAAATGCACATTTCAAACATGTATAATCTAATCTGTAATCAGTGTAGAATAAATTTGTATGGGTTTCATAAGTGTCTTTTAACAAAGGGCATGCCCCCCACCCCCCACAACACACACACCTCACAATAATCGAGTTCAGCTTTTTCCATCCAAATTTCTTTACAAAAAATTTCAACCAAAGCAATGAAATAACATTTAAGTTTTGCACCAAATTAGAAGTTGCTTCATTTTCTTTGGGTCTACATAACTGCAAGCCATGTTGATCTCCTAACATGAATATTTATCCTATTTTGGCATGTGGTCTGTGTACTCAGAGTTTTACAGTTTTATTTAGAGCTTCATAGATGATATACTGATTTGTTTACTGCCTTTTATTAAGAGAAGAAAAAGAAAGGACCTGGGAAGAAAGAATAAAGTAATTTCCTACCAAGATATCATACCAGTGTTTGTGTGCTTGTGGTTGATGAGAGACAGATTCTTCCACAATGTATTTCTTAAAAACAAAGACCATTCTTTTCTTCTCTTTTTCTCTTATGGTTGATGGAATTTTTTTTTCACCCGCAATGTGTTTGGCCTTTGGATTGGAATTTTCTTGTTCATCTGCAGAGTGTCCTGTCAGACCCTAGCCTGCAACTTACACTGTTGTTGCAAAAGCAAAGAATGTACACTTGCATTGTTTGACTCTGCCAGATTCAAACTTGTGAACCTTGAGTCGAGTTTCCACAACTACCTTAAGCTCATGTAATTGAACGCAAACAAACGCTGGTGTGTGTAGATAATTTGAGATCATGTGATCATTGTTGTCCCCTCTGAGTTACTGTATTGTCTACAAATTATATAACTGTCATCCAAAAACTATGCACATTACAGTAAGTGCAGTTTCTCTGTATAGTTTCCCAACATTGCACACATTTAAAATATGTTTGTCAGCTTCCTAGATTATCTGTTTGTTTGTTTGTTTGTTTGATTGTTTTAATATACCTTTGAGCAGATTCTCATGTTAAAGGTATATTTGATGAGCCTGGCACTTATTTACTTTCTCATTCTGAATTCTTTAAATAGATATATTTCATTTACAAACAAAATAAACTCAATTTACATTCAAGGTTTAATTCTCTCACCATTAGGCTATATAGATTCATAAAAAAAGTCACCTCCTGATAAAAAAAAGCCATTTGTGTTTGATTCATCAAGAAATTAAAACGGTCTGTACTTGTATAGCGCTTTATAGTCCCTACAGGCTATGGATGGCAGCTCTTAACGTTGTAAAACTTGCCTTGGATTTGAAAAAAGAAGAAATTTGAACATCTCTGGAAGGTACAGATGATGTAACTGACGTCGTTCATACTAAAGCTTTTTGGGAGGGATTTTCACTTCTATATCTGATCAATATTCTCAGGACTTCTTGGAGTGGATGTTGCCCCCAGTGGACTGGCGCCCTGGTCGATGAGCCGTGTTGCACATAAAGCTTGGGTCTTTTTCTTTGTTTCCAAAATTGTCTCAAATTGTCTTGAGATCATTGCCTAAAGTATTTTTTTAAATATTTGACATTTTATGTTTGAAACTGAGTTTTTTTAATATTTCAGGAAACTAGATTAAACCGTCCTGCAAAAGCGTGGTTTATTTTATAATCCCAGGTATCTGTATTAAAGGTTAACTTTAGCTCTTTTCTTATTTCACATAGGTACACCTCAGCATTTCTGTGTGGATTGAAGAAGTAAGACTATGAAATATTTAATAAAAAATTAATATACAGCACAAACGGGGGCAGAGGGAATCGTCGCACCTCAATTCAACCGACGTCCACCCCCCCCTTCCTGACCAGAGTTTTATCCTTACCTTTGCATATACATCACTGGTGATTTGCCTTCCCAGTATGATATCCGCTGAAGTGTTGCGCTCCTTCCTCTGCTGGGTTTATTTATTAATGCCAGACCCGCGGGGCATGGTTACATAAGAGTCTGTTTAATTATTTGGAAACATTTTCCTTTCCTTTTAGCGCCTCCGCTCTTGTAGTGGTGGGAATTAACACGACTCCCTTTCAACTGATTTGAAAGGTTGTTCGAACTTAGAGAGCGGGGGGGTTGTGAGGTTTTTTAGGAAATGTGGGGATCCGGTTGTACAGTAACTTCTTTGATGGATGATAAAAAAGCATTCCTTTTTTTCTTTGTATACAGCAGCCACATAGTGAGAAGTTGTGTTGGGGCTGGGCAGCGGTGGTCATTTAAGATAGACCACAAGAACCTTCATGAACAAGACAGGAATATTTTACTTTTTTTCCAGTTATTAGTATTTATTTGGCATTGGGATGCCTAACATTTTATTCTAAGACTTCAAATCACATCTTTGATTTTTTTTAGATTTAAATGATTGGTCTAGCTGATTACAAACCCCGACATACTGCAGACTTTGAAGTTAAAAACATTTTCTTTGATGCTTTATCAGCGACATTTCTGTGTAATGAAGTAATATGCAGCATGTAACTGCAAGGTTAATACGTAGCCTACTGTACAACTACTGTGGGTTATTTTCCGCACCTCTGCGCTGTATGCAGGTACATCATATGAAAACGGTAAGATAATAAGAAAAAAAACAACAAATATAAAAAATAATTCTCCTCCATTGAATATATATATATATTCAATGGAGAATTATTTTTGTTCTTGACTCAAGAAAGATATTTTTTCAAATTTACAGACAGCTGCATCTCTGTTGGTATAGTGTGCTATTGTAGCCTACTGGAACATCTTATATACGTTCATATTATTGGGTTGACCATTTGCCATTCTATAACTCAGCACTAAAGTCAACATGTATCTTTGTAAGCTAAAAACAGTGACTAAATGCGTATTCCACCTGATTGGGGCTGTGATGTATTAAGGAATCCCACTTTGTCCGGTTCTCTTAAGTACACGCTCCAAGTATGAGCAAAACACACCGAGTGCGACCTTAAATAGGGAGGGGGCAGGACTCAGTAGGTGTAGCAGGACCCACTGCCTCCCCTCAGTGATGCGGTGAATCCGCGCTCCCTCCTGTCTGCTATATAAAGTGCGCACAGCAGCAGCGGCATCACAGTTTTTAGTGGACAGCTCCGTGGTGCTGAACTCTCTCCCTCTCACATCGGTAAGCTTTTATTCAGGAGCGGGACCATGAAGGGATTCTCGTGGAAACTTTTTTTCTTCTCCTGCCTGTTTGCTGCAGAGCGCTCCTCGCAGGACTTTGGACAGACGCAGTTTATTTGTACGTCAGTTCCCAAAGATGTGGACTTGTGCACCGCGTCGATGCAGAACAGCGGGCCGGCGGAAGACCTGAAGACCACAATCATTCAGCTACGGGAGACCGTGCTGCAGCAAAAGGAGACCATTGTGAATCAAAAGGAGACAATCAGGGAGTTATCGTCCAAGTTGAGTCGCTGCGAGAGTCAGAGCCTCCCAGCGGCAGCGGGACCCGGGGGGAGGCGGCCGGGGGGCAAGAACACGATGGGGGATGTATCCCGGGGTACCGCAGATACTCTTGCGCAGCTGGGACAGACTTTACAGACGCTTAAACAGAGACTGGAGAATCTGGAGGTAGGCTGAAGAGAGAGGCGCTCAAAGCTAAAAAGTTAATTTAAACGTTCCCCTTGAGTTAAACTCTATGTTTTATTCAGTCATGGGAAGTCTTGTTTCTGAATTATATGGGGAGTTGTTAACATGAATTTGATCACATTTTATCAAATGAAGGGGAATTATTGCAGTAAACTGAACGAGATAGTTTTTCTCCATTTGTCTTTAACTCCATATGTCTTCCTTCGTCTAATGCAGCAGTACAGCCGAGGAAATAACAGCACGCAGACAAACAGCCTGAAGGATATGCTGCAGAACAAGATAGATGACATGGAGAAGCAGGTTCTATCCCGGGTCAACACGTTAGAGGAAAGCAAACCGGGACAGAAGAACGAGACCGATCAAAGGAACAGAGTGGAGTCCACGCTCACCTCTCTGCACCACCGGATCTCCGACCTGGAGAAAGGTGCTTCTGGATTTACATTACGCACAGGACCTTCACCTGAACCAGAGTTTTTTTCGCGTTTTTGAGTGCTAATAAAGCGAGATCAAGTCCTATTTCACTGATTTCATAACTCGCTCCCGGCAAAAACAAAACAGACAAAACAAAAAACAAAAACAAAAGAAAAAGCATTTAAATGTGTTGAAACAAAAAACATAGAAAGAAAAAGGGATCATTTTATTGCTTTACAGATCCCCAGATCCGTTTTCTATTTTGTTTCGCTGAAATGCCAAATAAGACGTTCACCAAGCTTGCATCGGAGATTATATTTACAAAGTTTTTTTTTTGCTGCAGAGGTCATAGGTAGAGAGAAAGTTTGAAGGGCGCGCCTGGCACTAGCGCATTCTGGAGGAGAGGGTATTTTCAGGATTTCAACACGTGCAAATGCGCGTGGTTACAGTGTAAATGAAAAGGAGAAGAAGGAGAAATCCTCTGCATCAGCATCTATCTATCTATCTATCTATCTATCTATCTATCTATCTATCTATCTATCTATCTATCTATCTATCTATCTATCTATCTATCTATCTATCTATCTATCTATCTATCTATCTATCTATCTATCTATCTATCTAATCTCACTGTAAAAAAGAATTACCAGAAACATGCTTACTTTAGCTACCCTTTAAATTAACTCCAACTGTATAAATATTATTATATTATGTTAGAGATAATGATGAATATTTTTTCCTCTGCAGGCAAAGAGACCAGGCCAGCAGACAGGTTCCAGCTCACCTTCCCTCTAAGGACCAACTACATGTATGCCAAAGCCAAGAGGACTCTTCCTGAAATGTTCTCCTTCAGCGTGTGTCTGTGGATCAAGTCCAACGCCTCACCTGGGGTGGGGACGCCCTTTTCCTACGCCGTTCCAGGCCAAGCCAACGAGCTTGTGCTGATCGAATGGGGGAAC
This sequence comes from Apricaphanius iberus, assembly GCA_028564705.1. Lineage (NCBI taxonomy): Eukaryota > Metazoa > Chordata > Actinopteri > Cyprinodontiformes > Aphaniidae > Apricaphanius > Apricaphanius iberus. Next base: position 185,959 of record JAPXFQ010001343.1, read on the forward strand.
AACCCGATGGAGTTCCTAATCAATGACAAGGTTAGTTGTAATTTCAGAATAATGGACATCCTGCTGGATTCAGACATCGTGGCTGGTTTATATTGTCCACAGAATAGTTATTAGAGGTCTGAGCTGGGGGGGGGGATATTTTATTTATTTTTTGTGCTTGGATGAGTCACAGAAGCCAGACCAAAGACGGAATAAAAACAGCTGATGAATTGCTCAATAGACCATTTTGTTCTATAAAAAATGAGATATGTGAAAGGGGAAATGATTCAGCAGAAGGAAGAGAGGCTGTTGATCATTCATGCTATTCTATACCCTGAACAGGATATTGTTACCAGGATGAAAAGATGGTGCACTCAGGAGATGTCTCCTCTCTCCAGGTTGCAAAGCTGCCGTTCCTCATCAATGACGGAAAATGGCATCACCTCTGCATCACGTGGACCACTCGGGATGGGATGTGGGAGGCCTTTCAGGATGGAGTGAAACGGGGCAGTGGAGAGAATCTGGCACCGTACCACCCTATCAAACCAGATGGAGTGTTGGTTCTTGGACAAGAGCAGGTAAATACTCTTAAAAATAAAAAAAATCACTTACTGAAATCTCTGCACCCAAACCGCTCACAGACAGCTTTCGGAAAAACCCTTAACTAGCCATTTGAATAATTTTGCGGAAAGACTAGAGATGGATAAATGCTTAATATGACACTGCGGGGAGTCTTAAGATGAGGTCCAGTTAAGCTTTAGCTGTCTAATCACTGTAATCATTTGTTCAACCTGAATTGTAAAACAAAACCACAATTAAGAGCTTAATTCAATTTGAAGAATTTGGACAAACCTTGATACATTAAAGATCTAAAGTTAAATTAGCAAGCCAAAGCTTAGTATAGAGGATGACACCTAATGTTTTGGGTCATTTTTATGGTCACTTTCCTGATATGGATTTCATTTATACTTGTGTCTTGATATACCTCTGTTTCCAAAAATCATTGGTCCTCATATTCCATTATTTACCAATCCAACATGTTTATACACCTCTTATATTATTTGGAATTTATGTAATTCTAGTGCATATTGATGAACTAGCAGAAAAAGGATATACTGTTTTAAAAAAACATCCTTTATCTATTACATTCCACTGTAGCTCTGGCTGGGTGTTTAGGGTTATCGTCCTGCTATACGGTGAACCTCAACTCTAGTTTTAAATATTTTACAGCATTTTACAGGCTTCCTTCCATAACAACTCTGTATTTAGCAGCACTCATCTGTCCACCACCTTTTTCCGGCTTCATTTTTGCTGTGTTCCCTACATGTCCTGTGTCAAACCCAGAAACAAGACTGCTTATGACCTTCTTTAAGCAACGGTTTTCTTCTCATTACACTTCCAAAAAGCCAGCATGATCAAGTGTATTATTTCAGCTGAGTTATGGATCTTTGCAGCTCTAGTGTTACATTGGACCTACCTGCAAATTAGACTTCTCATGGTTTCCTTTCAACAGTGAAATACATCTTGCCATTGTTACATCAAGTTCAGAGCAGTGGAAGTGCACAGCTAATAGTTGTCCAGCCTCAGCTGTAAATCTCTGTAGCTCCTGCAGAGTCATTATAAGCTTCTTGGCTGCTTCTCTGATTAATTTTTGATGGGCCAAATGGTCCACATTTTTCAATTTGTTGAATTTAAAGAGAATTGTTTGTGCTGTAATTTATTTAGCGATATCAGTGTAAAGAGAACTCAACACAAAATCTTGCCACATTTTAATTTTTAAGCAAATTAAAAATCATCTATGATTTTACTTTGATTTCACAATTATGCACCCCTTTGTGTTAGTCTACTTTGAAGTTTGACAAAATGTGAAAATCCTAGATGTTTTGAAAAACCATTGCTCTTGAAATATAGGTTCATACCTTGACGGTGCTCTCATCTTGTTCCACAGGACACACTTGGCGGAGGCTTTGATGCAACACAAGCATACGTTGGTGAACTTGCACACTTGAACATCTGGAACAGAAAACTCTCAGTGGCCGAAATCGCCAACTTGGCGACCTGTAACAGCAAGGCGCCTGTCGGTAACGTCTTCTCCTGGACAGAGAACAACATTGAAATTTTTGGCGGAGCCACCAAATGGACCTTTGAGCCGTGTAGCTCAATCAACTGAACAGCATCTCCTAGTTTCAGAAAAAAAAGGTCCATGTATTTCTGAGCTTTTCTCGTTCCTGTCCTCCTTTGACTTTTGTTAAGAAAGTAATTGGTAAGATTAAATCTGGGATTCATGTGATTCTTAGGTATTCCTGTGCAAAAACAACACCTCTCAACTTGAGGAGGGGAGAGAAAAAAACGAAAATCTCATTCCTCTTGGAAGCCTCTGTGAGAAAATATTGATATCTGCAGTTTTTTTTTCTTTTCTTTTGGATGTTCAGTTGAAAGCACAACTAAGCTTTTCATTCTGGCTTATTTTTGTCTTGGAATGACAGTTGGCAATCTGCACCTTATGTTTCGATGATTCACAATCCAAGTGAGGAATTACATAACCAGAGCCATCAACACCCCCCCACCCACCTTTACCTTTCCGTTTCCTCTGACAGTGGAAGATTACGCTGTCTTACCAAATTTTGTCAGTATTTGGCGCTTTAAAGTGATGTCCGATGCGATACAGCTCTTAATCACCCCCAGTCTCCTCCTCCTCCTCTGGCCTCTTAACCCCAAACCTTCATCCAAGCCACCACCCAAACATCACACCCACCCAACCCTCCGGAACTTGCACTGTGACTGACAAAGAAGATACTGCAAAGTAGGAAGGACATTGCAAAAAGTCAGACTGCGGGTAAAAGTGTATTTGTAATCATTGTTCGCTTCAAGTTTTTTCCTGTAAGAATGTCGTGAACTTGCCAACATTGCTACAAAGCCTGGGTGCCTTGGGCTGGTACAAATATTCAGCACATTTGGTATGTTTTTTTTTTCAGTTGCACATCAGTGTTTAATAGTTTGTGTGTTATTTTTCTTATTTGTTATTTTTTTTGTCTGTTTTTTGAGCTGGATCAAGTTTTTTTTAGCGCTCTTCTTTCTCGTTGGTAAATGTGATTTAATTACAGTTTGTTATCTGACATGATGTGTTTTGGCAGGTGTTTGTACTATGTATTAGGAATGTTACAGTGTCTGTATAGTAACAGCATGACTGAAAGAGTGCTGTGAAAGCATTGTTGAAATCTGCTTTACTATTCTCTCTGGGTCTGGGTTTTTTACTGTATTGTTATATGCTCCAAGCATGGCAAAACTGACAGATGAAGAAATTTAATTTTTGTAATAAAATTGTGATACTAAATGTCATAAAGTATCCCTGGCTCTATGTACATAAAATACAAATGGGACATTTTCTCCAGATCACATAGTAAAGATGAAAGAGGGGATACTTCCAAAGATATGGAACAATTTATAGCTTCCTGTTAGTGTAGTAGTGTCTCTTGTAAAGGTAAATGCATAAGCTATGTTGTTGCTGCCTGCAGAAGAGTCAGGGAGGTCATTGGAGGGGAAAGATGTCTAATAATTTCAATCTTTTATCAACTGAGTGCAGCCAAAACTAGAACCTGAGCAGTTTAATTTCCCTTTCAAAAAATTACCTAATGTGGCAAAGCACACAACAAGGGCCCATATAAGATTTGATCCCAAGTTTTTTAGGTGAGACTGGTGAACGCTAACCAGTCAGCCAAAGGGACATCCCTGTGGTCAAGCAGCCAGCGAACATCATCAATCGGAGCTATAGTGACAGAAACCTCAAACTTTCACATGTCTCCACCTCTTATCTCAAGCACATCATCACGCTCCATTCAGGGTGCCACCGATTTTGAATCCATGGACTTATTACCAGTATCACTTGGACCCAGCCAGCAATGCCAAATGTGCATTCACTCTCACCCAGGAGTCGTGGAATCGAATTCCGCCCAGGCCCTTGTTGTATGCCTGGCCATATATGGTGATACTGGTAGTGAATCCATGGATTCGAAAATGATGGTGGCACCCTGCATGGAGCATGAGGATGTGCTTGAGATAACATGTAACATGTGGCATTGTGAGGGTCCTGTCACTGTGGCTCTGATTGATTATGTGCCCTGGCTGCTTGGCCACAGAAACATCTCTTTAGCTGACTGGCTAGCACACATGGCTCTAACCCAGGGGTTGTGAGATCTAATCCTGTTTGGGCCTTACCAAACTCAACTAAACATGTTGCTAAACTAGAGTATTTACAAGCCAAGTAACATTTTCAATACTTTCATCTGACCAAAGTTTATGGTTAAAACTCTCATCTCATTGCAAAATGATGTATACCCCTTGAATTTTACAATCCATATCTGTTTTATTTGGATTACAGAGGAGAGACAACAACAACAGAAGCCGGATTGTGAAGTGGAAGTACAATTATAAATATTTCTTTTTTTTTTTATTTTACATATAAATATCTGGAGAGTCCAGCATGTAGATCTATTTAATCCCATTGAGTTGAATCTTTATCAAACAACCTTTACTGCATGTACATCTAGAGACTTTGGGGGGATGTGTCTTTTGCAGCTTTGCACATCTAGAGACCTTTTTTTTTTAAAGTAAGCACAAGACCAGTCAGATTGGATGGAGAACATAATTTTCAAGCTCCACCACGGATTATCACTTGGATTTACGTCTATTCTTTCACTGGGCCATCTCAACACATCCATATGCTTTGATTGGAACCATTCAGTTAGCATTGGCTGTATTTTTAGGATTGTAGTTATCCTGGAAAGTTATGCTGGTCACATTCTCAAGTCTATTGAAGCCTCAAAAAGTTTTTCTCCAGGATTACCTCGTATTAAACTCCATCCATCTTCCAATCAAATCTGATCAGCTGTTTTGTCAAAGCTAAAGAAAAAGAAGGTCAACAGCAGCGTGCTTCACCCACTAACATTTCTTTTAGACATCATCTTTAGGGTGATATGCTGTGCTAGTTTTCCTCTGCACTTATTATTTTGGATTCAGACCAAAAGGATATTATCTGAGCAGAACACCGTCTACCACATAATGGCTAAGTGTTCGGCCTGGCTAGTGGCAAACTGCAGATGGAACCTAAGATCTAATGCGATATTTAGACAGCAAAGAGTTTTTTAAAAGTATTTATTGTAATTCATTTTCAGATATTTTAAAAATACTGATTTTAGAGAACATTTAACATTGTATCCTCTTTTATGATTTATATTCTTTTGTTATACTCCAGTACTTAAAAATTAATCTGTTTATTCAGTCTGCCTCCGGTCCAACAATGACAGTTTGAAAAATTATCTCAGCCCAGAGGGCACACTTCAAGCTAATGTCAGTCATGTGTAAATGTCAGGAAGGTTAAATCTCCTGGGAGGAAACCATCCCCTCCTAACACTGCTTCCCAAGAATACATTCACTGTATGATGAATTACCAACAATCCAAGACGGGACTATGCTTTGATTCATCCAAGTGCTAAAAGTAAATCAGATTTTAAATAATATTTGGGGGATCCATGCACATCTCCCCCCATTTGATGTTAGATATATTGTGAGTAACATGACACGGTGGCATCACTTTAGTGTTTAGATCATCTTTTCTCGGTTAGGATTTACTAGTGAAACTTGAAATTAAACCTTGCACAAAGCTTTTTCTCTGACAAAACAGATGTTTTCCTTTCAAATAAACAATGTTAAATGATACGATTTGGTATGCAACAATTTATTAAAAGGGAAGCTATAAATACAATTAGGATTTTAATTTAGGCGTAAAGTACTTGACGAGAAAGTAAAATGTGTCACTGTAATGATCTTTCTGAGAAGTGAAAACAAAAGAGTGGCTCAATTCTATGTTTCCTTTTCTCAGAAAGTAATTCTGGAAGATTCTCTCTGCAGGATGGGATGACTTCCAGAATCAGATCGCTCCAGGGCCAAAGAAGTCTCTGTTTTACTGGTAAGTGCAATTTGCTTAAAAAATATGTCTGTTTTTGTGATTTCCACCCATTATTAATTCATTTATCAGGAGTAGCAGGCACAGAAGAGAAACTGAAACAGCTCTTTTTCTGTCCAAGTCATTCTGGAAGATCAACAGGGTGTTACCTATACAGCCAGAAGGAATATAACGTTATTACAGTGCTAGGTCTGCCTCTGGATCTCCTCTAAAAGGAGGTTCCCAGGATGCACCCTGATCAGATCATGGACCTTCTTAGCTTGTGTATACATTTAGAGTTCAGCCCCTTAGCATAGGAACTTCATTTCATTTGCTTCTTTCCAGGATCACGTTCTATTGCCCATGATTCATATCTCAAGACCATAGGAAAGGGTCTGAATGAAGAACAAGATGGTCAGGATGTCGTTCAAGAGGTTTGCTTCTCAGCTCACCATTAGAGACCAGGGGCCGTATTCACAAAGACTCTTGTCTTACCGCTAAGTGTTACTCGTATCTCGCGCTAAAAGGTCTTACGTAGGAGTTGTCATCTAAAACCTATTCACAAACGCACTAAGAGCTACTTTAATGTAGGACAAATCTGAGACCAAACCAGCAACCAGGAATTTTTACTTTCTTGAAAATCATGTTTTGCAGTGCATTCATGCAGGAATTCGCTACAGGACCTGAACACCTCCAGGACACCGGGGCATGCAGATCGAATCACAGCTGACCCTTCTCACTCTGGACACAGATTGTTTGACCTGCTCCCCTCAGGCAGGAGCCTGAAGTGAAGATCTAGACAGAGATATTCAACTAGTTATAGTATAGTTTCACCATAGGCCCTCTTAACACAATTCTGAAGAACACAGATTGGCGAGTGGTTTCTGACAGGTTGCAGTGGTGTTCTGCTGCACAAGTAAAGGACCAGAACCTTTTGTCATAAGAACACTTTCTTCCCCACTGTTGATGGACTCATAAATAACCCAATGAATATTCCAACCACCTGCTCTGTCTCAGTCACACAACTATGTTTGTGTTCTCTGCATCGGTCTGTTTTTTGCACTGATCATCACCTGCGCTCAGGTAAATATCAGTCTGTTTAGCACATTTTATTTTATTTATTGCATGTTTAGTGTTTGTCTCACCTTGTTTCTATAAACTACTGCAGCAATTTCCTAATGTTGCAAATCTGCTCAACATTTAGCAATAAAACCTCATTCTGATGCAAAGTGCTGATTTCTAAGGAAGAGATGTCAAAACAGGTGCAGTTATTTTATTCACAAGGGAGCGATCCTGAACTCCTGCTATGTGCAATTTGAAGTTTGATAATAACGTATAGATTTGTAAACACCTGTGCAGGCTAAAGAAGAACAAATGACACATCTCCACCATTCATATCTCAGAGAGAACACATAAAAGCCTTCGAATGAAACTTCTGAAAATAAAACTTTTCCACAGAACAATCTTTTGTGTCCCCAGAAAACAATCTTTTCAAGATGATCTAAAACCAAGACCAGAAGGCCCATCTCTCTCTTTGCACTGCTCAGTGAATAACAACAAAAGCTTTAGCTGCGTTCAGCAGACTACACAAGCCCACCTGACCTTTTTGACACCACTCCACATAACAACCAGCTACATAATCACTGCATACAGCAGATGACTGTCTGCCATTAAGATGCAGAGCTGCATGCTAGATATTTCTGAAGTGTGATTTCATATATGCATAAAACTTTGCTTTGTGGAGAATATTAAGTAGACAGACCAGAATGGACCTAAGCTACTTAAAGGACTTTAAACCCTTGTCTGTAAACCGAAGACAATTCTTACATTAATTATTTAGACTGATACTTTGTATGACATGTGGTGCAGATGTAGAAAGAGGTAGTCAACTAATTACTGCAGAGTTTCACCATTGCACTGTTACTTTAACACAATTCTAAAGGGCACAGAGTGGTGAGGGGTTTCTGACAGGTTGTCAGTGATGTTCAGCTGCACAGGTGAAGCACGTTTCATAAAGTTTTGGCTGCAGATCATATATTCTGGGGCATTTCATGCAAACAAACATAATGGTTCTATCTAGAAGAAAGTGAAACTGATCAATGACTTTTCCAAAGCTCAGTATTTGTCAGAATCAGAGTGGTTGCAATTTACCATGTTGATTTCTGCTGATATCCTGGACCATTTCTGTTGTTGCTGCTCACAAAACAAATCAAAACTTATTTATGCTTTTTTTTCACTTCACATTTATAAAGCTACTGAATTAGTGAATTTCATAAAATCCCAATGACGTACATACTGAAGCGAGAAAAGGCTTGCAATGCACTGTTCACTGTTTAGTAAACCTGGGATCAACAATTCCTCCCTAAGCATCACAAACATATGCCTAAACTCTTAGATCTAACTGAGCTTAAGATCACCAGCATCTCTGAAATATCCAATTATTTAGCAAATTGAAGAGATCTAAACTTATTTAGATATTGATGAAAAATTAAACTTCTGATTTTCTTGTAGCTAAATCACTCAACAAAAGTCCTTCTATCACTATATTCCTTTTGAGTCAAGTTGTTTATTTTGAGTTTCTTCACATTACAACTTAGTTAATAACTGAAATTTTCTCAAGAACTAATCAAAGTTAAGTTCCATATGCAAAACATTTTTTTATTTTTTAAGACGAGGTCTCCAGAGTCAATCAACTGAGACAGACAAGATTCATGGTGCAAATATGCAGCAGTTCGACTTGTGAGGGTTGTTATTTTCTTTTGGAAAGATTGAGTGGATAACGATGTGACACCTTGTCTGACATCTCATTAATTCATAAGCTGTTCCTGTGGCAGAGGTGGGACACAGACCATGTTTCACTTTGGGGCCACTGTAAATGGTCTTGTTAAGATTAGTGTAACAAAACAGAATCCTGAGTTTTGGTAATGGTTGCTCAATAAATAACAAAGAGAAGAATATTTGCTGACACTATGTCAAATATTGGCCTGTGATGAAGTGATGCAGCATTGATAGGCTGCTTGGTGTTGAGCTGCAAGACTTGAACTGGTCAAAGATATTGAATTTGCAACAGACCCTTAAAAGCGTACTACAAACATCAAACGTCCACCTCAGAAAAAAAATATATAAAATGAGAGGCTAATCCCTCCCCTCTCCTCTTGCAGTGAGAGCTCTCACAACTGGGGGTGAAACTTGTGGCATTTACTGATCAGCAGAAGCTTCCAGGAAGGATCCAGTGGGGATAATGAGGCTTCCTGGGCAGCCTAGGCTCAAGGTGGATGAAGGCCCTCTTTTTTCTCTTTTTTGAACAACTGAAGTGTAATTCCTCTCTATTTATAGCCAAAGCATCACACATTTGTCTATGTGGGCTTCACAAGTCCACTGCAGCAGCTGACCATGAACCGGCCAAACATGACAAGGATAAAAAAAAAAAAAACCTTTAAAGTGAGGTGTGAAACACTACTCTTAAAGACCAGAAACAGCAGAGCTGTGTAGGATAATGTTGCCAAATATCTCAGTGCGGTAGAAATGCAATTATGTCAAATCAACATTCTCCAATTTGATGTTAGCTGATAGATCTGTCATTGCTAATCTTGGAGCTTTGAAAAATAAAAAGTCCTTTAAGGTTGTACTGAGCGATGCAGGGTTTTACTTGTGCACCAGCATCAGCTTCACTAAACTAAATTGAAACAATATCATCTTCTGATGCGTAGAAAGAGATAACGGGTGATAAACTGCATCTACCGTCTCTTACAAGGATCTCCTGGGCTGTAAAATTACACCATTCACCTTTTTGTCATCGTAAGATAAGTTTTTGATATTGGACAATCTACTTTTCTCACTGGATATTCTGTATGCTTCTTACAGTGTTTTTGATCACTTGACTGTATAGCTTAGGTGTGACTTTATCTTTTCCTGCTCAACTCCACCAAATATTATGTCAACAGGAAAACGAGGGAAATGTCCAAATAGTAAAAAGTGAGGGGGAAACCATGTGGATGTGGATATGTTCATGAAACATATTGTACAACTGTAAGCATTAACTATCTTTCCAAAGCCCCCTGTCTTTTCCATCTAGTGTTCTTAACACTGGCAAAAGTGTCCTGTTAAACGTCTCTGTGGAATTACCTTGAGGGTTCTGACTCTTCATTGTTTATCGTTAGGTGCAAGGATAATTACTTGAGTTTTGTTTCTATTCATTTGGAGAAAATTAAAGGATATCCAGATATTGCTTTGCTCAATGCATCCACTTAGGGTTTGGATAGGATTAAAGTAACCTGGGGACACTGTGATGCAAAGTTGAGTGTCATCTGCATAGTTATGGTGCCTAATCTTATTGGTTGTTATAATCTGGGCTAGTGGGAGCATGCAGATATTTTCCTGCCCTTTATGAGAGTAGATACTTTTCTCTTCTCTCCCTCTTGTAGTGTCACACAGTTATTGGGTGGAGCAAATCCACACTTTAACAGGAAAGGGAGGAGTTCTGAAGCAACTAAACTCTCACTTCTGTGGACAAACGCTCTATTCCAGCTGACCTTTGGCCTAGGCTTGCTCAAGGGGGACCCTCCCTACTTCATCCTTCCTTTGCTGGTGAGGAAAAAGGACACAAATGTCTGGGATAAACTCATTCCATGGAAGAAAAAGACTGCTGATTGATCAGGTGAATCGCAAACCACTGATGAAACAAAGCCCACTGTTCTGCCCCGAGCTTTGCAGAAGCTCTCTGAATTGCAGATCGCTGTGAGAGAGAGAGGGAGCCGAACCCCTGCAAACAGCAGGATCTGAACTAGCTGGAACCCGCATTCACCAACTGCAATGAAGCATATGTTTGATTAGATACTGAGCTGGAAGCTTTTTAAAAAGGTATGGTTTCAGTGAAGGAAGATTGGAGCTGTTTGCTGTTTAACAAAGCCAGAGAGGACGGGCCGATGTCCCAGCTAAAGGCTGCTATCTGTGCCCCATCAGCCATGAAACCCAGAGCCTCACTGCTAACCACCGCAGCCATTTGTTAGCCTGACAGCTAACATTGTATGAGATTTCACCATTTACCATGGAGCAACCTGGAGAACTTTAACCATTCAACAAGGTCTGCCTGGGCAGATGCAAGATTAGTTTAGGATAAAAAAGATTCAAGGGTTGTTTATTTTCATTGTGATTTTTTTTACATGCCCTGTCTGGCAGTGTGGTACTCAGAATTGGTGTCTGAGTACCGAGTACAGCCCCAACAGATTTATTTATTTATTATTGCTTCAATTTCTTAAAGTTATGGAAGTTAAGGAAAAACAAGAGAGAAGAAAGAAAGAAGATGAATAAGAGAGGCAGGAGAGGTAGCAGTGTGAATTGACGATACAAGCAGGGAACAAAGAGAACACAAGAAAACATCAAAGTCTTCCACATCCACTGGATGGCAGAGAGGTGAAAAAAAAAGAATAACCAATAAAACGGAGCAACGTTAACAAAACAAAACAAATGATTTGAACTAACATCTAAGAACTAAGTTCTAAGAGGATGGTTCTAGGAACAAAGATCTTAGAACTTCTCTGTCCGAAAGTTTCTAATGTTACAGAAAGAAGGTTGCTGAAATCATTAAAGAGGTCAGAGTTTTGGGGGTTTATATAAACTTAGAAATAAAGCTTTTTTTAAGCTCCTTTATTTGGGTATCTACTAGGTATTCCTCCTGCTGATGATTCACCACCATTGCAGCTTCTCCTGAAAATATTGGTCTGAAACAGGTACAATGTGACAGAATGTTTTCTGGGGACTAAAGTCAAAGGGTGCTTTCACACCTGCAGCATTTGGTTTAATTAAAACAAACTTAAAAGGGTTTGTTGCTAGTAAACTTAATTTAAGCTGGTGTGGATGCGGACCAGTGAGATGTGGTGCAGACAAACAAACCAGACCGAGACCATCATTTTGAGGTGGTCTCGGTCCGGTCCAACTTCCTGATAAAAGCCGTTTTTGCATTGTCAGAGGCACCTTTTCTGTATTGTAACTTAGCGCACATAATGACCTTTTTTCCACTGGGATCGTGTTAACTCCAGGCGTGTCAGGTCAGTACGGGCTAGAACGGGTAGGTTGTGTTTCCATTACCATCTCAGAAGAACAGTAGAGGGCGAGGGCATGGGCAGACTTAGCTTAACAAAAGCTCATTCAAAAAGTAATCACAAAGTCATCATGACAACACAGATCCTCTCAAAAGTTAAAAGATTTTTGACTCATCTCACATCTCTGACATCGATCTGTTTGTGGCTCCATCTCCTGATTGTGTTCTTCAAGTCAGAACCAATCTAACTAGTGATCATCCAGTCTGTTGAGACTCCGATTATGCAGGCTTCGAGTCTGATCTAGCCGATTCTTGCTCTCTGATCACCAAGGAGACTTCCTGCTTCTCTGCTGCTATATTAGCTACCAGCATTTTTCCTCCCTGACACTGCGGGTTCCCCGCGGCTTCTCGGCCTGTCATATGCCGACCTCGCCTGCTACACTGCTACCTGACCGAAGTCTGCTCCAACCCAGGTGTGAAAGGAGATAACAGCTTTGATTGCAGCTCCATACCTCTTGGTGGCCTGATAAAAGTTTTCCGACGTTCCAAATGTTGAAACTGCAGTCGGTATCTCGCTTCTTCTACAAGTGTAATCCATCCTTGAATGCAGAGCTAAGTCTGTTTATTTTCAGGAGTTTCTCTGCATCTGCTGTTGGACCAATAAAGAATGACTGACATCATGTACCCGTTTTCTCTTTTTCTTGGACTTTCTTTCCGCAATTATTGCTACAGTGCCACCACACGCAAGGGGGATATACTACATTTAAAAGGTTTAGTTCTTTAGTCAAAAGTGCAATGTGAACATGAACCGCACCAGCTCAAAGTTGCAAAAATGTTGCAAAATTGGTCCCCAATTGTACTGAGTCCAGCGGACTGACAGGTGGGAAAGCACTCAAAGACTTTCTAACCATACTTCCTTCTATACTTACTGATTACCCTGACATCAAAACTGTTGTAGTGCAAGCTGGATGTAATGATGTTGCTGATGATGCCTCTGAGATTTTAAAGTCTGATTTTAGAAGTATTCTAACTGCTCCAAACTGTGTCTAATTTTTAAAGCAATTGTAATTGATTTTGAAAAATACCCTCTTTACTCAAAGAGGATGGTATTCATCTTAACAGATTGGGCAGTCATATCTTAACAAATAACATGTCTATGCAATTCCCAATTTCTGATTCCAATGACTGGGACATCATCCCAGTTTGTTAATTTTTTATTTTTTAATCATGTAAAGCACTATGTGCTAAATTTGCTTGCTTGCTTGATTGTTTGATTGATTAGCCCTGCACTTTTCTGAGTAGGGCCAGATTGATTTGGATGCTCTTATATCCCTAAATGAATTCATTTGTAAAAGTAAATATTGTATTTATAAATACATTTTTGTCTGATATAAAAACCATCCTTGAGGCAAAAAGACAAAAACGGGAGAAATCCATAAGGGAGCAAATGCTTCTTTGACATGTTGTCACCAAAAAATTGACCACAGAAAAATTTGTACCTAGAGGAATAAAATCACAGCATGGCTGTGGATCAGTAGACAGAAGGGTATGCATTAACATTGAAAGACTTAATTTCCTTTGAACTACTGAACTCCACATTCCTCTTCATGTGCTCCCAAGTGTGTAGTCTTTGTAATAGCACATCATAAATTATTCTAGCAAAGAAAGTCCATCATGTCGGGACTATGCATTCTACACACCAACAGTTCTCCTTCCTTTGGTCACTGCAACAGATTTCTAGGTAGGAGCTAAACAGTTGTTAGATTTTCTACTTTATCCTCCTCATTAGGGGTTTCATGATTCTCCAAATCCTCGATTCGATTCGATCCTCTTTTTTTTTTTCTTCCTTGTCTTACAGTACAAAGCCTTAAGCCATATTCAGAACAGTCTAGTCTGTGATCATTGGTTTTATTCATTAAACTTTCTACAGTAAATCTTATTTGAAAATACATATAAGTGATTCATAAATACATTTTACATTTTTCTTGTGTAATGTATCATTTTAGGCATTAATTATCAACTTGAAATAATTCATTTAAAATGTCTTGTATTTACAATAAATTGTTATACTTATAAGTGTAATAATCTTATTAAAAAATAACAAAAACGATTAATAACAGAGGGTGGCTGCTAACTAGTGACTCTTTTTTTCACAGGCTTTAATGTAACAGATTCCAACTTACCCTAACCTGGGGAGTCTGTGTAGGTTGCAGAAAGGGAGCCTGTAGAAGCTGAACGTAGTCCAGTTGGTCATTCAGTTAATTTGGAAACATTTAAAAGTGTTGATGTCTGCAGTATCAAGTTCTGTCTAGCCGACAGCCGTAGAGCACAGTGTGAAAGTCCTGTAATCGTGCCATTGTATTTTTGCCTTAAAATCACCCCGAAACCAAACAAATAAGCACTTCCAAGATGTTCTGAACTCCGACAGGAGTAGTGCTAACGTTTAATGACAAAACATGAATAAATGAAGGAGTTTGGGGGCAGATAATGACTTATTACGGCAGCGAACTTCTGCCCCCACCAATTATTCTATGGATATACGCTGATCGTGAGTGGAAATAAACCCCTCCTGAATGACTCTAAACTTCTCTGGATGAGTAAATCAACATAAAAATAGCTAAAAATTAGATCATGGTTAAAAAAAACGAACTTTTAACTCCGGCTCAGACAAATTAGCTATGTGCAGCTTCAAGTGGTCCTCTTGTTTACAACGAGAATGCTGTTTTAAGCTATGCTAACTTTTGGATTCTGGCTCAGTTTACTGATCCTGGACATCCCTCAGGCCTTTCCATCTCTGCTCAGCTCACAAGCATTCATAAAAGGCTTTTAAGGCGCCATCTGCTCCAGGTTCACGCAACTTTCTAAAAGCAGGGAGGCTAATGTCATATATATAATGCCGATTTCAAAACTAATATACAAACATTCCTATCAATCAAAAAAGTTTTCTATTTAAAGAATCCGAGCAGAAACCATTATGTTTGACGTGAAGTTATGCCCCGTTGATGCAGACTTCCAACCACAGCAATCTGCTCAGCAAATCCTATATGGAGTATTACATTTTCATAGTTCTCCAGTTGATGAAATAATTAAATAGACATAAAGGGAGTTACAATTGAGGATCCATCGAGACCTTCTTCTTCTTCGCTGCCAACTGACTACCAGCTTTCCCACCAACACTGTAGACTCACTGGGGCTTTTACATCTTGTCACACACCAATTTCACCTGCTATATTGTTCCCCAACCAGAGCGTGCTTCAACCCCTGTGTAGAATGTGATAACAGCCCCGATTTCAGCTCAATTCATCTTGGCGACCTGACAAAAATTAGTCATCACTCACAGCTTTCCAACATTATAGATGCCAATGCTGCAGCCAGTATCTACCCCA
The DNA here is from genome assembly GCA_028564705.1 of Apricaphanius iberus. Classification (NCBI taxonomy): domain Eukaryota; kingdom Metazoa; phylum Chordata; class Actinopteri; order Cyprinodontiformes; family Aphaniidae; genus Apricaphanius; species Apricaphanius iberus. The sequence goes on from JAPXFQ010001343.1 coordinate 201,305, forward strand.
CTCTCTCTCCCGCTGCACGTCGGTCTTTCACCATACATGACTTCCAGTGCATGCAGTCTATACCACTCCAGCTGTTGTGGTCTTTCATTGTGTAATTTTTTTCACTAAAAAAATTCCCCACTTACAGGTAAAATGTAATGGTCATAAAAAAATAGTTACCCACGAAATTATTCCTCAAGGCGGCTTAAAAAAGAACCATGTTGCAGGCCTTTTCTATGCTTGTGCTCTTATTGTTTATACACTCAAAAAACACTGCTTCCTTTGCTCAAATAGCAAATGTAAAAATAAATTCAGTACCTTTTTTTTTCCCCACACAAGGTTTTCTTACATACCGCGGTATTCTCTATTGAGCTTTTGACAGGGCACAGTTGAAGCAGGCAGAAAAACTACAGCAAGTTCATACAAGTTGGGATAAACAAATCTATGTCCATCGTAATACTCCAGGCGATTCTGTAGTATTCCAATGTTAGGTTCACAAAGGTACTTTTGGAACTCCACTATTGCATCAGCAGTGACATTTGGGGTCGTGTCTGCAGGACCTTTGTGTCCAACTGATGTAAGTTTGCTACCAAAAAACCCAAAACTGAGTAGAAATAATTAAATAATCATTCTCATGTGGATGAGTTTTGCAAAATACCAGCACATTCAAAAATGTTCTTTTTACCAGCATCCACTGGTTTACTGGGGTTATACAAGCTTCTTTTTAAATCTGAGATCTAGCAGCGTTGCCAGTAACAAGTTGCTCATCAACTGCAGAGTGTACAGCCATCTCTTCAGACTCAACCACCGCTGAGCTCTCTAGAGTTGGGGCAACTTCCATTTCCACATCGTCCTGTGCATGGTGTAACATTGATAGTAATGGAATTATTTTTGATCTACACAGCTCATTTGTGGTATCATTAAATGGTACAGGATTATCATACATTGTGCCAAAAGGAAATTATTTTTCAGGATAGTGGGGAAATGTCAGTGTGTGGGCCTGCTAAAGTAGGGCCAATAGGCACCCTGGGATCCTTAACATGCTGGAGCATTTCATATGTGCTGTTGCAAAGTGTCCGTCTCTTGAATCAGCTTCTGTCAACCTCCACTATGAAATCCGTCAACACACATTGACTAATCAAATCGTGTCACTGCAGCAGCACCATAAACAAAACAGTTTATAGTATTTTAATGAAATAAAGGAACTTTATTACATTGCAGCGGTACTGTTTTTGAACCAACCCACCTTGGCCACAAATATTTTTTCAAAACTCAATGTGTATTTTAAAAAATAAGTACAAAGTATGCACCACACAATTAGTGTGATGCAAACAAAGCTCCTTTGATCAAGTGCCCATATTTGGTGCCCCAACGCAAGTGTGGTGTCACAAAGCAAGTAACCTTTGTCCGCAATTCCACACTCTCACATGAGCGCTGCTGTTTCCTGTGACAAATTGTCAGCAGTATGTGCGTTAGGGCAACGTAACACACCTCACACAACAGAATGCAAGGAAATATTTCAGTTAATGAAATTGCAGTCCACAGCTATATATGAATCAATGTTAAATGACCTCCACATATCTAATGTTGAAAGCTGCTCAAAAATGGGGTTCCTTTAAATCAAAGCTAAAAACTCGTACTTTTGCGTGCGTAATTAATAATAGCTGGAATGTCATGTTTAAATATGTAGTTAACAAAGTTTACTGAAGTTCAGGAGCAAGGCCACGCTTCAAACTCGCTTCGTTCATCCTAATCAGCCCTAAACTTGCCGCACCTGGCATCACCGGCCTCCCTTGCGCTTCTATTCACGCTGCGATACACATATAAATCCTGCCTACCTCTCATTTCTCTTCTGTTTCGCTCGTTTTCGCCCCTCCCTTCCCATCCCTATAGGTCGCCTGGTCCTGCCGACCCGCCCTCTCTTTCTCTCTGTCTCTGGGTCCTGCCGACCCTGCCTCTCTTTCTCTCTGTCTCTGGGTCCTGCCAACCCGCCCTCTCTGCTGACCTGCCCTCTCTGACACATCTGAAAATAATCAAGGAGTAATAATAAGGAGTACTGCTGGACATTGGGCGGATGTCTGTGATGAGCATTTTTTAAATGCTATTGGTAAAACCTGCAGCTTCCTCTACAGTGCATGAGGGACCTGTCCGGACAAAACTGTTCAAGCACTGCTGCGATGTGCTGTGGGGCAACCCCCCCCCCCCCACTGATTTTTGTTTCCTGTGTCCACGTTGTCTGCCATGGCTTAAGAGAAAGTTACATTGCCACATGCGTGTGCATTACGTGCAGCGTCTAATGTATATGCATCACTTATTTCAGCCCGGGTTAAACATGACGCTGGATGATTGTACAGCCATTTAAATTAAACAGATGGTTACATAAATTAAATGAACCTGTTTCTGTACTCGAATTATTCAAAGTACTCGAAGAATCTTTTAAGCCTACTGAGTCTGAGGCACACCTGGTGCAGCTCCTGCCAGTCACACCCTGCAGAAAAGTACTGAGACGTACAAACACATCCACAATCACTGTAAATAACCACACACATATATATGTGTATCTGTGAACTGAATCCAAGTTTTCCCTCACATTTTAACTGTATTTAAGTCTTGCTGAGGAGCAGAGAGAGAAAGTGGGATTATCAACCTCCTTACTTGAACGCAGTTTACAGAAACTTCCTTTGAATCCTCCTCCTCTGTTTGGAGCGGCAGTCTGGTTCAGGTTCAGAGTTTTATGACAAAGTATTTTTTTGTTGGTTATTCTTTGAGTTATGTGAATGATATTTTTCAGTTTTCCTCCATGACTTTCTGTTTCCATATTACCAAATTTTGGATCATTTTACCTGAATAGTCAATCAGTTTTTTTAAATGTTTTTTTTTAGATTCTTTATATAAAAAACATTTTAGTCACAGTACGCTGCTCTTTTGTACAGAAATGTCTGGAGCAACCCATTTTGGACAGATTTTCAGAGGAACGCATGATAACCAGCATGTCGGACATCTGTTGTTTTCATCGGCAAATAAAGACCACCTGGTTCACACCTGTTTGTTCACAGAATGAAAGACCTCAATAACTGAACTTCATGCTGCTATTATTTTCAACATTTAACCTTTCAATAAATTATTCAATTGCACAGAATAAGCAGCAACCATGTTTTTTCTTTTACTCCACAACAGTAACTAGGAAATGGTTTGCCATAAAAAAATACGATTTTTACCAAAAACAGTAATTCTTCCCATTAGGGATGATAAACTGCTATTATTTTGAAAACATTTATATAGTAATAAGTCAAACACCGAACTGCTTTGAGCTATTTTAAGAGTTTTTTCTGCATTGTGGTGTGAGATCATTTTACGCCCTCCTCGTTCTCTCCAGTCAGCCATCTCTTTCTCCACCTTCATCATCTTTATTTCTCTCACTGTAACCACGACTCGGCAGGCGCATGCTCTTTCCTCTGGTTTCCCCTCGCCCTCCCTTCATTTACCATAAATCCTTTTTACTCTCTTATGTTCCCGTTTTTTTCCTCCAGAGAAAAGAGGGGTGGGCTACTCTCGCGCAGCAATCTACTGCACTGAGAAAAACTGTCAAGAAAAAAAAAGGGTGTGAAAATAAAAAGATCACAGAAGAAGAGTAAGTAGCAGGGGGTGAAAGCCAAAATAAGAAGGAATGCGTCAAGGATGTAAGGATGAACAGGACAAGAGGTTTGAGAAGGTGGCCTTGGCAAGATATAAGACTTGTTGTTCACAATCCTACTCCTTGGGGCGGTTGTAAAGTGTGGATAGAACTGTAAGTGGGGTTAAGCAAAGACAGATTTTTTTTGGTCAAGGTCAGTATGATCATTTCTGAGATTGTTTTCGTCCTGGATTGTGAGCAAGGTGAACAGAAGAAGAAAATTAAAAAGTTATGAAATTAAGATACAAATCAAAAGGAACAACCAAAGTAAGAGCAGGAACAGGGTGATGCAGATACATGAGAATGCAAGAGGCTGATGTAGACTCTTCCTCTGAATACATACATATTCCAACTATGAAGCCCCTTTTCTTAGATAAAACTCCCCTCCACCTCTTCTTCCCTCTCCTACTCTTGCTCCATTCCTCCGCCACCCCTCTCCCTTCCCCTCTCCTGCTCTCTGTGCCAGAGCACCGCAATAGGGGTATGAATAATTGAACGGGCTTCTCGACGAAGGACTGAGAATTTCTGTTGCGGTTGTGTGTGCCTGTGCAGCAGCAGGCGGGCCAGTAAGGCGTTCATTACAAATACAGAAAGCAAAATAAAAACAGCTCCTGACTGCCCCTTTCTGCTTTGGAGCAAACACAAGAGTAACCTTGAACGTTTGGGAGACATACTGAAGGTTTCCACGTTGATGCGTCTCCTAGGGGATTGGAGTAAAGAGGGGTGTTCGGCCGTGGATGCACTAATGCTGTTTGTAGCCTGGTGTGACATTGAGCTCTTCTTCAGAGTCAGAGTCCGCAGGAGAATTTTAGCCAGTGTTCAATATGAATATTCCCAGGCAGAATGGCACTAGAGGGAGATCTGTGCAGGACTGGATAAACCATCTGTCCCAGAGGGAGAACAAAGAAATTACATGAAGGAAAGAAAAAAGTTGGAGGTGCATCTGCAGTGGATATGTTTGCGTGCCTAACTCTAAGTTATATAAAGATGAAGTGCGTATTTGGGCTGATAGAGAACAGGCAGCTCTGTTGTGGTGAAATGTGAAACAGATAGAGTGAGACTGACTCAGTGTCAGTATAGAAATCAGTAGGGTGTGTATCCACTTGGTGTTTTCAGGCTTGACCCATGCAGAATACAACTGGATTCAGTCAACGTGTGTGTGTGTGTGTATGTGTGCTCGCATCCATGCATTCATAACAGCTTAAATTTTTCAGCTTAATTGGCCCGAATCTGCCATTCAGTGAGGCCGGTGCCTGGGACCCTCTGTGTGGCCCGATGGGGATGAAAAGGACCATGAAGTGACACACTAAACTATCCCTCTCTCCCGCACAAACACACACAGCCTACTTATCTAAGCTCCATGTCAGAGCAACACAGAAGAACAACAAAAATATGTGAGCACAACTGGAAATTCACAGCAAAATGTAATGTGTCATAATTATGAAGTAAATGAATAAATCTGCAGTGTGGCATGCACTTGCATGTGGTCCCCTTTAGTCCCAAAATAAAATATAGTGCAGAAAACTGCCTTTAGAATTTTAATGATCAATCAGGTGGAAGAATCAGGTTTTTATGAAAAGTGGGAAGAGAAAAGTCTAAGACATATGTAAGAGGTCCTGTTTGGACCTTTCCAAAAGCCATGTAAGGGACACAGCAAATTTATAGAAGAGGAATTTTTGCTCAGATAAAAAGTTATATTTCTGGCCTAACATCAAAATTGCTACATATAGGTGAAAGAAAACTAACACTAAACTTTACCTTCCACTCACCCATCCCACAGTGAAACATGGTCAGACCTAAATCTAACGTTTATTCTGTAGATATGGAAAAAAAAGACTTAAACAAAAAATGTGCTTCTACTATGTATTGATACCCCACTCAAATACAAAGGTAAGCCACAATATAATATTTTTTATAAAACAACACGAACCATTGGGCATTTTCCTTTAACTTTGCAGTATGCACTCCTCTGTGATGGTCTACTGCCCCAAAGTCCTACTAAAATACAAAAGAGGAAAAAAGAGATTTTTGAAAAACTTCAGTCGATGTAAAAACTTTGGCACAGCTATTTCCCTGGAGATTTTCTAATTATTTATATAGATTATAAAATGTCTACCTGAATGTGAAACTAGTGGTTTGCAGATTTCCTAGGATTTCTAAAAGAGACGTTTTAAAACCTACAAGCATTCTTATTTTGTTTTCTAATTTTGTATTACAATTATGTCATACAATTTCATATTAGGTATCAAATCAGATCTTTTTTTAGTTTCCTTATGGTTTAAATTTATGCAATATTGCCATTTTACCTCAGGTTTGTTTCTGTTAGTTTTATTTTCTGTGTTCCCCCAACACCTGCTTTGTATCCAGTTATTTACTCCCTCAGAGTTTTATGTAGTCCCTAAAGTTTTTTCCAGGTCTGATGCTTGTTCTTTCATCAGTTGTTGTTTGCTCCGTTTTGGTTCTTTGTTCCCACTTGGCATCTAGTTGTTTGCTTTCTTATTTCTTTACTACTCCCTGAATCAAAAACACATTTATTTTGGCTTTCATTTCAGTAAATAAGTTTGCTCTTCTCTCAGCTTCCTTTTGTGAAGGGTTCAGATTTAGATAAGTAAAAGGGTAAAAAAACCCCACAGTGCATTGGAAAAGTATCTAGACCTATTGAACTTATCAAACTAGACCAACACAATGTAGTGTGTAAGTAAAGGTTCTTTTTCAAGCTTTTATAATTGTAAAAGTATGGGGGAGAAAAATCCATGCATATTTGTAATGAATTTGACCATACTTTCTAGAACCACATTTCACTGCAGTTGGATCTACAAAGCTATTGGGGTATGCGTCTTTCAGCTTTGCAAAACTAGAGACTCAATTTTTTGCAATTGTTCTTGCTAAAATAGCTAAAGCTCAGTCGGATTAGATAAAGAGCCTAGGTGAACATCAGTTGAGAAGTCCTGCTACAGATTCTGAATTGCACTTAGGTATATAGTTTGACTAGATCATTCTAACACATCGACAATAAATCACCTCCAATCTCAAGCATTTTTAAGTTTCTGACAGACTTTATTTCATGATTACCCTGCATTAAGCTCTATCCAATCCAACTATGACCTGCATAATGGCCAGGGCGGGACTAGGACAATATTTCAGGCTGGGAATTTAAATACCATGTCAGGCAACCACCCAATTAACGCAAAACGCCTAGAGTGAGTTGGGTTGATTTAAAATGGTAAAATAATAAAACAAAGGCTGTCCATGCACAAACTGTTTTTTTTTCTTTCCTCAACAAAATTAATATTTCTTTTACGCTGAAATACTTTACACTCAAAATGCATTATTCTATTTCTTCTACATGTTAAATCCAAAGCCAGTACATATAACAAACTGATTTTTACAGACAAAACCGGTTTTGGAGTGAGAATGAGAGTAATTCTGAAGTATCAGCCTGCCTGGTTTCTCTCACCACTAAATCCTTTTCTCCCATAAATTTCTAATCTCTCCTTACCTGTGTCATCTTCACTGTGGCTGGCCTCTGGTTTTAAATCTCCTGTTTGGCTCTGAGTGTTTTATTTTAATAAAGATATGAAAACGAGGAAAGCAAAAGCTATTTTACAGCTGTCAAATTCTGGGATAGAAATGCATATGATGAAATGTTACCGTTGGTGTTATACAGCATTAATTTGTCCAGAAATTTAACTTGTATCCTGTAGTTAATATTAGACCACGAAGTGAAACGGATCGTTTCTCTATAAACACTCCTATACCCTCCGCTATGCTCCAATACACTGCAGAGCCGGGAGTAGATCAAACTGAAACAAACAGTGCTAATGTAACCCAGGTTATAAGTGGGTGTATGAAAATTCCTACTTTACATTTAGTCACTGAACGCACCGAGAGAGAGAGCGTGGCTACGTGGAGCGGAGCGAGGATGTTTTTTTTTTCTCCTTGCGGTTGCGCAGAGGAAGAGCACACTTCTCCGGTGTTCTCTGCCAAGTGTTGAGAGAACTTGAACTCAGGGCTAGGGTGATGTCAGGGCCGCAGCCAAGTGTGAGTGGGGCTGAATCAAACATCAGTCACCATCTCGCCGATTCCCTCTGGTGAGTTAGCCATAAATGTCTTGAGTGTGTGTGCGTTTTAATGCGCTAGTGTTGAGTTGCACGCTAGATGTTATTGGAGTTGGCGCGCCATTTTGATGTTGGCAGTGATTCAGCAGTTTTCGATTAGCCGTCAGTTAACTACAGGAAAAAAAAAATAATAATTATTATTGAGAGTTGTGGGTGGCATTTTAGTTTTACATGTTACTGTTAGCGACTGTTATATTAGCCACTAAACAGCCGATTACCGCCCTAACATGGTGGATGCTAAGATTTATTTACTCTGTGTGTGTGTGTGTAATTACTGTTGTTCGTTAGCATTCATGTTCGAGTCACTGTTTGTGTGATTTGTGATTCATCTGTTTTTATTTTCCATATTTATCATTTGTTATGAGCGATTGTGAATAGTCATTGTTAATGGGAGAAATAATTATGGTTAATTATTTTTTTTTATTTTTCACATTATGTGTAGGCTGGGTTTCCAGATTTAATTTTGGTTCGAGGAATGTGTTTTGGTCTTCACTCATCGCCGATGAGTAGTATGATCTGCATCAGATGTGTCCGTTGAGTCTTTTCCGTTGGATGGGATATCCTCACGCAACTGCTTTCTTCACCTGTTCAACTACATCCTGGAAGTCGTGTGACATTCAAGGACGGTAGTAAGTAAAAAAACCAACGGGCCCCAACGACTCTTTCCTTGAGCTCAGGTAAACCCTATCCAAGTTATTATCTGGATGAAGGAAATTCACGAGGATGCACTTCTGAAAGAAAATCAAAGAAATGCTGGAAAGAAGGCTTACCCTTCCCATGTGCATCATCTGAGAAAAAAGAAAATTTAAGATTGATATGGGCACTGATGACACTGTGAATAGTTCAAGTTGGCTGCCTTAATTTTTTTTTTTTTTTCTGTTAATCTTCAAACTGTTTTATATTAAGATGTGTAAATAAACCTGTGTTATCTCTTAACCACGTGGTGTTGCTGTGGGTTGGAGACTCATGCTTTTAAATAAGCTCAGCTACGACTAATCAACTTTTAAGAAACTAGCTTCTGATAGTACTCTTAAATGATTTTGATTCCTTTGTAACTTCCCCAGAGAAGAATGTGTGATTTTTTTTGGGCCTAGATATTGTAGATGAACAGATACACTGGATGATAATAAGTAGCCCACTATCACTGGTCCTGATACCGGAGTGTTAAAACTCTGATCAGAGTACAGATGCGTTACAAAGTGGCGAGCCAGCCACGAGATTAGTAAAAAGAAAAAAGTAGCATTTTTCCAGCCCACAACATCCACTTTTCTAGTTTTTTTCTTTTATTGAACATGGACCTTTGCAATCGTTTTCATGTGGATGGCCAACGCTCACTTTATGTGACTGGCATTGAAGAGATATACGCAGATGAGGATATTTCTGATGTTTTTTCAGTTAATGGTAAAGTTTCACAGATAGTTCAGATCCCTGATGAACCAAACCAGCCAGAGGGTAGATTTTTGATAGAATATTCATCTGAACAAGCCATCTCCAAGATAAACCCCGATATTCTAGGCAACTTGCCGAGCCCCAATGATCCTGCTGTCTCTTGGTCTGTTAGAACCATCCGAGAGGTTGTGCAGGAGGATGTAAGCAAAGAGATAGCCCGTAGATACTTGGAAGAACTCAAAGCTGTTGGCAGCACAAGTAAAGCAGTTTTTTTGAGTGTTATTCAGAATGAGGTCCAGGAAATTCAGCACAACTCTAAGACCCTTGACCCAAGGCTGCAAACAGCTAAGGACGGTAAAGTTTCTTTTGTGATTGGTGATCAAGGTGAGTCTGCTGACCAGGCACAAGCCCATGGTGTACCTACCAGTGCTGGAGTAAACCCCATTAATATTGATCACAGTCTTGTTAACCCTCCTCAGATCTAGAAAGTAATTGTCGAGCATATTATCAGAAATGGGTCAGCTACTTCAGGGTCAACACAAACCAGGCTACACACTTTTTCTGGCCGCACTCCAAGACCTAGTGTTGAGGTAGATTATGATACCTGGCATACTCAAGTGGATCTCCTTCTCAGTGATTCTTCCCTTGATGATGCACAAAAGGTTAGGAAAATACTGGAAAGTCTACTTAGTCCAGCAGCAGATGTTGTGAAGCTGCTTGGTATGAGCTCCCCACCCACCGCTTATGTCAGTCAGCTTGAATCTGCTTTTGGTGTTGTAGAAGATGGGGAAGAGTTGTTTGCAACATTCCTCAGTTCCAATCAGAACAGCGGAGAAAAACATTCAGCATTCAGCAAACCCCACCACCATTCTCAGAACTGCTCCTCATGTTAAGAACAGAGGAAGACCGTAGATCTGCAAAGCTAGACAGGATGAAGAAACATCTTGGTACAACAAGAGTAGCTGCACACGCTCACTCTATATTTGATGTACCCTTTTATGATGATGAACCCACTCCAGCACCAAGTGCAAAACAGAACGAGCTGGTTAAATTTGAAAAGAGAATGAACGAACTTGCAAAGCAAGTAGAGAAACTGAGCCAAAGATCCAAGAACCCTTCTTTTGACAGTGAGCACAGTGCTGTACTTAAACAGAAACAGGATGAAACCGCTAAACTAGAAACCAAGATTGACGAGTTGTCTAAGCAGCTTAGGAATCTCACTCAAAACCAAAGACCCCTTCAAGGGAATGATAGTGGTGGTAAAGAATGCTCAACACCAAGAGGTAGTAGTACAAGGAGACCTGTTAGAGTTCCATCAATGCCAAGAGCGTGGTTTTGTTTCAGGTGTGGTGAAGATAACCATATTGCTACCCGTTGCCCAAATGAACCTAACCAGACTCTAGTTCGTCAAAAAAATGCAGAGTTAAAAGAAAAGCAAGACCGGTTCCAAGCTCAACAGGCCACTGAACCTTTTGCTTTAAACTTTTAGCAGCACCTGTAGTGGGACGTTCAGGAGCTGAAGCCAATAGCAGTCCCAATCCAGTTAGTGAAAACATCCGTGTTAAAAGTAGAACAAAGACCAAGACAGTAGCTCAGGATTTTGATTCTAATTCTCGGTTGCCTCCTGGTCTCATAGGTCCTCGCTGTGCAGCTTCTGTTCTCGTTGAAGATGTGCAATGTGAATCCATCATGGATAGTGGCTCTCAAGTCACTACGATGTCAGAATCTTTTCACAAAAACAACCTTTCACATCTCCCTATTCAGCCAATCCAAGCATTGATTGAGATTGAGGGAGCAGGTGGGCAGCATGTCCCCTAACTTGGTTATGTTGAGGTCCGCATCACCTTTCCTCAAAATATAACGGGTAAAGAGGAGGAGTTTGTCGTTTTGGCTCTTGTTGTGCCTGACTGCCGCTTTAACAGCACAACACCTCTTTTGATTGGCACCAATGCATTGTTAAGACTCCATGATAAGTTGTTTGATCGTGACGGTCCAGATTTCATCCACAGATTGTGTTCTAAGGGTGTAGTGTTGGTACTTAAGCACTTAACTCACATACAAGTTGGTGATAGCTACACATATCCAGTGAAGTTGCATGGGAAGGTGCCAGTCACCATTCCTGGCAAGCAAAAGGGCTTTGTCATGGGTAATGTGAGACTAAGAGAGAATGTCCCCAACTTAAATTTTGTCCTTGAGTCTCATGAACACCAAAAATTACCTGGTGGTCTGTTCCTTGAAACTGCCTTGATGGACATACCGTACAAGGCTAAGGGTAAGATTCCAGTTGTCCTACGGAACCTGAGTAGTCACAGTGTCACACTGCAACCGGGAAGCGTGGTTGCCCAGGTATGTGCAGCTCAGCATGTTTCTCCCTTGACACCTGATTCAAATGCACCTTATAATGGCAAGCCAGATGTTGAAAAACTCAAACTTTGTCTTAATGGGTCGCCCATTCCAGAAGAATGGAAGAAGCACATCATCACCAAGCTTGAATCCATCCCAGAAGTGTTTGCGGTTGATGATCTGTCTCATGGTCGCACCACTGTAGTGAAGCACCATATTCGGCTTAAAGATGACACACCCTTTAAGGAACGGCCAAGGCCCATCCACCCAAATGACAGAGAAGCTGTTAAACAGCATCTTAAAGAACTGCTTAATGCAGAGATAATCAGAGAATCAGAGAGCTCTTATGCATCCCCGATAGTTGTTGTGCGTAAAAAGGATGGTTCCATCAGGTTGTGCGTCGACTATCGGAAGTTAAATGCACGAACCATTAGGGATGCTTATGCCCTCCCAAACATCGAGGAGACTTTCACGGCCCTAAGTGGTGCCAAATGGTTCTCAGTCATGGACCTTAAATCTGGTTATTACCAGGTCGAAATGGCTGAAGAAGACAAATCCAAGACTGCTTTTGTGTGTCCTCTGGGGTTCTATGAATTTAATCGCATGCCCCAAGGTGTCACAAATGCTCCGAGTACATTTCAGCGCCTGATGGAAAAGTGCGTTGGAGATTTGAATCTGAGTGAAGTGCTTGTGTTTCTAGACGATGTGATTGTCTTTTCAGACACCTTGGAGGAACACGAGGTTAGGTTAATGAAGGTGTTGAACCGTTTGAAGGACTTTGGGTTGAAGTTGTCCCCAGAAAAATGTCACTTCTTTAGGCCTTCTGTAAAGTACTTGGGTCACGTAGTTGATGCCCAAGGGGTTCACAGAGATCCTGACAAGGTCTCTGCTTTAAAAACGTGGCCGCGTCCTTCAACCAGGAAAGAACTAAAATGCTTCTTGGGCTTTGCCGGTTATTACCGGAGATTTGTTGATCGATACTCCCAGATTGCAAAGCCTCTAAACAATCTTACGGCCGGTTATTACCCACCCAAAAAGAGAGGTAAAATATACCTCAGAGAGCAGTCCAGACCTCCTTCAAATGTTAACCTACCGTTTGGAGAAGAGTGGACACCTGAATGTTAAAAGGCATTCAGGACCCTCATTGGAAAGCTGACATCTGCACCTGTTCTTGCTTTTGCCAATCCTCAGTTACCGTATGTCCTGCACACTGATGCCAGTCGTGATGGTTTGGGTGCAGCGCTCTACCAAGAGCAGGACGGAAAACTGAGAGTAGTGGCTTATGCAAGCAGAGGACTTTCCAAGAGTGAGAGAAACTACCCTACTCACAAACTTGAATTCCTAGCTTTAAAGTGGGCAGTTTGTGAAAAGCTTAATGGTTACCTTTATGGCTCTAACTTTACAATTGTGACTGATAACAACCCCCTCACATACATACTAACATCTGCAAAGTTAGATGCAGCAGGCCATCGCTGGTTAGCCGCACTATCTACTTACCAGTTTACTATTAAGTACAGAGCTGGTTATGCCAACCGCGATGCAGACGGACTGTCCCGACGACCACAAGATCCTCCCTCTGAAGATGAAGCTTTCATCAAAGAAAGGGACAGAATTGATGACATGAAAAAACGTCTCCTAGATGTGAACAAAGAGATGAGTCATGAAGTGGTATCTGCTTTGTGCCAGCGCCATCTTGTGGTGACAAAGGATAAGCACTACTCAGACCCACAACAACTTTTAGTTGCAGAATCTCTTGTAGTTGATCCATCAGCAGTTACAGATTTATTTGGGGAAGACACATTACCATCTATGACAATTTCTGACTGGTACGAAGCTCAGAGATGTGACCCAGTTGTGTCACGTGTTATCCCCTTCCTCGAAAGAGCTCGGAAACCCAGTTTCAAAGAGACTCAATTTGAACCTCCTGATGTTCGGCTCCTTCTAAAAGAATGGAGAAGGCTTGAACTGAGAGACGGGGTATTGTACAGAAAATGGACAGATAAGGACAATTTAGTATGGCAGTTGGTCCTACCCCAGCAGTTCAGAGAGAGAGTACTGCGAGGAGTACACGATGAAGTTGGTCATCTTGGGTTTGAACGAGCGTTACATCTCGCTCGTGCCAGATTTTTCTGGCCAAAGATGGCAAAGTGGGTAGAAGAGAAGTGTAGGCAGTGTCCACGCTGTTTCAGGAGGAAGGCAATGCCTCAAAAGGCAGCACCTCTTGAGAACATTCTAACATCCTACCCTCTTGAACTTGTCTGTATGGACTATTTATCACTTGAGCCAGACAACAGAGATACCCGAAATATATTGGTAATCACTGACCACTTCACAAAATTTGCTATGGCAGTGCCAACTAAAGACCAGAAGTCAAGGACCGTTGCAAAAGCGCTGTGGGAGAACTTTATAGTTCATTATGGGTTCCCCAGTCGCATACTTAGTGACCAGGGAAGGGATTTTGAATCCCAGACGATCAAAGAGTTGTGTGCGTTGATGGGTACAGTCAAAATCCGTACCACTCCTTATCACCCTCGCGGAAACCCCGTGGAACGGTTTAATCGAACGCTCCTGGGCATGTTAGGTACTTTGGAAGATAAGGATAAATACCACTGGAGGGACTTTGTCAAACCACTAGTTAATGCATACAATTGCACGAGGAATGACACAACTGGTTTCTCTCCTTATGAACTAATGTTTGGCAGACAACCCCGATTACCCATTGACCTAGTCTTAGGTATCCAACCAGAAACGGCCAACCACAAGTCTCACTCAGAGTATGTGAAAAACCTTCGCCAATGCGTGGAAGAAAGCTACGCTCTAGCTGCAAAAAACTCCCACAAATCTGGAGAAAGAAATAAAACAAGGTTTGACAGGAAGGTAAGAGTAGCAGAACTGTGTGCGGGAGACAGGGTTTTGGTTAGAAACGTAAGCATTAGGGGTAAACACAAACTCTCAGACAGATGGGAACAAAGAGTCCACATTGTGATTAAACGAGTGAGCGATGGTCCCGTCTATGAAGTAAGACCTGAGTCAGGGGACGGACCACACCGCACCTTACATAGGGATCTCCTTCTACCATGTGGGTTCTTACCTGTGGAGGAGATGTCAGAACACAGACCTCAAGAGACTCATAGGAGGAAAAGCATGAGAGACAGAACCAAAACAGGAGTACAGATTCCTGATGAACTTGGTGGTCAGGAAAGTGAGGAGTGCAGTGATGAGGATGAAGGGTATCCAAATTTTGTGGTTCCAGAAGTGATAACCAGAGGTCCCTTTATTCAGACTGAAAGGCAGCTTGCTGCACCTCAGTTACCTACTGGTAAGGTTTATCCTGATCCACCCACTGCAGATTCGCAAGGGAAGTCACATGCACAGGAAACACCATACCGCTGTTCTCCACCTGATCCTCCAACAAACTCAGAAGGTGTTGGAGTAGTCACATACCCAGATGATCACCCTGAGTTTGTTATCATTGATATCCCTGAACAGACTGAACCTGATCAGGATCAAGACAGCATTAATACCACGGAACAAAATCCCAATCCAGGATCAGAGGCAGTGGAATTGCTGCGTTCTGGGAGAGAGAGACGCCAGGCTCGTAAATTAACTTATGATGAGTTAGGTGAACCTTTAATTCTGGCCCTAAGTGCACTTTTGTTAGAGCTCCGTAAACAGATTATTTCAGAACACCATCCTTCACCCACCTGTTACATGAAGTCGCATGAAGGGACTCATGCATTTTAGAGGGGGAGAATGTAACCCAGGTTATAAGTGGGTGTATGAAAATTCCTACTTTACATTTAGTCACTGAACGCACCGAGAGAGAGAGCGTGGCTACGTGCAGCGGAGGAGAAGTTTTTTTTTTCTCCTTGCGGTGCAGAGGAAGAGCACACTTCTCCGGTGTTCTCTGCCAAGTTGAGAGAACTTGAACTCAGGGCCGCAGCCAAGTGTGAGTGGGGCTGAATCAAACATCAGTCACCATCTCGCCGATTCCCTCTGGTGAGTTAGCCCTTAAATGTCTTGAGTGTGTGTGCCGTTTTAATGCGCTAGTGTGAGTTAGCCGCTAGATGTAATGAGTGCGCGCCATTTTGATGTGGCAGTGATTCAGCAGTTTTCGATTAACCGTCAGTTAACTACAGAAAAAAAATAATTATAATAATATTGAGAGTGTGGGTGCATTTTAGTTGTTGGTTGACGAATATAAGCTGTTATATTAGCCACTAAACAGCCGATTACCGCCCTAACATGGTGGATGCTAAGATTTATTTACTCTGTGTGTGTGTGTGTAATTACTGTTGTTCGTTAGCATTCATGTTCGAGTCACTGTTTGTGTGATTTGTGATTCATCTGTTTTTATTTTCCATATTTATCATTTGTTATGAGCGATTGTGAATAGTCATTGTTAATGGGAGAAATAATAATGGTTAATTATTTTTTTGCACATTATGTGTAGGCTGGGTTTCCAGATTTAATTTTGGTTCGAGAGAAATGTGTTGGTCTTCACTCTCGCTCGATGAGAGATGATCTGCATCCTTCTGCATCAGTTGTGTCGTTCTTTCTGTGTCTCGGAGGGATTCATCACTCACACAGGCTTTTCTTCACCTGCTTCAACTACACATCATGGAAGTCGGTGACATTCAAGGCGGTAGGAAGGAAAAAAACAATGGGCCCCAACGGACTCTTTCCTTGAGCTTCAGAGTATACCCTATCCAGTCTTTTATCTGGATGAAGGAATTCACAGGATGCACTTCTGTAAGGAACTCAAAGAAATGCTAGGAAGAAGGATTACCCTTCCTAATATGCCCTCTTTGAGAAAAAAGAAATTTAAGATAGAAATGGGCACTAAAACACTGTGAATGTTCAAGTTGATGCCTTATTTTTTCCTGTTATCTTCAAACTGTTTTATATTAAGATGTGTAAATAAACCTGTGTTATCTCTTAACCACGTGGTGTTGCTGTGGGTTGGAGACTCATGCTTTTAAATAACTAAGCTTCATCACAAACATCCATCCATCCATCCATCCATCTTCTTAACCGCTTATCCAATTCAGGGTCACGGGGCAGCTGGAGCCTATCCCAGCAATTATCAGGCGTTAGGCAGGGTACACCCTGAACAGGACGCCAGTCTGTTGCAGGGCCAACACAGAGAGACAGACAACCATTCACACTCACATTCATTCCTACGGACAATTTACAATGATCATTTCACCTATCATGCATGTTTTTGGACTGTGGGAGGAAGCCGGAGTACCCGGAGAGAACCCACGCATGCACGGGGAGAACAGTGCTAAGCTTCATCACAAACAGTAATCTCACAAATAATTTGAAAAGCAAAGACTACCAAAATGAAACTCTGTTATATAAAGGGCTCAGACGTTTGGTTTATTATTTTTTTCTAAAAAAAACGGAGTCAATAAAGCCTATTTCATTTGCTAAATCTGCATGTTTTAGATAGAGCCCAAACCAACACAGCTGCGTCCACTAAGCAAATCTTTTTAGCCCAGTATATAAAATGCCATGGATGTTGATTGCACCCGTTTACTGAACATTCTGAGATGCTACAGATCAATTAATTAACCACACAATGCTGTTATAAGATTACATAAACTGCTTGATAAATGTCTAACCCACATTAGCATTAGCATGTAACCACTTACTTCTCTGTCCATCAGGCGTCTTTGTTCTTTGATCCAGCTGCTGTTCTTTAGGAATGTAAAATAAAATCCTGGAATCCATGGAGCCAAACAGGCATTTCCACAGTGAATGTAAAAAAATCCAACAAATAAAGTGTTTTAAGCTGCCAAAAACCAAAGCTGCCATTTGCTGCCAGAAGGACGAGCACGTGTTTGAAAATCTGCCAGGGGTAAGCCGTTCTGCCTGCAGGGGCGGTGCAGACACCTCTAGCACTCAACTTTCAACCAGTGATGTCACTAGTTGAACACTTAGTCGTTTTCAAGGAGAGGGAGGGGCAGTTGCTCAGAGAGCAGAATTCAGGAGGATTACTCAGACATGTGTGAATAAAACTAAAAACAAATCTGGTGGGGTTTTTTATGAGAAAATTACATTACCACATGGCTGAAAACTTCAAAAACTTGATTTTGCATGATATAGGCCATTTAAGTAGAATTAGGATGAGTAGCAGCAAAATTACTGCGATAATTAGCCTCAATTCCCTTTTGTGCCAAATATATCTTTTCTCTGACACTTAGATTCTCTCTTTACCTGTGCAGACCCTCCTGATCCCACCTACTGCTCTCTTTTTTATATATTTCTTTCAAATATGTGGACAGCAATAGTGAGCACAAATTCTGCACATGAAAAAAAGAGGGTTAGGATTATTCCCTGCATGAACTGGGATGTAGAACAGGTAACATTAGTATTTAGCTTGATATGTATTAAGTATCATTTAGCTATATTATCTACATGTAACAACATAACTCAACTTACAAAGTATGTGTTAAAATTGTGAAATGTTTTTCCCTTTTGCTGGATCGGTTGTTGAAAAAGCTCTGCTGATAGGCAGCACCAGTCTGCTTCCCACTTTGTATACCCTTAAGGTGTGTTTAAAAACAGTCGGAAAAATAAGTTGCCACAAATTAATGGATTAAACGGTTGAAAAAAAGACCAGGGGATAGAGGGCACTGACACACAAAGTGCGGAAGACATCCACTAGTACCCTGCATCTGTTACACCAATGTCCAGTACAGTAAATGCCACAATGAGCCACAGGATGGATTGTTTATTTAAAAACAAATCAAGCACCACTCAAAGGGACCATCTGCAATTATGGACCAGTGGCCAGGCCACCAGGAAATATTCTGCCTCTCCTGACGCTCAATCCGCATCTGGTAACAGTCACTGCTGAAGTCAAGAATTTCCACATAAGACCATGGGAACTAGGGGTGTGGAGGATGCTGCAGTCCCCTCCTTTTGAATAGCAGTGAATTACAAAAACTGAGAGGCAGAAGGAAATACTGGATTTCTTATTAATTAAAAAAAATAATAACAATTATGTGAGAATTCAACAGAAATGATGGCTTTGATGTTACTCTGAAAGCTGAATCCCTTGCAAGCACTTGCAGCATGCACTCCTTTATCGGAGGTCCAACTGCACCAGTCTGCTCCAAAGACTCCATAATCGTTGGATATGCTGTCAGCAACTGGATAAAGAGATCTATTGCTTATGGTGCCTTGTTGGCCATCGATGTTTTCATGGGAATCTTTTCTTGAATTTTTTTTTCATACAATATGGTACTTGGTGTGTAAATGCTTGCATGTCTGTATCAGTGGTCAGGGGTGCATATATATATATATATATATATATATATATATATATATATATATATATATACATATATACATATATATTTAGGCCTCTACCAGAGGCCTGGGAGCTTGAGGGTCCTGGGCAGTATCTTTGCCGTTCCAAGTACTGCACTTTTCTGGACTGAGATGTCTGATGTTCTTCCAGGGATCTGCCAGAGCCATTTCTCCAGTTTGGGCCCAATTTGCTCCGATTACCTCTAGTACTACTGTCACCTTCATCTTCTCTAGCTCCTCTCTGAGCCCTCTGTATTTCTCAAGTTCTCAACCAGGCGAAATGAAGGAGATATATATATATATATATATATATATATGTGTGTGTGTGTGCGTGTGTGTGACTGATCACAGAACCCCCTAGGTAAAATATTTTCCCGTGGCCTTGTCTCACCAGCACGATGCTCCCACCACAGTGTGTCACTGAGGAGATGGTGTCCATCTGGGGTCATGTTCGGTATTAGTTTTTTTGCGGGGTTTTCCCATCAGACTCTTGTTTATTTAGGCCAAAAAGTTTTTGTTTTGGTTACATTTATTCTACCAAATGTTATTTGCTTACATAGCTTGTGGATAACTGAAAATAGCACTGTCATGACAATAATTCTTTTGAACCATATGTAGAGCACCACTGGGGAGAACTGCTGTAGAATTATGAAGGTTTTATTGAAAACAATGAAAATATGGAGATTAATGGCATGGTAACAGAGGACACTGTGCAAGGGAATGCAGAACAGCTGAACAGCAGGGGAGAAAACCAGAGGCGAGATAAAATCCTGATGTTGATGTATTTTGTTGGTATGAGTTCAAGTGAGGCTTACTCTGTAGATGGTTGAATGAACACCAGGGAGAGAAGCCAATGATGTGGAGGCTTCCTTCTGAGTTCTTGGAGATGAGTAGATGATTGGGGTTCAGGAGGAGTGAGAAGGCAGAGCATGGAGGTGGAACATGGATCCAGAAAAACTTGAAGATTGAAGGCAGCCAGACTTGGTTTGAAGACCAGAGCTTACAAAGAAGCTGGAAAACAGGTCACGAGGAGTTTCTTTCAACAAGAAACAGAGAGTTAATTAAGCTGATCACGAAGAACACACATGATAATGCAGTAGACACACAGAGAATTTTAGGCTTTTACTATACGGCTTTAGAACACCCTGGCACCGAAGATCTGCCAGCCAGCTCCATAAATCTTCAGCTGGTGATGAGCCACCCCTATGCAGGTGCAGCAGGCAGGCTCTATCCTCTGCTTGATTGGAAGGTCCAAAACTCAGCCAGATTTTCTGGTGGAACTCTCCAAGACAAAGCAAGGCTAGACAATTTTATTTGTATAGCACACTTTCAACACAAGGCAATTCAAGGTGCTTTACAGGATTCGGTGGCGAAGAAGCCAAACGTAGCATTTTGGTTTAAAAACAACAATTTAGGAAAAGCAAGGACCGATAAAACACAAGAATCAATTAAAGAAAAGATTAAGCATTTGATTAAAAACATTTTTTTAAGCATAAAAGAAAATTTGTCAAAAATCAATATCACTCAAAAGCATCTCTAAACAGTAGAGTTTTAATTTTTGATTTGAAAGAACGATTCAGCAGGTTTGCAGTCATCAGGAAGTTTATTCCAGGGGCATAGACGCTGAAAGCTGATTCTCCATGTTTGGTTCTAATTCTAGGGATGTTCTGTAAACTATAGTTTGAGGATCTGAATTGTCTGCTGTGTTAGAATAATGACAGCAGGTCTTCAACATACCTTGGTGCTAAACCATTCAATGATTTATAAACTACTATGAGTATTTTGAAGTCTCTTCTCGGAGCTACAGGGAGCCAGTGTAAGGACTTTAGAACTGGGTGGCAGCAGCAGCGTTCTGTATCAGCTGCAGCTGTCTGATTTACTTTTTGGGTAGACCTGTGAGGATACTGTTGCAGTAATCAATCTGACTAAAGATGAATGCATGGATGACACAAGGTCCTTTTGTGAAATTAGTTCTTTAATCCTAGAAATTTTCTTCAGATGATAGAAGGCTGACCTTGTTATTGCCTTTATGTGACCTTGGAGGTTAAAGTCTGAGTCCCTTATTACACCCAGAGTAGATAATAGTCATCTGAAAACTTAATTAGCTTGACAGACCGGTGGTTGGATGTGCAGAAGTTGGTGTACAGAGAGAAGAGCAGTAAGAAATCTATAAACAAAACAATATGGAAGCAAACAATACACTATCTGTAAAAAGGAGGGAAACCTTCTGTAGTGAGATAAGGATTCCTAATACACATTAAACTCTATGTGAATTGGAGTTCAGCTGCTCAATATGAATCGTATGAAAAGCAAAATTCTGGTTGGACCGCAATAGAGCACTTCATGAAGCAAAAACAATGACGAAAGCTTTCCTTAACTTTTTGACATTTGTTTGAGTGGGAAATAGATTTTGTTCTAAGAACTGCAACCTTATCTGGATCTGAGAGCAAAAAGAAATGCATCTGGTTTGAGCATTCAATCCTGACATAAGGTGTTGTGATAAACTGCATGGTTGTAAATGTAATCCGATCGGAGACATCTGTTGTGTTTACAGGGTACAACAGGACAAATGAGGGAAAGAAGAGCAAAATCTCTGCTGCTGAATGAGCTTTGTTAACTGCTGACCGCAAGATTAAATCAACGTGCTGCAGTGAGAGCCAAGAGAGCTCGCCACTCTGTCAGCATGGCTAAAGTGTTTGACAGATGCCCTAATGACGATACCCACCACATTACTGCTCACCGGCCGTGATGACAGTTCGAATCAGCTCTGCGATAAGTCTCACAGGTAAATATATTGTTTTGTAAAAACATTATATAACTTTATTTAAAAATAGTTGGAATGACATAAGAAAGCAGAGAGGGATGCGGTAATTTCCTTCTTAGATCAGTGGCTTGGGACTGATTGCTGGTAGATGATAGAGAGAAACTTTAAGAAAGAAAACCAGTCACAATGATGATTCAGCGACGAGTTAAAGCCGAGCAGGAGGTGTGTGGCCGCAGAGCTGAAAGCGACAAAACCAACAGGGAGGAGACTTCAAAATGAAAATAGAGAGAAAGGGCCTGGATTTGTTTCCAGCTGAGGACATAAGATGAAAAAAAAATGCAACTGGTTGTGTGAGAATAAATATTCTAAAACAGCAGAGGCGCTGTAATATAACAAAAAAACACTTGCAGGCTGCTGAGACACCAACAGGATAACTTTACACTAAGGTCTTAGCTGAATCATTTCCCTCTGCTGATCTCTGATTGTCCCCCAGGGTCACAGAGGGAAACCTGTTTCAGAGTTATAGGAAAACCCTTTGGACTGCTTTGGAGTCCTTATGAAGTAAAAACCTGCGAAAACATCAGCACATTAATGAAAAAGATTTAAGAATCAAAGTCTTTATTGTCATTGCAGAGATAGGTATGCGACAAAATTGTTTGTAGCACTCAAAGGATGCACGTAAAAACAGATACAAATATATACAATATAATATATAAATAACAAACATCAGTCGCAGTTAGCTGACTATGGGGCTTATTTGTGTCAGAGATGGGAATTTAATGTTCTATGGCCCATGAGAAGAAGATGTTTTTTAATCTGCTTGTCCTGCTGCTCAGACTCCTGTTTTACCTCCCTGAAGGCAGCAGGTTGAACAGGTGGTGACCTGGATGTTGGTGTTATGCCATTATGTTTGCTGCTCTGATCATGCGATGGTGTCTAGGGTGGACAGAGCGCAGCCGATTGTCTTTTCACCTGATTTAATCACCTTCTACAGTCTCTTCTTGTCAGCAGCAGTCTAGCCCATGTATGTCAGCAGCAGTCTAGCCCATGTACCGCACAGTGATGGAGAAAGCCAGCACACTCTCAATTGTGGTGTGATAGTAGGAGACCAGCAGCCTCTCCTCCAATCTGTTTCTCCTGAGGAATCTCAGGAAGTGGAGACTCTGCTTGGCTTTCTTGACCACTTTGTTGGTGTTGGTTGTCCATTTGAGGTCCTTAGAGATGTAGGTTCTGAGGAATTTGAATGAGGAAGCCCTCTCCAGGCAGGTGAGAGGGAGAGAGGGAATCTTTGATGTTATATGTTATGAGCTTTTCAAAGCATTTCATAACCACTGGAGTTAGTGCAATGGGTCTAAAATCACTGAGGTTATTGGTGTTTGATTTTTTTAGAGCTAGGGAGGATGATGGCTGACTTGAGGTATGGAGGGGCAGTACAGTGTAGCAGGGAGATGTTACAGATCTGTGTGAAGATAGCAGAGAGCTGGTTGGTGCAGGTTTTGAGCACTTTACCACACACTCACACAAAAATCAAACCTGAAATTACTTTAAAATGTTTTATAACTGTTAAAATACTTGGTTTCTTAGTATGCAAATATGGACTCACATACTAAGTAACCAAGTATCTCAACACTTACTCAAAGCAATTATGTGGAACCACTTCTCATAACATTTTTTAGTAAATCTGAGGTTTTCTTTCTTTGAGTGTAAAGAGTGAGTTGAGTTTGCATTCTGTGGGTTTTTATGTGGGACTGTGCTTCCACAAACCTGGCAAAGAAGAGGTTTAACTCCTCTACCAGTGGTGTATTTGCTCCCTAACCAATTTTATTATTTTTTCTCCCTTTGTTTCAGAATATCAAACAAATTGTAATAACAAAGAATGTGGTTCTAAGAAGATTATTTTATATATTCATCATCCAAACCAACCTGGTATTGTGTGAAAATATAAATACCACCCTTTCATCAATGAACAAATACATTACCAAACAATATCATAGATATCTATCAGTCTGTTTGAGGTTACAAAGCCATTTCTAAGACCTGTTGACCCCAGTGAACCACTTTGAGAAGAAGTACCGTATCCCAAAATGGAGAAAAAATGGAAAATTGATGAACCTTCATAAGAGTGGGTGAACTACCAAAAGTATTCTTACTTCCGAGAGCACGTTGGCGACCCAACCAAAAGGTCACAAAAAGCCCAGAACAACATCTAAATCACTAAAGACCTCACTTTCCTCAGTTAAGGTCCAGGTTCATCATTCAATAATAAATATGAGACAGAGAAAAAAGGGCATCCAGATGAGAATTTTAAGTTCCAAAGAAGGTCATGAGTTCAAGAGTTTTCAGAAAATATTAAGCTGGTATATAATTGAACCATGTTCCATGACAACCATGAATTCTACTCTTGACAGGTAAATCCTGAAAAAAAATGTCCTGCCATTATCTTGGACTGAATGAAAAGATTGTAAACAAAGTTACTAAGAAACATTACTATTGTCTTGTTAAGCACACACACTGCTTTTTCTCTGAAGACGTGACGTCTTGTCAACTGCTGCCCTGTCCTTTCATAATAAATGTTCATTTCAAGGGTAACATGAATAATTATATATATTTGTTAAGTGTTGTAGCACTTTTGATGGCTTAAAACTGATTTGTAGGGCATCTCTAAACTAAAACTGGACTAAATACTGGAAGCAGAGGGATGCTGCTTCAGTATCAGGAAATGTGATATTTGTTCCTTTTTTTTCACATTATTCCTTAATGTTCAAACAAAACTCAGCAGCACCAGAAAAAGTCTACAATAAACCAAGCTAATAATTATTCTTTACAGATGGTGATAAAAATAAAAAAAATCACAAGCCATCCATACACATCACTGTGCTGGCAACACAGGTCAAATTCTCCCAAAAACAGCATTTTCCATAAATGGTAAGGAGGATGGTTTTTAATATCTAATAAAAAACGAGACTAAGAAAGTGTTTTTGATGGCGTTATTTTTTTGGAATCTTGTACAAATTTTAGACATATGCTCACTTGATTTGGTTTCTGTGTAATCACTTTGTTTTGTGGTTGAAAGAATGGCTGGAAAAATGCCTTTATGTCCAAACACTCGTGTTGTGTAGGAGAACAATGTTCCAAAGTTCACCAACAACATGTCCACCTGTAAATGGCTGAAAAATTTAAAAAAGAATTTAAAGTTCTGAAGTGGCCCAGTTAAAGTCTATAAAACCAATTACAATTCTGTGGCCCGTCCTTAAACCAGTCGTGTCCAAAGTCAGTCCCCAAAAGATGAAATGCTAAATATTGTAGTTATTTCCTTGATTTAAGACACTGGATTGAATAATGGCTTATTAGCAGGTCTCTGCAGAGGTTTGCCATGGTGAGTTAGTTAAACCAATAGAATCAGCTGAGTTGGAACAGAAACACATCTGGCAGGACACGAGCCCTTTAGGACTGAAGTTGGACAATCATGCCGTAAACTGTCCACTTATGCATGAAAAACTTTTGATGTGGTAAAATTATGAACATCTATAGCAAAGTGTGAACCAAATGTTGCTGCCTAAGTCGTGTCAACTAGCATAGAGGATTGAGGGGATGATCACTTTATCATGTATACTCTGGTTACTTTGGACAGCGTTTATAATTTTAAAACTGATAACTGGTATCTGTTTACTCAGGTCATCTTGTTTGATGATCAGACAAACAAAGAGCAGATAACAGAAAAAAACTTTTTGAGGGAACAAATACTTCTCAAAAGTTTTACAAAGTTTAAAAATCCTCAATTTTACTTGGAGGTGCTTGATGCTGTCAGCAAATTTTTCAATCATCCTGTTCGGCAAGTTAAAATATTCCTAAAGTTCCCCAGTGGGAAAAAGCCTTTTCTCTACTTTTTCCAAAAAGTCAAGAACTCCCCTTTCGAATGTTTTATGGTTTTTACCACTCTCTGCACTGTTGTCACAAAGAAAGAAAGCCAGAGGGATGCAGACACTGCAGAAATCCCCTACCTCTAACAGGCATCTCAAAAACTTAAACTTGGAAATCCTTTTTCTGTATTGTCTTGAATGGGCAAACCTTTAGGACTTCTCTTCCTTATTCCGCCGAAATGAAACTCACACAGATTTTTACACAGAGGTAACTTAAATGTTCTTAGAATCATCCATTCAAAATACCATTTGGTATGTGTGGGTTAAATAGAGTGGAAAAATCTGTGTGAGGTTTCATTTCGGCGGAATAAGGAAGATAAGTCCTAAAGGTTCCATTCAGACAATACAGAAAAAGGATTTCCAAGTTTTAAGTTTTAGAGATGCTGTTAGAGGTAGGGAATTCTGCAGTGTCTGCATCCCTCTGGCTTCTTTCTTGTGACAGACAGTGCAGAGAGTGGTAAAAACCATGAAAACAAACATTCGAAAGTGAGTCTTGACTTTTGAGAAAAAGCCTCTTTTCTCTACTTTTTCCAAAAGTCTTGAACTCCCCTTCGAATGTTGTTAGGGTTTTTACCACTCTCTGCACTGTTGTCACAAAGAAAGAAAGCCAGAGGGATGCAGACACTGCAGAAATTTTCCCTACCTCTAACAGGCATCTCAAAAACTTAAACTTGAATTCCTTTTCTGTATTGTCTTGAATGGAACCTTTAGGACTTATCTTCCTTATTCCGCCGAAATGAAACTGCACACAGATTTTTTCCACTCTATTTAACCCACACATACCAAATGGTATTTTGAATGGATGATTCTAAGAACATTTAAGTTACCTCTGTGTAAAAATCTGTGTGAGTTTCATTTCGGCGGAATAAGGAAGAGAAGTCCTAAAGGTTTGCCCATTCAAGACAATACAGAAAAAGGATTTCCAAGTTTAAGTTTTTGAGATGCCTGTTAGAGGTAGGGGATTTCTGCAGTGTCTGCATCCCTCTGGCTTTCTTTCTTTGTGACAACAGTGCAGAGAGTGGTAAAAACCATAAAACATTCGAAAGGGGAGTTCTTGACTTTTTGGAAAAAGTAGAGAAAAGGCTTTTTCCCACTGGGGAACTTTAGGAATATTTTAACTTGCCGAACAGGATGATTGAAAAATTTGCTGACAGCATCAAGCACCTCCAAGTAAAATTGAGGATTTTTAAACTTTGTAAAACTTTTGAGAAGTATTTGTTCCCTCAAAAAGTTTTTTTCTGTTATCTGCTCTTTGTGAACGTCAGGTCATCTTGTTTGATGATCAGACAAACAAAGAGCAGATAACAGAAAAAAACTTTTTGAGGGAACAAATACTTCTCAAAAGTTTTACAAAGTATAAAAATCCTCAATTTTACTTGCAGGTGCTTGATGCTGTCAGCAAATTTTTCAATCATCCTGTTCGGCAAGTTAAAATATTCCTAAAGTTCCCCAGTGGGAAAAAGCCTTTTCTCTACTTTTTCCAAAAAGTCAAGAACTCCCCTTTCGAATGTTTTATGGTTTTTACCACTCTCTGCACTGTTGTCACAAAGAAAGAAAGCCAGAGGGATGCAGACACTGCAGAAATCCCCTACCTCTAACAGGCATCTCAAAAACTTAAACTTGGAAATCCTTTTTCTGTATTGTCTTGAATGGGCAAACCTTTAGGACTTCTCTTCCTTATTCCGCCGAAATGAAACTCACACAGATTTTTACACAGAGGTAACTTAAATGTTCTTAGAATCATCCATTCAAAATACCATTTGGTATGTGTGGGTTAAATAGAGTGGAAAAACCAATCTGGGCAGAAATCTCTGAAACTAATCAAGAAAAAAGATTGATAAAAAAAAAGCTGTTTATCTCAGTTAAAACGTCCCTTCTTAAAACGTCCCTTCTTCTAATTATCTTCAACAATAGTATGTGTAGGTAAAGCCCAGGTAAAGAAAAGCATTTATGACACAGCTCTTTGGAAGTTATTTCAATATAGAGAACAACTGTCACTGTCACACTTTGTTAAAATAAAAAATAAACTAATCTTATGTTTATGTCAAAAGAAGGCTCTCGTGATTTTAGAATGCATTGTCAATTTAACAAACTACACGCTTTTCCACCACCAGAACTTCAGGGTAATTTAACCGGATCTTCTTCTAATGAAGTAATCTGTTGTTCTTCTCAGCCGCCATATTTCCATACAAAATTGGCTCTTTAAAGAAACAAAGGCATCCGCATATCACAACTATTTCAGCAGCAAATGGCATCAGTGATCATTCACCCAGAGCAGCAGAAATAACAAGAGAACGACTTGGAAGAAGCATGGCTTGTTGCTACATTTCTGTTTGCTGTTTTAAATTGCTGAGCAACTTAATCGGGCAATTCTGAGTACATATCTCCATACAGGAATTCCATTGGTTCCTAAAATGGTCCTGAAATGATCCTGTCAGCCCAGCCTGATGAAGTGGAGACACAAGCATATCTGGAAAGTCTGGTCAAATTACCCTTAAATTCGGATAGTGGAAACGTGCCTCTTGTCATAGACTCAGATCAGAGCTTTGTGATGGTCCTACCACAGTTTTCAACTACATTGGTGGTAAGGTGTATGGAGATATTGCTCTAATATGTCCGCACAATGTTGCTTTAATATAACCATATAATGTTCCTTCCTGACAATGACATCTGTTGTTTTTTTTGTGTGTTTTTTTTAATGTGTCTTGTCTGGCAGTGTGATACTCAGAATTGCTGAGTACCAAGAACACATCCAACAGATATACAGATATTATAGATTTTGCTATAGTGCTCCACTTGATATATATGTGTGAAAAATCTTTAATAAAGATTGCTGTGGGTTTAATTTCTTGAAGTTATGGACATGGAAATGGAAAAAACAAGAGAGAAGAGATAAAGAAGAGAGACAGGAAAGGAAGAAGTGTAAATTGATACAAAAGAGGAAGGGGAACAAGGAGAACACAAAAAAACATCCCCGTCCACCACATACACTGCACTGCAGAGTAGGGATGGGTATCGTTTGGGTTTTATCCAATACCGGTGCCAAACCGGTACGTTGAAACGGTGCCGGTGCTTAAACGGTGGTTGAACTGGTGCTTGAAATGGTGCCTAAAGAATGTAAAACATACAAACATGGTCCAAATACCCTCTTATTTTTTTCTTTTTTTTAGTAGGTCTGTCAAATAATATTACAAATCTTTAATCTAATTAATCACAGTAGCTGTGAATCAATCACCATTGCTAAATATGAACCCAAAAAAATACTAACTAGAACTTTCTGTGTAAATAAAGGGCCAAATCTAGATGCAGTTGCTCTTAAAAAAATAAAGGAGTCACATTCACAATTTATTTGTGGTCCCATATGAATAATAACAAATAGAGGCAGAACTAAGCCAAGTATATAAATAAACATAACATTTGGATGTCAGTAATCTGGGATAAATATCACATAAATAAAATGTAATATAGACTTAGTAATCAAATAACACAATTGATCATTTTCCAAAATTAAACAGCAGATTCTTCAGTTCAACACAACAGGAAATAAATGCTCTTATTGTGAAGATGGACACAGCTGTTTCCGCTAATATTTTAGCACTAACTTAAGTCCGAAAACATCACCTTAACTGAATTTCGTTTTTCAACGCAGCGGTATCTCACTATGAAATGTACCGAAACTATACAGTGAGCCAACATGCATAAATATAATTAAATACGAAGCATTTAAACTTTAAGCACCGCACAGCCCAAAACTCTGACTGCACTGCACACACAGCAAACACTGAAACACACACACCGGAGCTGATATCCGAAGCTGACGGATAATTTCCACAGACAACTTATAAACTTATATCATGACAAAGCAAATACGCCAATAATAATATACTTCCATGTCATTTAGGAACACAAACACATATCCGCAACAATCCGTAGTTTGGCTGGTTAGGAGGGAGAGCTGATGTGGTGCGGGCTGAATTATAAACAGGGCGCTGTTCTTTGTATGCGTTCAATGTGTAAAACAAACACACAAACACACACAAATAAAGTTAAATCTAGGAATTAATCCACCCGCGTCGGTACGTTAATTTCCACAGCCCTTATTTTTAGCAGTTTTTTTGCACAGAGATAGCCATGTTTACCTTATTGCTCTTGACTGATGGCACGTGTTTGACATCTCAGGGGGGAAAAAGGACCGAAATAAGGCACCGAAATGTGCGTTGCTTTTCGGTCTGGTTACTACCGTTCATTTCGGAACCGGTGCCGTAATGGCACCTGACATCCCTACTGCAGAGAGGTGGAAAACAGAACAACCAATAAAACGGAGCAACATTAACAAAACAAATAATATGAACTAAGAACTACACATTTACAACAAAAAAAAACGTCCATATAAATACAATAACGTCACTGAATAGCACTTGACTACAATTACCTATTGATGATAACCTCAACCCCAGAATATATCTGTAGATACCGATGTCCTACCAGATACTATGTGCGTGTGTGAGCATGCTAGTGCATATAAGGTTTCACCATACGAGTGTTTGATAGCTGGTGTGAGGAGCCGTCAATCCATCCTATAGGAATCGACGCAGACATGAAGGAGGTCGGGGATACAGACGTCCATAGGGCCCCAGAGCCTAGGACCCCCACACAGACTAATGCAGGGCTGACTGCACCCCCTAAAAAAGACTAATATAGACTTAGTAATCAAATGTCACAATTTACCATTTTCCAAAAGTAAACACAGTAGATTCTCAAGTTCATCAGAACAGGAAATAAATGTTCTTATTGTGCAGATATACACAGCGACTTCTGCTAATAGTTAATTTAAGTCAGAAAACATCACTTTCACAAAATAATTTCGTATTTTTAATGCAGCGGTATCTCACTATGAAATGTACTGAAGCTATACAGTGAGCCAACATGCATAAATTAACATAAATATAGAGCATTTGAACTCTGTATTGAACACAACGTAAACTCTGCACCGCACACACCTTAGCTGACGTCCGAAGCAGACGTTATTCCATAGACAACATATGAACTTATCATATCACCACAAAGCCAATACGCCAATAATAATGTACTCACATGTCATGTAGGATCACAAACACATGCTGCTGCACAACAATCCGCAGTCTAGCTGGTTAGGAAGGAGAGCTGATGTGTTGGGGGCTGAATTAAAAACAGGGCAGTGTTGTAGCCTATGCGTTAATTGCATTCAAAAAATAGTTAATTCTCTGACTTAATCGACCCGTGTTAGGGCATTAATTTCAACAGCCCTAACTTTTAGCAGGTTTTTTTGCACAAAGATAGCCATGTTTACCTTTTCTGGTGACATAGGGAATGACTCTTGGCTGATGGCATGCCCAGAATCCACAGTACTTGACATCTCCGGGGGGAAAAAGAACCGAAATAAAGCACAGAAAAATGCGCTGCTTTTCGGTTTGGTTACTGCCGTTTACGTCAGAACCGGTGCCGGATATCGGTACCCATCCCTATAAAGGAGGGGTTCTACAGGTGGTGACCACAGACTACTTCTCAGTTCTTATGCTTTCTGGCTGATCTGTGGGTCACTTTTTTTTTTAATCACATTTTATTGACATTTTTGGTTATTTGTGCAAAAAATGTACAAAAAAATGAGACAAACAAATAAACACAGGTTGGTCCAGGCTAAGACAATTAGTAATAAAAAAAAAAAAGGAAAACATTCTGTAAGTAAATAAATATGGCACAAGCATCCACATACTCAGATCAACTACATAGTCCACGTAGGGATATAGAAGAGGTAAACCACGCATATAGATTACACAGTCATGTTATGAGTCTGCCATTCCCCTGAGCCTGAGCCCCTTTGAACTGTGGCGGCCAGAACACTGGGTAGATATTCTAATAAAGGTTGCCACAACTCCCCAAAGATGTCTTCATTGCCCTTTAACCTGGCACTCCGCGATCACTTGGTCACTTTTGAATGCTGGCGGTGCTTTCACTCTAGTGATAGCATGACACTGAGTCTACAACCACTCCGGTAGTGCAGTTCATCCAGGATGGTACATCAGTATGAGTTGTAGCAAAAAGATGTGCTGTTTTTGTCACCATTGTGTCCAGAGCATAGAGGCATTACCAAGAAACAGGCCAGAAAATCAGGAGATGTGGAGGAGGCCGTAGGAGGGCATCAACACAGCAGCAGGACCACTACCTACGCCTTTGTGCATGGAGGAACAGGGGGAGCACTGCCAAAGCCCTGCAAAATGACCTCCAGCAGGCCACAAATATTTGTCTTTATAAACTGTCAGAAGTGTGAGGCATAAGGGCCACAGGTGGGCATTTTAATTACAGCCAAACACTGTGCATGACATTTGGCATTTGCCAGAGAACACCAAAATTGGCTAATTTGCCACTGACGCTCTGTGCTCTTTACAGATGAAAGCAGGTTCACACTGAGCATGTGACAGATGTGACACAGTCTGAGAAGCTGGGGAGAACATTCTGCTGCCTGCAACATCCTCCAGCATGACCAGTTTGGCAGCTGGTCAGTAATGGTGTGGGGTGGATTTTTTTTAGGGGTCTGCACAGCCGTCCATGTGCTTGCCAGAGGTAGCCTGGCTGCTTTTAGGTACTGAGATGAGCTCCTCAGATCCCTCGTGAGACCAGATGCTGGTTTAGTTGGCCCGTGGTTCCTCCTAATGCAAGGCAATGCTAGACCTCATAAGGCTATAGTGTATCAGCTTTCCTACAAAATGAAGACATTAATGCCATGGACAGGCCCGCAAATTCCCCAGACCGGAATCCAATTGAGCACAACTGGGATATTATATCTCTCTCCATCCACCAATGCTACGTTACACCACAGAGTGTCTGGAAGATGCTTTAGTCCAGGTTTAGGAGGAGATCCCTCAAGGGACCATCCGCCACCCTATTAGGAGCATGGCCAGGTGTTGTAGGGAGGTCAAACAGGCAGGTGAAGGCAACACACACTACTGAGCATCATTTTAACATGTTTTAAGGACATTACTTTAAAGTTGGACCAGCCTGAAGTATTTTTATAATTTAGTTTTGAGTGTGACTCAAAATCCAGATGTGTTTTGTTGTCAGCCAATTTAACTATGTAAAGAACAAAGTATTTAATACGAATATTTCACTCATTCAAATCTACAGTGTTATTTTTGAGCAGTTGTAATATCAGTGTACTCTTGTTATTTTTCTTTACCTAGCGGATAAGAGTACAGTAGTTCAGCTTTTTTCCCATTAACAAGAAAAAGCAATGACAAAGATGACCATAGCTTATGACCAAGGACAGCAGGCCGCTGCATTGTTCTCTGTCTAGTTCTGGGCTGTGATGAAGCTCTGACTATTGTGTGTGGGGATGTGGTGGACTTCTCCTGGCGTTGTTCTGGCATTACTTGGGTCTTCGCTGGTAACCATGAGAAGCCTTCAGCTCTAACATGTCTTTAAACAACTTCGAAATGTGAGAAGCTCAATCTGTCTCAGTCTAAATCTTATCTTCAGCCAAAAATCTCAGAAATACCTGCATCTCCACATCGCACCAACACTCTGGTTTTGGCTTCACTTTTGTCCTTTGAAAACCACACAAATCTAGTAATTGTAATAACTTTTACAAATGCCGTTCCAATTGTTGTTAAAGATACGCTCATGTTACTCCACCATCCAGTCAATCAGTGACAACACTTTTCTAAAGTGGAGAAAGTCTTCAAGTGGAAATGGGCCATTACAGTTAACTCTTTAGTATGGTGGCTTGGAAGGCACAACCAAATTCAAGTAAAGAAAGCAGGAGAAACTCTTCAAAAGCCTTTGTACATTTGAACCACTGTTCTTTAATTCGTCTACAATTTTTAGGACTAATACTTGAAATAACTGAGGGTTGCTCCATCTAAAATACACAACTTCACAGAAAAATGCATCATATATGGTGTATAGAAAACAAAACTAACTCACAAATTATTTTATAAAAAGAGTAGAAAGGAATTTAAGGTGAAAAATGTCTCTCGTGTCTTCCTTTTCAATATTTGTCAATATTCATGGGCCTTTCGTTTCTAATATTTGTCTTGCGTGTGCACACAGAGTGAACAGTGCAGCAGCACTGCAGAGGTGAAGGAGGACACCGTCAGGGGACAGCCACAGAAAGGACACAGCTGGGCAGATGCGGATAAAACAATCATAGGAGTCACCAGAATGATTCCTGCACACGTGCATCAACTGTTTACTAACTGCAGCCTACACACACACACACACACACACACAAAGAAAGCATTTTTATGCAAGAACACAATGTCCCTGATGCATCAAAGAGCATACCGTCAATTAGTAAGCCACCAAAAGCAGTAGGTGTGGTCTTCCCGCTCAGCTTTTCTCTCAGCCCCTTTAATCTCCATCCAGATGAGATCCATCTTAAGGCTTATATGCAGCGTAGGTGCTCCTGTAAGAAACTCAGTCGGCTAATATTTGATGGCTGCAGACGCTGAGCTCACGAGGAGCTGGGGACCACATGAAATGCTGTTTGATGGCTAAACCAAGTAGTGAGAAATGAGCCGGATGGAACCCCCGGGATAACGGGAACCGAAAGCCCTTCATCTCTTTGTTCTCTTGGAAGTCATTCATATGAGAGAATCAGATATTGTTTTGGATCACAAAAAAGGGAAACGCATGAATATGTTCGACTTCCCTGTGATTCCATACAGCAAAAAAACTGTGACAGTGAGTCATCTTACATAGTCCAGAACATCACAGATTCCCAAAATGTTTATACAAAAATACATCCAACCCAAGCAACAAATCAAGGACTCATGCTTCGCTCTTGCACATTCAGCAGGAGAAATAAGAGCCTATTTTGTCATTCCATTAATGTCTGTATACAGGTTGTTTACTGAAATTAAACATTACCACAGAGGACCTGTTTTTTTCTCATTTAAAAAAATGTCCAAGGAAATGTAGAAGTACAGCTAGAACTATTTGACACACACAACAGATTTGGCAAAATGTAAAAGCAACCAGCTGTTTGCAATAAACAAAACAGTTTTAATTGGTTTCAACAGAACTATTATATTTATAAATGTTTTGTCGGAAAATTCTTCAAACCCCTTTATGATAAGCATCTCTAATGCTTATCGAAACACCCATTTGCTTTTATAACCTTCTGAAAATGTGATTTAATTCAATATAGTTTCAGTTCAATTTATTTGTATAACCCCAATTCACATCCCATCTCATCTCAGGCTACATTACAAAAATATATTTATATTTAATTTTTGTAAAAGAAATGTTGTCCTGTGATGGACTCTTGCCCAATGAGCGCTGGATATAGGCACCGGCCCCCCCACAAACCTTCAAGGATAAGCGGTATAGATGATTGATGGAAACTGGACTTTGAAGCAGCAATAACAGAAGACCAGCGAGACAGTTCTGAAAGGTTTAGTGAACAAGAATCAGGGGGTAAAATGACATCATCGAGAAGACCAGGAGTACTGAGGAAGGCAAAGTGGTCAGTTTGTCCTCTATCCTTTAGCTACATAGCTACAGAAATAGCTCAGTAAAACCTAGCTTTATCAGCTTTATCAAAAAGGAAAGTTTCAAGCCTCGTCTTAAAAGTAGACAGGGTGTCTGCCTCACAGGCTAAAACTTGGAGCTGATTCCACAAGAAAGGAGCCTGATAACTAAGGGTGCATTCACACCAGCCCTGTTTAGCCCACATGAAACCTACTCTAGTTAATTTGCCCGGAAAGTCCGGTTCATTTTGGGAGGTGTGAATGGGCAATCGAACTCTGATTTGGACCAAAAAACAAACAAGCTCTAGTCTAGTGGTCTCGGTTTGATTGAAACAAACCCTGCTTCAGTTCGACTGCATGTGTGAATGGTAAACGGAATGGGGCCGCACCAAAAGCAGGAAGCAGACTATTCTATATTGCATCCTGGGTAAATATAATCTAAACGACCACTAATACTGGAGAGATAAATGCTGGATCTTTTACATACCTTGCTAAACGTCTTTATAAGGACACCATTTGTGGTGGAAGTTGTATTTTGTTGGTCCACCTTATTGCAAAATGCTCATATAGAGCTGACTCATTCGTCTTGTATAAAAAACAACATTCTCCAAAGTCCTGCTTCTCGTTCTGTGTAAATTCTGAGTTACTGCTACAGTATTAATCTGGCACATTTGCCAAACCCAAGAGATCAATCCTAAAACCGCTACAATCTGCTGGTCTTCTGGGTTTGTTTAAATTCCAATGTACTAGAAGTGTTCCCTGCAGGAGGAGGAAGGGCAGCTCTACAACAGCGCCACCACAGGTGGAGAGATGAAATTGTTGCTGAAAGCTCTGGACTTTTTGCCTGGAAAAAATCCAAACCATAATCTATTAAATTTAAGGTTCTGGCAACGAGTAATGAAAAGGGCATAACTCAAGAGACAGTCCAAGCATGCATTTGAAACTCTCACTGCACACAATTTGATAATGCCAGAACCAATCCCAACAATACAAGGTGTGACGTATCCAGAGTGATCAGTAGAGCTAACTGGTAGATTAAACTATTGCTGTATCCAGTCGGCAAAACAGCAAAACGTCTCTCTTGCCAAGGAACAATTCGAGCACAGTTTTCTGTTCGTCTTTTAGATGAAAAGCCAAGTCTAACTCATTCATTGTAGCCGTTTCAAACAACTGGTGCTCATCTGTAGCCGTCTTTCAATGTTTATTAAATGATTCCGGACGTCACAGTGCTGCATCATCAGCTTAGCTCGCCTCTGGCCCGTCTACATTAGATACACAGATTTGATTGATTCCTTGAGCTGCTCACGTAATGCAGTAACGTGCATCACTGCTTGATGCCAGAGCATCTCGCAGAGACAATTCAAATAGGGCTCTCACAAGACCTCTGGATTTCCAGGGTACTGGACTTTCTGATAAAAGAAAGCCAGTGTGAATGCGAACCGCACGAGCTAAAAACAGCAATAATGTTGCAATTTTGGTCCCCGATCGAACCAAGTCTATTGGACTATCAGTTGGTAATACAGCTTAGAAGACCCCCCTTACATTCTGCTTTTGGAAATCCAAGGAATCACCAGTAAACCTACAAACAGAAAGTGAACTGCTGTGTTAGGGGCATTATATGCAACAGGTTATCTAAGACAGAGCCTTATTATTAAGGGATTTATCAGATGAAGCCAATTAAGAAAATATAAAATGGGAAAAATATGATATCTGCTTAATTTTTCATCTGAATCTTTGCTTTGACACTTTGGATTAGCTGAATAGTTTGCTGGCCGGCTGTTAACACTTTAACTTTAGGACAAACTACCAGAGTCCCAGACAAGAAAACGTAATTTGAAGTCACAGAAAACAAAACACAGGTGAGGAAACTGCAATGTTTCTAATTTCAGCAATATTCCAGAGGTGAAAGCCAAATGAGAGCAGAGAAGTCCAATTGGTTTGTGCAGACATGAAAGTTCATCAGACGTTTGATGCGGACTAAACAAGTGACCTTCTGTTATTGAGGAAATGCAAAGATAAATGGTGCAACAATCTTCTATAGACAGGACTTAAGTTCTGTCCCTCTGACAAACGTACTGACATTGCAGATGCCATCATTTATCATTTTAAAAGTAAACAACTATTGTAAAAATCAGTACTTAATATCAGTTTTAAAGAGTAAACAATACACTATTGTCCACAATGAAATTTGTCTTTCCCATCATCTCTACTAGTTGTTTTCTTTAAGAGCTCACTAAGCGCAGGATATATCTGCAGGCAGTCACTGACTGGATCCACATAGCTAAAGTCAATACAGAAATTAAAAGTTATTTCTTGCTGTAAAGAACATGGTGGCCTTAACCTTGGTATCCCTTCCCATCTTTTGTTTTTTATGTGGAGAAGTTATTCAGACAGATCTGGCAAGTGAGAAACTTCTATATATTTTTTTCTTTTGGCAAAATTCATGTTTTAATGAGTTTTTAGATTCTTTTAGTTCAGGGATTCATAGCTTCTTCTTCTCATGAATTGGTTGCAAACAGACCTTCAGCCCTTACATATTTTCGACTACCATATTTCTTCATAGAAACAAAAGAAAATGTCAATTTCTAATTAAGAACCTTTTCCAATAGTTTTATGGTTTGCCAAAGTAAAACAGAATAAGGTTTAATGTAATTTTATAAGTTATAATACCATAATTACCCTAACCTTAACATGGTTTTACTTAGATGCAGGTATTTAGGCTTGTAGTTTGTAAATGGATGGTACTCAACATGTCAGACTATACAAAATATTCTCATCATTATGATTATGATCCCAGTTTATATTATTTTAATGTCAATATTATTTTCTGTTTATTTGAACTATTTTGTATTTTAAATCAAATAAAAAAAATATAAACAGAAATGAATGCTATATTCCACCCCTAAGTAAAAATTTTCCTGTTGCCATATTCCCCAGTGTTAGATAAGTGAGAAAAAATAATTTTGTATTCAGCCCAGTTTTTCCCCTGATCTGGCAGCATTCAGTTTGCTTTAGCTTTGGTTTTAGCTTAGCATAAACCAATGTAAGTAAATG
Organism: Apricaphanius iberus; assembly: GCA_028564705.1. Taxonomy (NCBI): domain Eukaryota; kingdom Metazoa; phylum Chordata; class Actinopteri; order Cyprinodontiformes; family Aphaniidae; genus Apricaphanius; species Apricaphanius iberus. The sequence goes on from JAPXFQ010001343.1 coordinate 239,371, forward strand.
GGAACTACTAGCATACTGGTAGTTCTCATTTTGTGACAAAATATTTCTGGATTCGGGGTTAATGACGAGGGGAATATCATTGATAATCAAAAACCCATTTACAAACCATGTCATTAAAGAGGTCAAGTAGGTAAGTTTCAAACCGGTTTCAAATTTAGAGCTTCTGTTATGAATTATATATCACTTTTTAATTTGAATGTCAGAATCAGTTAGATACAAATAAAGAGCCGTTTGTGTAGTAAATCGTTAGCATACAAAATAATTGTTGGTGCGTTCACATCGGCCTCAAGGTTAACGCACAGAACAGGAAGATTACATGTTAAGTCTACAGTTGAGGGCTTTGGCAATGGAAATCCTTGAAACTCTTGCTGCTTTCCGAGCTTCAAAGCAGCAAAAGCTAGTAATGCAGAAGTTGAGCTAGCTGAACTTTCAGTGCTCTCTTGAGCATCAACCAATCAGAGTGTGTCACTGTAGTGACGTTGCCCGATGTCGACCAGTCAGCCACTATCTGCCACTGTTTAAAACATCTGGCAGAGAAAAGCCCGCTCAAATGCTTTACAAGCTTCAGCCTATAAATGTATATGATTCAAACCAGTTACTTTGTAAGCGTTTTTGTGACCAAACCTTGGTTTGGTACCAAAATTGGTACAGAGAGTTGTGAGTTTTCACTGGTATTGGTGCCAAATACTGAAATTTTGGTACTGTGAAAACACTATGTTGTACTCATATTATTCAACGTTCTCTAAAGAGTTTTAGAAGAAGCTGATGGTCATAGTAAGTCAGAATCTTCTGTAGTTGCCTGTGTTACATTTTAGAGACCCAAATGAGATTTATTGTAAGTCAGAAGTATAGTAAAATGTTTATTTTTAATGAACATAACGGTCAGGAATGAACCAGAAATATCAGGTACTGGACAACAGAGGATCTGACAATAAAGTAACAGAACCAAAATATTCTGTAATACGAACATTGTAAAATCAAATTACTTAGATCAATTATAAAACAAAAACTAAAAGTCCAGCAGATCTTCAAGTCTATTTTTCTATATTCAACATTATATTTTTTCCACAATCCCGAACTGACAAAATACAAAAGTAACTTCCCTGCCAGATTTTTCAATACTGCACAGAAACACTGCTTAATAGTGCAGTTGTAAAAAGGTAAATGGGAATGTGAGATTTATGCTTTAGATAAAATTAATTTTACCGATAAATTATGAGACAGGTTTGATTAACCAGTGAGATTGGTTGAGACATGGATATTAAACTTATTTATTGTCCATAGGCTCATAACTGTTATACATTCCCATAACATTTCACTCTTATTGAACACCTAATTGTAGAACATGAAAATGAAAACATGTATTCACAAAAAAATCTGAATATAATTGATTTGTAAGTACTCTGTATTTTGTTGTTATTTTCATGGGTTTTCTTTCAAAGTTTCTGTGTGTGTGTGTGTGTGTTTAACTATTCCTTCCTTTGATTCATGAATTCCTTTGGTTTTTTTCATTGAATTTTACGAGCCAGGTCATGAGAATCAATAGTTAACACGCTAATGACGTGTTTTGTTGTTTCAATTTCTCAATACACATAGCTCCATATTTCCTTCATTCTAGTTTCTCAAGGCTTGCTCCTGTGTTTTGCTCGACACTGTGGAAAGTTTGTTTCCTGACTGTTTTCCAGGTGCACCTTTAGTCGTTATTTCTTATCCATCTGCCTCCCTCTGTATAGTTTGTGTTTGTAGCTCAACTTACAGCAGTGCCACAATGCTACTTTGTTCCTGAATAATGCTCCACATGTAAAACATGAACAAGAACATCTATGTCCATACTACATTTGATTAAAGAGACAATAAGTCACAGCTCTGACAGAAATCTAGACACACAGTTTAACTCACAGAAGAAGGTAGATTTCAAAGTTGAGAGCAAACGTTCAACAACTAAACAAGAAAATGATAAGAAAAAATACTGGAGCTGTCTGGAAGCACCGGAACCATCAGCCTCCATCAGGGACCTTGTGCTATACGTAACAGAAAGTAAAAGTTATCCACCTATGTTTCAAACGCTCTAAGCTTCCAAACCTCGGAGGGTGTGAGCCAAGACGGTGGAAAAGATGGAGTGATTGCAAGTGGGAAAACTGCAGCACAAACAAATAACTGCTTCAGAGTAAAAACCTGCCAGACTGTCTCTCAGAGCGTCAGCCCCTGACAGACCAGTGAGACCAAACCAAATTGACTCCTGTACTGGTAAACCGGCAGCATCAGTGCTGCCTAATTCTTACTTTTCATGACTTGTGAATATTGGTGGGATCCTAAAGGCAGCTGAAAACTATGACATTTTTAAATTTCTGAAAGAAGTGTTTGGAATCAGTCAGTGTCTGGGATAATTGTGAGTAGTCAGAATCAGCTTTTAACAAGAGATTTGTCTTTGATTAAACTTTGTGTAAAGGTAATTATTGAAGATATGGTGGGAAATGATTTTTTCTTTTTTTTCGGGTGGGGGGGTTGTCTATACAATATATTTACAAAAGACTAAGACAAGGGTGAAGTTGTGCAAATACCACATTATTTCTCTGTGTCTAAGTATTTTTTAGAGTAACAGCTTGGGGGCAGAACCTGTGTGCGCTACAGTGTGCTACTGTGGAAATATACATGCTGATAAAAGTCTAAATAGTTTTTGTCTAGTATGTGTGGGGTCTGCATAGTTGTTAGCTGCCTTTTTTCTGACCCTAGACTTATAAATGTCTTGGATGGAGGCCTTGAGTGTTCTCTGTACAGACCTGACTGCCTGTTGTGGTCTTGCTTTGAGGTTGAACTCCTGCCGTCCTGGTGGGGAACTGCAGTGCAACACTGACACTCCAACAGAAAAGTAACAGTCTTCAAGGCAATTTTCATTTACCCCCAACCTTAATGAGACCAGGTTTGACAATGAACAAAGGGCTACTTCCATACTTGAAAACTTTCATTTATCTGCCGTCCTCTGTTTCAACCCCAGACAGTCTGATCTGATGCCAGAGTTCTAGCTGATTGGACTGTTACCTGAGATGGTCATCACACATAGACACTGTTTGGAATAAAGGCCAAACAGAGACTGTACATCCTGTGACAACTCAAAAATGAAAATCTGCCACAGCAGCAACTAGTCATATTTTACACTGCCATTATTAAGTGTATTCTGTGTTCAGCCATTACTGTGTGGTGCGGCTCATCTACAAAACCCGTCAGGGCTGACCTTCTCTCTGTCCAGGACTTGTACAGATTTAGAGTTTTGGCAAGGGCAGCTAATATCTCTGCCACACCTGGATGCTAACTGTTTTTACGGTTAGCATCCAGCATCATTCTGATAAACACTCAACATTCAGAGTCGAAAACATGAAGGCCTGATTTAGACAAAAAAATAACTTTCACTTTTTTGTTTTTCTTTTTAAAAATTGGTATTTTGAATGTCTTGATTAAGAACCAAGCGGCACTGAGCGCAAATTCCTTTTTTGTGTGCACAAACCTGGCGACTAAAGTGGATTTTTAGACATTTTTAGTTCAGTGTAAGTTCTATAGGTTCACACTCAGCTTTCTGACTGCAAGACCACTACCCCCACCAGGGACAGTCATCAAAATATTATTTCAGCCCTGACTCTCCGGATTTGTCTAAGGGGCAGGGCAGATAAAGCTAATTTAAACCATTCTAAGACTACAAAAGCCTTCTTCTGATTGCACTGTTAATTTACACAGAAACAAAGCTGTACAATGAGCCTCAGGACATAACCTCTGTGAATTAATCAGAGATAAACAGTTTATTACTTTGATTTTCTGCTTTGTTGCCAAGATTGCTGCTCTCTCCTCCACTGCAGCTCTCTCTCCAGTTGATTACATTACAAAAACCTTTTACAAATTATGATGGAGATTAAACTCAGGAGGACAGAAAGAGACAGGCTGAAATTAAACTCTGGGAATACCCAGCCAATCAACAACTTTTTAGTCGTGTAAACCTCACCAAGAACTTCTGCAGAATCTCCAGAGGAATCTTTCTTCCACACTTTTTGGGAACATATTTAGCATCTGTTACCTCTGTTAGATTTGGAAGGAATAGATGAAGGGACCCTTAAATAGGTTGTCACCTCCTGAAAATAGTGTTTTCGTTCAAATGCAGCTTGTGTTTCCATCTTTAGAGAAACAGTAGTGTTCAGGCTTAATTGTCAGAAGACATCAGCAAAAAGAAATCCAGCTTGTTGGTGAGTATTGTAGTCTTGAACAGCAAATATTTCTTCAGGTTGATAAAAATAATCCTTTTTAACTTAGCTTTATGTGGCAGCTAAGCATGAAGAAATCCACCAACTATACAGTGCCTTTCAAAAATATTATTTAGCCTTAAACCTTCAACATTTTGTTTTGACGTTTCAAGGTGTTTCACCAGAACTCAGGAAAATTAAAACAAGTATTGTTTCATTGTCCACAAATTTTACTTTCAAAGAACAGTTACCATGAAAAGATTTACACAAAACATAATAATGGAAAATAAAAGACTGTACAGAAAGGTGAAATTTTAAATATAAGTAAAAACGTGTTACAGTAAAAAAATATTGCATACAAAATACGCAACTACAGTAAGTAAGATAATTAAAATATGCACAAACATAATTAGTCAGTCCCTCCAGGATTTTGTGGCACTTTTTTGTGATTTTTAAGGCTTAAAATGTCTGATGTTGCAGCAGCTTTTGTGAAAAGTTGTAAGAGAAGAACATTTCTGCTTTTATTTTGGTGGCACAAGACCCGCCCTGGCCCCTTTTAGCCCCTCTTTATTAACTTCCTGGAAATGCCCCTGCTCAACAGCACTACACATTTAGGAATAGTCACTCATTAATAATTTTTAAAAATCACAGAAGTCTCTGTTTTAGGAGAGTGAGAAAGTATTTTTTCTCACTTTGGTCACAGCACAGCATTGAGTTGATTTTAATGCTTTAACTTTGGTTTCTGCCAGGCTAAAAGCAGGACCAGCTGCATTCTCGGGATCAAAGAGCTGGAAAAACAGCTTTGATCCGCTGCCAAAGTTAGCTATGGAGGACCAACTCTGCCTTAATTGAAAATAAATAAATGAATGAATAAATAAATAAATGGGTAAGTACAATTGTAAATAAATAAATCTAGAAATACATTCAAGAAAAATATTTAATTTCACATATATGTATTTATTTACACATTTTTTAAATTAATTTATTTATTTATTTCAACATCACATTTATTTCTAAATTTCCACATCACATTTATTTATTCATTCATTTATTTATTTACACATTTCCAGATCACATTCATTTCCAAATTTCCACATCACATCTATTTCCACATTTCAAAAAGTGTATTATAATTAGGGGGTGTTTCTAACACCGACCTAAAGCCTGATTAATCAGCTCCAGCTCTATGTATTTACACTGAACTGGCTGAGGACGGAGCGTTATCAATCGGCTAGCTGCTCTGTGTGTCTGTGGCAGAGTTGAGCTACTCGGCTGCTAAATCTCACTATCAGAGTAATGCTGCTTTATCACCAGGTCTGTCCCTGACATGGAGAGCTCCTGTGAGTAACAGAAAAAAGCGGAGGTGCCTTGGAATGTGAGTTGATGGGGTGCAAATGTTAATAATTGAAGGCTACCCCGGTTTAGGCTTTCAGCTAAACTAGACGGAAGCCCCCAAGTAGCACCTCTCAACCGAGCCCTCAGTCTGCCTTGGCAACTTGTTTTAAGTTTTTGACAACAGTTCACAAGCACCTGTCCATGTCTCATGTTGAATTCCCCACTCAGGACCGCGGTCAAGGGAGACGATACTTGGAAATAGGCAGTCGAAGCTGCCGATGTTAGCTCTCTTATAAAGATTACTGTTTCGCATGCGGCAATATGAGCATTACCACTAGGGCGATTGAAAAGCATTATTTGACCAGCTGTACATATACGGAGTCAACGGCGGCAAAAGCAGTAGGAAAACAAGCATGAATAGTGGTAAATAATGCCTTACACACCTTCTACGACACTGGTGCTGTCTTTTTATGTTGTAAACTGAAGATTTACCATCTGATTAGCTCCATGCTTGTTTTGGCTTTACATTATAAATCCGCCACTCAATCCGGTCTGACTGCTGTACTCTGCCCCCTAGTGAAACTCTCCAGTGGTATGTATAGTACGCAAGCAGGTACGTCTTCAAGGCTGCTGCTTGTGTGAATGCGTTATGCAGGGTTAAAAAGCAAGTATGTTTCTGGGCTAATGGTTACATAGTCTGATAGCTGCTGGGAAGAAGGATTTCCAATATCCTTTGTCCACCTAAGAAGCAAGTCTGTCCCTGAAAGAGCTCTCAAGTTCTTTAACAACTTCATGCAATTGGTAGGAGACGATGTGTAAGATTATTTCCACTAGAGTTCCACTGGTTCCTGCAACCTGAATTTGATCGAGGAGTCATCCATCACAGAGAAGGCCCTTCTGATGATCATATAAAAACTTCTTCAGCTAATAATAAGCTCCTTCTCAAACAAACAACTTGACAGAAGAAGGGTGATGCTACCACAAAGTTATCAGGCTTCCTGTCAAGAGCAATCCAGTTCTCCACTACACTCCTGTCCACTCCAGTTCACTGCTCATGTGAATACCCAGAGTCCACTATCTCAAAGCCAGTTTCCTGGGTGTTCACCAGTGTCTATGTGGTGGGCATGTGCCAGAAGAAATCCATATCTTAGGTTTTCTTCTATGTTAAGAAGATGATTCTTCCGGTGCCAGTCCATAAAGTCCTGTGTCCATGGTCCACAGACTGAGTAGTCTAGTCAGATGTGATGATAGCCTTCCTCATCAGTGGAGTCACCAGATAGACAGAGAAGTCTGCAGTGTAGAGGGTAAAGATGAATAATGATGTAACCACAGTTCTCTGCAGAGTATGCACACCAAAGCATGTAAAACCTTTTATATTTTCTCAGTAAAAAATGAAAACCATATATCATTTCGTCTTTACGCTTCTGCACAACTTTATATTTGGCTATGAAATAAAAAATCTCTGAGAAGTATTTTCAAATTTATTGTTACAAGAAATTAGAAGGCTTAATGATGAAGAATACATCTGCAAGACACTGTAAAGCCAAAGCTGAAACTAGGTTTAAGAAATGCTGCGAGGGTCAGAAACAGATAACCTGGTTCACGTTTGATAAGGGATTCCTTCTTTTAGGCGTAAATACATAGAATGTGGCTGTATGTTGTTAAATATCTTGTTCCAATTGTGTTGTGAATTTTAAGGTGTGTGAATAAAGGTTTAAACATGTATTTAAAATGATAAAAGATTAAAAAGAGTTCAAATGACTTACAGTTTTAAACTAATCAGACATTAGTGTCCATGTTTTATGTCTGTATTCATTGTTCATAGTAAAATGTATGCATTTAAACTGTACATCGATGTTTATCATGGAGTTTGCGTAATTCGAGTTTCACTTTCACTTAATCTGTGATCACTTGACCAAACTGTGAAATTAAACCTCGAGTGTTTTATTCAGTGAAACAAAAAGCTACAGAACTTCATCAGGTGTAACTTCTCCCTTTTGTACCAACACAGTGTTTATCCAGGGTTTTTTAGATGTGTGCAGAGCCACCTGCGGTCTCCATCAGCTGATCCCATGACCCTTCCTGCTGATCAGTGCTCCCCCATCTGACCACTTCTATTCCTGTACACCACCCCTGCAGATTCTGACCCCTTGCCTCCCGTCTTTCTTTTCCGCTTCCCTCTCTGGGACCTGGCTGGCACAGCAGCAGACACAGCAAAGTCTGATGCATTTAAAAACACATACCATGTTGGAGCGCATACACTGTGCAGCCTTTAATGTTTATGTAGCAGAATGGTCCCATGTGCAGCTGATATACCTTTCCGTACCATTCCATATGAAACACAGTCATCCTGTCTTACAGATATTAACAAATGACCAGCTCTATGTGGCAGATCAAGGACTTTTCTGAGTTATTTCTGGAGCTCCCAGTGCAAAACGGCTGAGTGACCCAAAATTATAATGAGAACGAAATATAAAAAGAACCAGTCTGACCCATATCCAGTTTAAATCTGGGGTGAGTGCATCAGAAATATATAGTTAATCTCAGTGTCTTCCTGGCCTGGACTAAAACAGCCATGCTTTTAAAAGTTACAATTCACACAAACACAAACAAATGGAACCTTTACGGGGTCTTCAGAGACTGCTGCTCTTTATTTTCAGATCTTTCAGGTACAGAACCTAGCACAAGAAGAGAGGAGACAAAGTAAAAAATTATTCAGTAGAATAGTTCAAGTTTAAAATCTATTCCAAAGGGACTGCATTGTTTAAGGACAAAAAGAGCTAAAGTGTCAATCTTCAACTTCAGGCCCAAAATATTGATGATAATGTGACAAAGGAAGGAAAGCAGGCATTTACAATTCGGAATCCTCTCAGATTCATATGTGTGGAAACATTGTAATGTGTTTAGTAACATGCAATGACGTTCTTCATTACCTGGACAGAATACATCCTGAAATACACACAAATTTCTCTGTCACTGTTAAAAGGAACCACACAAACATTAGTCGAATGTTTTTTGTTTATTAGGATCCCCATTAGTCACACAGAGTGGATGCTAGTCTTCCTGGGGTCCCTCAGTAAAAAAACTAACAATTAGCAAAACATACATTACATCTACAACATTTAAATGTCACAATTAATAATAATAATAATAATAAAAAAATTGAATAAAGACACATATAGCTTGGCTCTAAGTTGACTCCACACTAATTCAGCTAAAAGGCCGCTTGAGTGGCCTGACCCAATTGTCCTTTTATTGTCCTCTTGAAAGCGATCTTATTTCTAGAGTCTTTGATTTGAACTGACAGGGAGTTCCATAAAGTTTTCTAATATACAGTTCTTCTCATGAAGTTAGTCCTATGCCTGCGGATTAAGTCCCCTGATGTGACATGACGAGTCCCGTAGTTGTGGCAGGATCCACTGAATACAATTTCTATATGTAAAAACTTGGGCTCGTTCCCAATTAACACTTTGTGCATGAACATAGATTACATCTACAACTTTCAAAATCATTTTTGATTGCAGCTTCTTAACTGTCACTGGAGAAGGCTGTGAGAAAAGCAAAGAAAATGTTTGCTGTGGTGAATGTATTGCATGTGGAAATGTTCGGTTTGATCGTGTGTTGGGCAATAGCTTAACCCTGCCTCTTCCATTGCAGTGTGTTCAGGCCAAAAGACTACCTGGGTGCCTGAGCTCAATTTAGATCCAATCATTGAAAGGGGGGAAGCAATCTCTGAATATCTTTGTCAAGGTGAGATAATCAATATCACTTTTTTGTATAATGTATTAAATCATGTTGCAGTATGTAAACATTTAAGGTAAATATGTTGTTAAATGTGATCTTTTTCAAATGTGGAACTGTGGTAACTGAGGGAAGTGGAAGAATATGAAAGGCTGCTGGTTCCCATCATTTGGAGCTGCAGCTGAGACCGCACGTGTCCCAGCAATAAAATATCTCACTGAGTAATTTTAAGTCTGATAAATAAAAACAGTTGGTCTGCATCTCATTTCTGCCTCAAGACCCCTGTTTGATTCAGCCGCCACGGGCCATCCTAACATAACACAACAGAAGCAATTTGCTCTGGAATGCCACCCAGGATCTTTTTTGCAGTATATTACAGAGGCAATATGCGTCGGGAAATAAACTATGGGAGAGTAGCGCTGAGCTGCAGCGTAGCAGAGAGAAAATACAATCAGAGCACGTGCTAAAGAGAGATAAAAGGAGAGAGGAAAGGAAAGGGAATATCGAGAGCTGTTATCACATTAGAGTACAGTTGTGGAAAACCTAATAGAGCTGTAATGGGAAGAAAGCCAGCATAACAAGAAACTGACCCAGGGTCTGTATTAGACAGAAAAAAACTGAATGAAAATGTGTAAGAGCAGCCGGAGGGCCTTTCATTTTAACATAAAAAGACATTTCCTTCATATACGGACATTTTAGGTTACGTATTTTGATTACAGTTTTTATTAGTTATACTGAGGGCTATATGTTTTTCAGCTAAATGATGTCTGCAGGTAAAGATTAATCAAACACTGGAAGAACACAGAATGAAGTAGATGGAAATGTTTTATAAACAAGTAGCTTCACAGAAGTTCTAACAAATTAACCATTTTATTAAACATTTAATTATTGACATTTTCAGTTGGCATCACAAAAACCTACTAGCAAAGACTTTGGCCTCATTTCTGGTCAGTAATTTTCAAGCAAAATGAAGACACCTGTCATGAGGTTATAGCCTGACGTAGCCATACTCAATTCTAATCAGAATATGAGTCTGATATTGCTCCATTGGGCTGTGATTATGGGGCGTGTTTTAACCGAACCAGAAAAAAAAAATGTCTCTGCACTCAAATTCCTCTTTTAAAATTAATGCGCTGTCGATATCTTCTAGAACAGAGTCGATGGCAGAATCTAAACATCTCAGTTGTCCAGCGGCAGCCATCGTTGTTGTAAACAAATTCAACCCAGGTGCTCTTTGGTGACGGTTGATTACCTTACTGTTTTTCACCTGTCAATCATCGTAAGCCCGATTTGATTGGTCCTTGTTCGGGCATAATTGCTCTTCAATGGAGGAATGCCAGACCGAACTTCCAGACAATGTTGTGGGCGGAACTAAGTTCGTCTGGCACCCAGTCTAATGAGGCGATGGGTTTTGATAATTTTCTTGTTCATTTATGTTCATCGTTCAGACGTGATTAACAGCAACTGAGTTGAAAGGCGCTATGTATAAACGAGTCATGAAAACAGTAGAATAATGCTAAAGTTAGCATAGCACCTAAGCACTGAACTTCTTATAAAAGTATCAACAGCAAGACATGAGTTTATTAAAGAGTGTAACTGTATTTGTTGATGGTGAAATATTAATTAAAAAAATATATAAAGCTATGCCTGTTTTAGGCGACATGTCAGTAATAGAGCAGCTTTCTTTACATGGTTAACACTGTGTTTGAGCAGGATTTTAACACTGACCTGCAGAAACTCCAGTTGGGATAAAAAAAATCTATGGCTGTCAGAAAAACTTTGATAGGAAAGATTGCAACACACTGAATGTCATTGGTGCATGAGTAAATGTAATGCTGATGAAATGTGGTGTTATTTTCCCTGCATTTTAAGGCTCTTGGGTTTGTGAGCCTTTACATTGCACTGATTTTACATTCAGAGTTAGACTGGGACTCAGTATTGGCAAATACCCCATCTGAATTGACTTGGATTGATATCTGGGACGAAATCTTCATCAGGACTACCCTGGTTGATATGCTTTGTCTTGAAACAAACTAGACTAAAGCAAAGGGCTAAATTCCTCAATTTAAGAAAACTAAAAACATTTTCTTTTGCAGTAAGGCTTTTGATGTCATTTAAACAATAATGTTCTGCCAAAGCTGGGACAGCGTGAAAGTTTTCAAATGAATGAAATTAGATGTTAAAATGTATGTGGATGAGGAATTATAATGAACTACTAGCATTTAAAAGAAAATCTCAGTTCTGCGCGACTTTGCTTTAATTTCAAATAAATGAAACTAAAAATGTCTTTCACACTTCACAATGTTGTTAAAGATAATTTAATGGTCACTATTTTTCAACTTTACTCATAAACACATTTAACTTGCCTCAAGAAATACAGAAAAGGATGTTGGTTTGCTACTGACAGATCCAGGGAGTGTTGAACATAATAGCAAACAAAGATAAAGATAAGACCTTATTGCTTAAAGCATAACATAAAAAAGTTGTTTTCTTATGTCCTCCTAAAATATTTTTTTGCCAGCTCACTACATGTCGCTTTTAATAGACAGTAATAAACATTCTTGCTGTGTTGCCTCCTTTTAATGTTAACTCTTGCTTGCTTTGATACAGTTTGACATTGACTCTGATGCCTATCAAAAGGTTATGGTTGATGAAAGAGAAATGAGTGAGAGCCATCATCTCCTTTCAAGAACAGCTTTGATAGTTTATGACTAACACAATTAGAGTTGCATGCTCTTGCTTTAATAGGCTATTATTGATCATTTCTAATTAGATGGCTGCAGAATTATGAGCATGCACAAGCGTATGTCCTATCGACATGTTCAAGGTGGATGCAGTGCGAAACACAAAAACATGAAAGTCCCTATGAAGCACAACAGTATGAAGTAACAAATTATAAATCTGTGGTGTTGGGCACAATGTGCTTGTTTTTCTTTGCCTCACCCCTCCTTACTGTGCTTCTAGAAACACCAGCAGCGCTGTGTCAAACAATAGTGTACCATTCTTCTGAAAGGAAAGCCTCCAGGTCTTTGAAGATTGAAGAAAGCGGAAACTTACTGAGTCCCAAATTATTGATGCTGTTGCTATGGGTTACTTCTGAAATGAAATAAAAACTTAAGGTAAATAAGTGACAAAAAAAGTACAGAGCTTCTGTTCCACAGTGTTCTGACAGATTTTGTTTTGAAGATACCCAATCTGAATTTAAGAATCTTCAAAGTGGTGCTTAAATTCCATGGCAATTAGTATGATTAAATGTCTACTCTGTCACTTATCTTGATCACCAAAACTTGGTGATTTTTATTCATATGAATTAGTGCTGCAGAACATCAAAATAATACATCGATCCACCTGTCTGTCCATCTATGCATCCTCTATGCCAGCTGATCAATGCGGGATGGTAGAAGGGACGGTGCCTACCTCCAGGGGTTATTGGTTGAGAGGCAGAGTACATCCTGGCCTGGTTGCCAGTCCATCAAACTTTACCACAGAGAAAAACAGCACAAGCAAGAAACAGGCTAGCAATATTAAATTATTACTTTTAATCTAACTCTGCTAGGAGAATTAATAAATCAGGGCTTAACTTTAAAAGGCCAAAGGCACGGAAATGGTTCATCTCTAATTAACTCTGGATTTAGTCAAAAGGAAACAAAGCATGAAAGAAAGAAAGAAAGAAAGACTGCAAAAAGATTTTTTGTCTCAACTGAACTGAAATTATTTCATTCTCAAAACAATCAATTAGCATTGCAAAGGCACATTTTTCTCAAGATGTCATTCTAAAATATTTTAGTTTCACAAAATATTAGAATTCTATTGTGGAGCTTAAATATATCCTCCATTAATGCCTGAGTAGCCAACGATACTCACTTCAATCTGTTATTCAAGTAAAACGAAAGCTGCATTTTGAAACAAAATTACAAAATTCTGGTATTTCAAAAAAATCATAATCTGTCCAAAAAATTACATTTATACAAAATTACACATTTAGATTTTTCCCTAAATACTATAAAAATGTTCAACAAAATAAAGCTAATGAAACTTTATAGCGTGAGATGTGTATAAGACGGAATGGTGAAAACCTCTAAATACAAAGCATGTTAAGGAGAAAGAAAATAACATAATAATAAAATAATAAAAGTTTATCTTTTAACAGAAACAGTTTTTTCATGTGTCTTGTGTATGTTTTGCTTGTTATTTATAAATTGAAGTACCTAGAGGTGGGTAAAATTGTCAGAAATCATGTCCAAGACTTTAAAAAATATTACCAGATCGACAATCGACCTGATAATCCAGTCTTATACAATGAATTAGAACACTGGTGTCAAAGTCAAGGCCCGGGGTCCAAATCTGGCCCGCCATGGCCATTATTGCGACCCTCTAAACTGTAGAGGACCATATACATAGAACTTTGAAGTTCTCTTTATATGCACCTAAATAGCCTTTTATCACTCAAATTAGTGTTTATTTGAATACTCCCAAATCACATCATCATTTTCATCATTATGAAAAGATGTGCAGTATCATTTAATTTTAAGAAGTACTTGTTGAGACAGATATTTATGTATGTTTTAGCGGTTTGTTAAATCTAGGTTTATCAATACGTTCTGCAACAACCGGACATTCATTACCTGTATGTGGCCCAATATGGAAATGAGTTTGACATCTCTGAAATAGAAAATAATTGAAAAGCCAATTCATTTCAGTAACTAAATTCACTAAGGCTACGTTCACACTGCAGGTCTTAATGCTACATTTTTTTATCAAATCCGATTTTTTTTGTATGGTCGTTTACACTACAGATAAAATGCGACTGCAAACGTTCTCCAGTGTGAACGTTTCACGACTCCAAAGCGCCCCGCATGCGCAGAAGAAGATGAGACGTCACCATAGTACGTCACACACAACATGCTCTGTTTACGGAAGTAAAAATGGCGGTTACAGATGTAAGCGTTGTTTCAGCAGCCTATCAATTCTTGCATAGTCGGAACAGACGGAATTCTGACAGATTAATTAGAGAAAGAATGACCACAAGAAAACGGAGAGCTCGTGCTTTAACAATGGCCTTTGTTTGTTTTCTCCGGCACTGATTATTGATGTAAAAGACGGATTTAAAGCGACATGGCCATTCAGACCTCAGCCGCTTTCAAAAACATCAGATATGTATCGGATTCAGTACCACATACTGAAGTGACCTGGGTCGGAATTGAAAAATTCGGATTTGTGCCGTTCATACCGGCAGAAAAAGATCAGATATGGGTCACATAGGGCAAAAAAGTCGGATTTGATGCGCTTTCACCTAAGTGAATCATACCAGATTTATACAAAACAACATCATCATGTATATCCTTTTTCTATTACCAAAACGTTAAAGTCAGTCAGCAAATCTTGATTGATAAATAACTAACAATACCTCTACCTTTGAGAATTTGATCTTACCTTTGATGTCCATTAAATCTACCTTTAGTATTATCGTTAGATTTAACTTTGCTGGGCAATGGCTGAATATGCTTCTAAAAATACCTTACCCAGTAAACTAAAATCAGGCTGCATTTGTAAACTGTTTTTTTTTTTTTTTGCAGGCATGAGATGGTCTTTAGGGCAGCAAATGAGAGAAATTCAACAAACACAAGTTTCTAACATCTCGGAAATCTGATGTATCTGTCTTTTTAAGGCATGAGAACATGGGATTTCAATTACACAAGCACTACATATTTTTAAAGCCACTCGAATGATAATTTGTGTGACATAGTCAAAAATCCTGTCTCACCATTCAGCAACAGCTGGCTTCTGGATACTACATGCACAAATACTTTTTTGTAAGATGATAAACCTGTTAACACCTCCACCTACAAGCACGTCAACATGTTCTGGCGAAAGATACGCGCACAAAACTCCCTGAAGTCAGCACATTCCTTGATGCTGAATAAGCGTCCAAGCTGATTTGCCATGCTAGTCAGGCCTCAAGCGTCGTCAAGTGCACATAACATTAACCCGCGCACGCACACTCACAGGGATGTAAACATTAGCAATATTTTCCCATTTCCTCTGCAGGGCAGGAGGGAGAGCGGTAGATCTCCGGCCCTTCACTGGTAATAATCTCTTTTACACTTTACGCTGCCAAGAAGATGAATCATGGTGGACCGGGTCAATGTGTGTGAGAGAGGAGAGATCTCTGAAGTGCCCTGCGAAGGCTGGCCTTTATGATCCTCAAGTGTGTGTGTTTATTTGAGGTGAAGACCGAGGCCAAGGTTCTTTTTTCCAATATCATCAGCAGACCTGCAGAGTTGTTTTTTATGCAGATGAACTTACACAAATATAAGTCATTAGGTAGACACAAGAAATTAGTTATTTTAGATTCATATGACACAGAAAAAGAATATATTCAAAAAGATTTATAGTCCATATCAAATATGTTTATTGGCACGCTGGTAAAATTATGTTAAATACTTTTGGATAAAGTAATTTTTAATACAGTGCTGGATAATCTCAAACTTTTTTCTTTTTTTTTATCACAGGTATGCTCATTGAATTCCCTAACACCACCCATAAAATAAATGCCAGTGAAGCATTTACAGTGGACCTTTTAAAGTTAATTAGATTCTGGAGGAACATTTACCCACGACTTTCTATGTCCATTGCATGACACAGAGGCAGGTTTTTCCTACACACCCCTTCAAATAGGAAAAGACAAGAGAACATGCCCCGTAAGTAAGGTGTGTGGACCTTCTCAAGTCAGACAAGGGCTATGAAAAGATGGCTTGCCTAAATCTGTAACCAGAGGAATGCTTAAAACTGAACCCGGAATTGTAACAAACAGGCCTGGATGATGATTAAGTTTTCTTGCCACCATACAATGTCAGTAGCTCATTAGAGTTCTGCAGCAAATATATTCAAGATGAATTATCCTTGTGTAAGAAATCTTTGTGAACAACAGTACAACCTGCAAAAAAATGTGAAGGGTTATGCTTTCTTTTCAACACACAAATATGCTGTACAAAAATAATGTGCGGCAGAATGACTTAATTTTTTTTGTGTTTGTGTTTTACTACTACGTATTTCATATCTCCAGCATCGTCATGTCCAGCTACCAAATATAAATATGTATCTTCTCATTGTTTATAGTTACAAAAGGGGAAAAAAAATGAATACACGTTTCTACCGCTCAATTACTGGCATCTCTGGTAGATATCTAGGGTTTCATTTCTTTAATTCTGTTCAGTAAGGTCTCCAAAGCTCAATATTAGAAACTCGCAGCATAGACTGCCGTTTTGGGTCACATAGTCTCCATGACAACTATTAGACACATGACTAAAGCTGCCCCCCCCCCCCATTACATTTTTCCTAAAATGTAACAGCAATGGTTTCTAACCTTTGTCTCGCTGCAGCCTAATTGTTCTTTGTGAGACTTTAGATAGATAGATAGATAGATAGATAGATAGATAGATAGATACTTTATTCATCTCCAAGAGAAATTCACAGTTCCAGCAGCTTACGGGAACGCAGGGGCATGCAGGGAAAATACAGTATAAAAATTTAAAAGAAGAACTAAGGTAAAATATAATGGTATAAAAAAGTATAATGTCTGCCAGTCCAGTTCAGGTGCAGTTGTGCAGATGTCAGTATACAGAAACACTTGAGTAATGGTCAGTTTGTACATACTTAGAGTCCAACTTGTAGATCTGTGTGTATGATAAAGTGCATGTGTGACCGAAGGTGCATGGTGTGATTAGCATTAAGTCCAGTGTTCTATGGTTGATTTTATCGCCCTCCCCCTAGAGTTGTTGAAGAGCCGCATGGCGTGGGGGAGGAACGATTTCTTCAGTCTGTCAGTGGAGCAGGACAATGACAGCAGTCTGTCACTGAAGCTGCTCCTCTGCCTGGAGATGGCGTTGTGCAGTGGATGGTGTGGACTGTCTATGATGGACAGTAGCCTGTTCAGAGTCCGTTTATCTGCCATAGATGTAAGGCTGTCCAGCTCTGTGCCAACAACAGTACCCGCCTTCCTCACCAGTTTGTTCAGGCGTCCCTTGCATGTTGTAAAATATAAAAAAACGATAACTCGTAAAAATAAAAACTCTTGTTGGACAAGCCCCCACAAAAAGAACCCAAAACATTGACACTCTTTTTGTTTGAGTTTTTAAACCTCAATTTTTATTCATATTTTTTTGTCCTACCATCAAAATTACAAGCATGGAGTTTGTTAAGCTCTACTGGGACTTCAAATGTTTTGTGTGTTAAAAATTGAGCAAACGCTTCACTTTAGGTGCTGATTTTTTAGGTAAAACAAAAACAGCCATATGAAAAACTATATGACTGTTCAATGTTAAGTACGGTGGAGGATATATGGTGCTGTAGATCTTTCTTCCAGAAACTCTGAGGATCTTGTTAGAGAATTTGGCTTTATGAAATCTTTGGAATGCCAATATAGTCTAATTATATATTTCTTGGAAGGGCTATTTGGTGGTGCAGTATTGTTGCCTTGCAGCAAGAGGGTCCTGGGTTCAAATCCTGACCCGGGGTCTTTCTGCATGGAGTTTGCATGTTTTCCAAGGCGTCCCTTCTGGGTACTCCAGCTTCCTCCTACAATCCAAAAACATGATTGTTAGTTTACATGGTCTCTCCAAATTGCCATTAGATGCGAGTGTGTGGTTGTTTTTACTCGTGTGTGAGTGTATATAGGTGACATTTTATAGAGGATTTTTTTTTAGAGGATAAGAAGATCCAACCTTCCTACACTGTTACCAAACAGGCATTTCACAAAGTAATTTAAGCAGTGGTAACAATAATTATGGCACTGGTAAAAAAAAAAAATTCTTATTGTGGAACTTTTTTACTTGCACTCAGTAGCTTTAAATTAGGATTTTTCTGTTTTTCATGGGAAGATGAGAGTACTGCAATAGAAAAATATGTTACTGTAAAGTTTTTTAGAACATTGTTACCAGGGATGCTAATAACTGTGTAGGATGTAATTTACAGCTACAACAGGGGCTACAGTTGAATCTGTAAGTGCATAGTTATGTAAACCCGTCCAAGATTACTTAATAAGTCAGTATAATGTTGAGTCTCGACCTTTCAACCTCTAAGGCGATGAAACTGAATCTGCATTCTTGAGTTGGTTTAGTCATGAGACGATGACAAAGACCCGTCTGATCAGACTTTTGAAATATCAGATAAAAGTAAAGTCTACTCAGATAAAACGGAGCTTGGAAGTTCATGGGAAGTTTCATTATCAGGTGTCAGACCTGCTCTGTGTGACGCAAACAGTGTCCTGACTGATGAAGATATGCCAATGTGACGGATAATGTTACCCCGGCACCAAGGCAGCACTTAGGTGATGCATCTGCTCTAAGCAAACCAGTGTGACCAATGTTTGCAGAGACACAAAATGATGGGTGATATCTGCTATCTAGTGACAGGCTGCAAGTCAAACTCAGAGGAAGAGCGTTCAAACTTCATGATTCAAAATGACAGCAACAACAAATTTTATGGAAGTTGACATTTTGGGAAAATATTCATGACAGACCCTTGCAGTAGCAGCATCACTGGGAATGCAGTATGAGTTCATACTACATCCAATATGAAAGAGACGGAACTCTTTTTACCTTTGGGATTTACATCCTCA
The DNA here is from genome assembly GCA_028564705.1 of Apricaphanius iberus. NCBI lineage: Eukaryota > Metazoa > Chordata > Actinopteri > Cyprinodontiformes > Aphaniidae > Apricaphanius > Apricaphanius iberus. The sequence goes on from JAPXFQ010001343.1 coordinate 258,292, forward strand.
GCATTCATGCATTCTCATTCAGCCTTTTGGTAAATTACAATTAACTGAATCATATTGTCATAAATTGTATGGATTTCAATCAAAATCTGAGTCTACTGGAAAGGATTGAATTTGGGTTGAATTTAAATAAAATAGATTGCATGCATCCAAAATGTTATTAGACCTACACAGCTAAGTTGGTCATAACCACAATGTTGCGGTATATCTCACCAATACCATGCGAAAGCAGTAACATAAATAAATGCATATTCCCCCCCCAAAAAAAAAAACTAGACCTACAGAGACTTTGAGGGATTTCCTCTTCATATATCAAACTCAAACTGAGCAGCAGAGAGCACAGACTGTTGCTGGCAGTGATAACATCAACATCTTGTCTGCTAAAGCCGACAGACTACTTACCCAAGAGGAATTATTTGCAATAAATCCAATAGTGCCTCTTATTCAGCAAGAGGAAGTGAAAAGGGAACAGACCAACACTGAGGTTGCTGTCAGACTGTGACAATTTGTACAACAAACTTTTATATAATATTTTCGTGGAGGCATTTCATGTGTGTTGATTTGTACTCACACAGATCACATCCATTCTTTTATCCTGCCTCAGCTGAATGAATGGGCGCTTCTACACCTACATAATTAGTGTATCTAAATTAGAAAACAATTAGAGTTTGGTCCTAATCACCTCTATGTCTTCCTGTCAGTATTTTCATGATTTCTGCACACAAACATTTTCTCATTAAGAGCTGATAAACACATAATCCTTTACTATGAATTAAGAAAATGTCTGACAGTTTTTTTTTTAAACAGTCCTTGGAGCAAAAACAACAGAAGACAACTGGTGAAGATTGGAAAATAATCTAAGAAAAACTTTTTTAGAACACACAACAGCACACTGATTACCTAATCTTAAGAGATAAAAAAAAGAAAAAGTAGAAGTAAAATGTATTCTACAGTACAGCCATCTTTGAAGAAGGTGGGGTCCAGCAGTTTCCTGTCCCATCTTTGAGGTATATAAATAATTAAAATCAATCAAATCCATAGCGTAATCATTCAGCTACTTCTTTAAACATTTGCTAATGTATGGGACACTCACAGGAGCTCAGTGAATTCCAGCATGGTGCCATGATAGGATAGCATTTCCTCTCGTCTAAATATTCCACAGTCAACTGTTGGTGGTATTATAAAGAAGTGGTAGGGAACAACAACAATTACTTCATCACAAAGTGGTAGGCCATGTATAATCTAAGTGTGGACAGTGGATACTGAGATTTTCAGTGCACAGAAGTCACCTACATCTCAAAGTCAGTGGCGATAAACCTTCAAACTTCACATGGCCTTCAGATTAGATCAAGAACAGTGCATATAAAGCTTCGTAAAATGAGTTTACATGGCCAACCAACAGTCTATAAGCCCTATATCACTAAGTTAAGTGCAGAATGCCGGATCTAGTCCTGTAGAGCATGCTACTGGACACTAGAACAGTGGAAAAAGGGTTTTCTAGACTGACAAGTCACAGGTCTTTGTCTAAGAACAAGTTAGAACAATTATTAACATTCACTATGTTCCTGGAGGAGGGACATCAGCACAGTTGGACAACAGAAAGCATGAGTAGAGCCCAGAAAACAGTAAACAAAAGAAAGAAAAAAGGAAACCGACAGTATTTTTTTAAAAATGTACAGCATTTGAGCAGAACCATCATAGTTCTGAATTGCTCAAAGTTACAGAGGAATCAAGACATAAACATATTGCGACCCCAACAGAACCGAGCCTGTGGGAAAAAAGGTCATGGAAGCCTGACTCAATTGGACCAGGGATGCAACAATACCATTTTTTTTCTCAAAACAATACAAAATTGATTCTTGAATCTTTGTATTTGCAAATACCAAGCATCGTAGATACTTCTGCGACAGGAAAAAAAATGCAATAAATTAGAAGACAGGTTTTAATTTATTCTCTGCTTGCTGCAACAAATAATGGTAAATTTGATTAAAAGTAAAATAATAATAAAGGTGACCACAAAACTAAAGTTGTCTCGTACACCTGTATCTGATGAGGACCAATAAATTACTGGTTCTTCTCACTGCATGCTTACTGGGCTGAAAGGACCAAAGAATGTCCAAATCATTGTTGGTCATTTTAAAACATTGACTATTCCAGATTCCACTTCAAACACAAGCACACAAGCAATTAGTACATTCCAAGATAAGGTCTTCTTTAGTACCCATACATCGGAACTTGTCTGTTTTAAGTATAGTTTATAGTTCTCCATCAGCAGGGGTGCAGATGTACTGTAAGGGTCTGATTTATCAACAGTTTGTTAAAACTGGCGGAAACTCCACAGCGTTGCAAAAACAGGCTGTAGCTGATTTAGTAACACGGCACAGAGAGCATTGCACCTGTGAAACCATAGCAAGATGCACGCATTCCATTACCTCATTAGTTTCCCCCAGAGTCGTTATAATCTTCCTGGGTTCCAATTAATAAAATGTAGTAATCATGTACAATGCCACAATGACAATTGGCTATATATATATATGACATTTTTAAAAACAAACTTCCTCATTTCAGAATACACATTTTCAAGATAAAACTTTTTCTACTGCAACTTGACACTTAACCTCTAAAGCCTGAGGCGTTTTTTTTCCGAATTTGCCATACCTACACTCTGGAAGGCTTTTTACAGCTTGTAAAAGGTCTAAAATATTCAAATTGTTCTCATATAATAAGAACGTCCATAGGGATACTGTGACTGTGAAAAATCTCAAGAAAATCATAGTAGGCATGAGTAATTGAGGTTGAAAGATAGAAAATATGAAATATGAATTCTGCATGATAAAATACACAGCAGCTTGTTTTCATTGTACCAAAGCAAATAAACATCATAAATAGTAACTACTCACGCTTATTGACTTTAGACCAACTGTTGGTGGATTAAGTTTATTACTGACAAACAAGAGACTTACATCCTCAGCATTCATGCATTCTCATTCAACTTTTTCTTTTTGGTAGATTACAATTAACTGAATCATATTGTCATAAATTGTATGGATTTCAATCAAAATCTGACTCTAACGGAAAGGACTGAATTTGGGTTGAATTTAAATAAAATAGATTGCATGCATCAAAAATGTTATTAGACCTACACAGTTAAGTTGGTCATAACCACAATGTTGCGGCAAATCTCACCAATATCATGTGAAAGCAGTAACATAAATAAAAACATATAAAAAAAAAAAATAGACCTACAGAGACTTTGAGGGATACACAGCAGCTTGTTTTCATTGTACAGAAGCAAATAAACATCATTAATAGTAACTACTCACGCTTATTGACTTTAGACCAACTGTTGGTGCATTAAGTTTATTACTGACAAACAAGAGACATAACTGACAACACTCTAGCCTAATAGTATTTAACTCTGTGACAGCAAAATAATTTATATGTATGTCGTTTTTCCCTCTTAATTTAGCAAAAGATGCATCATGAATCTATGCACATATTCGTCTTCGCTCTAGCTGTAGTGCAGCTCACAGCAGCAGCCACAAAGTCCTCATTTGAATACTACTCCTTGCGCCTGTTATGAATTGCTTGTGCAATCTTAGTAAATCACCCCCAAATGAAGGACCAATATTTTGCTGTACATGCAATATTTTGGTCATTATTAGGAATCTGGATAAATCGGGTCGTAAGTGTTCTGAGTCAGGTCAGCAGAGCGAGATGAAGACATGCCCAGTTGTTAAAATCTCAGTAAGCTATGGAGAGTCCAAGCCTCTGATTGGTGTGAGCACGCAACTTCCTTTATGTTCACCAACAGCCTGCTGAAGATATCTACCAGCAGACAGAGCAGATAGAAAAATGTCCTGCGTAAAACAATTTATGAGTGTTCAGCTTCTGTTACAATATAAAGTGATATTTTTTATCAGATTTAAAAACAAAAGATATTGAAAGAGACTGAAGCTGTTCAAGTGAAGCGTTTTGGTTTAAAAAAATAAATTTAAAAAATACACGGTCATAGACCAGAGACGTGACTGGAATAGTTGCAGGAACACTGCCCTTTACTGTAGATAGTTTTTTTTTTAGCGTTTACTTCTGACTTCAGTTAGTTCTACTACTGTTCTGTATCACACACTTGTTTTCTGTTGCTCCTCATTTCATGCGTAAATTTATTTTCTTTTTGGGTCCATTTTAATTGTCCACAACACTCTCTGAGCGTGCTGGTATCATTTTACTTGTTTTGTAACCACCTCAGAACCCTGAAACCGTATGGGTTCTTATTACTGAATTAACCTGCTCAACAGAGCTTTTTCAGCTCAACAGAGCTTCTTTCATTTTCAATATAACAATACAATTTATTGCTCACCTGCTCCCAGTATATTTTCACGTATTTTTTTTATTTTTTTTGCAGCGCTCCTCACGTTTAGCAAAGAATGTAAAGAATTAAACAAAGTATAAAAGTTTGATAAGAGATTAAGTCCATACAGAATATCCATGAAGAGTTCACAAACAAATCTGAAAAGCTCTTTCAAGATTATGACTCTAAAGGAGAAGGTTGTGCCCCTCTACATCCTGCCACTGAAGAAAAATTATGCAACAAGACCGATTTGTGCACCAACAAATCTGCTCCTCCTATTCAGGTGCATCAATTTTAGCACTCTTTTGACATTGCAAACAGCTTTATAATGGGAAACAATTCATAAACACAGCTTCTGTAAATGTAAAGAAATGTAAATAATTAAGCTTATATCATTAATAACTCACACTCTTTCCTTGCCTGAAAGGAAATAGATTTTACTCTGATGCAAATGAGCAGTAGCAGTGAGATGTTTAGCTCGCTGCAGCATTATTGGGAAACTCACAAGCGACAAGAGCTGCTGTGTCTCGTGTTGATCTGCTCACAGCTCACTAAGGCTTACGGGTGACAAAGCATGACAGGTAGGTGCAGGGAGAAGCCAAGCGGCTATGGGTTCTTTAAAGTAAGCCAAGATATGTGTGGGTGGAATGGTGGGTGTGAGTGTGCATAAGAACTGCTGTTTTTTCCCACGATCACAGCCAAGAGAAGAAAAAAAAAAGGTAATTAAACCCTTTCTTACAAAAAGGTTAAAAATATGGCAAAAAGACACAAAATTGTGAGAGGGACGATGTGTGTAGCCACTTATGTCAAGGCTGAATAACAATTTTTGTGCTGCATATCCACATAGGATTATTTGTAGACCTCAAATCTGTAAGGTGTAAGGGTTTTGGAAGACTTCTGATAGGTTTTCTGTATCCTTGTCCAACGGCATGAACTATTGTATAACAATGTAATCCTTTAAATTGGGATAGAATGAAAATGAGCCTCTCCTTCCAACACTTTGTCATTGTTTATTAAACAAAACCTGCACCTCAGGTGTTCACTGGGAACGTTCACATGCAAACAAAACTTGTAGGGTCCACAACTCTTCCTGATATCTTCGCTGATATAGTTTAGTTTTTTTCATTATGTTACACAAAAAAGCTCTGTTTTTGAGGCATTGCCTTCAAAACAGATTCACTTGTGTGTTTCGATATAACTTACATTAAGTTAAGCTTCCCAAGACACAACATCGCCATCGGTACTCTGACCGTTTTGTGAGGCACACATACAGGCATACAGTGAGTCTATTTGTTTTCTTCTTCTCTTTCGGCTTTGCCCTTCAGGGGTCGCCACAGCAAATTTATCTGTCCCCATTTAGTCCTATCCTCTGCCCTCACAACAACTAACTTCATGTCCTTCTTCACCGCACCCATAAATCTCCTTTTTGGGCTTCCTCTCTGCCTACTGCCTGGTGGCTGCATCCTCTGCATCCTTCTAACAATATAATCGTTGTCTCTCCTCTGAACGTGTCCAAACCATCTCAGTCTCGCCTCCCTGACTTTATCCCCAAAACGTCTAAGATGAGCTGTCCTTTGTGACATTTGATCTTTTCTAAATGCTCCACAGTCAACTTTTTCTGGTGTTATAAAAAAAGATGGGAGCTACTGGGAATGTTAGCGACTCAGTGAGGAGGTGTTAGGTCACATGGATAGGTCTGGGTTTGGTGGTTTTCAGGAGAACTTCATCTGCCTGACTGGTGTGTGTTAATGTAAGCTTTGGTAGAAGGAGTTAATATGATGTGGACCTGTTGTTCTTTAGCTGGCCTTGGCCTCTTTTGTTCCAATGTACGGGACTCTTAATACCGCACAATAAAAAAAAAAAAATTTTAGACGATTTCTGACACCAAACTTTCTCTTAACAGGAGTTTGTCCGATCCTGTTTAATCGTGACTGTATACCAGTACACAAAGCAAGGATAAAGGTGTAAGAATATGGATGAGTAAGTTTGCTCTGAAAGAACTTGACTAATCAACACAAAGCCCTGGCCTCAATCTGATGAAATATGTTAACAATTAATTACGCTGGATATTGGAAGCCAGGGCGTCGTGTCCAACATCAGTGCCTGGTCTCACAAATTCCCTTCTGAAAGAATGGTCAAATATAAGTATAAACACACTCCTAAACACTCTATAATGAGAAATGAGGCACCATGATATTAAATCCCATGGATTAAAATTTAGTAAAGGCAAACAAATTATTTTTCTTGCAATGTAGTGAAAATTTACATTTAACGGTTTTAGATAGCTGATTTATTGATAAGCTTACTTACTGACTTACTTTTCTATCAAATATGCTCTATGTGAAATGTCTAAAGCTGTCAAAGATAGAATAAACACTTTTAACTTATATTGTGTTTAATTGTATAAAAGAATAATTTAAACTAATTCAACATACAGCCAATTAAATGAAACACATATATTCTCCGTTCTAAAACAAAAATGTATCAGATCTGCTACATCTTACCTGGAGAATTTATTGACAGAATGTTTCTCTTTAAAGAGATAAAACAGAATAACTTGTGTTTGAAGATGTGTGACTCATCAAAGTGGAATATAGATATGGTTTGAAATATCCTGAAAAATAAAGCCCTCAGCAGGAGAGTCTGGGAAAGATTGTCCTATACTCACAACGTTAAAATAAACACCATTCAACGAAGACTGCATTTCATTATGCATTAAAATATAAATATGCATTCCAATCAACACCCATATATAACAACTTTATTCAGGAGAAGTTATTCAAACCTCGATTACTTAGAAACAAGCAGGTTTGATGATATTTGACTTCTTTTACACCCTTTAATGTTTGAATGGTATTTCCAGTCCAGATAACAAGCATTAGAATTATTCACTCTTCAAGGTAAATAACATGTAAAAACAGATATCTTTTTGGAAACAAAATTAGTAGGAACCAACTTTAAATACAGTGCTTAAAGTGCTCATACAAATTGAATCTTTTCATACTTTGATGTATTCCAGTCACAAACTTCAGAGTATTTTATTGCAGTAGTATTTGATGGACCAACACAAAATAACGCTTAACTCTGAAGTGAAAGGAAAATCAGAAACAACTTCAAAAAGTGTTCATGAATTAAACATCTGAAAACGTTCGTTTCGCCCTCCTTTATTTTGATACATATGAATAACATCCAAATCACTCAACTGGTTTCAGGAGACACCTAAATAGAGTAAATGCAGATTATCTGTGAGTTGTTTAATGTCAGTATACATACCGCTGTTCTTTGAAGGCCTCAGAAAAAACATTGAAGATTGTGGCACAACAGCAAACCTAGCACACCATGACCGTCCACAGAATTTGTCAAGCTTTGATAGAGGAGCATTAAGAGGAAAATGTAGTTACAAAGTAGGAATGAGCTTAAAAAAAACAGCATCCAAGGAAAAATAAAAACTCAAGTCTTGTAAAGTGAACCACTTTTGTCCTCGGTGGTAAACTGTAATACTCATTGTTAAGCTTTGCAACCGTCTTTTCTTTTTAAAGCTGATAAATCTTTATTACAATTGATCAGCAATACAGGAAGAAGCTGGAGAGCAAACTACAGATGAAAAATATCAGAGATGTGTGATCAGGGATGAAGAAGATCAGAGGCTTTAAGCATAAGAAGGATTGGATAGAGCCTGGACAGAGCCAATGAACTGTAAACATTCTTCAATAGGTTGAGGTCAGGAAGAAGCTCAGCATTATACTTTCCTGTGCCACCCTTCTCTGACCCACAGCTCACCTGTCACACCTCAGATGTTTTATCTTGCACCTCAGTCAGGAACTCTTCTACAACTTTTTCTTCAACTAAGGCTACATCCACACTAAGCCGGGTAATGCCTTAAACGTATAATTACTTAGTCTACACCCCCTATCGTCCACACTAACCCGGCGTCGTTTAAGGTCTGTGGCCGGATAACTATTAGCCGGGTAAGAGAGACGTGTAAATCTTAATTCAACGGCTATACGAGCCAGTGTGGACAGCTTCCCCGGATAATGAAAGGAAGTGGCTTCAATGAATGCTACGTCAATAACAATACGACACTACAGACAAAAACAACAGCGAAGAGTAATAAATCGATCTCGTCGTCTGTCCACGCCAAAAACGTTCTCTTCTTCTGAGCAACTGTTGTTCTCTTCGGTTAATGGGACAAGCAGATATGTACTGTGCTGTAGAGCTTCTTGTATATATTATGTAGGCGCTGGCGTCACGTAGATTATACGAGTGTTTTGTGCGTCTTTTCGCGCATGCCCAGTATTTGCACAGGTCGGTATGGGATTGCGCAATCATGGGACCTTAAACGGAACTTAAACGGGGCGTAAATGCTCGTGTTGAGTGGATAACATTAGGCGTCTAACTCCCCGTATTACGTTATCGGCTTAGTGTGGACATAGCCTAAGTCAGGAGATACTGCTGCCCCCTTTCCCTCCTGCTCCCACTTGTCGGTCTCTAAATTTCAAGTGAAGAGGTAGTTGGAGAGACTGAACCGGAACAAGGCCCCAGGTCAGAATCAGAAAGGTTTTATTGCCAAATGTTGAGCAGATTTACAATGTCAGGAAATTGCTGTGGCATTTGGTGCCAGCATAGGATAAGACAAAGACTTCTAAGCATGCAATAAATAAAAGTAAAATGGGACAAACAGATTAATATATACATGAGTGCAGGCGATGATCAATGCAAAATCCGACAGGTGAAAAAACACAACACAGGGTCATGTAGCTGAAACAGAGCAGATGGTCGGAACAGTCTTAGGGTATTTGTTTATGACTCCGACGTCAGAGGGGAAAAAACTGTTCTTATGGCGACAGGTTCTGGTCCTCCTGCCTGAAGAGAGCAGGTAAAAAGGTCTGTGTCCAGGGTGAGAAGGGTCAGCTGTGAACCAACCTGCACGCCCCCTAGTGTCCTGGAGGTGTACAGGTCCTGTAGAGATGGGAATCTCCAGCCAAGCACAGTCACCGTGGAGTGAGAAACACGCTGCAGTCTCTGTTTGTCCCTGATGGTGGCTCCAGCGTGCCACACGGTGATGGAGGAGGTGAGGATGGACTCAATGATTGTGATGTAGAACTGCATCATCGTCTTTGTTGGCAGGTTGAATTTCTGAAGTGATGGTGGTACCCAGGAAATGGAGTGAGTCCACAGTGGGGATAGGGGTTTCAGGATGATGGCGTCAGAGCAAGAGTCCTAATAGCCTGTGCAGAGCAGCTCTGATGGATTCTTCAGCACCTCCTTAACCTTAGCCTGACTCAGGAGAAGGTTCCAGGGTTGTGGAAGACATCATGCCTTGTTCCAGTACCAAAGAAAACTCACCCATCAGTCATGAACAACTATAGTCCTGTCTCCCTGACATCCCACATCATGAAGGTCCTGGTGAGACTCCTGTTGGCCCAACTGAGAAAACTAGAACATATCAGGACCCTATCACTTTCACTTATTGCCATGGAGTTGGCGTTGGAGATGCTATCATCCATGCTTTATCCAGCCCACTGTCATCTTGACAAAGCAGGCAGAGTATCATGTGTTAAATCCTCCCGTGTTTAACACAATTCAGCCTGATCTGCTTTATCAGAAACTCCTAAAGACGCAGGTGGAGCCTTCAACAATCACCCCGATTAATCACTACCCGAAAGACCACTGTTTGTTAGACTGAAGGATTGTGTGTCAAACCAGGTGGTCAGCAGCAGAGGTGCTCCCCAAGGGACCGTATGCTCACCATTCTTATTCACTCTGCACACCTTAGACTTCCAGTACAAATCAGAGACTGGTCATCTGCAGAAATACTTCAATGACTCTGCAATCGTTGGGTGTACCAGAGATGTACCAATAAGTCAAATACAGAAAGCTGCTGAGACGCTTTGCAGCATGGTGTGGAAAGAATCGTCTTACCCTTAATGTGAACAAAGGAGATGTTTGTAGAAAGTCAAAAGAAAGTCAAACACAGTTTGCATTATAGTGGAAGAAGTGGAGGTGGTCGAGGAGAATTAATACCCCCCGAGTTCACCTGGACAACAGACTGGACTGTAAACTGTACAGCACAGCCATTTACAAGAAAGAACAGAGCAGACGGTACTTCTTGAGGAAGCTTAGGTCCTTTAAGGACCTTTATTTATGTATCTTTTGGGGTAGCAGCATCAAAGCCAGGAACTTAAAAAGGCTCAAGAACATGATATAGAAGGCTGGTTCTGCTCTGGGGAAAACTGTGGAAAAATCAAGAAAAATTATGGACAACCCTCTAAACATCTTCTTCATGACACTATCCTACAACAACAGAGTACCTTCAGTTAGAGAATCATTCAGTTTCCCTCCAACACAGACTGCTACAGGAGATCATTCCTGCCCACAGCCATCGAGATCTACAACAACTCCTTAAAGAATTATACAGTACTAGCTACAACTTAATCTCCCTCTGGGATCAATTTTTTTAACCGTATTGAAACAGTGTTATAATGGTTCATGAACTAAAGTTTACAAATTAGTCTGACATAAATTGCTTTAGGTATTTTTTCTGTAAGACGGTAAAAAAAACCCGTTGTTCTTCGCCACGGAGAGTAATCTTTAGGTTCAACCTCTGCAACCAACTAATCTGGATTTATACTATTTGAAGGCAAAAAAAAAAGACTTCACAAAAATGCTAATAACTATCCTTTCGAATTGGTAGGCCACAAAGATTTTACCTACTAAGATGTGAATCGCTTGGAATCTTTCACAAGCAAAAAAAGGACAAAAAAGAAAAGAAAAACAAAGGTCAAAGCATGATAAGAATAATGAGAAATAGATCAAGTCACGATGTGTCAGCCCAAACCTTTCTCCTGCTGTACTGCAGTCTAGTGAGTACTTCAGTGTGCTGAATATCATGACTCTTCCTCCCTGACAGGACTCCCACAGTGAGCCTCTCAGTCACGTGGCTGCTGCAGATTATGATATTGTTGCAGCAGGGAGTCACATGAGGAAACAGGTAGCTTAGCTGCTGTTTGTGGGTATTCTCCTGCAGTGATACAGATAAACTGCACAGCTGTTGAGCAGCAGAATAAATGGTGACACAGCAAGAAAATCAAAAACTTTGCAGATCTCCACCTGAAGCCACTGCAGATGTAACACATACAATCAAATACAGCTCTTTTTCAGTTTTTACAGAAAAAAACAAGATGAAGCGTTTGTTCTTCAGAGTTATTTTTCTTCTTTAAAATATCAAGAAAAGTTTGTTTTTTTTTCCTGCTGCCTTTTTTTCTGCTGCACAGTCTCCTGATCTGCCAACCCATTTGTCCTTTCTCTCATCCCGTCTCCTGTTTTTGGGGCTCAGCGATTGTTCTTGTTATCGGTGAGGAGTGCACAGGGGCTTCTTGTCAGTGTGTTTGATGATGAGATGGTGAAAAATGAGGCAGGGGGCGGCAATTTATCAGCACTTGAGAGGCGCACGGGGGTAGTCTGGGCAGGGGGAGGCGAGGCAGCGCTCAGGGTTTTTCTGCATGAGGCCGGGCATGATGAAATGTATGCGATTTCCCCTCCACTGCGTCAGACAGACAGACAGGAGGGAGAATAAATAAAGAGAGAGACAAAAGGGAGGGCATTTTCCTCCATCTGCAGAAGCCTTTCTCAAATTCTCATCATCCCCTCCCTCACTCTGTCCATCTAAGCAAATACCTAAGACTCACTTTTAATTTCCCCTTTCTTACTCTTTGACATCCAATTACTTTGTTTTTCAGGAAACAGATGACAGATTTCCAACATAAAGTCTAGATAAGAAATTATCTTCCATAGATCCTCTTCGCCCCCATAGGTTTTTTTTTACTTTCCAGCCATTTCTTGATTTAACTTCCAACTTGTATACTTTCAGTAAATCAGCATACAAGCACTGACAAATACCACAGCCAGGATACACTTCCTGGCGTTTTTGCAGAATATTCCCAATGAAAATCTCTTCACCAAAGAAACATAGACACACATGCATTTTAAAAGTATCTTCCAAAAGTATTGATGGCCATTAAAATTTTTCCTGTTTGTCACATGGTAATCCCAAACTTCAGTGAATTTCATAAGACGGATCAACACAAATGAGAACCCTGAAATGAATTGAGTGCATGTGTGTTCAACCCCCTTTACTTTCACACCCCTAAATAAAACGTAGAGCAACCAAATGTGTAAAAACTAGTAAATTGAATAAACCTGTTAGGTTAATGTCAGTGTAAATCCAGCTGTTCTGTGAAGCCCAACAAAGTTAGTTAGAGATCATTACCTAACAAACTGCATCATGAAGACTAAGGAACACATCAGACAGAAGAATACGGTAGGATGACCTTATAAAACAAATCCAAGCCTTTGAACATTTCATGGAGCAATGTTCATTTTATAATCTGAAAATGGAAGAAGTACAGCACAACGGCAAACCTACGAAGAGATTGCTGTCTAACTAAAAAAAGAGGCTAGGCATGGGGAGCATTAATAAGGAGGACGGCAGAGAGGGATGGGTAAGGTGGCCGAATCTGCTGAAAGGACATCTATTGATATTTCCCTACATAATTTTGGCCTTTTTAAGTAGGTGACTGACAAGTAAACAAAAAGCATATTTAAAAGAAAGCCATGAGAATTCCTGTTTGTAGTTTCTTACATGTCATTTAAAGGACACAGAAGATATGTGAAATAATGTACTGTAGTCATGTGAGACCAAAGTTACAAATTTTGGACAACATGAAAAGTACAATGTGTGGCAGAAAACTGAAATTGCACATCACACTGAACGCATCCTCCCCAAGGTGGCACATAAGAATTGGAAACATCATGATGTAGGTGTTAGGAATCTGTGTTTGTCCTTGTCTGTCTGATTCCTGCACATTTTCTCAAGATTTCCGGAGAGTCCCACCAGAGATACTAGCTGAGTGGAGGACCTATCAATCACAATGAGGGCTGAGCCTGCCTGCTGCACCTGCACAGGTGTGGCTGATTGAGCTCATCACCAGCTGAGGATATAAGGAGCTGGCTGTCAGCTTTTCGGTGCCTGAGCATTTCCAACTGTAAAAACCTCAAGTTATGTGTGCTATCTCTAGCGGTTTAAAGAATGGGCAAGAATAGAATAACGGAATAGAGATAACCCTTATTATCCCATATTGGGAAATTTCAGGTTTATCAGCAGCAAGATGGAAGGATGCATAATAAAATTAGTGTAAAAAAAGAGGAAAATAAGAATAAGAATATATACAGTAAAAGAAAAGTTGCAAAAAAAGAAAAAAATATTTTGTTAAAAAAAGCATACTGTTTAAAAAAAACATGCAACGGAATATTTAAAAACTGCACAAAGTGTGCATGTACAGTATATTTATGCATTAAAAAGAAATATTTCTCAAATTAAAAAAAATATTTTGAAAAAAAGAGTTGGGAAGTTAAAAAATGACTAAGCTGGTAGAAAAAAAAGACAACTAACTGGTGGTATTGTATTACCATCTTAACACAACTGGGAATTGATACAGATGCATATCTATGGAGAGAAAATAGATTCACAAGATTTGTGTGTGTGTAATACCACACACAGATTTTTGAACACCCCAAGTTACACACAAAATTTATTTTACGATTTACAAATCAGGTTTTACACATACAAGTACCCAAAGTTAAACAAAAACAGGCTGACACAAGTTACAAATCAGATATTACGCATACACAAATCTTGTGAGTCTCTTTTCTCCCCTTACATATCATACTTTTTAGTAATTACTATTGCAAGTCACTGTGCATGTTGCCCGACTCCATGTCTGCATCTGTCTCTGTTACAGAGGAATACACAAGGGGATTGCATTTCAAGACTGCTTGAAGTCAAGTTTGGTGGCCAAAAGATCCCAAAGTCATATAACGAAAAAAATAAAAATTAGCAAGTTCCAAAAAAATCCCCAGTGACTCCATCTGTTAATATCTCAAAAACAATTTGAATGTGCCAGAGATTTTATCTGAGAGCCAGATGAAGGAGGAGTTAAGCAGAACTGAGAGATAAATATAAACAAAGAGCTAATAAATCCCAATAAAGCCATTGCTGGCGAGCAAAAGGGAGAGAAATAAGTAGTTATGTTGAAATGAGACCTAATAAGAAGAAGAAACAGAAGGATGGAGGAAATGCCTGAAGGGATTCTTAAACAGAGAAAAATGGTACTGTTTTGACTGCAGCTTTGATTTTATAACGAAACTGAAAATCAAGCATCTCTCTGTTTTATGAACAGCCATAGAGGGGGGGAGACACCAGAGAAAATATAAACTCTAAAAACTCTAAACAAGCTTAAATAAAGCAGAGATATTTTATTTTTCCAGTAAAAAGCATGAAGTTAAAACATATACCTACTGTATATCTATATAAATAGCAATATATATAGATACTGTATATCTATATTTTGTGCAACAACATGGGTTTAGCTTGATGTTTTACTAAACACAAAAGAAGCAAATAGAAAAGACTGATATAATATAAAAAGAGACTAACTTCAGGCTTATCAAAGATTAAAAATGTTCACCAATTATTCTTTTTATAAACAGTCAGCATTTGTAAAGATGTCCATGATTTTTCTAAACCACCTTGGATGGTTATAATGGTGTAAAGGCTGCCCCATTAGTGACCATAATGGCCTGAACAGTGTGACTGTTCTGATGACAACCTATGAACTGGTTACTTCCAACCATTTTCAGAACTTTGGAAGCCTTTTGGATTAAAGTGAAATGTCTTAATAAAAAAACATTGCCTTCTTTGATGTAAAAAAAAAAAACGGTTTAATGATTTACTCTTCGGTTACTTTTCAATTTCTGTTTATTAATAACTGCTTTGAGTTAAATTTAGAATGGAGATGAAAGGCAACGGAAGGGAAACCTTAGATGGACTGCAGGAGGAGTAACAGGTGTTTCTGCGACACATCGACTTTCTGCCGCTTTGTTCTCTGGTTAACACTCAGACTGCTTTGTGGCTTCAGCAACAAGCCCTGTCCCTGTGTCACCATAAGTTTTTAATAAGGCTGGTTCCCAGCAGAGCTCATCAACCCCAACCTTGTGTCGAGCGCCACTCCAACATTTTCCATGACATTTCAGAAATGTTTTGTAAAGGGCAGTGGAGTTTGTATAACAGCATGAAGCTGATTGAACCACTCTCCATAACTAAAAGTGAATGGTTTGTGGATGTGCTATCAGCATTTTGGGTGTGTTTCCCCCCTCTAACTTCTTTCTTCTGTGTATTCCTGCAGGGGCGGACTTCTGCTCCTCATGTCCAGCTGATATGCATCACCTCATTGCTTAGCAGTTTAACTCATCAGGTCACCTTTCTATTCATTGATAGAAGCAGTTTCTGGTAACCAAATTTGGCCAAGTTAGCTTGTTTATGGATTTGTTATCACTTTATCAGTTAATCAGTCTGCCCATTTGTTTCTGTAATTACATTCAGGCTATTAAACTGTCATATTTATCTTCAATTGTCCATAAATTATATTTACATTTGACCTAGACATTGTTACATTTAAATAGTAGTGAACTCCAGAATAAAGTGCACAATTCAATCAATGCCCGATCTGTCTTCCTTTGACACTTTTTTTTATTCCCTGTCATTCTCTCATGTCTACCTCCCTGCATCTTGAGCCATGTTGCTCTCCTGTCCTGCTGCTCTATCTTTCATGCCTCTGCCCTTATTTGACAAAGACAGAAACTGTTTATCCCCCTCTACCACCCAGGGACATCCCAGGGTCCAACCCACTGTCTCAAAGTTTCTACTGCAATATGTTCAGCCACAGATGGCATGTTTTTTCTACTGTCTCTATGACAGTCTTAAATCATACTGAAGATGTTCCTGTGTCTAAAATGTGCTAAAAATAAAACACCTATTTTGATTCGTGTTGTTGAGACAAAGGGTCTGCTTTTTTTCCTTCTACTGGAAAGTGAATTAGCTAGAAGTAATGACAGAAATGGCATCGAGGGAAGAGTTGAGCTCTAGAATTAATACAAACTTATTTTATTTTCCAGGGAGGGGCCATCTCATTATAGGAATGATATTTTGGAAGACTTAAAGGTTACTGAGTCATTAACTGTTATTTATGTAACTGTGAAATAAACAAGATACCAGATAGATTTTTTAAAGAGGATACCTGGCCCAGTCTTGAAAAACTGTCAAGACTTTTTATTTTTACATATTTAAAGTGTGCATACTCGATGTGGTTTGAATGAAATATTAAACCCTAGATGGCCTTTCACAAGTACAAAAAATGACTTTAAAATGTCTGGAAATTAATTATTAATAGAAACAATTATTCTTAATAATTAAAATTTTACCAGTAACAATAATTGTTCACTTTCTAAGTCATACTGGACAAGAATTAAGAATAAAAAACGAAATAATATTCTGAGAAAACAACTATTTTATTTTTAATATAATAATAAAACTATTAAGCAGCAGTCTCAAAAATACAATAAAAAATGCATACTCCAGTCTTCATTTTGCACAGCAAAACCCTCATTTTAGCCTTATTATAGTTTTTGTGTCCATTGTGACCTATGGGATCTTTGCCACTTTTGTCATACACAGACACAAACATGGAAGCTCTGACCGTCTGAACAGCTACACTTGCGCTTTGATATCTTAACAGTTGCAAATGACAGCTGGTATTAAACAGTTGCAACGCCGCAGTGCAGGGCAGCGAATTACAGCGCATTACAGCCTGCTGTCTGTTCCATCTCTAAACGGATCAGAGCGCTTGAATAGGCAGCAGCTCCAAAAGGACGTCAGATGAGAGAAAGTGTGTCGTACTGCATGTATGGCACCAATAAGTTTAAGTATCCTCATTGGTCTCCTGAAAAACAATAGCTGCGTTTTCATTACAAATATGCGCAAAACATTGTTGATATTGTGTAAGTGTCGAATTTGTGGTGTTCCCATTAAATAACAGACTCAGTTTAAATCACAAGTTCTCACGCAAGTAAGAAAAGTGGCGACAGATGTGACCATTTACTGTAAATATATTCATTCATTGCTGGCACGGCACTAGCGCTCAATATCAGCCATGATGAGGTGACGTAGACGGCTTGTAGAGGCATTGGAGCAACAAGCTCCTTTTACAAGGGAGCAGTCTTGGTAAATGCTCGCTTTTCTTAGCTGTTTTGAATCTAATATATTAGTTATGCCTTTATCACGAACCAACTCAGTCTCTTCGTGAACCTAAGCATGCCGCACCATATTTCTCCTCCTACTACTACTTTTGTACGTCTTTTTAGCTCATAGGAACATCCAGTTGTTCCTCACGTTACTCGTGATGTGAAAAAGGTGCTGTTTAGTGAAATATATTAATTTCAATGCGGCTGAAAAACCACCTCATCCAAGCGCAAAAACGTTTTAGCATAAAAGGCAAGTTTTTTTCGAAATTGGCATGTTTCCATTAGGCTATTTTATTTTCGCAACTTCAATTTGTGCAGTATCATGGTTAATCGAAACGCAGCTAATGATGACTTTCATCAATCCCTGGAATGTCTCTGAATGCCCCGGACAGAAAGTGAAAAGAGGACATATCTGGGAAAAGAGGACGGTTGATCACCTTAAGATGAACATAAAAAATTGTTATCAAGCAGATTCATTAATTTAACTTAATAAATGTTTAAAAATAAAAATAAGAGACTTCTCCTTGTATTTTGTTATGAGGTCCATGAAATCCCTTAAACATCTCACAGCAGAAAGTGGTCATGAGGCAACGTTTTCCATACTGACTAATGACAGACACAAGTAGATGAATACAAGAAGTGTCTCACTAACGTTATTACAGTTAAATTGGGGGGAAGTTAGCAGTTAGGGGTGCTTTGCCCAAACCAGAAATTTTCTTTTGTTTGATGAGTATTATTTTTTGTTGTTTAAGCACAACTACATCACTGTCTTTTTCCAGTGATAAAAAATTAGATCTGACGATACATGAACATTTTTAAAGCGATATTCCACCTCTAAGTGAAATTATGTCAATCCTTCTTCCCTTGAGTTAGATATAAATGAAAAAGCATTATGTAACCAGCCCAGTGAGTGTCCTAATCCGTAAGTAGTCTGTTTGCTTTAGCATAGCATGAACAATAGAGGCGAAAGGTAAAAGCTAGCATTATATGTCCTAAAGTCATGAAAATTATTAAATAATGATCCTACCTAACTAGCTGTTGCAAGTTTTGTGGTTTTATAAAAGCAATTTGTGCAGCCAAAAGCACAGCAAGACATGATCGCATCTCTTTTAGCAGACGAGATGAACAGACGAGCAGGGAGTGATGTAGACCGATAATACCTAATGCATCTGAGAAAGTACCGTGGATGCAGTTCGGGTCTGCCATGCATGTTACATGACAAGCATTGAGCACAGTACGGGTTGCATTCTGGGATAAACAGAGTGGGTAATTATGTGCCTCCGTCAATGTGTTACAATATATTATCGTGTTAAATCTACAAATTAACTGACCTGCGTTAAGGCATTCATTTTGACAGCCCTAATTTTAACCCAAGACAGAAGAGTTGAGGAAGAAATGTTTGGAATCTTTGGGACACCACCAATAAAGTAAGTTAACTTAATTATTTGTTTGAGGGCAACATAAGAGTCACATTGGTTGCCAATCAGAGGTAAAACTTTTACATATCAGGAATAACAACGAGTAAGACTCATGATCCTGGCATTTCCCACTGACCCACTCCTCTGACAAAGTTCAACCTTTGAAACAGGAACACGAGAGCATGTTTTTTTTTTTGGCAAAAAAACAACTCACATGGCATCGATTCATACTAGAGAACAGCAAATCTATTGAAAAAAAGAGAGTGAATCAAGCCGCTGAGTGTTATCCCGACTGTCACAACGGTGCACCTCCATGTAACAAGTTTGATACAATTTCTCTACTATGTACTGTATTTCAACAGCCTTAGTTTCCCCTGGGATTAACAAAGAATTCTGTTTCTTATGAAGTGCCTTCAGAAATCCACAAATGTGCCTTCAATTAATTAGATTTTCTGATTCCCTGGATTTGCTTTTCCCTTAACTTGAAAAATACAAAAGTGTAGAATCCTAATGCTGGTGTAGTATCAACATCCAGTTGACAAGACTACCTAATTTTTAGTAAAAGAAGTTATGATGTTACCATAAAGTAAAGTAAAACCTACAACACACCATATCAAGCAACGGAGGCATGGTACGTTTGATCAAATGTGGCTCTAACATTATGCGAGTATGAGGGTAAAAATGGGTTATACCTGCGAGCTCAGCACAAAGCCTCCAACTCTGAGTAGAAAGGCTGATCCAAGCTTCTTCAGGGGATTCACCACATCAGTGAGCTTTCAAGAGGATGCACACAGATATTCTATTGTGTTTCCAGGTACAGCACCAAGGTACTCAAGAGCATGTACAGTCTGCAGGGCTTACGTTCTTGCTAACCTACGAGTTCATTTTAGCATCTCTGCAGCAGACTGGGATTATTTGATTCTGAGCATGTTTGAAAAGCTTGGTTTCATATGGTGAATGATGATTAGACTTTTGAAGGAACTGAGTGGGCTAATGGTCTGCAGCTTTCATCAGTAATAAGAGAGGCAGGGTCAAATTGAGGAGAGCAGCCTGTTATTTCAGATGAGACTCTAAGGATCAAAGGTTCTTCTGAGCTTAACATGCTCTCGCTCTCACAGCCTGTGCATCTCTAGATAACCTGAGATGTCCTTGAATCACCTTTGCCCCACCCACACTCCCATAAAAATGCAGGGAAATGCAGAGGACCTGTCAAAGGCTCTAAACCACTTAAATCCACCAACTATACACCAGCGGGATGAAGTCAGTTTCTGTAACAGAGGCCAAACAGGTTGGCGCTCACAAAACTGAGCTGAAGAAGTGCTGCTTAAAGCTAATTTTAAAACCTCTCTACTGAAGATGTATAAAACAAACAGAAAAGGATACTTTCTGACTACTCACTCTGAATGCTTACCACTTATTTCACAGAAAAATAAAAATCCTGTTATGATAGACTATTTGGAAATGTTTTTTCTCCTGTTTTTCCTCTTCCAATGTAAACCACTTGGTTCAATCAGAAAATTAGATAAAAAATAACAGGTATTTAGACCAACAGACAGAGACTTTGGTTTGGGATTTAGGAAAAGTCGTTGATGAGTCACTTGCTGTAAGTGTTAAGCTTGTTTTAGTGCTGAAAATCAGTGCAGTGACACAGAAACCTCCAGTTGAGTTTTTTTGTGTGTGATGTGTGAAGGTGAGAATCCACACCTTTGAATCTTTTGTCACTTACCTCATTGTCTAATTCATGTATCGGCAGATGGGAAGTGTATGCGTAGGTATTCTCTGGAGCGAACATCAGCCTATGGGGGAGGAAGAAGAGGGTTAGAGAGGTGATGTGGAAACACAAAGAGGTTAAGCATTTCAGAATTTAATCTTTCTCATACTATACCAGCTTTACAAATGCATCTGTCAAATGTACATATTAAAGAAAGAAAACGTAGACCCAAGGGCCCATATTTGTTATTGTAAGCCAATACCAACACAGTCTCCATTAGAACAGAAATACTGTAGTTAATAAAAGTACTATACTTAAATTACAATAAATATGGAACTGAGAAGGGCAATTAGAAATTTCAAAACATGCATAAAAGACATCAACAGACTACAAGATATAAAAACAGCAAATAACAGCAGGGATGTAAACAAGCAGGCTAAAACCTGCTAGGAAGGACGACCTGCAGTAATGACTCTTTGCATGAAGGATGGAGCAGTCTGTCACTGAAACAGCTCTCCAGTTCCCCAACAGCTTCATGAATGGGGTTGGAGATATTGTTCAACTTTAGGCTGTTTCAAAAAACAATCTTGTATCAGTGCCGGCATTAATGTCGGAATTAGTGAGCCTTTTGATTATTTATAAGAGCTCAGCATGTGGCAGCAATGCGCAGGGATCAGGTGATGTATAAACCCTGAGACGTAAGAGTCTGTGTTAAACACAGAAAATAGTTGGACCTAACTTGTTTTTATCCCGATTAAAGCTCAGCTCCTCAAATCCAATTGGTGACCATCTTTCACAGTCTTTGTGTTTTATCTGGCGATCTCCTCTTCAGCTCTAAAGGCCAGCAGCTCCTTGCATCACTCCAGTTTGCACTTTCAGGTGAACCAGTTAACACATGCCAAAATAACTCCCCATGTTTACTTGCCTGATAAATACTCTTTCCGGTCTGGGCTTGGCGCACATTTCAACATCAACGTAACACCACCCTCTCCTGCGTCAAGCCGTAGTCTTCATTCATAAGTCCAGCGCTACAGCAATATTGCGGAAATATTGCTGTCAAGCTTGCTGGCATGAATGCCACATTATTCCTGCATCACCATGCCACCATGCCACATTCATAAGACACACAAGAGTTCTTCCGTCCCTCACCAGTTATACTGGGTCAAAGAGGCATCCTACAGAACTGGCTCTTCTGAAAAGTTTATCTAACCACTTCCTCTCAGCTGTAGCTAAGCTGTTTCTCCAACAGACAACACCATAGTAGATGATTGATACCACCACAAAGTGAAAGGTCTTCAGAAGCACCCCCTGCACTTCAGAAAAGCCTCTTTAGCAGATGTAGTCTGCTCTGACCCTTCCTGTAGAGTGCATCCGTCCTACAGCTCTAGTCCAGTTTATGGTACTTATGAGAGTCCATTATTTCAATGTCAGTTTCCTGGATGTTTGTCAATGTCTTTGGTGGGTCTGTGCCAACAGAAATCTACCACTATCTTCCTGTTTTTTCCGATGTTGATAAGGAGGGGGTTCAACTGGCACCAATCCACAAAGCCTATTGTCTGCCTGTACTCTGAGTCATCCTCACATGTCATGAGGCCAACTATGGTAGAGACATCAGAGAACATCTGACGATGTTCTCTAAGTTTGAGGAGTTGAAGGAGGAGTCTTCAGTGCAGAGGGTGAACAAGAACAGTGCCAGGACAGTTTACTGTGAGCCCCTATGCTACAGACCAGCCTGTCGAAGACAAAGCCTTGTCCTCTCATACTGTGAGCAGCAACTAAAGCGGTCCAGAATCCATCAGTGAAGCTGATGTTCAACTTTTGACATGTCAAGCTTGTCCTCTCAGAAGTCAGAGTTTCTGGCTCTTGTAGCTGCTGAGATCCTTTGGATGTTTGGTCTTCAGCACCAGTACCACGCAGGAAGTTTTCCACAGCCGTAGTACTTTCCTCAGTTTCAGATTAATCTCAAACATGTTTCCCATTATATATAAAGGAACTACAAATGACCTTTTAGTGGGTTTAATGGGTATAAAACGGCCTGACTCATTGATAGCTGAAAGCAAGCACCTGCGGCTCTGACGCCCCACCCCCCGCGCACGTGCACGACGTGAAATGAGTATCAGCTGAATGAAGCTGAAAAGCAGCTGCAGTGAAAAAACTTTGGCATTAAAAAAAAATATTGGCATTGAAAAAAATATATGAATGTGTATAAATTTGATTGTGAGTTAATTGTTTTACTGCATATATTTTGAGCTTCATTTATATATATATATATATTTTTATTTCTCTTTCAATACAGAAATTTTCACTACATTGATTTCATATCCAAATTCAAGATTTTCAGTTACAATTATAATTTTCATGCCAAATTTTCTTTTCAGAGAATATTTCTTTTCAGTTTCATCTTAAGCTGGTATTGTTATAAGCCGATATAAAACAGACTCTTAAGTTATTATGAAACAGTGGAGTCAGTGTGCCATTCAGTTTCAAACAGCTTCAAAGAGAAACTACACACAGCAGCTTTTTAATTAACACTATGATGAAACACAAGTTCATTTTAATGATTTGGTGCGAGTTCCTCACAAGTGAGGAGTATGGTGTGAACGTTCCCCTTTTTGTGTCAGATAAACACCCTGGATTAAAAAGAAATGCAGCTGCTACATCCTACAACCTAGGTAAATTATTAAGCATAGACACCTTGCAACGAGGGGTGAAGCAGTCTAGGTTTCCATTGTTTGCTGTGCCTAACACACTTTAAAATTTCATATTATTTCTTTTATTCATAAATAATTAAATAATCTTGTCACTGCTTAAAAAACCTGCAAAGATGTTGTCTTTACTCCTAACAGCCTGTTTTCATGAAGTGCTGGTGAGAATTTAAATCAGTGTTGCAAAGCTATATGCAGAAAACTTTTGCTTTTCTGGATATAGTTGAGCTGTTATTGGTGTTTTATACTACGCTGTGCTTGGTGTCTAATTTGTTTTATATATTTACATGTAAAAAGCTGATGTGATAGCACTTATAGTGACAGCCACATGGGGACAGATTTCTTGAGCAGAGATCCCCAGATTACTTTGACAAATCCCTGTATGCTACACAAACAACGCATTATGAGAGCTAAGCATAGATAAATATCACTTATTTATATTGTTTAACGGAAGAATTTCTACTAGTTCCCAAAGCTGTTTCAGATCAGGTTATATGCAGACTCATGCAAATCTAAAGAGATGCTTAGCTTAGGAAACTGTTTTCCTTTTCACTTTCTCTGTTGCATATTCAGTTCTTTGGTAGGCTTAAAGACGTTCATGAACTAACAGTTTAGTTTTTTAAGCATTACAAGTCTAAAAAATGTTGGGTTTAAAATCTGTTGAGCTGTCTGTTGGTAACATCCCAATGACAATGACATTTTTACATTAGATCATGCTGTACTGTGCCTGCCAATAAAATATTACTCTATTTTAAAGATTTACATGTTTAGATATTTTTCTGCTATTTATAAAGCTTTATGCTGTTCTGGTCCTGCTAAAACTTGCATTAAAGTTGAACCAAAATTAAATGGAAGATAAGTTTTGAGTTCCACACCAGCCTGAACAGACCCCTCAGAGGTCCTTCTTGAGTAAGAATAAACAGGTTTCTTTACAGAGAGCTGGATGAATCACTCCATTGACTACTGGCAACTTAGAAGGCAACTGTTAACATGCTTTATGCTGAAAAGCAAAAATATATTAAAAGTACAAAATGTAAATAAATCACAGTCAGCCTTTACCTTGTTTTTAGGAGAAGAACATTAACCTAATAGCCTTTGAGATACTTGGAATCAACACAAAATTAACACAGCACCATAAAGCGTGACTTTTCTCATTCCAATCGAAGCCATTTAAACTAACCCTCTCTAAAATAGAAACGGGGTACTGTATATTGGGGACGATATTTTGTCTGAAACCACAGAGTGCAACTATCAATTGGTGTAAACCAAAACATTTTCTTGCTGACAAAAATGACCTTTGTAACGAAGCTTTGATTGAGTTAGCCCTCTTGAATCGTGTTAACACCTCATAGTCTGGTAAACTCGTTTTGATTGGGGAACAAATTTGCAACGTTCCTGCTTTTCATTTCTGTTGCGGTTTGCTTTGACACTGCATCTGGTCAAATGAACCAAGACTTTCGGTCTACATGTGGTGGCGCGGCATCAGGAACCACTGAACACAGGAACATTTCCTGTTCTGAGAATTGTAAAACTTGGAGTGGCATCATATTTCAGTGGTTTAATTATTTCTCTCTTGTATTTGACAAATGTTCCATAAAAAAATACGCACTAGGATCAGCATGAGGAGAGAAACAAGGCAGAGTTGTTTTATTTTCCCAGTTTGCCTTCAGTCCGGTCCTCTTGCACATTAACGTATGCAGTTGAACCGCACCACAGTTATTCTCAACCAAACTCAGATTTTTGGGTTTTTAGGCAGACCAGAATTTGCTTTTTTGGTCAGCATCAAAGTTTAAGCGCGCTTTCACACCTCCCCTTAAGAACCGGACCAAAACTTGAGACTGTGGTATGGCAATCAGTAGTTTCATTTTGGGTGACTATGATGTTATACATTGATGCAGGGTTTCAGCTGTAGTATCATCAATGAACTTTAAAATGCAATCATTTTTCTTTTTCACATATTTCTCAACATTGGATATAGAAAATAATAAATGTAACATAAAAATTTTATGTAAAAATAATAATAACTAATATGAGTTTTAACAATAAAAAAAGGAAAGCTAATGTAATTTAAACATAAAAAGTTGGATTGCAAGAAACAGACTGTAAATGAAATATAAAACATCCCCTATTTGTAATTTAGAGTAACATTTTTGATGCATGCAAAACTCGTTTCATAGAAGTCCAAAGAGAAAAAACATTAATTAACATAGACAGTTGAAAACCATGACGTGACCACCATTTTCTTTCTGAATGATTTTGTCATTTTTCCATTTTTTTTCTCTAACTAGCAACCCTTCTAGCAAGCATTAAACTATTGCTAAGAACGAAAAAGGTATGGAGGATTTTACTTGCAATCCTTCCAGGGAAAAATATTCAAGACTTTAAAATCTAGGATTGGCATCACTATTCAGAATGGGTAAGATCATGTGTCACACATGTTTAGTTTACAGATAACATCATCCAGAGCAAACAAAGTTGTAAGTTAGGTTTTGTTTTATATTTTTACAGTAGAATATTTAAGTTGAAGACTGAATTGCAAAGCACAATTAAAGCAATAAGGAATTGTCATAGTTGCTTCTGTATAAAGGAAGAATGGACAAAATGTCTTCCATTAGAGAAATAATCCTATAACTAAATAATCTATTTCAATTTATTTTATTGTTTAAGACTGAGGGTATCTGACAGAAAGAGAACTCAATGCAGTTCATAATCACAATTTCCTTGCCAGAATTTCTGGCAGTGTGGAAAAACAGATATTTGGCTCTTAAGCAAATCTTTATGTAAATTTCACTGACCAACACAGTTACACAGAGTAAAAGTTTGATCCAGTCGCCAGTCGGGGCAGGAAATTGTCCTCCATCACCGCCAAAACCCTGCAGTTACAGCCACATGCTCCAATCCATCCACCACTTCTATTCCAATTCAACATGGTTTAAATCTTTTCATGGTGTTTCCTCTCTCTGAAATTCACCTTACCAAACTTTTTCTTTTTAAAGCACATAGTTTGATCCCTTACTATTCAAACTTTCTCCATCTTCCCATGGCTCTTTGTCATATCGACCCCTTGGCTACACTTAGGTCTCTTTCCAACTCTCCTCCCAACTCTCAGTGGAGGCCCACAGTCCAGTGGCAACAGCAGCAGAATGTCAGAAAGCCATATATTAACATTCCGACAGCCTCAGGGTCCGAAGGTGAGCTCCACTCTAAATCAGTCAGGTTCTCTGGGCGCATTCAGAAAGACTGCACATCCCAACCAGTGGCTGGCACAGAAGGAGCTGTGGTGTCAGTCTTCATGTAGAGTTTCCCTTGTTGGTTTAGTGAAATAACTCTTTTACAGCCGTGTGAGCTTCATTATGACCCGGCTTTTCTTTTCAAGCCATCCATTCCATTTAAATCACGCTGCCCAATCTGTTTCTTCAAAAACAAATGGAGCAATTTATACTAAACCCAACGATCAGTGAAACAGATCAGAGCATTTAGCCAAAATTAATAAATCAGATTACAAAACCTTCCATTACACACCTTCTCATTCAATGAGTTTTCTTTATTTTCATGACTACATTGTAGATTCTCAATTAAGGGCATCAAAACTATGAATGAACACATTGAATTACTGTATGTACTTAAACAAAAAGGGTGAAATAATTGAATACATGTGTTATATTTTATATTCAAAGTAGCCACCCTTTGCTCTGATTACTGCTTTGCATTCTCTTGAGCTTCAAGAGGAAGTCACCAGAAATGGTTTTCCAACAGTCTTGAAGGAGTTCCCAGAGATGCTTAGTACTTGTTGGCTCTTTTGCCTTCACTCTGCGGTTCAGCTCACCCCAAATCATCTCAATTGGGTTCAGGTCCGGTGACTTTGGAGGCCAGGTTATATCACACTTTTTTGTAAAAGTACTACAAAATTCCATATATGTTCATTTATAGTTTTGAACCCTCAGTGAGACTCAACGTACTGAATGAGAAGGTGTGTCCAAACTTTAGGTCTGTACTGTCTCTCTAAGGATAACGTGAAAAAGATACGTCTTGTTTCACCTTAAACAAGTCAATATCCATCCATCCATCCATCCATCCATTCCAGAAGACAGAAAAAGCTTGTTAAAGAAAACCAAAACAGGTGGACCCAAGTTATTTTGGAAAGGTGGAATATTTCTACAAAACAATTCGCTCATGAAAATAAATATGACAGACAAGGAGAAAAACAAGTTTTTCATCCAAAGTTGAACAGTGTGGGAATGTAAATTTTTGCATCTGCACACTGTGGCACCAAAAAAAGACAAAAATAATAAATACCGAAATATTCCTACCCTCAAATGTGTTTTAGGTTTTAATAACTGCACCCAAAACACACATCAGCAATTTCTCCCCTTCAGCCACCCAAATGCACTGTGTGCTTCCTTCCCCATAACGTCTTTTATTCAGTGCACTGAGGCTCTCCGCTGCCTATCAGTCACATTGAAATTCCATCTGTTTTTGCAATCTGGGAGCACAGCTGTAGAGCTTTTAGATTTACTGTTTCCCCACACACTGTCGAAGGAAATGTTTTGAAACCCAAAGTGGAGACTTTGAACGTATTCACATGACGACCACATGTGCCTACAGAGCGTAGGACTATGAGGGCAGTGGTGTTCCACAGCTGGCTCCTCTGCAGCTATCAGAGAACAGTTTATGTCAATGTAAAATCTCTATCACAGAAATAAAATTAAAAAAAACTCCAGCATATGGACCGTCTGAAAGCTAAAAACTTTTTTTTCTTTCAGAGCCCACATCCTGCATAACTGATTTAACAGAAATGGAAAACAAATGGAGAAGAAGGAGCATAATTAGTGACTTCCACCTTGTACAAAGCACTCAGACATAGAGGAGAGTCTCATCGGAGTCCCATTATAAATAGATGTGTTCCCATCAGCGTTGAGGAGGAGTAGAGCGGACAGTAATGGATTCAAACCTGAAAAAAAGCAGTTACAGACAAAGCAATGATACTATGTAAGCAAACAAAGCTTTCCGCTAAAGTATTCACACTGCTTGAATGTTTTCACATTTTCAGCTGCCAACTTGTTTTCTAAGAGAGTTCTCTTTTGGTAGATAATGTTCTTAATGTATTACGTGTTGTGCTTTTCTGTTTTTATTGTTGATTTTCTGCTAATCATGACAATTGCTTTCTTGCTGAAAGTGTGCTATACAAACACATTTGCCTTGCCTTGCATTGATTAACACAATGGAGTTCATGATTGTGAAATGGAATGTCAAGTATCGATTGATTTTTCTTTTTCTTTTTTACAAATCAAAGTCTAAACAAGTGTGCATAAATTTTAGAGTAGACAGGAGGAGAGCTCTTTATCATCTCTATAGTCTATATAGATCCACAATTATAATGGCATTTGTCAACCGCTCTATTTTCTTTAGAAAAATTGCCTTTATTTTCACAATACACCATATTGTCTCATGTTTCTTGGTAAGACTTCCTGCCGGAATTGACGCTTATCACTCTCGGCTCATGCCAAAAATAGACCAGACCCCAGAACAATCGCTTCACAGTGAAATGCCCCATAGGTTAACAAGAGCGCTGAATGGAAGAGGTCTCTGTTCTGAGCCGCTTCAGCAGCTGGTGTAAACCAGGCTTTACGGTGAAGAAAAGCATCTCCAAAACATAATGCTGCCACCACCGTGTTTCACTATGTGAACGTTATGATCAGTAGGGTAAGTAGTTTTAGGCCTAAACATTTCATTTTGATCCCATCTGAATAGAGCTCTTTTATCTACAAGTTGTGTCCCATAAATTGACTTTTTTACCAGCTTTCTTTCAGCAATTAATTTATTCATGCTGATCTTCTATATCCTGTCACCAGATTTTCCAAACGGAGGTATGCTTCTCAGTGACTCCCCCAGATTTATCATTGGGTAAACTATTTTAATTGTTCTCCGTTTTTTCCTTTGAATGATTTTCCTTTTTTATGCTTAATTGCTGTTTTTACTTTTCATGCTGTTATATTGAACCTTGAAATGCGTTTTTGTTGAAAGTTTGCAATACAATTTAAATTGCCTTGCCTGCATCTGAAGCCAGTTGGTTTAGGTCTAAATCAGTGTCATGATGGGTTTGCATTTCTACCACTCTCAAGTTTCTGATTAAGGATTCATTAGTGCCCAGTCAGATATTTCTGGCTTGGGATATTTCACAACGTAACTCTGTTTTAAACTTCTTCAGTTCTCAAGTTCTCCTCAAAGTTCAAAATGTTTCCTCATCAGAAAGACTTTAAAAAAAAACATAGATAGAAAACTTTCTGATCCTATGAAAAAAGATTAAGGATTGGAACTGTAATCTTCCTTGATCAATTCATTCTTCAGTTTAGAAGAAAAGTCTAAACGCTCTCAGAATGCTAATTTTATTACTATAACTATTAGGCTAGTATAGCTACAACCTGCTTCTATTACGGAAGATTATTTTTATTTTCTGCTGAAGGAGTGGCTGGCCAGCTAATCACTAGCGAATCAGTCAGAAGTTAGTTTGTCAGGGAACATTAGCTTGAAGAAAATTAGCTCTCTGACAGACTGCTGTATATTGATGCCCTTAAGTGACTTCAGTGGTAAAGGGAGGAAGGAGGAATGTGGGCTTCTTAAGTGGATTTGAATGTGTGCATCTGACAAAAAATGTGAACAAAGAGTGATCATCCTAACTGGAGGGATGCTCACGTTAATAACTATATTCTTATAGTAATACAAGATTCACATCTCAAATGAGATTCATAATTGAATTCAACGTGAAGAACTCCAATTAACACAACTTGTTTGTTTTTTGAGTAATGTACCTTTCAGTGGAGTAGCTACAACAAAATAAAGTATAGAAACTTAATAAACGTTTTGCACTGAAGTGGGATGTTTGACCTAATGCTAAAGACTAAGCTGAGAAGCTGAAATAGATTAAAATATGCTCTGAGAGACTGTCTCTACAGAGCTACTCTACAGTGAAAAAAAAACTACATCCATGTTGATAAATGTATCATGTTATTGCTTTTTTGTAACACCTCAATGTTACAGATCCTCAAAATAATATTAATATCAGACAAATATAAACTTAGCAAATATGAAACACTGCTTTTACAGTTGTTAATATTTATCAAGTGAAGAAGCTATCAAAATCAACCAGGATCTTTGTGAGAAAGTAATTGTCCCCTAAACCTAACAGCAGGTTGGCCCACCCTCAACAGCTGCTGTCAATCATTTTTGACATCTTGTAATGAGTCTTTTACATCGCTGTGAAAGTATTTTAGCAGAATTGTTTTAAACTTTTTTTTTCAGACATAAATTATCTAGATAAGGTCATGTCACAGCCTCTCAGTCAGGTTTAACCATTGTTTTTTTTTGCCATCGGGCCATTCCGATGTGGATTTGCTGGTATGCTTCGGATCAGTGTCTTGCTGCGTACCTCAAACATTGTTGAGCTTAAAGGTGTTTTAAGTTGTTGTCTGTTTTAAGTATACTAACTTCATATGACCTCACTTAAAAAAAATTTAGATATAACCCTCTTATGTCACAGTTAGGATTGTTCCACCAAAGCAGTTCCTCTGCTTAACAAGAACAATTGTCAGAGCCAGATTTTAACTGCTGCTTCAAAAAAGATTTATTTGGTTTTTCACAAGACAAGACCTGCCTCAGAGCAAAATCAATGCATCAACATCAATGTCTAATCAAAGTAAAGTTTGATAATTTCTC
Source organism: Apricaphanius iberus (assembly GCA_028564705.1). Taxonomy (NCBI): domain Eukaryota; kingdom Metazoa; phylum Chordata; class Actinopteri; order Cyprinodontiformes; family Aphaniidae; genus Apricaphanius; species Apricaphanius iberus. The sequence goes on from JAPXFQ010001343.1 coordinate 289,324, forward strand.
TCTGCTGAGATTTTTTTTTTGTAGTGTAGGATCACAGTTAAGGGAGAATCTTAAACCACATACATTTTTCTCAGTGTTCTTGCAAACAGATGCCCTAATATGTAATCATTAGTGTATTATGTCTAAAAGACAAGTGGTGTTTGTGCTAACACTAATCAGATGATCCCACATCTGCACCAGCAGTGCTGAGAAATGGGGGCAAAGGAAGGTTTAAAGCAAGATTTATTAAAACTGTCTGCTGATATCATAAAGTGAGACGAAAGTTAGTGTGAAATGTTGATTATGGAATTCAGGGTAAATTATCCGCTGTAACTGCGCCTTCAAGACATTCTTTGACCCATGCAAACTCATTGGTGGGTGATATCAATATAAATGTAGGAAAAAAACAGAGAGAACTTGTGTTACTCAAATGCTAATTCAACATTTGTTTTAATACAAAAATCCTGTGATTTTATTGTTGTTTTGCCTTAAATTAGAATGAATAATTTAATGAAACCAACTGTAGGCTTTACCATAACACTTAAAACATTTTGACAGGTTCCTAGTCTCCATAACCTTGCTACAACCTTCTGAGCGATTAAGTTCTTTCTTCTGGCAGAGCTCAGTGCTGGTGTGGAGAAAATCATTGTTTCAGTGCTACAACTAGCACTCGCAGTGGTAAAATCATAAAGAACTGGAGGGAAGCAAGAACTAGCTTAGCTCTGGAAGCTGTTAGATGAAAAAAGATCGCAAACAGTCAGTTCCAGATTGTGGATGCCCTTCATGAAGTAATTTTCACCACATAGGTCAAGGTCAAGTTTATTTATAAAGCACATCTCTATCAACCTGAGTTGCCCAAAATGCTGTACAATGAAAACAGACAAAATGCAGAGTTATGGTCCCACCAATCAACTCAAAATGTCCTTCTGTTTTGGGGATTTTTGGGATAATGGACTGTGAGTACATTTTTGATGAACATCCTCCAGTTTCCTCCATTTTTTATTTCGAATCTCGGCCTCGCTCATGGTTATGATCTGGCAGTTAAAACGCAAATACTTTTTTTTGTCGTTGTCTTAATATTTTAATGAAAGCACATTTTTATTTTTTTATGTCCACAATTTATGTAACTACTTCAATTAAAAATAGACTCATACACAATGGTTTAATGAAAAGCAGGGCATAAATCGGTAAATGGTTGAGTTGGTCTGTAAAATACTCTTATTTTTTTCTCCATATCAATTAATTAGTGCAACAGATCAGATGTTATTCAGGTTAGAAATGAGGCCCAAATTGCAAAGCTCCTTTTTAAAAAGTTCCAAACATAATTCTAGCTAAATCCTCAACTATATTTTGCACCTGTGTAAAAAAAGCATGATTGTTTAGCACGCAGAAGGCTCTTTACTAGGCCTGCTAATAAAAAAACATTGATTACCTTGTGCTTTTTTGGGCTCTGTAGTAAATCTGCCACAATAGGGTTATCTATAGAAACAACACACCAGGTTTGACGTCAGCTTGGCTAATTACCTTCACAAATCAGCCGCTAAATGAGTCGTGCCTCACATGATGGCGAAGTAACATCACTTGATGATGCTGAGATGCTGCCGGGCTCTGCGACACAAACTCACAGGGATTAGATTCATCACTTTAGATCTGACATGTGAGCTTCCCCTGTCTGCCCTCTACTTGTTACTCTCCCTGCCATGATGACTGCAGAGGACGAGGCGAGGCAGATGTCTGCTTGCCTTCAATGTCCCTCACATGTTCAAGCGTCAGACGCTGAGGTAGTGTGAGAATTTAATCGGGTGGGGGAGCACAAGTGAGACGGGGTGTGAATTGGCTCCCCACAAGTGTGTGAGGGAGTGTTTTTAGTGGTTCCTTCATGAGATTCTGCTGCAGTGAATTCACACATCAGCCTTCGCCGCAGACACAAACCATGATGTCATCTTTCCCTTTCAACTTTCTGAATCCTTCAAGCCGTGGAGGGTCTGGTTTATCTCATTCTGGGTGAGAGGAGTTTATTAGACGGAGGAGAGACAAATGGTGAAAAAGGACTAAACGAAAGCTGCTGAGGAGACTTTAGGTCTTTTTGCTACTATCCATTTATATTCATTCTGAATGTGAAATACCTTTAATGCAAAGAAGAAATATACTTGCTCATAACCTGAATAAAATTTCATACAAAGAAATCAAAGTGCCATATAAGAAACAGAATGATAATGGAATACTGGATTTCTTTTGGAATCTCATCCCACAATTTTCAAAGAAAGAAAACCCTTAAAACTGAGTTAGTTGATTAGTTGGAAGAATTAATTAAATTAAATTCCAAAGATAAAAAATTAAAAAAATCAATCCACAAGTATGCAAGTCACTATGTCAAAGCAAGGTGGAGACTGCAGCAGGCATGCAAAGTGTGAGCTGGACTGATGGTAGACAGAGAAGGCAGCTTAAGCTTCTCCTGCTGATTTCATGACGCTTGCAGACTGAATTTTATCCCAACATCGGGGGGCTCAAATCAAATGGTGCTGTTGGAACCAACAACTCCTTGGAAACTAGGAGGCTGCTAATCTTCATTAAAAAGTGCAAAAACGTTTGAAAAATGTCACTACATTTACTAAAATAGCAAACTACTTCTTCATGGAGCTGTTTGATCTTATGAGTACATACAATATAACACTGCCTTTGGTAATGAATAAATAATCAGTTTTCACAGTAGAAAAGTTTGCCAAATTACCTTAAGGTCACTTAATTTTGTTGCTAAATGCAGCAACAGGCTGTTTACAAGATCTTATTTTAAGCTACTGTAGCGTTTCGGTCAGTGTACAGTTATGCTCTATTTTAGCCTTAGCAGGTCCACCATTGGCTCAGCTAAGGGTAGGCCTGGCCAATCACAGCGCTCTATGCTTGTAGAGAGACACTGGGCAGGCTTAGGAGCATTACGGCAGAACTTCTTTTTTTTACCGGTAGAGCAGCAATGGAGCAAAACAACAAAGATGGCAGCTCAAGAACGTGGGCATTTTGTAACGGCATGAAATTCTCATGGTTTTCTTACAAAACTACAGAATCTCAAATGGGGAGCACTGTGCATGTTGGCAGCACACCTCAGTTAGCCTGTATCTGTCTTTATTGTTGTGTCTTTGTTTTTCTCTTGGATGGGTTGTGCTGAAATGTAATCTCGTTGTACCGCTGTTTACAAGGACAACTAAAGTACTCTGATTCTGATGTTTATGTCGGACGCCATGACTGCCCTGTTCTTCTTCTGCAGCGTGTATGGCAGACTATCCCGTTGACTAATTTCCATCACTATGAATACGTCATGTTTTTTCATTGCTCTGATTAGACCTAGCTGGGTATAGGTTGTGGCCAGACTATATATAAATGTATATATATATATATATATATATATATATATATATATATATATAGCGTATGGGCATCAAAGAATCCTTTTTACGTAATTATGGATCTTGTAAATATAAATAAAACCAAAGACATGGGCACACGCATTATCAGTAGTTGACAGCCCCAACAGTTTAAGTATTAGGTTATGAAACAATATGATCTACATCAACAATACATTTTTGAATTAAATTGTGGATTGGACAATTCTGACATCGGCTGACATTTAAATTAAAAGATATCAGGCTCTCTTAAAAAAGTGGAATTAGACCATTTCTGAAAGCAATGCTTTGAAGCTACTAAAATATATATTTTCAACTGTTTCTATCCACTAAAAGATCAAGATGAATGACAATTTAAAAATGTTACCTTTTTATTTTTTTAGGAAACACATTAGTGAACAAAACCAAACTAACAAATACAGATGGAGGAATGAATGGCTCCTCGGAGAGTTGGATGAGAATTAATGACATGGGGTTTATGCTTTGGCCATCACAGTCACCAGAATGCAGGCAAATGAACAGCTGTGAGACTTTTAGAGAACTGCAACATTTTAAAAAATGTCAGTATTTCTAGTAAAGCTTTCAATCCTACATGAAAGTCTAAAGCTCACTTAAGAAAAATATCCTATAATAAAAATATTTTTCTACATTAAAAAGCCTTTCATTTCTGTTACACACCCCAGCAAAAGCTCAAGCAAAATCTGCTCTTCCTTTGCCGACTGCTTTGCGCCTCTTATCTAACAACCTACAGGGCTCTGCTGTGCATAACCTTATGATGAACCACAATGCAATATCCGACAACATAAGGATATATAAAAGTAAGCATCAGCACACAAGCGGAGTTCTTAGCCTGTTTGTTCCTCCTTTGAACGTTTCAGTATTTTTATTGAGGTGTTGTGACTGATCTTTGACGAGTGTGACCTCGGCACTCGTCTTAGCTGGATCTCATCTAGCATCTTTTCTTTCACATCAGTAAGAACAGAATCATAAGAGCCACAAAACAATGTGTGTGTGTGTCAAAGAGAGAAACATCTGGACATTAAAACGTTGAAGATGGGGGCCACTAGTAGTTGGATGGAGGAAGGTGAAAGTGTCCCTGACTCTCTCTGATGTCCACATAGTTGATTAAATAAACACTATCATTTTGGTGGTGGTCGAATGGAGGTGTGCGGTAATAACTCCTCTTGAACAAAAAAGCCCAGCATGAGTCTGAGATGTGTGATTCAGTCCGTGTTTCCACTGTGAAAACAGCAGACGCACAGCACAACCTAGTGGCATATAAAAAAAAACAGCCTAAAGGAGTGGGGAGAAATCTTAGCAAAGTTCTTTATTTTTTGGGGGGGTTATATTTATATTTATTGATCTTTCAACAGTGTGTGTTTTTAGCAAGATCTGTCCAAGGTTATTATGGCTCGTTTGATGCTCGTACCCAAAGCATTATAAGGGTCCCAGGACGTACTGAACAAGAGTGCAGCTTGCTTTGTAACTTCGTGGTATGAAGAAAAAACAGAAAATAAAAAATCTCAAGCATCCTAACAGGGCAGTAGACAGCAATTCAATTCACTCCTGCTTAAAGTCGCTGCATTGGCTCTCTGTGTGTTTATCACTACGACTCTAGTCTATAGAACAGCATGCCAGAGAACCTCAAGGATGATGTTTTTAAAAAGACAGTCAAGATCTAACCGTTTAAGCTTGGCTTTTAATTGAGTAATTTTAATTTTTTATATATTTTTTTTATTTATTTAATGTTTTATTTTATATTTGTATTTCTTTTTGTTCTGTTACACCAAAGTGTTTTTACAAATAGGTTTATTAGACTAATTCCAGTCTTTCCCTAATAGGGTGTGGCTTCTTCTGCCCATCTTACATTAGATACGGCTGAAGACGACAAAAAGGAAAACCTCGCTGAGCCATTTTCGTAAACAACAACTTGAAAACTATAGACTGCCATCTGACCTGACAGTCAGATTATTCGTTTTTATTCTGTGTAAATAAAACGGCATTGAAGGGGGCAGCTAAGCGTTGTCCTTCGGCACAGTAACATCTGTGGTAGCTATTAGAAACCACCGACGCTAACAGAACTTCGAAACACGTCAACACATAAACACATTAATCTGTAATACCTGCCTGTTAGCATTCTTAGATTAAATGTGATGCTGACAATTTTATCCATTTGTGCAGGGAAATCTTACCAAGGACATAATAGTAAATGTATTATATTGAAATCCTTTTTAAGTAAAAGTATAAATCAGGGGTCACCAATTTTTTTATTTGTACTTTTTTCAGTAACTGGGTAATATAACGCATTACTTACAAAATGTACAGCTATATATTATTAGTTATAATTTCAGTAACTTGAGTTACAAGTGCATTTTAAATTGTTTTTCTGGCCAACTAATGCAACAGACAAAATCCAGTTGGATAAGGTGGAACAAGATCCACGTAAACTTCCTGTTGCTCAAAACCAAAACTTCAGATAATCAGGATAGTTGAGGAAAACGATCCACTGTACAGTTACAGACGTGGACAAAATTGTTGGTACCCTTCATTAAATCAAAGAAAAACTCATAATGGTCACAGAAATAACTTTTTTCTGACAAAAGTAATAATAAATAAAATTTATATAAATGTTGACCAATGAAAGTCAGACATTGCTTTTCAACCATGCTTCAATGGAATTATTTAAAAAATAAATGCATGAAACAGGCCTGGACAAAAAAGATGGTACCCACAACTTAATATTTGGTTGCACAACCTTTTGAGGCAATCACTGCAATCAAATGATTCCTGTAACTGTCAATGAGACTTCTGCACCTCTCAGCAGGTATTTTGGCCCACTCCTCATGAGCAAACTGTTCTAGTTGTTTCCGGTTTGAAGGGCGCCTTTTCCAGACAGCACGTTTCAGCTCCTTCCAAAGATGCTCAATAGGATTGAGATCAGGGCTCATAGAAGGCCAGTGTTTTCCTCTTAGCCCTTCTTGGGTGTTTTTAGCTGTGTGTTTTGGGTCATTTTCCTGTTGTAAGACCCGTGACCTGCGACTGAGACCATGCTTTCTGACACTGGCCAGCACATTTCTCTCTAGAATCCCCTGATAGTCTTGAGATTTCATTGTACCCTGCACAGATTCAAGACACCCTGTGTCAGATGCAGCAAATCAGCCCCAGAACATAACCGAGCCTCCCCCATGTTTCACAGTAGGGACCGTGTTCTTTTCTAGATATGCTTCATTTTTCCGTCTGTGAACATAGAGCTGATGTGCCTTGGCAAAAAGTTAAATTTTTGTCTCATCTGTCCACAGGACATTCTCCAAGAAGCTTTGTGGCTCGTCAGCATATAGTTTGGCATACTCCAGTCTGTTTTTTTTTATGATTTGTCCTCTCCTTGTCCGTCTCCCATGTAGCCCCCTTTGGCTCAAACAGCGAAGGATGTTCCGATCTGATGCTGATGTTCCTTGAGCATAAAGTTCAACTTGGATCTATTTTGAAGTCTTTCTAGGCTCTTTTGTTACCATTTGGATTATCCGTCTCTTTCATCTGTCATCAATTTTCCTCCTGCAGCCACGTCCAGGGAGGTTGGCTACAGTCCCATGGATCGTACATTACTGAATGACATGTGCAGCTGTAGTCACAGAAACATCTAGCTGCTTGGAGATGGTCTTATAGCCTTTACAGTTAACATGCTTGTCTATGATTTTCTTTCTCATCTCCTGAGACAACTCTTTCCTTTGCTTCCTCTGGTTTATATTGAGTGTGGTACACACCACGTCACCAAACAACACAGTGACTACCTGGAGTCCTATATATAGGCCCACTGAGTGATTACAGGATTGTAGACACCTAGGATGCTGATTAGTGGACATACCTTGGATTAACATGTCCCTTTGGTCACATTATTTTCATTCTTTTCTAGGGGTACCATCATTTTTGTCCAGGCCTGTTTCATGCATTTATTTTTTAAATAATTCTGTTGAAGCATGGATGAAAAGCAATGTCTGACTTTCATTGGTTAACATTTATATAATTTTTATTTATTATTACTTTTGTCAGATTAAAGTTATTTCTGTGACCATTATGAGTTTTTCTTTGATTTAATGAAGGGTACCAACAATTTTGTCCACGTCTGTACATGGTGGCATTATTCACAGTATTTTCCTAACCAGCTGTTGAAAGACTCCAGTCTCCGGAGTCTCATCTTCGTCCACCATCTTTGTGATGAGCACTTTCAGGCTTTCTTTTAATTTGATTTAAAAAATATTACCATGAGATAGAAGGCAGGACAAAAGAGCTAGAGACTTAAGTTTAATAAAACAGAGTTAAAAATACAGTATTTATGGTGTCACACTTGTGTAAAATGTAAATCGATAAGTTAGTGTTTAGAAGTCGTGTTAGATATTTAGGATTTTTTGCCAAAAGTAACTTAGAGTAATTCACCCTAAAATCACTTTTTTTGTTGATAAACTGTATAATTGAATCTATAATAGCACTATCTGGTTTAATTATGTTATGTATTTTAGTATATTTTAGTGAAAATATTACTTTTGTACCAAAAACCGTTAGTTTAGTGCCCACAGTGGTTAAATGAGTAGACTGCACTGCAATTCACTGGGATTCAAATCCTGCCTTGCTAACGGATAATCTCGGTTTATTGACGTAGGCTTTGATTAGTGACGACAGCAGTCCGGCCGTGGTGGGGTATATAACATGAAAGGGCCGGGCCACACCGCCGTAGCGAGGCGCCATGAACTGCCTGTAGCACAAGTGGCACAAAACCTGGGTGCACCAAAGATGTAGGTTGTTACCCCTACTTGCTGATATTTGCTCATTGCCTATGACAAAGGGAATAACTGATATATCAGTAAATGGAAAACAAAATCTGGGCTAAGAGTTCATTTTGAATGGAATAATTGTGATAGTGTTTTTTTTTGTTTTTTTTGCTCATTCATGAATGCTGATAATGACATAGAATGGCCACAGGTGGTCCTGTCGAGGCAGAGTCACGAAATTACTCGAGCTAATCTATATTTAGCATTAGATTTAGCCAACGACAATGTATCACTCCTTTGGAGAAGGAAGTTGAGGAAAAATCTCAACCTCTAGGTTATTTCCAGGCAAAGGAGCTTGCGTTACTATGGCTCTCTCCATCTTTCTGGCCGCCTGTGCGCTGCGCTGCTGCCTGCAACATGTCAGTCACAGCCCAGACCACGGCGCGCCCTTCATCGATATAGATACCGATACTGATGCCTGGATTTTTCTTGTATCTGTCGATAGCCGATACCGGTCCAATACTGTTGTTGAATTAATAAAGTGTATAACTTCCACCTTATACCTTTCTTGAAGAGACTAAAGGCTTTACTAACTACACATAACGAAGACAAAATAACAGATGTAAAATATAAAATTACCACAAAAATAGAATTTCAAGTGAAAAATGTATCTTATTTTGTGAATTTATTGCAGATTTTCCGCATTTCGAGTATGGGTTCATGGTATCGGTTGAGTTTAACCGATACATGTACATTAGACGGTATCGGGGCCGATACCCGATATCAGTATTGGTATCGGTGCATCCCTACTATATTATAACCTTTTTGTAACTTGTCCAGCATTGCTCAGGAGGTGGGAGGTTGGGATGTGATAGCCAAACTCTCCAATCAAGGTGAGATTGTGGAAGATTCATGTCATGACAAGATTGAGCACATCAACAAGACAAAAAGGTAGGGATACTGCATCAGCAAGGTCTCTCTCAAAGCAGACTGATGTTTCAAGATGTGCTGTTCAAGCTTTGTTGAAGAAGCACAAAGAAACAGGCAACGTTGAGGATCGTAGAAATAGTGGTCACCCAAGGAAACTTAATGAAGCAGATGAAAGACACATCAAGCTTATCACCAATTGAAATCAGAAGATGTCAAGCATGGCCAACAGAACTGGCAGAAACCAGTGGGACCCAGCTACATAGATTCACTATCTGGAGAAGTTTGGCCAGAAGTGGGTAATGAGTATCATACCCTTTTGGCAATATGGCGAAGCTTAATGTCTAATTGCACATATAACTGCTAGTTTTGAACGTAGATGTGATAATGCTGTAAAACTAAACGTGATGTGTCATATGTCTTTAGAAGAGCCCTCTTTAGTCAAAAAGGCAAAAGCATTGTTCAGAGATACAGACCCATTCAAAAAATTGTCATATTATTGAAAAGGTCTTCTATTATCAATAAGTTCCCAGGACTGAAGTTTGCTAGGCTATCATCCTTGAACCTACAATGATTTTCAGGATCATGTCACACGTCTCTCTGTATGTGAAAACTCTTCTTCTCAAAGTAGCAGCACATTCTGTGTGTTTCTGATGGAGTGTAAAAGATCCACATGGCATTGGGGATGTTTTGCACATATGATCCTTCGTCTTCTACAAGCCACCAAGGACCTGTTAGTGAAAATCTCTGCACAGCATGTTGCTCACACCGCCTTCCTTCTCAGCAGCACAACAATACAGAAAAAATGAGCAATACTTGCCCACCAAAGCAGAATTCTACCTCGCAACTGAGCAGTTCAGCTTGCTTACAGCAAGGCATGTTCCACTGAAGTGTTAAACTGACCTGATAACCTCCTAGAGAGTGTGTCTTTGTGTGTAGGGTACCTGTCTGATGGGCTCAGGTACCCGGTAGCGGCAGCATGAGTGTGTCAGGCGGACAGCAGTATCCAGACTGATCTTGTGTCCCACAAAAACATACACCGGCTTGGAGCTCTTATCGCAGCTTCGCAGTGCCTGAAAATGAATACAAATTCCACCTGTAACTTTTCAGCATTCATCTCTGCATGGCTGTGATCATCTCTAAAACAATTCGACTTTCGACTGGGTGGCTAGGCTTTGAAATAAGGCTGCAACAAAGCACCAGTTTAGTCGAAAGTTTCTATTTTTTGTGTTTGTTTGTCCTCTGGCGCACCTTTCCGAGCACTTTGCCCGAGGCGACGGTTAGTGGGAAGCTGTCTCCTCCTTTTTGCAGAGCAGCAATCTGCAGAGGCAAAGACACCAAAATCAAAGCCAAAAGACTTGTACAACATGACAACAAATAGGCGTGCAACAAAAGACGCCGTCAACTCAGAAAGAATGAGGAATAGCTTTCTATACACCTTTTTTCTGTAACCTCCAAGTGACCTCACTTTTATGTCTCTCTAAAATAAGGCTTCAACATGTGATAAGAGAAAAAAAAAAAATTCCTGCTCAACAAACTTGGATCCTGGTTACCCCTGCTAATAGCAGTAAAATAACAAAACATCACCTTATGCAGCTCGTGGTCATGTACAGAGGCTTGCAAAAAAAATTCATACTCCTTAACCTTTTTTTCACATTTCTATTCCCCCACCCTGCCTCCATACCATGATAGCTATAAAAAACATTCACAGCATACAATTGTTCCCAGAACTTGTCTAATTAGTAAATAAGGTGTTAAGCTGTAACTGCTCCTGTGAAGACCTCAGATGTTTGTTAGACAACATTAGGGAAGACCAAGACAGAGATAAAGTTGTACAAAAAAATGTAACCAGAATTTAATCATAAAACAACATCTCATTTTTATTTGTTTATTTTATTTTCCAGATCAAATTTGTGGTTGTAATGTAATATTAAAAGGCTCAAGGCTTTGCTGAGAACATATATAAATATCAATTTTATTCCCAGCTAGAAAAAACACCAAAGATGTCCAAAACTTTAAAAAAATTAACCAGTTTTTGTTAGTTTTGTATGATATTTTTCTTTTTTGTTAACCAAATAATTTAAAAAAGATTACTTTTATGTTAAGAGTTTGTTTTTTTAAGCTTGAATAAAGCAGGTAAGCATTAAAAAGTGTAAGTAATTCAGTTTGCCCCTTTGCCAATTCATACACAGGTTTTGTACCCAGAAATTGCTTTTTCATCTCTTCTCAATTCCATGTTGTACCTGTTAACAAACCCTTTCCTATCTATGTACTGAAAACTATGCATGTGTTTAGTTGTCATTGTTGTTATTAAGCATTTCTATTATCTATATAAACGGAATGAGTAGAAATCTTGAACCCTTAAGTTTAATTTATTTGTATACTATTATCTATAAACTTAGTAGTATACTTATACAATTTACTGCAGTTTGAGTCTCCATTTAGGTCAACTGACAGAAATTTGACAGATTGTGACCCTTCTCAAACTCCCATTCAGGTGTGGTAGATAGCTGAGCACACTGAGGATGTGTTAGGGGAATATTCCAATGTAATTAGGATTTAATTACTTTGTCTCTGTCTTACTGAATGCATCTAAGGTAAAAGGCCAAGTTAGAGAAAACAATCTTATTATTCTAGGATAATGTTCCTGATAGAGATGTGTCAGATCACCGTGGTGACAGAGGTCAGAGCAGCAAGATATCCGCTGGACGTTCCTAGCCTAGAGGGATGGCTTCATCCGGACTGTCAAACAGGTTCTTCAGGAGTTGAACAACAAAACTGAGGAAGATGCTGTACTGGATAGATAAACAATAATTGCTGAACATCATTTAAGGTGTTAGAAGAGTTGGAGATGAAATGCAAGAGTAAGCTCTGTCCCTCCATATTTTTTGTCCAAACATGTTTTCATTAAATACTTTGAAGACTCAGTTTCATTTTTATTTTAGAAGAGCAGTCTTTTTCAACCATGATAGCTGTATCTGAAAAATGTTCATTCCTGTTTAAGGAGAGTTCTTTCTTTCCACTGTCACCACACGCATGATCAGAATGAAGGATAGCTTCAATGTCAGGTGCTCGATGTCATCAGCTGCGTATCAGTCAATCAAAAACTTCTAAACAATTTTTACTGTAAATTACGCCTTGACCTGAGATTATCTAGGAATTACAGCTCTTTAAATGAACCAGAATAAATGTAATTATCAAAGCCACAAAAGAGAAAATAGCTGAAATGGCCAGCTCCTTAAATATATACATACACAAATGAATAAATAAAGCTTCATAGTAACAGTCACATCAAATCTTTCAATACAAAACTAGTTTTAAGAAATATTCTGGATAAAATTCTAAACTTTTAGGTGGATTATTAGCAAACCCATGTTTATAAAATAAAATAAAAATGAATTTTCTACGTAAAACCAAGCCAATAAGGGCCAAGGGCCTCGGTGAAGCAGTCCAAGGACCAAGGGAATAATGCTATTTGTAAAATACGAATAATAATAATACAACTATTCAGTACAGAAAACTAAAAGAACTAAACAAATACACAAATCTAACAGCTCTGCTGCTTTTAATTAAAAAAATTAAATACACCATATAAATACACAATATAGATTACAATTTTAGTTTTATTTCTGAGAAAGATGCTTAAGGCATAAACTAAACTTGCTTTACCAAATAGGATATTGACCATCTTTCTGAAAAGATTTGAAACCTAAATACTAGCATTTGTCCCAACCAATAAAATTACATAGAGAAAAAATATAAGAAACAAATAAAAAAATAAAAAAATTGGTGTTCATTCAGATATGTTATAGCTACTATTGCCTAAGAAAGAAATAATGGACAGCAGAGCAAGCAATATTTAAGTTAAATAGCTTACTTTTTATTTATCCAATAAATAATGTGCTCCCTGCTTTCTTTTAAATCCTAATATCAATGAAATGCAATTCATTTTGGAGGCAAAAATCAATGCCCTTCACTAATCTATAAAAGCAAAATCTGCTGTTTCAAAATAAATGAAAACCTAAATAAAAAAACATCAAGGTACTTTACATATTTCTTTTCCAATGTTTTAATAAAAGAATTTTTTAAAATCTCAGGATGATGGGACCGAAATACAACCTCTGCTCCAGCTAGAGTTTTGCTCAAACGGTCAAAGACACGCTGCAAAGTCAGGCGTGCTGATGCGGGCAGCTGTTGACAGGTGCACTGTGTGTTATCGGCCAGAGCGATGAAGGGAGTTTAGCCTCCGTGATGGATGGGGTGTCTGCTCCACTATGACTGATTACAGCAAGCAGCCAGCAGGAGGAGGCAGGAGGGGCCGCACAGAGTAACCAATCCTTGCTGGGATGAGTCCAGCAGTGTGTGAGATAAAGGCCAGCCTAGTTCCTCTGACTCAAGAGCAGAACAAATGGCAACAAAAAAACTGAAGTCAAAAACACAGAGGAAGTCATCAATAACACGCAGGTGTACATGGTGATAGATAAGGGGGTAGGAAGAGAAGCAATATGAAGATAAAAATTTAAATTGGGAAAAATAGTAAAAGACACAAAATATGAGGGGAACAAATAGAGGCTGGAGGAGAAAGGAGACAAAATGTGTATATATGTATATACACAACATATATACACAAAAGCCAAAAATACAACTGTAATTCCACCAGGGACTAATGGAGAATTAAGAAATGGAAAGTCCTGCACTGGCCAAGTCAAAGCCCGGATCTTAATACCACAGAGATGATAAGAGGTGACTCAAAACAGGCTGTACACGCATTTAATTTTCACCATTACTTCTTTCAAAAAAGTTATTTGCAAAGTTAATGTTGCAATGATGAAATGTTTGAGGTATAATGTGCAGCCCCAGCAGACAAAAAAGACTTTACAAAGAGTGGTAAAAGAGTGGTACATCTTTTCTGGTTGTGTAAAAGCAGAAAAGTGCTTATCATTTTGTTGCATTGTGTTAGGATACGCAATGAAAACTCAGGATTTCAAATTAACTAGAGATCATACTAAAAGGCAGATTCAGTGTCATGGAAATGGTAAATAACTTTTAACCACAAAGTCAAGCAGAAAAAGTTTGGTAAATTTTTTAGTGCTAAAAACCTTAGAGGTAAAAAACAACAAAAAAAACAGGCTATTATCTGTTACACAGAGAAACCGTTTGCTCTGTACCATTTAAATAAATTAGTTAAAACTCCAACAGAGACTGAATCATCCCTATCTTTATCTTCACATCCCAATCATTTTACAAGCAGAACTGTAGAATCCAGAAATCTTCTAAACATAACCTGACTGAGAAAATATCTATCAGTCTGGAAGAGCAAAGACTTTTCTAAGGCTTTGGGAATCCAGAAGACTTAGAAGAGAGTCCTTTTCCCTAGCCTACAAAAACAACTTCAAGAGTACATTGAGGTCTCATCCAAGAGGTAAAAAACAAAGCTACATCAACAGGCCTCACTTGCTCCAGGCTCAACTGAAAATTTCGACAAACAATGAAGATGTCTCAAAGATGTCAGCTTTGTTCTGTTATATTTTCACGTATTCCTTTATAGCATGATATATTTAGCTAGTTTTGATTAACTATTTTCTGTATTGGCATGGTATCTGACACATCTTCATGAATCTGCAGCAGAGCTTTTTACACGTGTATCAGTGTAGAAGAGATCTCATAATGGCTTCTAAAGAGTGCATTTTCAGTCTAATTTTCAACCTGGAATGGAGCATGTTGCGGTTTCTGTTTCACACATTATTCCACCACTAATTTTCAGCAAAGATGTAGTTTATGTGAAGCATCGCAATTCAGTACGTGCCTGTAGACGTATTAGTTACAACCCCGGGGAGTGACAATTAGATAGATATGGATGGAAAGCAAAATCTAAAATTTCACAGAGAAACTCAATCAAGCTTGAGCCCAAAGATGCAGCACAAACATGTGACACCAATGCTATTTGACACTGACAATAAAGGAGAAGCTAGTATTTGGACAGACGCTGTATGGGTGGATGTGTGTGACTTTATCCTCTGGGGAGACTGTGATCTGTGTAGATAAAGATCAGATTCCTCCCGGTGGTGAAGATGGGATTTCATTTCCGAAGCAAAGCAACCGACACTAATTGCGGGAGATAGGGACACTCCTTTAGAGAATCCAATTAGCATGTTACAATGCTACATGAAGAGTGTTTTAGGCATAAGCAGAGTGTGTGTCCCATCCTAATGGAGTCTGCAGTAGATCTAATATCCCTTGGCCTTCTATTTATTCCTTTGGCTCAATGGAACCTCGCTCGATTTGCCTTATTTTATAAACCTAATATGTAGCAGAAAATTAACGCTGGACATCACCTCAAAACATCACAACATTGTTATACTTCAGGCAGGGCAACAGTAGGGTTGATCCAGTCATGTGTTAAAAAGGCCCAACTGAGTTCAAATTCAACTCAAAATCACAGATACTCTTCATTCAACCTGACTAACATTAAAAGAAGAAATCAACAAAAATCTAATTCTCTGGCTGGTAGAGACGTACCCCAAGAGACTACAGCTCTACAAAGTATTGACTCAGTGTACAAATACAAGCGCACCTTACACTTATCAAATTTTGAAAACAATTGAAAGCCTGGTTCTTTTTTGTTTCCCTTCAAAATTACGCAACACTTTCAGCCAATGTATCACATAAAAAAACGGTCTGTGGTTGTAACGGGACTAAATTCAAAAGGGTTCAAGGGGGATCGATACTTTGAATTCAGTAAAGTTTGCATAAAAGACATACATGAATAAAATATATATCATATATAAAATATAATGTGGATACATATATGTAAATAAAATGGCTGTACAAGTAGACCAAAATCATTTGATACAGATAGCAGATTAAATCATGTTGAAGTTGTTTTAATACTTAGACAATTCAGAGTATAACATGTACTGTATCTGAACGCACCATAGTTCAAAAAAAGGAAAAATCTTATAATCTTAGATATGTATTAAATTTTGAATGTGTTGAAGCAAGAACTGATATGAAATCAAGGTGTTTCTGTTTGAATGAATTAAATGACTGTACTTCTTTTCTTTAATTTAAAACATATTAGGTGTCAAATACTCAATGGATATGAAAAGCGTATGTGTATGTATGTAATTTCTTTTTTTTGAAAAATAGTGAGACGTTATCTGGTTATCCCCTGTCCTGAATAAGATAGGATTAAATATGCATTGCTTCTTCCTATTTTTTTATCGTAATTTGTGATGTTATTTTTGTTGTTTGAACCACGATGCCTTTGTAATGTACAACCAAAAATAAATAATAATAATAATAATAATAATAATAATAATAATAATTTAAAAAGCGCAGTTGTTGACGAAAGAGTTGCAGTGTGTTGTTACATATCATAAACTGTGCAGCATGTGGACTATTTTAATGCTCCAGGTTTTGGATTTGGACATTAGCTGATATTTCTAAAGTACCAGTAATGTTTAAAATGTGCTTGACGCTGTTTCGGGTCAGTAATTCAGTTAAGTGAAGACCGTGACTGAACCTTACTGCTGTTACAAAAAAGTACACTATTATAAAGTTTTGTTTCGGCTTGCCATTTTTCCTTCACTGTGTGAACAACTTTAGTCTTTCCAAATAGCAGAGCTTAGTAATAATTTAAAGATTCGCTACAAAGTCCGGAATTCCATTCTTCGTTGAGGGTATAAACATTCTGCGTGTGTTTAGGTATAAAAAAACGTTGCATTCTTTTGATAAACATCTGTACCGAAACAGCGTCGCTGTATCAGCTATTTTTCGACTGAATATATCAGCTGTTACACCCCTAAGATTCACATATATCATTCATTCTTAGACTGCAACATACTGTTTGTTCATCAGGTAGATTTTTGACTTTAATGTGTTCTTGTACTTTCTTCTCTAGGTCACCGAGGCGCCAGACTGGAACAAAATGAACATTTGCATATTAATCAAATCCAGGTTTTGCAGTCCCAGTAGCACACTTGGACCAAAAGGTATTTGTTCCAGCTTGATTTGTATTCAGAGCATCTCATTAGCATTAGCTACACAACAAGGACTTGTCACACTGTCAAAGCCGAACATAGACACACTCTTCCAACAAACAGAAACATGTAGATGTGGGTTTGTATGTGATGTGAAAAAACACACAAAAAGCGACTCTGTCTGTTGCTTTGGCCTTCTCTGACATTTGAAGTGAGAAACAAGTACAAAAAAATGCTCTTTTAAACCTAACTTAATAATTTATCTTCATACTTCAAGGTTGAGAGCTGTTGTAAATGAGAAGCAAATTAATTCATTTAATAGAGACAGAAAATGTGAAGCAGCTCTGATTGCTTAATTTGAAGCTTTTTTTAATGAAAACAATTGTTTTATGAGAGAAACCCATTCACATTTTTACTCAGTAACTGCCACATTTAACCATCTCAAACTGAATCAGAAACCTGATCTTAGGATATGTTTTTCACATTTCAAACTACGTAAGAAAATGATTTTCAAGCAAATATTAAACTGATGAATTTTTACTTCAATTCACATTTACCACTAGTGGTTCCTTACATTTGGGACCAAATTTTAGTCAGTTTGAAACAACTGTGGCACAATCGCAACAGTGATTTTTTTTTTAGGTCTCAGAGTGTTTTTATAATTCTTGATAATTATAACTTATTAGATAAGTTAGTAATTCATTCTTTAGATGGCCTCACTTGTGATTGGTGCTCCTCGTCTTTAAACACCCCCTGCACCTGCAGCAAGTTCTTAGCCACGCCCACACAGGGAAGACTCGACAGCACTCCAAGATGACATGCAAGGCCGAACTCTGCAATAGATCCAAAACATTGTTTTTCTATTTCCTCAGTGTAAAGAGTGTTGGACTTGTCACACAGAACAGAAATTAGAAACTTAAATAAATAATATTACTACTGCTGTAATTTGCACATAATTTTTTTTTCAGTTTACATATGCTAAAATTTGGAAATAATTCGTTTAGTTATTCAATTCACAAGTACAATGCACAATCTTTACATATTTCAAAATGTTTCTAATTATTTAAACATCTTTAGGTATCCTGCTCTGTTGCACATTGCAATCTAGGTATGCCACTTTATCTGCATTTTTTTTTTGTTAATAACTGAAAAATGCTCTTTGTAACTATGTCCAAAATGTACATATTTTAAAAATTCTGCTCTGTTCTTGCTTTTGCTGCTGTTACAACGAAAATTCCCCTTGTGGGAAAATACAAGATTTTTCTATTCTATTCTAAAATTGCGTATCTAAAAAAAGCTCTACTTACAAAATTGTGCCCCAAATATTTGAGAGAGGCAAATGCATAAGAATTAAAACTTATTTTAATATTTTAATCTGAAAATATGATTAAAAATTCCTACCTTTAAAATTTGCCACAAAGATTTGAAAATGTAAAGCAAAATTATTATAAGAATGTAAACAACTTATGATCAAAAGAAAAGTGGTAAACAAGCCTGTTTTTGAATTTGCTCAACATATTTTTACAGAATTTTCAAATTATTTTTCAAATTTTGTTTTACTTAGGACCACATGGAAGTAGTCCCCAGCATAAAAAAAATCGGCTAAATATGATTTTTTGATATGCTAGCAGTGAACCTTACTGTGAGGTAAAAGCAATCAACAGTAATGTTAAGAACTCCTCATACCGTTCTAATGTACTTGGTTATTTAACCGACACCACGAACCGATACTTAAAATGTGGAAACTCTGCAATAATTTCACAGAAAATTTTTATTTTTCATTTGAAATTTTAGGTTTGAGGTCATTTTTATTAGCAATTAATTTTTTTAGATAATTCACCATCATTTGTTGTAACAAGCAGAGAAGAAAATGAAACCTGTCTTCCAATTCAATGCATTATTTTATAAGGTAGAAGTATCGGCATTGGTACTGTGTATTGGCAAATACTCAGATCCAAGTATTGGTGTTGTATCTTGTTTGAAAAGAGTGGTTCCTAATAAATTGTTAAAAAAATAAAGTCACAATCTATTTCAGCAGCATGATATCCGACTGACTTTAATTTGAGTCTATTTATTTAATGGGTGATATATATTTTTAGACATTTTTGAATAAAATCAACACTTTGAATAGCCTTGGCCCCTAGTACTTACTAACCTAATTACATTTTCCAAAACAACAACACATACCGATAAGATAATGCTGCTTTCTTTCTCAATAACGTTAAAATTGAAGAGTAGAAAGATGATCAAACATTTGGTGTATATGAGGTCGGGGTTGATGAAATGCACTAAACAAGCCCAGCCTCCAGCTAATTTTGGCCAGGAACTTTCGGCTAAAAACATCAAATTTTTCTGGACTAAAGAAAAACAGAAGGTAAATAATCATCAAAAGCTGGCCATTTCTAGACTTCCAGTTTTTAATATTTCACAAGGTTGGAGCATACAGAGAGAAGGTTTTTTAATCATTGCTATTGGCAGAATCTCTTTAAACCACTCAGAATTCTGGTTTCTCCTTTTTTTTTTCAACCTTCTGGTTTTTTTCTGTAGGATTTAGGTATGCAGACTGAGATGAAGAGCTTGGGTATGTGTCAGGTTAACATTTTCAGCGCTTATTTAGAAACATGTTTCGGCTCAATGTCAGATTAAAAAGACCCAGTCTCTACTTTTTCTAAACCCACTATTAGAGTTGACAAGATTTTTTTTTTATGTTATTATATGTTAAAGATGTTATGAAGTCATATACTCTATCAAAGTCCGCAATGCCTTTGAGTCAGAAAAAGCCAACGATATTTTAATTTCTATTTAAATATGGTTGTCATGCTTTCGTTTAAACCCTCAATACATCGTAGTCTTAGAGCACATTCAAAAATAAAAGTAATTTAAAGCTTTATACTCATCTTTACTGGTAGAATCTTTCACTGTTGAAAAGAGTTTTGCATAAACTAAAAGTTTAAGGTGTTGATTTTTTGTTTCTTAATCTGAATAGGAATAGTACTGAATTTACACTAATTATTAAATACTAAAAATATTGATTAAAAAAATATAAATAATTTTTACCAACTCAGTAACATTACTGGTAATTTCCCCAATCAATTAGTCACAAATCCTAACATGTCTGACTCCAGCTGGCTTAAATTCAATGAACTGATACTAATTATCTCATCTTCTGGTGTCAGGAGAACAAAAAGTGGACAGGATCCCCTGTTACTGTAGGAACACAGCTGAAGGGTTTTAGCAGGAATATGACCCTTTAACCTGTATTTGCAAAACAGCTGCTTCAAATAATCTTAGAAATCCATACAAATACCAGTGAAGATGTACTCACGCACCTCTGTAGTGGAAGAGTCCATTGCCATCTACAAATACCACCTGTTGAGAGGATAAAGAACTTTTACTTCATAATACAAATATCAGCTTGACTGGAATAATAATAATAAACCTACAGCTAAAACATAATGGAGCCTTCATTCATCACATATGGCCCTAAAAGGCAGTTTGAGATGTCCTCTTTACGTTTTCATTCAGTTTATTTTTATTCAATAAGGAAAGGTGCTTTTTGTGTAGGAAAAATCAGAGCATCTTTACTGCTTCAGGTCCGAGGTGACTCTGCAGTTATTTTTTCTCCCAGGAATTGCAACTGATCAAGAGAAAGTCTTCAAAGGCTGCAGATAAACGTGGCAGGGACAATGTGTGTCTGCCCGATACCAAATGTCTGCGAAAGTAAATCAATGTGTGCGCTTGTGTGACACTGTTTTCGCACATTTTCATGTGTGGGGACGGCGAGACAGAGAGGGAGGTAGAGGGGGAGGCGTGTGGGTTGTGACAAACAGAAGTGAGTGGGTGGGGATGACTAAGAGACAACACATGGATGAACAGTGAGAGGGAGAACAAAGGAGCTTTGTCATAGAAACTCTAGTTGATCTAATGTGTTTGAAGTGCACAGATCTAAACCTTGGTAATACTGTCCTAATTAGAAGCTGTATAAAGAAAGTGAACTGAAATGAGTTTAATTATGCCGAGTAAATCTGACCTGTTGCATCAGATCTAGCAGAGCTGAAGATCTTTTTAAAACAAATTCATGGACTCTCATTATGACTCCTTGAATCCAGAACAGAATTTAAACGTCCTCCTTTTTCTTTCAAAGCACTGAATGAAAAAGCTGGGCCTTATCTTAAAAAAAACCAAAAAGTTCTATAGTTTCACAGCATCTAGAGCTTTGTTTCCAGACTGCTGCTGTACCTGTGGGTCCTAGACTTCCTTACATGAGAATGGGGGAAAAAAGCTGTTAGTCTGTGGAACCAGCTCCCTGTTTCTGTAAGTGAGGCAGACACACCATCTACTTTTAGGACAAGGCTGAAAACTTTCCTTCTTCATTAATCCTGTAGCTACTGTGGCCTCCAGTCATCCATCCAATATCTATTCTGCTTCTCCCATCGGACC
Source organism: Apricaphanius iberus (assembly GCA_028564705.1). NCBI lineage: Eukaryota > Metazoa > Chordata > Actinopteri > Cyprinodontiformes > Aphaniidae > Apricaphanius > Apricaphanius iberus. The sequence goes on from JAPXFQ010001343.1 coordinate 310,813, forward strand.
GAAGGCGGGGTACACCCCGAATACTTCGCCAGTCCATCTCCAGTCATTTCCACTGTGTTATAATTCCACTAACAGTTAAGTGTGGGATATTTAGTAGTGAGGAAATTTCATAAGTTCAGCATTGCTGGAATACTGAGGGAATATTGCTATCAAGCTTATCCGGAACAAATGCCGCAATATTCCTACATCGCCATGCTGCGACGTTGCATTTAAAAGACACACAGTGCCAGTAATATTACACATGTACGCCGGCACGGTGTGTCTACGGCTATAGAATCTATTGTATGGAGAAACACATGCAGAACTAAAACAAAAAACTGTTAACCAACGTTGGATTAGAGCAAAAGTAATAAATGCTTACAAGGCACATCATTTAACTGAGAACTAGGGATGTCCGATATTATCGGCCTACAGTCATTATTGGCCAATAACGGCTTTAAATGTAATATCGGAAATAGTGCTGGGTATCGATTCAAATTTCAATAATCAATTTGATTCCAATTCTCAAGAGTTAGAATCAATTTTTGACGATCCAATCTGATTCGGTTCGATATAGATATGGGTCAATGCTATTAAAAACGATTTTTTTTTTAGCTGTTATCTAAATAAATGCCTGCATTTCAATGACTTAAAAATGGGTGAGTAACAGTTCACCGCAGGAAACTGTATTAACCCTTTTAGACACAAGACTTAAAATGGCCGTCTGGACTTTTCCTTCCTGCTTTAGCTGTATTTAGGGCAAGCTATTCTAAAATAGGGCTGCACGGCTGGCGCAGTGGGTAGCGGTGTTGCCTTGCAGCCAGAAGGTTGTGGGTTCGTATCCCAGTCCAGGGTCTTTCTGCATGGAGTTTGCATGTTCTCCCTGTGCATGAATGTGTGCATGCATGGTTGTTTGTCCTGTTTGTCTCTGTGTTGCCCTGTGATGGACTGGTGACCTATCAGTATCGGTTTTATCTTTTTAAAAACATGACTTTTATACCTTATTTTACATAGCATTCCTGTGTCAGATGTTGCATACTTCTAGGTCCAGTTGCACCTTTATTTCTGGGCAACCCTTCAATGTACATATACATTTTATACATATCAAAAAACACTTTTAAAGCTTGTATTTTCATGAAGATAAAAAAGGGCGCAAATAAAATGTAATCTTTTACAGTGTATTCAAAATCATATTGCTTGCTAAGAATAGCATGTAGATAGATTCTGATTCTAAGTGTGGGGGGGGGGGGGGGGAACCAGACCCTAGCTATGAATCAACTCCAAATGGTTCAAGAAGAGCTTTAATTTTAATTTGGATATGCATTTTTAAAAAAAATAATTAGAAAATTGCAGGAATGCTAAGGGGTTTTAAACATCAGAGTCTTCAGCTACTTCCCCTCTTACTCAAATGTCAAAATATTACAGAAAAGATGTATATTTTTGGTGATATTTTTGTTTGTTTACACGCAATATATACTGTGGCTTTTTCATTTCTGCACTAACTTTTAGGTAGATGTCTAGAAGTGAGATCGGTTTTTATGAGTATTGGGAATCAATATTGAGACTAAATCAGTATATCGGTATATCGGATGTCAGTAAAAAAAAGTCAATATCAAACATCCCTACTGCAAATAAATTTAGCTGACTGAGATCATGCCAAATGTGTACCAAGCTGCCTACAAAACAAAAGCTGGCTACTTAGACTAATCGAAATTATTTACTCGTTTACTAAATAATCACGTATAAGTCCATTTATAGACTGAATTTCCTCAGTACATATTAAGAGAACAGAGTAATCAGAAAAAACAGTAAATGAGAATGTGTGTCCAAACATTTGCTCTTTACAGTTGCTGTAAGTGGAGGGATCTATGCTTTAATCACTGGACACAGACCTGAGGCATAAGCATGGGCTGGCTGGTCTTTAGTCGCTGCAGCGCCTCCAGCAGGAAAGGGGTTTCCCTGAAGGCCAGGAAGCCAGAAACATATGGCGCTGTCAGGGTCACCATGTGGCTGTCTTCGTACAAAACCTTACAAGAAAGAGCAGAAAACAGTCAGTTCATAAATACATTAAGCCATAAAGTAAACGGAGCATTGCTGACAAGATCCAAATGTTCTGGTTTAATTCACATCTACTGTTTATGGTGCATTATCATTTATGCAAATATCTAACTGCCAAGAGCTGTGCAAATTGTCACAAAAACTCATCAGAGTAACTAAAAAATATTAGCCTATTAGTCCTCAGCTAACAGATCTTTCTGCTCAGTAAAAACAACCAACACACTCTAAAACACACTCTATGTAGATATTTATATAAAAAATATGCTCTGTTTTAAATGTTTTCAGGTTTTATAGTTACATATTCATGGTTATTATCACAGAAAATTATTTTATCGACAAACTTTTAAAAAAATTATATAAGGCTTATTTCTATGAAGAGGTCTATTGTCAGACCATTTTCTTATTTAAAGCTATCGTAAAAATAAATTAATTTAAGCCTTCATTGAGGTTGCTGCACTTTAACACTTTTGTAAAATATAAATATTCAAATATGCCCAGCTTCTCTGTGTTATGTTCAAATTCATTTTCAAGGTTAATAACCTTTACCATGCCTTTGTTTATTTTATATTTCTTCCTCCAGCATTTACAGGACATCTTAAAAGTTTTTCAAAAAAGAATCAAATCTGACGTTAACAGTGTCTTCAAAAAATGTATTGACTCTGCAGTTTTAAGCAGTTTTCTAATTATTTTTCTCACTTAAAACAAGATACCGGACAAAGGTCTGAACAGGTTACAGGAAAACAAAAGCACTTCATCTCTGCATTTGCTTTGACTTTCTATTTCTTACACCCAGCAATCAAGGACCTCCTGCTTACTCATGTTTAGACAGTGACCACACAGAGCATTGTAGTCTTTCAGATATTATTTTTACTTACGCTTTAACATGTGCAACGGTCTAGAATGTCATTCTCGTTGAAAAAGTTTTTGCATAAAAAATCTTCACACATTCTCAGCTGGTGGACAGATCAGAAACATGTTTGCATCTTCCTCATGAATGCTTTTAAATGTCAGGTTGTAAGGGATTTCAGATCGTCTGGTTGAACACATGGGCATCCATAGAGGTGACCCAATTCTGATTTAGGAATGTACGGTGTCAGAGAGAAATATTCACATCCACTGAAAATGTTTTCATTTTGTCACATGGTGTACAGAAAATTGCTTTTCATTTATTATGTAATTTGTTTTATTAGGATTTTATGTTTGTCTATTTGTCTTTTAGCAAAATAACTCAAAAGTTACTGATTGATTTTGATGTATTTTTAGGAAAAGTCTGCCGTGGGACCAGGAACAAGTGATTCGATTTTTGGGGGCGATCTGAAACACTGTCATGGGGGGGCTGAGCTGCCTTGGCAGAGATCTGCACCCACCAAGGGCTTTTCAAGTTTTAAGTGGGACAACTTGCACAATCTGAGGCTGTCAAATACTTATTTGACGCACTGTATGTCTTTCTTGACGAGTTTCTAATGAATTAAGGTAACAAAGAAAAAAGATGCAAAAATTTCTGCGAAGACTGTTACAGCTAAACTGTAATTGATGGAAAGTGGGATTTCAAAAAAGACAGAATAAGATAGATAGATAAATAGATAAATAGATAGATAGATAGATAGATAGATAGATAGATAGATAGATAGATAGATAGATAGATAGATAGATAGATAGATAGATAGATGCAGTCAAGTTGAGTTTACTGTTGAAAATTGCACCAAATCACAGACTCAGCTGGGATTATTGTACACATTATTGTACACTTTATTATTTTAACTCTTTTAATAGATAGAGTAAAACGGTCTTTCTTTGTTGTATGCAGTTTAGAATGCCGTAAACGTACGATAAAATAGGAGAAATTGAATTCAACGCATTAGAGATTCTGGCATTTGATGAGGATAAATTGGCTGGTAGACATTATAAAACATTTCAACAGTATTTTCTTTCAGACAGCAAGCAGGCATTCCAGCTGAAAGCATAACTAATGTTTCCCTCATGCCATCAACCATCAACTTTCTGAAGTCATAAAAACAGCAGCTAGTTTAAAATAATGATGAGTCAAAGAGAGAGCGCTTTAAGTACGATTGCTTTTAAAGGTCGCCTGCAGCTGTCAGAAATATTTCAGCTGCACTCAGCTTAAAGCCATAAAAGGCCAAGCAAATATTAATAAACTTGTTTTTTCATTATATTGTGCTACGTTTCTTTAATTGCTCCCCTGCTGACAGAATGGCTCTAGTAAAAAAAAAAAAGACAAGCTCATGTCTGTTAAGGAAAAAATATATATATTCTGCTTCTACTGTTCTGTCATATTGGCACCAGAGGGAGACAAAGCTCTGTTTATTTGTGGCGATGTGAATGAAGGAAAAAATCAATAAAAAAATACAAGATTATGAAGACATGTGCTACTCTAATCAGCTCATAATTAATCAGCTCTGAGACACATAAAGATCAAACAGGGAAACAGATTTCAACTGGAGAGAGGTATCATTGCACCTATTACCACTATTCAACCCAGGTTACAGAAACTCCTGAGTGGGAGTGCAACAACATAATATATTACATACATATTTTTGAAAAATACTGTAAAAAGTGTTTTTTCACTATATTTAAAAGTTAACATATTTGAAAGATATTTAAAGTTTAGGAGAAACTCTATTTGTGGCGATGTGAATGATGATGGAGGTCTGCTCACCGTCAAATCGGGGTAACTGAGAACAACAAGCTGGGCGCAGGCGTTGACCTCATCCCCTTTGATGAAGGAGAGGTCCATGCCACCGACCCGCTCCAGGCCAACGAAGCCCGGGCTCCTCTGCCAGTCTTCTGTGTCCTCCTCCACCACCTGCTGCCTGAGGTTCTCCTGCTCGCTGCATCAGGGCAACACACACAGACAAACGACGTCTTCACAAGATCCAACACCACTGAACATCTCTGGGCCCGGGCAGGATTCGAACCCAAAACTCCCTGGGGAGAGTAATGTGTGCCAGCCAGTCAGCCAAAGGGGTTATCTCAGTGGCCAATGTACTGTACAAGATCTGTCGCACCTATAGTGACAGGACCCCACACTGTCACAAATGAATGTATGCATGCATGAATGAATAAATAAATAAATAAATAAATAAATAAATAAATAAATAAATAAATAAATACTCCAAAGGAAGCCTTAAAAGCTGATCACTTTAAACAGCTCACCACCTGGTCCCAACTGTATTATTCTAAACTGTAATATCAAGCATCATTCTGGGTTTTTTCACAGTTATAAACCTAAATTGGCTGGCATGGATTCAATTTAGACTTTACATTAAAACCTTTTGCAGGAAAAGCGACAAGTGGCTATAGTTAATGTGGAAACTGCGTGTTTTTAACCAGCTCACGGAGCTGCAGAGGAAGTTTTAGCAGAGATAAGATCGTTCTAACCTTTCCCACTGATTGACCAACTCTTCTGTGGGAGGACTGGACATCTGGGTCATCATTTGCTGAAGTTTTCATTTATTTTATTAGAAAAGGGTAACACCAACACAAGGAAGGACGTTCACTTCCGTAAACACTCTGACAAAAGCGTCTGCTGGGCGGAGTCTTTGTATTCTACGGTCATTTAGGCTACTATCCTCTAGTGGAGCTGCACATGAATTACATGACATTTTCATAACAACCATCCATTTTCTGAACCGCTTATTCCTTAATGGGTCGCGGGGGGGCTGGTGCCTATCTCCAGCTGTCAACGGGCAGGAGGCGGGCTACACCCTGGACAGGTCGCCAGTCCGTCACAGAATTTTCATAACATCGTACGTCTAAATGAAAAACGTACGTGTTTGAAAAAATGTATGAAAGTCGTGAGTATTGAGAAATTTTACAGTGCCAACCCAGGAAATGTTCAAGTGTAAGCTTGTAAGGATTCACCAGCCAAATTAAAACAATGATCTTTGGGACCTGTGAAAAAGCGTTAGAACTTTTAATTGTAACCATCTTTTAATTTTCATGGTTATAACTGACAACTAATGAAAGTCCCAAATTCAATATCCCATAAAGATTAGAAGATTATGAAAATGTTCAGTAGCCTATTGAAGACATGTGCTACTCTAATCAGCTCATAATTAATCAGCTCTGAGACACATAAAGATCAAACAGGGAAACACAAATTAATGCTCCTTTTGATTGGGATATACCAATATCATATACCATGACCAGATAATTCGGGTTAGAAAAGTGATACCCCAGGGGTAATATTCAGGTTTTTCAAAAACCCGAATATGAGCATATTCGGGTTTTTGCCTGTGTTTACATGGCTGTGCGTGACCGGGTTATTGCTAATATCCCAGTGTTGAATGGGTTATTGGATGCATGTAAATACAGCCATTGTAATGTAAAGGTGAGTATCATCTTGTCCTAAATAGATGCATCACTGAGGCATTACATACAATCCATACCGTCCTCACTGTTCTGAAACAATATGCACAAAGAGAACCATAGCCTTCTGTGTTAGGCTTTTGTGAGAGAGTAAGAACAGATAAGCCGGCCAGAGTGCCTTATCTGCCAGGCAGGTCTGATCCAGCTGTCTGTAACACACGTCACTGCTGACCTTCACATATTTCCTTCTCCTTTAAATGGCATATGCATATCGATTTCACGTGTGTCTGGGCCACCCATCAGATTAAAGTATTTCTTCATCATCAGGGGAAATAATTTCCCTCCTTAAAACCAGTTTAGATGCAAAATTTATATAGATGATATATAAAGAAGTTAATATTACTCACTGAGTAAAATCACTTTACTGTAACTGAGATAATGGGCAAATGATTGAATGGGTGGATGAAAGAATAAGAGAATGCTTTTTAATATTTTCCTACTCTAAAAAAGCATAAAGGCTCTTCATGTGAAAGTGCTTTAAAGGAGGTTGTTTTTAATCCTTATCGGCGAATAATGCACCACAGTCTTAAAAATCCATCCAAATCCAGATTTTGTGGTTTTCATTATGCCTGTCAGTTCACAACAACACTTTTGATATAATGAATTCTAAATTGTCTATTAGTGTCCTAATTCTGCCAGTTGATCACAATCATTATTTAGATTTGGTCACTATTTTGTTTGTTCAAATTAAATAATCCACTAGATGGCGATAAAGTCTTAAACAATGCCTGCCCAGCTCCAGTGTCCTACCTGTTTTAGACGTGTTTTTGCTCCAACCGACCTGATTCAAATAGTCCAACTACCTCTTCAAAATGTCAAAGTTCTGCAAGGGTTCTACTAATGGACCATTGTATCATTTGGCTCTGTTGTGTTGAACCAGGGAAATAACGAAAACATGCCAGATATTGGCCCTTGAGGACTGATGTTGGACACCACTGCTTTAAATACAGCAAAATGTTGTGAACATCCTTCAGACTAAAACAAATTACAAAATATATCAAAAAGACTGGTTTTAGACTGTAAGAGAGCACTCAATTTATTTTATCAGAGTCCTATCTTAAAATGTCATTTGGTACATTCAGTGTGGATGCAGATTATGCTCAATAGATGAACTTCTAGCTAAAACAAAATATTAAGCAACCCTTTGGAATTTCCTAGCCCTATGCTGCACTTGGGAAAACACATTATTTTATAGATTGCCATGTTATGTATCAACATGTTTTTGTTCAAACATATTCGATTACAAAGGGGGTTACTAACCTCAGTGCTCAAAATACACAATCAGTGATTCATGCTGAAATATCTACCCATTAAATGTCAGTTTTATGGACAAAAATATCTTCACCAAGTGGGAAAACAATAACTTAAATGGCAAATTGAATCAAACACAGGGAATTAAAAAAGAGGAATGAAATCAAATTGCAATGGTAGTGTTCTTTTTCAAAAATGCTTTGTTAGGGGAGCCAGTGCTACCCAAATGCTACAGGAAAATTTGCTGGGTTTTATTTGTACAACAAAATTTCATTATATTTCATGTTTTTGTGGGAACTTAACTGAACAGACTCTATGTGCTGTGCATGCTGATAAGACAACTCATAGAGATTTTCAAGTAACCATTGTGGAGGCTGGAAAGTGGAGAACACCGATGGATGACCTTCCAGCCTTCGGGGCAGCACAATTCAAGTCCAAGATTTTTTTATCAATCGTTCAGCTTTATCCTTCCTTTTGCTGTGTTTTCCAGTATAATTGGATTCCATCAGTCAGCTGCTTTTTTAGCAATCGGCCATTTACCTTTATCTGTACAAAACATCCACTATCCTTCGTGTATCCCTGAAAGTTAACTTCTTATCTACATCAAAAACAGCAACAAAAAAATGCATACGATATGTCATAGATTAGAAGAAAAAATACAACTAAGAACAACTGCTTTTAAACCTTTAACTTTGCTAATTCTTTTTAACATAAGCTTCTGTCTTAAAAGTACAAATCCAGTTATTTCCTACAGTGAATGATAAGAACATGTTGATAAAGCTCTTTAGATGCTCATTCATACAGAAGTTTGCCGATTCTGATTTGCCACCATTAACTAACTAAAGTGGCCTCCTCCACTTCCATTGCAATGTTCAATATTTTTGCTCATGTCAAGCAGGGAGGATTGTGTCTGATTTTTTTTTTTCTAAGAAAATAATTTGTTCTTTGTTGTTTATACTCTTTCAGTGTAGAATTCACTCTGCATGGAGTAACACAAAAAGCATCCAAATTAAGGAAGCTTATAAATAACTTGAGTTTTAGTGCTTCTAATGTGCTTGTCTGCATCTGGGTTTACTGGATGCTCCCACATATCTCACCCTATTGGCTGCAGCAGCAGTGAAATATCAATAAATATCATTGACTTTCTGACAACCAGACTTACGGAAATGATAACATAAGCACCCCTATGTTTGGCAGATGTCATGCATTGCTTTTGCGTCATGAGCTGTTTCTTCCACAGCCATTTGGGTTAAATTCAAGAAGGGCAAACATTTTTTTTATGTGTACAGCAGGCCATTGAGAAGTGTTCCTAATTTATTTATTTCAGTTTTTTAGTGGTCTGTCCTTAACCTCCTCAGTGATGGTACAGTGCAAAATATGAATGGATTCACTTTTCAGAAAATGTGTGGTTCTCTTTTTGCTCATCATTTTCTTCATGACATTCTGAAAACAACTCAAAACTGCGGTAAACCTATCGTAACAACAACCTGCTTTAGTCCCTATTTCAGGATGTGATGATCTATCATATCAAAGGCTACTGACAGGGGAAGAGTCCACAGTTAATAAAGGTGCCATTGAAAACTTTGAAGAGGGCTGCCTGGGTGTTGAAGGATTTTGAACCAGACAGGAACATTTCACAAATAATGTAAGTATCTGAAAACATCTGAAGTTGATCCAAAAAAAATAATCTCAAGAATCTTTAATATAAATGTGGGTGCAGCGGGACTGACTCACTAGCTTTTGGACCTCAAAGTTCTTTTTTAATCCACATGCACTTGTCAGTAAAGCAAAGTCTTGAAGCAATTCTTCTTTTGCCGTTTATTAGTAAACATAGAAGTTTACATACAAAAAGGGAACTGGAATCTAGACCTTTCTACAACAAAAGTAAACTGAAAAGCGATGTAGGTCAAAAGACTGTGATGCTCTAAGGTCCAGTGGCTTCTTGCTACTCATCCGTTAATCTCTCTACTCCATCTCCAAAACAGCAAAGTTGAGAAAGATACATACTATCCGTTACTGGTCAAGATACATATTTTCATAGCATCACAGTGCCATCAAAACTAAATAATATATCACTATATCATTAAGTGAGGAGAAAGTTATAAATAAAATTTTATTAACAAAGAAATGGCTACAACAATAAAACATGAATCAGGAATTGGTTCACTGGTTTCAACGTTATAATATACTCTCATTCTAATATGACTTATTGTGATATCACTATCTTAAAGGACTGCTTGTAACAAAGTATTCTTCAGCTGTTATATGCCGAATAACATTCATTAATGCTACACATGCCAATTAGACGGAGTATCACTGCAGCGCTCGTAGTCAATGCAATTTACCTAAACCGAGGAGGTTATGTTTTCGCCAGGGGTTTTTGTTTGTTTGTCTGTCTGTTAGCAACATCATTTAAAAGGTTCTACATGGAAATGAATATTTGCTTTATTCTGTCTCATTTTTCCCTATTGAATTATACAGCTCTCATGTTTTTTTATTTATTATCTGTGGATAATGTGAGGTGTGCTGCATTAATTCACATTGAATGGACACAGCTGCTTATGGCATCTAATCGCCAACTTTCTCATTACTCATGCTGATGCACTCAAAGTACAGCTGAGACTTTGTGCCATTACAGATGCATTTGTTAGTTATAATATAATAAAAAAAACGTATGTCATTTAGGGAATTAAATTCTAAAGGTAAAACTCAATATTATATAGGTTCATTACACAGACGGTATGTATAAATGGTGATGACTTGGGGAGCCATGTTATTTGTGAATGTTGGTTAAATGTGTTTTACTAAGTTAAAAGTCTGTACAATCATCGTCATAGATACATTTTCAGAGCTTCCCTCTGCTGATTACATGCTGATTATTTTTCTTTACTTTTCTTTCTTTAACTGATCATGTGCTTCATTGGCCAGGAAACTCATCTGACTTAGCACTGAGGCTCAATGTTTTCTCAAAATCTCTGTATAGTAGGCCTATAATCTGTCCACATCATGTTACCGTAGATTTACAATCCATTCTGGTAAAGTTCAAAGCCACTTTAATATGATTCACACTAATATTGATCAACTAAAAAGCCAGGACGTGTTAGGCAACAGCTTCATAGCACTTTGCCATGTTAAAATTAAACAGGCCCTGGATCTTGACTCACGCTAGGTATTCTTATGGGGAAGCTTTTCACTTTATCCACTTTTAAGATCTTTTCTATTTATTTTATTCTAGTGGCCTCTTAGTTCCATAAGTCATAACAGGTTCTCTAGCTGTTCAAAAGCAAGAATTGAAGATCTGGTTAATTTGCGTCATCCATTTGTCTTTATTGTGCACCATGTGTTTGGGTAATGGATGGATCTGTGTGTTGTTTTAGTATCCAAAAGTTGCTTTCAAATAAAGTTTATTTTCTGCAAGAACCTATTGAACATGTTATTTAACTTTAGTGAGCAAATCTGTATTTTACCAAGCTAGAATTTGCGCAAAAGGTGCCCCTCCCAAATGTTAAATGAATGCAATGTGCAATATATGGATATACTTTTCAACTACCTTTATTCTAATATTCAGATAAACTTAATATTGGATTTTCTATAGACGTGAGCCATAAACACAAAGAAATCAAATGCAGCACCCTTTTAAAAATGAATGTAACAATCAGTCTAAGTTTTTTAAAGAAGTATGCAGATGTATCTGCAATTTAAACTCAGGTTTCTGTAGTTCACAGTTTTTTTCTTTAAAAAAATATTTTAATATGGATGCAACATATTTTTGAAAATAATCTTCAAGTGTTCCTTGAAGTCAGCTTTTGCTGGGTTCCCATTGATGAAGGGCATATGAAGGGTGGAAAATAAGGATATAGGTACAGTAATTAAGGCTATTGCACTTTAGAAGTAACAGTGCGATTTAGATGGATGCATAATGAGACTTTTTTTTATTTTATTTTTTTTACCAGCTGTAATATTCCCGTTATGTTCTTTGACTTTTAGAGCTCAGTACCCAGTTTAATTTTGGTTCGGTAATTTGTCCTCTGCTGTCTGTCCTTCAAATGAGCAGATATTCTCAGGCGGAGATTTTTATGAACGCAGAAGTGGGAGGTGGAAAAACACCGAGCACAGAGAAACAGGGAGGAGCCTCCGAGAGAGAAATACCGCTGCTGTCCTCCTGTGTCCACACTTCTCCATCGGCTAGGGCTCCGCTCTTCTCTGTAGAGCTTTTATGGTCTTAAGATTGCAGTTTTCTGGGCGGTTTGTTTGTAAAAGTTACTTTTTTCACAGGTAGCTTTCTCGGCTGCTTGTTCCTGCTGCCGGACCAGCTAGCGGTAAGAAGCTAATCGTCGTTAGCTGCGGAGCCGGGGGTTGAGCCCAAAGGGAGCGGAATGGCAGGAATTCACTTTGGTTCCCCTTCCAGAAGAGACCACGACTGAACCAAGTACATATTTTCTCTACTCCTAGAATCACCGGTAAGTACCTGCAATGTGAAGCTAATATCGGTTTGTGAAGTTAGTGTCAATCTCTGTCAGTTTCAACTGTTATTATGTTAGCTAATGCGGCCGGTTTGTGACCCAGATACTGTGATAATTATAGGTATGATGCCAATTACTAAATCTTGTTATGGTGGTGTATCTTTAAAACGTTTTGAAACAATATTATTCACAATATTATCCAGATATGGTCAAATCTCGATATTAGTAAGAGACGGAAATATGAAAGGTAACATGTAATGCTGCATTTCCCTTTTTAAATATCCCATCAGTGATACATTAGAGCATTTTTACATACGCTACAGTGTTTTAGAAATATGAAAGAGGCGGACATCTCTGGATTGCTTTAATCCTGATTTATGTAAAAATGTTTCTCTAACCTCTTTTTTCCCCCCTAAGCCCTCTTAAATTTTGTTGGACAAGTTTAGTCCCCAGGCAATATTGGGTTAAACCTGTTTTAATACAGCAACCGGTTTCTGTTACATGAAGTCTAAAACCAGGTCCAAAACGATCCTGTTTCGGATCAGGATAAAGCTGGAGGTATCAAGCTGCTTTTGTTTAAGGACAGGATGTGTTCTGAAAAAGGCTTTCCTGCCTGGTGACCTGTTGTCTCCAGCAAAAATTCTTTACGATAATATATATATATATATATATATATTCACGGAGGAGATCTTGCCTTCTTATTTTTCACGTTTGGCTCTTGTTAGGTTCAAGCCTTTTTCTAATTCGTCCCCGATTTGGGACCCTCCAAGTTAATTTTCGTTCTTTAAATAATCCATTTTGTTCCAGTGAACACAAATCATTTTGGATCTTTTCAATGTTTTCTCATTATTTAATTCAATCATATGCTGGTTTTAAAATATCTTTTCGTTCTTTATTTTTTATGGCGGGGGTGAAATGACCTGCCTCCTCACGTTTTCTAGGACCTTTGATAAGTAATTTCATTATAGTTGTGATCCCATCTTTCTTAAAAGCTTGTAGTTCTGCCTGACTAATCCATTTTATTCTCTACAATATCTTCTCAAATTGATCAATCTTGGTCTAGTTGGGCTCTGTAGCAGGACCAGTGAGCTCTACGTCTCATTCAAGCAAGCCCTTTTCTAATTATTGTCAGTGAGTAACTGGGAAAACAAGGAAAAAAGTTCTCCTTTGAATGTTTGCACTGTCACTTTCTTCTCATGGTCTTTTGTTTCTAAATCAACAAAAGTCATGTTACTGTTTGTTCTTTGGTCACACTTTGCAATGTGACGTGGCAAGTCTATAGCTAACCTAGTTCACATGGGACAGCTTTAATAACAGTCTAAGTATATTCATGTTTGTAGAAGGCTTTGGAAAATATGTTTGCCAAAAACTGGGTTGCACGTTCAAAAAAACTAGAAACAACAATAGATAGGAGGGTGCTGATTCACTATTTAATTTATTAAATATGTTATATTTTGTAATACTTAAATGGCAGGAAGACAGAAGTCCGGCGTGCCACCCGGATGTTTTAGGGGACTGAGCGGCGGAGATACGATGGCGGCAGCTAGTGTTAGCGCCACGCTTGCTCGTCTTCAAACCTGCTGAGTAAATTTGGCGCCGTGTGGCTGAAATGCTAACAGCCGTCACCATGTTTCCTCCGGTCCGTCCCCTAAAACATCCTGAATTTTGTTTTCCTGTCATTTAATTATAACAAACAATACAATGGATTTTGAACACTTTATAATCACTATAAATTTTGGCTAGTTTCACATCCCAATTAATGAATTTTTAAACAATGAATTAGCACTCCCCTACCACTAGATAATGTAACATTTATCATATGTGTGAACTCATACTGTGCATATTGCATGTCAACATATTTAAAATGTACATGTCTACATATGATGAACTCTTACTGAGATCTTGTATTGGTGTGTTTTCGAAGTTGCTGACTGATGCTGAATCATGACGGTAACTATTATAAGTGGCAGTAGTAGTAAGCTGTTTTAAAGGATACTGAGGAGGCCTTGTAGTATTTAGTCCGTCATAGTCTGGCTGTCCTCATCCACTCTGGCCCAGAGGAGCAAAACAAAATTGGACAACAACAAAAAATTTACCTGAGTTTGAATTAAGAACAAAAGACCCGTTGGGTAAGGAAAACAAGATTGTATTGTTGTCGTGTTTTGCACCTCAAGACCGGCTGTGCTTATCTCTTGGAAGTTGCCTCATACGCCTTCTTGCAGACGGGCGCTCGCACTATACTTGCAGTTAAATACATGTGCCGGCTTGCTGAGCAAAATCCCAGCACACGGACATCCAGCCATGCACTCTAAGGGCAAAAAATGGAACGAAAAAGGAAATAAATCCTTTCCCCATCACATTGTCTTTGCTTCATTAAAAGAAAAAAAATCGCTCTCAGCTTTAAGCTTCTTACCCTCCAGCATCTAGAACATTCTGTTACAGCTATTTTACTTTTTTTTCTTCTGGAGTGTTTGAGCAGAGGCCAGCTCCAGCATGTGGTTTTGTGTTGCCTACATTTCAAAGAATAAGCGCCACCTGCTTTTTAAATGATTTCATGGAATCTGGTCACGTGCTGCGGAGAAAGGAGCTTCAACAGAGAGTGCAGCTGAGTGTAACCTAGCTGCGCACCCCGCCAGCTCGCAGTGACACAATTTTCTAATGAATGAGAGGGATGTGCTGCAGCCGCTAACCATCCGGCTCCTTGGTATCGCCTCTGGAGATTTGCCCTCTGCAACTCATTGCTGTACTTTGTTAGCATTGTTGCTTCCAAGAGCTCTGACGCACACAATCAAAACAAACCCTTCTTCTAGTTAAGTGTGTACTAGTCTGTCGTTATACTGCCGTATAGAAATTTATTTTCCCCAATTTGATGTTCAGAAATAACCGCAGTCCTTTTAAAAATCAAATGGCTCTTGTGATTTTTTTTTCTTCACTTTTCTAACTGGTGGGTTCTACTTTCTCTTTGCAGGTTGTTGGTGTCCCTGTAATTCCCATCATGGTGCAGAAGTATCAGTCACCTGTGCGGGTGTATAAGCATCCCTTTGAGCTGGTGATGGCGGTAAGTCTTTTACACCTGTGGGCGCGAGCAATTTTCCTCTCTGCTTGACTGCTGAAAGCATTAGATCGACAGTTGTATAACATCGATGGGTGGGCGCTTCACAGGTTTTCATTGGGTTGTGAGCTTAAATTGCTCTTTTCAAAGGGCATGACGATTCTGTTGATGCTGCTAATGCTTGGCACTTAACAGTTTCTAATTTAGTGCAATTTTGCAAGCAAAAGAAAGGAGTTGGCAGACCATGCTGTCGCACATTTGCATGCTACGTGTTTGACGATGCATCTTGTCTGTGCTTTTATGTCAAACAGAAAACCTGCCACAGATTCAGCGGTTGTACCCCATTAAAGATTCAGTGGCTAGCATGGTTTTTCACCGCTCACTGACTCTGGTGGAGCTCAAGCAAGAGTACAGGAATATTTCTACACTGCAGCCTTTCCTTTGCTTCCTCTGGTGATAAGGACTGGGTAGATCTCTAAAATCAATTTACTGAAATTCAACATTTTAAACAGAAAAGACAAGCAAAACATCAATGGAATAGGTAAAAGCTAGGGATGCAGCAATACCGATACTGGTATATGGGCTGATGTACTCGTATCGGTTAGTTATCCGATACATGAACCGATACTCTGCAATAAGTTTACTGAAAATGTTTGTCTTTTAGTTTTGGAGTCCTTTTAATTAATATTCTATCTAATTCACCATAATTTGTAACAAGCATGGAATAAAATAAAACCTTTCTTGTAAGTCATTGTTTATTTTTTTTGAGGTAGAATTATCGGCACTGGTGCTCAGTATCAGCAAGTACTCAAGTCCGAGTGATATTGGTATCGTATCGGTTTGAAAAAAAGTGATATCGTTGCATCCCTAATGAAACCTAAAAATTCCACCAATCAAGTGGCCAGAGACTGTAATCAGCCAATGTTTCCTTAAACAGCTCTGATCTACAATCAGAAGGGGAATTTAGTCCCCAACCTAGAAATTAATACACAAAAACGTATTAGTTTCTAAACACATCAAACAATATGAAGTTTGATGCTCTTTTTCTGCTTCAATAGAAATGTAAGTTGGGAACGTATATTCTTTTACCTCCTTTTTTCCCTTGTTTGACTTCAAATTAGTTATTATTAATTATCTTTTCTAACAGCGTGAAGCAGCTTTAGGATTGGTTTTTGCCTGGTATAGCCTTAGGAAAATTGGAATTTTGTTAAAAATCTGAGTTGAAAGGTTGCACCTCAAAAAAGGAGATTAGTTTCTGTGAGGAAAAACTTGGATCATCGCTTCCCCTGTAATTCCACCATATGTTACATTGGCTGCCGTGTGACCAGATCATGCAACCAACAATTGTAGTCAAAACATCTGACAAAGCAGCTGTTGTATGTAATTATGCGTTAAGAATTGATAACTAAATGCAAAAAAATAAATGAATAAATACCGCAGAAATGTTACGACTTGATTTTCCTCCATAATGCCGTCATTTGTTGTTTTAGGACACATGGTTTCAGAGCAGCTGTGTTTCCTTTAAATGGAAAGCAGATTTGATGCCTGCAAGAGGGAGCATAGAGGGGAGAGTAAATCTCTTTAGCAGAGGCGGGATTGAGCAGCGGGCAAACAGATGGCTAAAAATAAAACGCAGGTATAGAGCCCTGTGTGCTTCCGAAGACTTATTTATTTATTTTTAAGGTGGATGTACGCCATCCTTTGGGCCCTTTATAGATGGGGGTCACATCTGGAGCATCGTGCGCATTCTAAAACTAGGGCAGAAACACTTGTGCTGGGTATTTGTCTTCTTTGACATAATAAAAACGCATCTTCTCATGCAGCTTGTTTTAGTGCAAGCAAGCACTCAGTTTAATCTCAAGTTATGATTTAGCTTTCCTTCGCTTTTTTGGGAGTTTTCTCTGCAGTGACTTCTTTTTTTTTTTTTTTTTGCTGCTGCTGCAGAGCAGACTTAGTGGTGCGTCACTAAATTTTTTTCTTTTTTTCTTTGTTGTAAAGCCAGTGAAAGCACTGCCTTCCTTCTTCCTCTGTTGCAGCCTAGCAGTAGAAAAACATCTCTGCATGTGGGGGAACGATGACATGACGCTGTGATGCGGCAGGAAGAAGTTTCTTCATGTCAACATAGCTATTAATTTTCTCAGTCTGTTGTAAGAGAGTTGCTTGCGTTATCGTGGGTGGCTGATGTCCTGATTCAGAGCTTTGCATAACCTTATGAATTCTTCCTCAATTTTCTGCCGGGTGCCTTTGAAATATTGCTCTATTTCTGATGTTACTGTTGAATACATGAAATGCATGTTTACTCATTTTGGGTTAAAAGCAAAAAAAACTAAGAAAAAAAAAACATTTAAATCCTTATGTCTTAACACTGAAGGCCATTTCTTTAGGTGAGAAGCACCAGTCAGTCATTTGACCCTTGAGGAGACAGTTTGCTCATGACTGGTGCTGTGAAAGTTCTTCAACCTCAGGACAGAGCTGCTGTTAGCTCCTCTTGCATAAGCGAGACTTGGAACCCAGATGCCCCTCAGATGTTTTTTGTTTTGCTGCTTTACAGCGTTCCCTCTTGGAGCTTTGCATTCTTGGTACTCTCATTGCTCCTCAAATGCTTTCAGCCTATTTACTTTGTTGGAACAAGTTACACATACCAGCTCAAGAAAAAATATTTTTATTCATAACTATACTGTTTGATGCCAGAACTGTAAGAGCTGAGGTCCACTGTAGAAGAGTTAAACATAATCTCATATTTTGATGATGCCTATGGGTTTTAGAGCAATTATTTATTCATTTTTGTTCCAAGATTTCTCATGTACTGATGCACTCAAACTTGGATAAAAGCAGTGGTAACTGTTAGTCAATTTGTGCTCTAATTTTTTTACCAGGTTTAAGTAGTGTCTTGTTTGAGAAGCGACACCTGGCCCCTTGGATAAAATATAGCCCCCCTTAATCGTTACGGTCCCCCAACGTTTTAGTTAAAGCCACACAAAGGAGCAGATCTGCATCTGTTACAGCTGATTGGTTGTCTCTGAGCTACCCAAATCCCCAGAAGCAACAATCCGTTATTCTGCAGTGTTTTTGCTTGAGAAGATTTCAGTGTTGTTCTTGAGACGGAATCGAGGAAGTATATTAGCAACTTCTGTCGTAACCTCGGCTACTTCAGGCACTCTTTTTTTTTTTTTCTTCCTTGTTGCTGCATCTCAATAACAGGAAATGTAGTCCATCCTGTTGTGGTGATTATCGCTGCAGTCCCGTGTCGGAACATATCCAGTCAGTCCTCGGGGAGTCGCAGTGGAATGTCGGAGGCTTCACACAACGCCCCTGTTGTTGTCTGCAGGGACATCGGCTTCTACAGCACGTAGACGCACGAAGGGCTTCAGCAACCACTGGAGGAGAAAAGACACTAAAAACCGAAGACATGTCGCTGTTTTATTTGAAGTTGAGGCACAGTGTCTAACTTGCACCTGCCTCGTTTAGCTAATTTATATGCGTTCTGCAGATTTGGTGAAGCAGAGCCTGGAAGCGGCCTAAACCTCCAAGAAAACCTTTCTAATGAATCCACGAGGGAAAAAGTATTCTGGTCCTGCTTTCTATCAGCACACTTTCAGCTGGATAAAAGGGATGTGGGTGTACTGTCTGCTGGGCTTTATGCACAATCAGCAAGAGAAAACACTTCATTCCTGGCAACTACACTGTCCTTATATGTTGAAACAGCCTAAATGCTTAAGTGTGAATTTTTGGACCAAGAATTTGTTTTAAACATCAGCCTTGATGGTCTTCATAATGTAATAAGTTGTCAATGAATATTGAAGCAATGAGTTCTGAGGACGTGGTAAATTGTTTTAACACATGTGGCTGAGCAGTATATTCATCTTTCTTAAATGATCAGAATGCAGAGGGAGGTGTGGACCTCTTTCTTGCCTTATAAAATGACTGTTGATGAGGTCCTATTGTTTGTGTAACTCAGTTGTTTGTCTTTAAATCCTCATTGTCCCCTCTACAACCTGCTGCCATAACCGACTCTCTGCTTTATAACGTTCATGCTCTATTCCTTATCCTTTCGTGCAAAGAGGAAATAGAAACATTTTAATCAGCAGATCCACATGCGCTGTAGATATCATTGCCTGCTTTGACTAGTTAAATTATGAAACTAAAGCTCATCTTGCTGATTGTTCCACTCTGCATGACCCTACCAGAGGAGCCATTAAGTCTTCTAAGCAGAAAACCTCTTCTTCCTTCTACAGATCAAGGAAAAGATGATGCATAAAATAGATTGTAGAAGTGTGAACTCAGTAGACCAGTTTATTTTTTACCACCATTCCAGTTTTTTTTAACACTGGGCTCATCCTAATGTCCCCCTCCTTTCTCCTTTTGGCCCAGCTCTATGCAGAGTGGCCCCGCCAGGATGAATCCTGTCCCACCATGTTCTGACCCACATACGGCCAGGTCCGCTTAAAGCTTTTCCAGCCCAATTCTCCTCTGCGCTGGCATCCCAGCCTTTTATTTTATTGTTTTAATCCAAGTCTGAGCTACTGGCAGGTCTGTGATGCTCAGCGCTTGCTGGTCACACATCCTAAAGTTTCTACTTACACAATCAAATACTCTCCTTCGTATCTGACTTGTTTCAACTGGGTCCTTCTTAATGTCATGGTAATGCATACCCATTAAAAGAAGGGAACGCGGTCTAATGTAGGGAATCCTGTTAATACAAAGTATTCAGAGGGAACCATTAATGGGAGAGAAAAAAGGTCAAGAAGGACATCATCTGAGTCAGTTTTAGTGAATGATTCCTTATTTTATTGCCTGGCTTTCCCATAATTTTTTGCATGACTGCTTTTATTTCAGATAATTCATCCGCTCCACTGATATTAGCCTGCCAGAGCCTATCCTGCCACGTCTAATTCACTTACCTCGTCAGATGATGATTCCCAAAAACGGTCAGGAGTTATGGCTTGGAGGGAGAGGGGGGCTTATCATGCAGCAAGCTCCTTCAACAACCATGTGACCGCAGGAGCCAATAGGAAATTTTAGCAGATTTTCATTCACTGATCACCAAGACACTCATTCACCCTCTTTGCTGCTGCTGCAAGGTCGAGATGCTGCCTCACTGCCCCCACCCCCCCTCCTTGCGTCTGCGTCGCTCTCTCTGCCAGACACGCATGAATGTCTGCGCACATATTCTTTCATAACTGACCCCTTCTGTGTGGTTCTGCTATCGGTGGATAGTGACTCAGTGTTATGCAGCAGCTGAATGTCACTTGGAGAAAATGGAGATGTGTTTTGTCGCAGTTAGGCGGGTTTTTCTGTGTGTGCGCTAGGACTGGTTGACGATTGACTTGGTTTTAGTTTAATTGGACGGCAAAATAATCTACCCCATAGATTTCTTTGTTTCTAACAATATTCAAAATGTTTGTTTACTGAAAGAACGATCAAAAATCAGCAGCAGCGTTGATTTTTTTTTTTTTTTTATCACAGAAACAGCTGTTTCACTAGTTAGCTGCAGTAGTACTATTAGTACTGTAGTACTGTACAGTAGTAGTAGTAGTAGTACCCCTTTGGAAGTACTTGAACCTACACATAAAAGTGGGGGAAAAAACAGATGGGGGAAATATCATCAATGGCTTTTGTAGCGCATTAAAATTAAAAATCCCCAAAGTCGAGGAAAATAACTTTAACAGAATATTTAATATTCATATGGCAGCGCTTACAATGATTATAAAACAAATGATCCTACATATAGAGTATTTGCTCATTGTCAACATAAACTTTAGGCTGTTTAACTGGTTGCTCAGGATCGGGACACGAGAGCTCTCCTTTTTGTTCCCTGTGAGCGTTTTTTTTTTATTATTTACTTTGTATCAGATGACTGGCCTGATATACTTTTGCTTTCTCTCTTTATTTTAATGCAAATTGTAACGTGAGAGTGGTGAAACTGGCATTGTTGAAAAGCCAGGCGTCTTTGGTCAATAGAGTATTATGTTCTGCGTTGTGAATGTTTTCTGGCAGTATTCTGGATAAAGAAACTTCTTCATTTGATGTTTTAGTTAGTTTGATGTTTAGTTCTTTGTCTGTAATATAAATAATGAATTTTCTCCAGACTGTGGTATGGAAAAGACCAGTGGTTTTATACTTTTATTTTTTTGAAGTCTTATCCCCCTCCATTTACACATCTTTAAATGTTAGTTTACAGAAGACAGATTGGCTTTAAACTTTCAGGCCTTCAGATTTATTTCATTTTATTTTAAATTTTACTGAATGACACTCTGAAAGGCACACCTGTTAATAAAAATAAAATGATATCAGGAATGTAAGTCCTGTCTTGGAGCCACTGCTGACAGTTTTCCTCCACACGCTTGTCTTAATAAACAAACTCCATCATGTTGGTGGCAAGAAGGAAGAACTTCTCCCAAGTAAATGTTTTGCTTGTTTCAGTTCTAAGCAGCTTTTTTCCTGTTATTCCACCCTGCTTGCTGTGAGACCAGGTTTTTCCGTCCAGTCGTGTCCTTCAGCAGGACCAACATTACAAATGTAGCGCTGTATTTTCCAGAAGCGGCTGTTGATATCAAACCCCACCCATCCAGAGAAATCATTAACTTATATTTCGTACAACAGATGTTTCCAAAACAAAATTAGACCCATGACTTGCCCGACGTGTCAACCTGCATAATGATAGCTGTGATGGTTCGGCGCCCAGAGCTGCCTGAGGTGGTGCTTGGGAGCTCGTAATGATTTTTGACCCCAACGACAGGCTAATTGACGTCATGCTTCTGACAACAGTCCACAGTGAAAGGGGCTTTTTGTTGTATTTTACGTCAGTGCTGGGAGTATCTGTTACATCGTAAGTGTAAAGAGTAAGTGTAAAAAAATAAACGATAAAATCCAATTAGGTTAATATTTTGCATGCAAATTTGCATAATGTCCATAGAAACTGATTAAAACTCTAGAAACTATAGTCTGGAAAAGTTATTGTAAGTTTTTGTGTTATTAATCTAACAGTATTTTAGATATTTAGCTATAATGAAATAGAGGGTTTGGTCTGTTGAGGAGCGTTTGACACATGCCTTTATTCTTCCAAATGCTGTGATCTCACATGACTCGCTTGCCTGTTACAGAAGGAAAGTCGCCGTTTCCTCTTCTTGAGAATTTTCTATAAGCAAACACCACTCTACCGTTGCCCTTTCAGGATCGAAGTACTGCGTTTGCTGATTTTGTTTCTGTGATATTTAAGCTGTTCTCTTTCTGTATTTTCATCATAAAAGGCGCCCTTACCTTAACGCATCCCCCAGCCCCCGCTATTCAAAAGGACTTAAAAAACTGCTTAAACTGAACTATGTGGGGCATATGTCTCTGTTATACAACAGTTTTCATATTTCTTAGAAAGGCCAAGAGTGTGACACCTGTTGGGGGAAGAGGTTTGTCTATTTTTACATATTTCTAGTGAGAAAGGGGAAATAAAAATCAGGTCTTTTTTTTCTCTTTATAGAACACGATTTTTCTTCTTCTTTTTTTTACTCTAGATTACTGTGTTGCCGTATATGAATATTGTTATTGGGTGCAGGATGAAGAAAATCCAGTCATAATCAACTTGTACCCATCAATTATTTTCAAACATTGAGTAGTTTATTTTCATTTGTTGTAGTTTTAATTAAATCCTGAACAAGCTGATCAGAGAATCAACACGGGGCCAACACACATTGAGCTGAACCCTCCGCCTGTGCGTAATAGAGGCAGAGGCTCCACTTCAGCCTGGTTTTGAGAAAAGGGAATATTTCTCCAATTTAAGTGAGGAGAATACGGCAAAACTCTTTGAACAAGTGGCTTTTCTGCTTGCTTCAGTGGGAGGAAATCCCCCTTTTTGGATCAGTAGTTAAACCACAGCGATCTATCCCCGCCTGTCTCTGTCCGGCACAGCTACAGATATGCTCCAAAGCCTCAGTGACTCTTCAGCGAGCTGTCGGCTCCTGGATAGCGAGGTGCATTGAGTACGGTGTCCAGGTCTGAGATGATGCTTTCATGGGAATCTTTTTTTTTTTTAATCCTTTTATTGATTTAGTTCTCTGTACTCCCTGTGTTAAGTTAAAAATGTCTGAACATTTGCACCAACTGGTCCAAACTTTAAATACTTTGAATACCTTCAGATTTTTCTGTTACAGTTAAAAAACAAAACTCCCGATTAATTATGGAAACTGTTTGGTTAACACGACCCCTGTGTATTAACTGTTACAACAGAAAGATAAGAGCAGTACTCTCCATTGTTTAGGTTGACCTATTTTAACATGGCTTCCCAGGTTCCTTCCAAGGGAGGAAATGTTTCCTTGTATTTATTTGCAGCCAAAGTTTTCTTTGCAATAGATTGGGTCGTGGGTTTTTATTAAAATTATTTCTAAAGTATAAGATATGTAAAATATCAATAAATCAAACATTCATTTAAACATCCACATAGTTTTATTGCTGTTGAATGTAAACCTAAAAAGGGGGGTTCATTTGATTTGCATCAGGATGCATATTTAGGATTAATGTAAGCAAAGGTGTAACGGCAAACCACAATCACATCAGAGGGCAGGCAGTCCTGGTTTAGAAAGCAGGGTAACCTTGGATCTTATTTGGGGGGTTTTTATTAGCTGCACTTGAATGTAGGATTCATGTTCCAACCCAGTGAAGCCATTTCCCTGGAACATTACTAATGTAGTCAGTTAGTGCATGCTGCAGCTTGCACTGTGGTATGTTTCTACGGAGGCGTTAAATGAGATAAAAACATTGCATCCCAGCTGTTGGCTTTGCTTTTGCCTCTGGGCGTGGGTGTTTTTCTTATTCTGCAGTACACGCATTTCATTAATTTTTGTTTTGTAATCTAGAAACGGGACAAAAAGTTAAAGTAAAACCACACTACTCAAAAACTCTTGTTTGCTCTTTCTACCCGTAAAATGTCCAGAGAAATTTGAAATATTCATTGTTAACAGCCTATTATTAAAAACGTACACCTTTTTATAAAAAATAAATAAAATAAAAAGTGTTTGGAAACATTCTTTCATCTTTATATTTTTAACATATTGCTCCCTTTGACATAGTTTGAATATGGTGAATATGGCTCCTGGCCAGCCCTTGTATTTCTTTGCCAGGTAGAACACTATATACATTTGCATGCGCATTGCAGCACTGTGCAGCCTCGATTTGTATTGTCCCCTTTGTTTTTGGAGCGCATGAATTTCCTGAATCTCCCTTCCTGAGAGGACAAATGATGTTTTCCAGACTCCCAGCCTCTACCAAATAACTTTTTTGTCCATAGGGTTTTGTTTGTACAGGAAGAAATCAAGACACGTTGCATTGTTTTTTATTATTTTGTTTTGGGTTTTTTTCCCTTCTTATCCGTTTTTAGAAAGCACACAAGTTCTCCAACTAAATTCCAGGAGAGGTTACTCATAGCTTGGCTGACAAATCTCGTCACTGTGGAGACTGGAGATCCGTGTTCTCACACTTTATTATGTTCTCGTCTACCTTTTATGACTTTGCCTTGCATAAAAAAAAAAGATGTTGGTAGATTTTTCCTTGTTTTTGTGTTCATGCTAACACAATCCATAATAATTAGATATTAGGACGGCAGTATTTCTCTAGAAGGTATGTGTTAAAGGTCCTATATCATGTTATTTGAGTATTGTTAATGAGTACACCCCACTACGTTTGTCAGAAAACCTTTAGCTTCCTTTCAGAATCAACATTTTCTATGATATACTATACTACCAAATACTCCCACACATGTGGGCCATTGATTGCAAACAAGATTTGTTCATTTGCACACAGAAAAAAGTGATTTGCCTAAAAAATTCATTCATCCCATGTTGCAAAAATGAGTACACCACAATTATAGTCCTAGGAGAAAAGCCACACTTAAGACTACAAACATCTAATTAACAGGCGTTCAACCACAGGTGAGTCTAATGATTCATTTAAGAGGTGTCCAGCAGACGGGTGACGATAAAAGGTCATTACTTTATAAAGAAAAGCCCTTGCATGCTGTCAGTAATGGCTCCCCATGGAAGAGAAATCTGAGAAAGGAAATCATTTCTTTACACAAAAAAGGAGAGGGCTGCAAGAAGATCAGTAAAGCTTCACATATCAGTCAAAATACTGTAGCAAAAGTGATCAAAATTTTTTGAGAAAGATGGAAGTGCAACCATCTCACAGAGACATCCAGGCCGTCCACCAAAGTTAAAATCTCGACAGGAGCATCTTCTGATGAGAAGGTTTGAAGAAAATCGCCATGCAAGTTCACTGCAGTTAGCTAAAGCAGTAGAAAGCCAAACTGCAGTGACCGTTTCCCGTGACACTATACGAAACACACTGCAGAGGAATCGCATGCATGGGTATCGTCCATGAAGGAAGCCTCTCCTAAACCCCATGCACAAAAAAGCATGCCTAGAATTTGCTAGGGCCCATGCTGAAAAAAAGAAGACTACTGGGACTCTATACTCTGAAGTGAAGAGACCAAGATCACTGTTTTTGAAACTAATGGTTTAAAAACTGTATGGTGTCGTAAAGGTGAGGAGTTCAAAGAAAAATGCATGGTGCCTAAAGCAAAACATGGTGGTTGCAGTGTCCTTATGTGGGGCTGCATGAGTGCTGCTGGTGTTGGGAGCTGCATTTCATTGATGGTATCAATAACTCAACAATGTACTGCTCTATACCGAAGGAGAAGATGCTGCCATCACTCCGTTCACTTGTCGTCGTGCACTTTTCCAACACGACAATGATCCAAAACACACATCTAAAGCTACTGTTGCATTTCTGAAGAACAGGGTGAAGGTGATTGAATGGCAGAGTTTGTCTCCTGATCTGAACCCAATCGAACACCTGTGGGGAATTCTGAAGCGACAAGTTGAGAATCCCTCTCCATCCAGCATCCAGGCTCTAAATATGTTATTCTTGAAGAATGGAAAACGATAGATGTTGCCTAGATTGCCTAGACCATGCCTTGAAGACTTGGTGCTGTCCTTAAAAATCATGGTGCTCATACAAAATACTAGATGTACAGTAGTAGTTTTTGTTGCAGGGTGTATTCATTTTGCTTCAAACAATTTGAGTAAATCTGAAGATTTTGTGATCTAAATTAAATTATTAACCTTAATTTCATGTTAAGGAGTTAAATAAGTTTTCAATAAAACTCGGCCTTGTGGAAAGTTTGGAAATTGTTCTTTTGTTCATTGAGCTACTGATTAAATTCATGCTTTTTAAAGGGGCTGTACTCATTTATGCAGAGCACTGTATATCGGGGTATATTCTTTTTGTTTTGTTTTTTTCTTAATGTGTCAAAGTTCCCAGTTTCCAGACTTGTTGCAGCAGAACAACTTTTAGAGGTTTAGAATGCAAGAACATTTATTATGTAATATCCTTTTTTTTTTTATCTGTTTTTCCAAAACGGTGCAACACAAAAATTCTCACAACATAAAGATTAAAAAAAATCTCTACCTTTGGCTAAATTTATATCATTTATACCTTTTTTTTATATTGCCCACTACTATATTAGGTGTTATGTAGTATTTATTTGTCTAGAAATAGGTTATATTCTGGATTTATTCTCTGACCCCCAAGTAAAACGCTCGGTTTTACTAAAATCCTGCCTCGCCCCCTGTGAGTGCTGCACATTTGATGTCCTAGCCTCGAGCCCAAGCATGGCTGCGGCGAACAGTCTAATGGCAGCGAAGCAACATTTACAGTATTTGTAAGGAAGAATAGAGAAAGACTGCCTTATAACATATACACAAAGTTTGAGTGTCATGGTGACTACCCCCTTACTTACACACTACTGGCATAACAGGAGTCAGGCAGGAAATTAGATGGCCAGTGTGGAGACAAATAGCACTTCTGTGATGATTTAATCACGCAACCGAAGTCCGTTTTCTTCAAACTGAAGAATTATTCAGAGATGCAACATTAACAGTATTAGAAATATAATTATTACAGCAGTAAGTCAATTAAGTTTTGTGACAATAAAGTTATAAATTAACATAAGGTAGACGGCTTCAACACCCATTAGCATGTAGCTAGCGTTACTGGCAAAGATTCCCGAAGCAGCCATCGTTAAAGTGACGCTCAGACACAGACATGTTATGGTTGGTTAGTCGCAGGATCCCAGAGAGAAATTCCAGCCATTTCTGCCGATTGTAATCTTCTTTACGGATGTTGAATAAAGTCTTGTACCTCTCGCAGTCAAACACGCATTTTCATGTGAACGTAAAATACAAAATGGTCGTGATTGGTGTGTTGTTTCTACGGCACTTGCACCTTTGATGGGGGGGAATGTTACTCTATAGGGCAGGTACGTTGGGAACTTCCTGGTTAACACTGATTTAAAAAAAAAAAAAAAAAAACAATGTTATAAGTCTGTCGTTTTTAATAAGAACATTTCCTTTAAACATGGTTAAAAGTGCAAAATTTTTGATTTTGCATGATATAGGACCTTTAATGTAATCTATTACCTGCACTTGTCCAGAGAGTTTACCAGACTTAGTATTCATACCAACAGAAATTTGCGAAATGATGTGTGTTCTGTAATAGTTTGAATCTTTACCTACATTTGGGTATTTATTTTATGTTTTAAAATGGCTTAAAATAACAACTGTAAAGGAGGATTCCTGTTACTGTACGTGGGATCAGGAGGAATGTTAGGTTTGTCGTAATCTGAGCAGAGCACTGCTGGAGTTTCTTTTTCTGCTTATTAGTAGTAACCTGTCGGCTGTGAACTAACCCAATAGTGTGTGTTGTTGCCGAGTGAAGTCGTCATTGGGTTTTTTTTTTGTAAATGCGTGTCATTTGAGGTGAGCTTGTTATTGGTGTAAGCTTGTTTGGAATGGGTGAAACAGATGTTTACTGTCCAGGCTGTTGTGCTGACGGCAGAACAAAGCTGAACGCCCCGGTGTTCCAGAAAAACAGAGCTCAGCATTCATTTATTCAGGGGGGCAGCAGTGGGCAGCTGAGTGGCCTGGCAGCGACATGAAACGAAAACGAACCAAAGAGAAATGCAACTCTCACCATTCTCAGCCTACATCAAAATGCTCTGGCATAATGGGGTATTTTGGTTGTCACAGTCGTTGAAGAACAATCTTTGTTTAGCTCAGATTAAAAGATACTTTTGTTAACATGACTTTGCCTTATTCTGTACTGACAAAAAGTCTCCTTAGCAAACTTGTTCTTGAACATTCTGAAATGTCTTTCTGACTGTAAGTGTGCCTTTTATAGCTTTTTTAATAATTTTTTTGTATTTTTTAACTAAAACCTTTGTTTTATTGGTCTACAGTACCGTGTCTCATTCTTTTTACATAACCCTCAGACTTTTTACAAACTTTGTGACAAGACTGTTATGATCAACTTAAAAAAATCCCTGCCAGAGGTTGAGAGAATATGATTTATTATAGACTTTCTTGCTCTTCAAACATGCCAGGGATGAAACAATGCTGATCAGATCCAAGGTAGTTTCTGACTGGTAGTGTTTGAACCCTTAAAAAAAAAAAGACTACTTGCATTGTTTTCAGCAGATTTGGGAAACCAGCTTTACTGTGAGCCTCATTTAAAGCTCAAAAATCAGCTTCTAGTCTCTTGAATAAATAAGTAAATGCCTTTTATTACTATAATTTTTTTGCTATCAAACTAGAATAATCAATCATTTTATTGTCCCATGAAGGGAAAAATTCAGCTGTAACGGCAACACAGTGAGAGGTAACAGAAGAATTTAGATACATATAAGAAAAATATAAAATACAGAATTAAAAATGATACATGCACATTCAGGATAAAAATCAGAGCCAAGTGCCATTATGAGAAATAAAATGGAATACTCGGTAGAATAATTGAAAAACAAATATTTACAGAATGTACTTGTTTTGGGTGTGCATTATAAAGTAAATGTATTATTCACAGTGAGTCAGTGCTTTGATTCTGCTGCGTTCCCTGGAATGAAACTTGAAACCTGGACATATCTCTGTGTAGAAAGAACTCCTGCGTCACACTGTTCTTTCGTTCTTTCTTTCCTCCTACAGGCGTACGAACGCCGCTTCCCCACCTGTCACCTCATCCCCATGTTTGTGAACAGCGACGTGGTGAATGAGGAGACGAGCGAGGACGGCTCCACCCAAAGGATCGAGCGCCGCTGCGCCCTGGATGTCGACGCGCCGCGCCTCCTCAAAAGGGTAAAACGTCCCTTTTTAGTCTGTGCCCTCGTTTTCTTACCTGCCTCCCTGCTTGTTTCGTGGCACTGCTTTGGAAGTGACATTAATCGTTCTCTGTGGTTCACAGATTGCCGGTGTCGACTACGTGTACTTCAACCAGAAAAACACTCTGAACAGAAAGGAGCGGACTCTGCACATTGAATCTCACAATGAGACGTTTTCCAACAGGGTCGTCGTCAACGAGACCTGCTGCTATTCAGTCAGTATCTTATAGCTGTGTTGTACAAAAATCCACTCTGTATCTACACATCGTCACATCTTTGGAATGGAAGCAATTCATACTCTTTTGTGTGTGTGCAAGCCAGCAGTAATTTAAAGCTGCAGTTTAGCTGCTGTAAAAATAACACATCCCATTGTCAGAATCTTTACTTTAAAGTTAATCGGAGTTGGTCTCCTTAAAGAATCTCTGTAAAGAAAAGCCCTCAAATACTGATGTGAAACCAGCATCTATCTCCCCCCAACCGCCCCCCCCCCTCACCCCAACCCCCACCCCTGAAATCAGCACGCATGCATCCGACTCCAGGTCTGTTTTCATGTGTGGTTGTCATGAGTTAACGAGGTCAAGCTTGTCTTATTAGCATCCAACCAAGTAGGCGGCTAATTTTAGGTCCGAAGCCACACACAGGTTCTTGCAGAGCGCTGCATCACGCCGTGGTTACAGTAACCAGGATGGACAGGGCACTTGGGCAGCTAATGGACCTGAAATATTTTAGCACTCACAGGCAATGAAGCTGCCACCGTTTTGCCACCAGGATCAGAGATCCGACGCAGTGTGGAAAAGTAGGAAATTTGACTTAATTTGACCTGTATTTTCCGGTTCTGGGTAAGAATGGAAAATATAAGGAAAAGAAGAGTAATGAAAAGCATGTGTATATCCAGACTTCATTCCTTTAGTTGTGTTTTGAATGTTACATCCTTCCTTCCCTCTTCCTTCTTTTTTCCTCTTCTTATCCTGCCTTTCCTTCCTCACCCAGTTTCCTCTCCTTTTTTTAAATTTCTTTCCTCGTTTTCACTTTTATATGCTTCCTACAGGTAAAATGGTTTTCCATCATTATCATAATTGGTATACAAATCTGTAGTAAATCTATGGTGAGGGTTTATATTTATTCCTTTAACAGGCCTATAATGGAACAAGAACTTTGGTAACTTGCATCCATAAAAGCGATGGAACCCTGAGTCATTTGTTACAACCTTGGGATAGTTATCATGAAATTGTAATGTTCTTGCCACACGTAGTTTTTTACCCAATTTTAATGAATCTACTGATAATTGAGTATTGTATATTATCTAGGAGGGAGATGGTTTTTGCCAGGTGGTGAGTTATCGATTTAAGGCTTACCTGCTACAACCTTTACATCATTCTCCATAAACGTGCGTTTTTCTAAATATGTGTTTTGCCCTGCTTGAACTCAATGTGTCAAATCCTGGCTAAATATACCCAAACAGACTGACACACATACTCCCACTCGGTGCAAGCAGTGTGAAATTTGCTCTCTTTTGTGCGTCATCCTCTTGTGCAGTTACCATGGTAATGCTGGCCCTTCTGACTGCACGGTTCAGGTTAATGTTTCGTAATGTTTCTGTGGTGTCTGTGCTGCAGGTCCACCCAGAGAACGAGGACTGGACGTGTTTTGAACAGACGGCCAGTCTGGACATCAAGTCCTTCTTTGGCTTTGAGAGCACCGTGGAAAAGATTGCCATGAAGCAGTATGCCAGCAGCATCAACAAGGTGCGTGGGTTTGTGCGTCCCATCATGGCACAGAGTTCACACTCCCCTTCCCGACCTGCAGGTGCATGGATCGGTCACCTCGTAATGTTAATGGGAAAGAAACGTCCATCGCTACCATTAGTCTCTTCAGGAAAGTTTAATTGCAGTCTTTGCAATATTAGTTGTAATTTTACTGTTCGATTTTATTCATATGAATGTGACAGAATGTTATAAATGCAATAAATAATAACTAGGGATGCAACGATACCACTTCTTTCAAACAGATACAATACTGATGCTTGGATCTGAGAATTTACCAGTACTAACAACCACTGCCAATACTTTCACGCACAAAACATGTAACGAATTGGAAGACAGATTTTAGATTCTTCTCTGTTTGTTACCACAAATTGTGAAATGGATAAAAAAATGTATATATTAATAAAAATTACAATTTTTCAAGTTAAGAATAAGCATTTTCTGTGAAATTATTGCAGTTTCCACATTTTAAGTATTGGTTCCATTAGAACAATCGGCCCCTAATAAAAACCCTCTTCATATTATTTTCTTTGAATCGATTCATGTCAACACGTCATCACTAATTTTTTTTTTCCCCTCATGTTCCCGACAGGGAAAAGAAATCATTGAGTTCTACCTGAGGGAGCTGGAGAATGAGGGCGTCACTCATGTGCCCCGCTGGACCTGTCCCTCCGTTTGTCCTGCCCTCCCTGCGCCAAACACTCTCTCCATCAGCCCGCCTGAACTCCAGCACACCAGCGCGGCCACAGTTTCTGCCTCGCAGGTTGCTGACACCAAAGAAGGCGCCTCCCAGGATGCAAAACAGGACAGTGGTGCTCCTCAGGCTGAAGGCGTGGTGGAGATCCTGGTCGGCACGCCTGAAGGTGCGTTTCCCCAGATAAAAGAAATCTGGACACTGTCCGTCGTTGCTTTCCTCATTTAGGAGACGGTCTGCTCTTGAAAAGAATGGGGAAACTTCTTAATTTATTTGCATAAAAAATAACTTGAGGTAAACAGTTCTTTAGGTTATTACAAACATGAATTGAAAGCCCTCCACCTCTTTTAATTATTATGTACGGTAGTACAGCTGCACAATTACTCATGTTTTAACAGAAGAAGAGGTGACGGATAATCCTGTTTTTGTCTTACCTAACATCTGTTGAGTATCTAAAGCTCTGAACTGTTGAGAGACACTTGTGTTAATTTGGAGCGTTTTGTCGCAGATAAACTGGATGCAGACTACATCAAGCGTTACCTGGGCGACCTGACGCCTCTGCAGGAGAGCTGTCTCATCAGACTTCGCAAATGGCTCCAGGAGACCCACAAGGGGAAGGTATGTGCAGTGATTAAGTGGCAGTGTTGTTTGTTCACTTTGAACAACTTATCATTAACCTAAAACTTTTTGTTTTTTCTTCTTCTTCTTTCTTTTAGATCCCTAAAGACGAGCACATCCTGCGCTTCCTGCGGGCCAGAGACTTCAACATGGATAAGGCTCGGGAGATCCTGTGCCAGTCCCTGACGTGGAGAAAGCAGCACCAGGTGGACTACCTGCTGGAGACCTGGAACCCTCCGCAGATCCTCCAGGACTACTACACCGGCGACTGGCACCACCACGACAGAGGTACGCTGACCAACAGCAGGAGTCTCGTCACAGCAAGCTGAAGTTACACAAAGAATCTTTTGATAGCATGTGATATTAGTTCAGTGTTGTGAGCCAGTTTTCCCTCACGCACATGATTGCAATCTGCACATGCTTTGTGTTCCTCAATAGAAAGCAGAGACGTGAATATCAATCAAACGCTGCTTTAATGCTTCTAAACAATATTGCCTTTAATGTGAACCGAACAGTAAACCGTTTCTCAGCACAGAATCGCTTATAATGACGCGCGAAACAGACCTTCCCACTTTAATCCTCTTTGTGTGGAATATAAACTCTGTGATGGCTCACGTCAATATTTGCTTTCCTTCATCAGACGGTCGTCCTCTGTACATCCTGAGGCTGGGCCACATGGACACCAAAGGCCTGGTGCGCGCTCTCGGAGAGGAGTCTCTGCTCAGACACGTACGTAACCCAAGCCGCTGTTCCGGTTCCGTTCCTTAAGTTTATAGGTCATGCCATGTTTAGATTACAGGTCAGGGAGTTGATGGCCCTATGGCTACCGATTCAACAGATGACCTACTTCATTATGCGCTTTGCTACGTTGTGCTGCGTTCAGCGCGAGTGCAGCTAAAGTTGTTTTACTTTGTCCTTGCAGGTGCTGTCCATCAACGAGGAGGGCCTGAGGCGCTGTGAGGAGAACACCAAGGTGTTTGGTCGTCCTATCAGGTAACGACCAGGGTGTTTTTTTTATTTTATTTTTATTAGATCTGAATTTAGGACATATTACCCCACCTTTTCTAACAGTTATGTGACAGTTTTCTCAGTGAAACTGCACGAAAGCGGTCGTTGTTGAGCAGAAACACGATTTAGCGGGAAATTAAAAGCACAGTGTTGGTGTTTATACAGATGAGCACAGCACTGTTTTCCTCCATAACTGGAAATGCTGTATGAGACTCATTCCTGAGTGGATAGTGTCAGTGACTGAGCTCAGATATGTAGGTGGTGTCAGCGCTCTCCAATAGGAAGTGGGGTCTGGGATAAGTGTGCTGCAGGAAGGCATTTGAACAATGCGAACTGGCATTACCTTCATCACTTAAGCCATGCTTCAGGGTGACGGGTGTTAAGTGATCAGAGAGGAGGCCGCGGCGAGAAGATAGCCACGCTAATCCTCTTGCTTCCTGCTCTGTAGCTGTTGGACGTGTCTCGTCGACCTGGAGGGGCTGAACATGCGTCACTTGTGGCGGCCAGGGGTCAAGGCGCTGCTGAGGATCATCGAAGTTGTGGAGGCCAACTATCCAGAGACTCTGGGACGCCTGCTGATTTTGAGGGCGCCGAGAGTGTTCCCTGTCCTTTGGACTCTGGTGAGAACTGAAGAACTGAACCTATATGAGAGCATTAGTTTGCATATCTGGAACAGCAATCCCAATACTGCAGCGAATTATCTTGGGCGATGCAATAATTCATTTTTTAGCTCAACAAAGCAAACCTAACACTTAATACCCTGAAGAAGTAGATTTTAGTGAATTGTTTTATTGATCCCCTGTGTGTTCAATTTTACCTCCACTTGCAGGTGAGCCCATTCATCGATGAAAACACCCGAAAGAAGTTCCTGATCTATGCAGGGAATGACTACCAGGGTCCTGGAGGGCTCGTTGATTATATCGACAAGGAAATCATCCCTGACTTTTTAGGAGGAGAGTGTATGGTAAGTTTTGAGTGGGAATAAAAACCTATGAATCATAATTTTAAAACGGAACCTTTTTTTCCATTTCTATGACCACAAAGTGTGTTATGTGTAGATTTCATGTAAAAGAACAGCACAAAGTAGCGTGTATTGGAAGGAAGAAGATACTTGGGTTCTCAAAACGAAACTCTGAAGTGTTCATTTGTATCACCTTATTACCACACTACTCCTAAATAAGATCAAGTGCAACCAGTTGCCCTCAACACTTTTCCACAGGCCGTGTAGGAAACACGCTGTGGAAAACCAGAAAGCTTTCAGATTCTTTAGGAATTTTTGAAAACCAGACATACAATTCCTCCCAATTCGAGTGTCTGTTCTATCACATAAAATCCCAATTAAACCCCTTTTACGTTTGACATTGAGACACGACTAAGAGTCAAAAAGGTTGAAGTGCTGGGAACACATTTGGAAGGCTCTGAATACATGTATGCAGATTCTGTAACACACAATCTAACTGGAGAAGTCTTTGAGTGACCCTGTATTTTTATTTTTATTTCTTTTTTTGTGCGTCTCTTCACAGTGTGAGGTACCAGAAGGCGGCCTGGTCCCTAAGTCCATGTACCGCACACCCGAGGAGCTGGAGAACGAGGATGTCCGTCTCTGGACCGAGACCATCTATCAGAGTGCCAGCATCTTTAAGGGAGCCCCGCATGAGGTGAGGCTCAAGACGCAGCCGGCCTGTGATGCTGCGGTGTTATATAGGACAGGACAACAGAGACCTGCAGGTGGAGGTTTAGTTGAAACTTCTGCCATCTAGTGGCTATAGCTTCTAAAGGATTAGATTTTTTTGTCTGTGAAAACTAATCTGTCTGCTGTGACATACCGTTCCTGTCATGTTGCATAATTAATATCAGTGGGACAGATGTCATCTATAATTATCCCTCCTGAAAGTAGATTTCATTCTACTCTCTCTCTCTCTGGAACCATTTATTCCACCCGACTATACATGTTAATATACATGTTTTATGTTTTGCAGCAATAAGATGCTACTTAATAAAACACTCTTTATTCTTATGCAAATCGAACATGCGTGTATTCACGCATCACTGAACCTCGCTCGCGCGTTTCTTTCACGCAGCTTGTGATCGAGATCATCGACGCCGCATCGGTCATCACCTGGGACTTCGACGTGTGCAAAGGCGACATCGTCTTCAACATCTACCACTCGAAGCGAGCCCCCCAGCCGCCACGCAAAGACCCCCTGGGAGCCCACGGCATCACCTCCCCAGGGGTCAACAACGTCCAGCTCATCGACAAGTCCTGGACTCTGGGGCAGGACTACAGCATGGTGGAGTCCCCTCTCACCTGCAAGGAGGGCGAGAGCGTGCAGGTGAGGATCTATGATTGTGGAGATTTTTTGGAGAAAAAATCCCCATTTTTTTGGTATTTCTGCTCACCATTTATTACATTTTTTTGTTAACCTTTCTCTTCCTCAGGGCTCCCATATAACCCGTTGGCCGGGTTTCTACATCCTCCAGTGGAAGTTTCATAACATGGCCGCCTGCTCAGCCACCAATTTGCCCCGAGTGGACGACGTCCTGGCCACCTTGC
Source organism: Apricaphanius iberus (assembly GCA_028564705.1). Lineage (NCBI taxonomy): Eukaryota > Metazoa > Chordata > Actinopteri > Cyprinodontiformes > Aphaniidae > Apricaphanius > Apricaphanius iberus. The sequence continues at coordinate 346,836 of JAPXFQ010001343.1, forward strand.
AGGTGTCCTCGCACAAGTGTAAAGTCATGTACTACACCGAGGTGTTGGGCTCCGAGGACTTCAGGTTGGTAACTGAGCCGCTGTCGTTTATGGAAAAGGCAAAAGCAGCTTTAACACATGATCTCTGTTTACAGTCTCAGTGCTCTGCAGAAATATTCACATTCACACTTTATCTTTTTGAAGTTATCCACAACTAACTTTTATGTGAAAGACCAACACAAAGCAGAAGGATCCATTTTTAAAATAGGATTATACATTTTGCCACAAGCCATGCAGGGAGACGGCAAACGTGTGGAGGAAGGTGCTCTGATCAGGTTGAAATGCTTGGGTTGGATCCAAAACCCAGTGCAGAAAGACTGATTATCACCTGGAAGACACTACCCCTATGGATGGTGGCAGCATAATGATGTGGGGACGGTTTTCCTCAGTAGGGACATTGAAGATGGTCAGAGCTAGCCATATTTAGGAATGACCCAATCGAGGTTAAAGACAAAGAAAAGTGGGCACCGAACGAAAGACTTCGAGAAAACAGTGTTTCTTGAAATGGTTGACAAAGGAAGGCTGAACTGAATTTTACTTTGCATTTCTCTGATCTTTACTGGTAAAGTAAAAATGAAGATAAAAAATCTGTCCTTTTAGTCCCACTTCATAATCATGCACTACTTTGTGTTGGTCTGGTGCAAAAAAAAATCCCAATAATATATAGTGAAAATTGTAGTTTGACAAAATATGAAACATCTGAATGTCATGAATACGTTTGAACGGCGCTGTATGTGAAAAAACCTTTAATGCTGCAGTTCACGTGACGCCATCTAAAGACATATTTGGGTTTTCTTGAAGTCTATAAATCCTTTTATATATTATGTCCTTTTATTTATATGCCGATAGTTTTTTTTTTTTTCTGCACATCATTTTATCTATTTTTATTAAATCTCTACAGCCTAATACTCAGTAACATGAAGGAGGTTGTAATGCAAATCGTGATTGTTTGATTTTTATTTCAAGCCCAGAATTTAGAAATGAAGATGCTTTTTTTCCCTCTTTAAATGATTCTTTTAATTGATCTTTTTCTGTCCGATCCACTCCCTTTCTATTGCGCACAACATCTTCCTCCTCCTCCTCCTGCTGTGTCTTCCTCCTATGAAGAACGGCTTGCTGTGATGTGCAGAGTTTGTAAGTGGCTCAGTGTTTGCCCTTATTTCTTTAGCGTAGTTGATCCTTTTTTTTCTGCTTTTGGTTGCTTAACAGAGTGCCCCCCCCCCCCCCCCCCCCCCCCCCCACCCCCCCCCCCCCCCAAATGCAGCAAAAAAAAGCTCCTCGTTTTTGCTTCGTCCTGTTAGCAATGCTAACCAAGCATTGGGTAACAGGATCTTGCTTCTTTTTTTTTTTTCCCATGCTGAAGAAATCTTTGCACCACGGTTTAGGATCTAATCCTCTCGCTGGCTTTACTTTTTCCGCTTGCATGATTAGCTGTTCAGATGCAACTCTGTGCACACCTTCTCAGACCGTTCATAACACAGAGCAGATGCACACACTCATAAGCATTTACTAGCTTTCATGTTTGTTTTCTCTTTACTAGTCAGTTATTTGTAGAGCTATCTCACATTTGTCTTTTTTTTAAATGTCACTCTTATTTTCTGGCTCTCAAAAACAAGTCCTAACAGTCTAATTCAGTCTGGTTTTGTCTAACAAGATGGATATTTTAATGTCTACAAAAAAAATACAGTTCTGTGTTTATCTGCAAACATTTTAGTCATAGCAGAATTATGAATACCTACATTGTGTATAATATGGAAAAGTACTGAAATGTTTTATGTTAAGTTCCTTAAAACGGCTTTATTTTTACTAGCCAGCAGATTACTTTTTTTTTGCAGAAGGTTGCTTTTCTTATTTGATGATTGATTTTGTTATCCGTCTACATTTTCTTTGACATATATATATCTCCATCCATGTTGGCGTAGTTTGCCTTATCCAGATTCAAAGTGGAGAAATTTTATACGCTGGATGTTCAATATCATGTTAAGACATTTATTATTTAGGATTGTAAAACTTATCTGGTTTCTCCATGCAACTCAACTGACTTTTATCCATCCACTGTTGAAAAGAGAAATTTACTAATCAGAGGTTAGGGGCAAAGTTCCCCTTTTCTGAGCTGATCTGCCAATACATATTGTTACTTGATTCAAGTTCTATTTAGGATTGGTTTAAAACTTTACTATAAATTTGGAGCAAGGATCAAAGCGACACCTGAATCAACATGTTAAAAAGGCTTTTCTGGTTTTGGGAAGTTTTCAGCATTAATTCTTATACCTGATGTAGAAAGATGTTACTGTGGTTGGAGCGATCTTGGTGAAGTCTGCCGGCTGTATCAGTCCTGCCAAGAACTAAGTAAACTTTTTGATTTTGCGTCAGCTTTGCGTTTTCTTTGGGCCTCTTAGCTGTTATAAAAGGATGGCGACGGACTCACAACGAGGCGACTCGCCCGGATCAGCTGAGATGAATTGAGGCAACGCATACCGAGCTAACTTATTAGCATCCATCTCGTTCAAGGATGTACCTAATATTCCAACAAGCTGCTCCTATATTTAATAGCTTTCCACCACAAGTTGTTAAATTATTACCGAAAGTAAGTTCATAGAATCTCACTGTTGATGTTCTGTAAAAGATAGAAATCAAGGGCTTCAAAAAGCAAAAAGGGCAGTAGCTATGCTCAGGCTTCTTGTTGTCTACGATGTCTCAAACTCTTGCGCTCTCTTTAGCAGTCCGATTTTTTTTTTATTTTTTATTCTATGACCTTTTTTCGAATACCTCCTTAATTTGATAAGTAGCGAACGTTGAATCTTCTTCCCTCTTCCTTTTTATTTTTTTTTTTCCACTCTCCAGACAAACACTTATCTTAAAATTATCAGACTCCTATCACGGGACAATTTCTCACTGCATCTATAATCTTTAACTGGGTGCAGATGCGTTGTTAATGTTATACTAAAATATAATTTTCAAAGCTACCTGAACAAGTGTAGGACAAAACAAGGTGACAAAATGCTGCTTTTGTGGGTGATGGTGTGTTGACTTGGTGCTGCAGCCCGTGGCATAGCCTGCGCTTTAGAGCGACCCTCCTTCTGCAGGATTGAGCAAGGCGCATGGTTCCGCATCGCGTGCATGACTAATGCACACCCGGCACTTTCAGTCAGTTCTTAGCAGGCTGGGATTTCTCCGGTGTCACCAACACATGAAGTTGCTGTTTAAGCTAGTTTTCTGTTTTCATTCCGTTTCTCTCTCTCTCCCTCTCTCTTTTTTTCTTAGGGGTTCGATGACCAGCTTGGAATCGAGCCACAGCGGTTTTTCTCAGCTCAGCGCTGCTACCACCTCCTCTAACCACTCCAAATCCAGCTCCATGATCTCCAGGTAGGGCCTGGCCGCAGCCTGACTTCGGACCCCGAATTCCTCCCTCCACAGCCTTTATCATCATCGTGGAAATCTTCTCCTCCCCCCATGTCCCCTCTCTTCTTTGGACTCTATCGCACAAACAAAAGATGAAGAGGTCTGAGGCACAAAAAAAAAACAAACAAAAAAAAAACTGAAAGATTTTAAGGGCTGATTTTTGCACAAAGGTCACATATTTTAGTGCCGGACCAACCACAGGAGGTCCAGGCGCAAAGGTGGAAACGTCGAGGTCATGTCGATGGAAGCGGAAAGAAGCAATATTTTCATCCCATTGACCCGCAGAGAGACACTGGAGGGTGCTGTTACATTTATACGTTCACTTTAGCGGCCACCTAACACAGTACTGAGACGACTCGTACCTCACTCATGCTGTTACATAAAAACACACAGATGTTTATGACGTGCACAACTTAAACGTTCGCCACATTGTTACTAGAAAAGGAGGGTTTGTGTTATTAGTTGGTCGATTTTAGGTCAAATATGGGTGGGTGGGTTTAACATCCTATGAGACCTGGCTCCAACATCCACCGCTTGTAATTCAAGTTCACAGCTGTACTGTTTATAAATTTCCATATTGAAAGGAGAAACTTTCTCCTTAAGGAGCGGTTGGATTTTAGACCCAGGTCTGGGATATTAGCGAGGAGATCTACTAACAGCAATAATGCAAAGTTGGACTTCCTACTGTGTGAATTATTTATATTTATTATTTAGATGCATGTGGAGTAGTGCACAGGCAGACAAAAAAAAAAAAATACAAACAAAACAGCCACTAACTTCGCTTCAACATTTTATTGGAGAGGGTGGGAAAAGAACCGGCCGAATTTCAGGTGGCGCTCAGTTCGCTTTCTGGCTACACGAATGTGGAACTTGGATCAAGGAGAGATGCCTCGTCAGTGGTCGGTGAATGTACTTCTGTCGGCTAAACCAATGATGTTGAGTTGGAGGAGCGGCGACGTTAGAGGTGCCGGGCGTTCTTCCCTCCCTTCAGTGATGTGGATTTCAGAGGGCTGCTTTAGGATGATGGCGTTAACCGTGTACTGTATGTTTGTTGGGTTTGTGACTGCGCTGTGGAAACGAAAACAGGGCGGGCGTTTCTGCATGCGTACAGGGGTTTACAGATTTATTATTTAAGAGTTAAGAGAGCCATTTTTTTTAAGAGCCACGTGTCAATAAATACCATTTTAGCCTTGTAAGCATCACTTTAAAAAAATGTATCTGATATTTTCATGGTGACTAACTGTAACATTTCAAAATGCAACACTTCCATGCACAAGTTTTTAATACAGTTTACTTTAATAGAAATTAAAAAAAAATATTGGTGGAGATTAGCTTTCTGAACATAGCTGTTTTTGATATCCAGAACTGCTCATTTGTAACTAATAAAGGTCAACAGTTGTTTGTCATCAGCTGCAATAAGATGAGGAAAAGGACCTCCTTTGAATGAGGGATGGTGTGTGATAGTGTAAAATAATGAATGTTTGCTGTAGGTTGGAGATGTATCTAATAAAATGTTTAACACTTTCTGTTCATGTAAGCAGATGTTTCCCTACTCTTCCTCAGTCCCAGATGCACTTTGAGAGCAACATTTATTTCAGCTGCTGTTCGTGTATTTCCTTTTTTGTGTTGCTTTTGTGTACTCTTCTGGTTCATCATTTGACCTCTGCTAAAGTCACAGGCGTCAAGAAGTGTAATCGTACCATGTGATCTCCATGCTTTGCTTATGCTTTCCATTCAGATCTCATTCATAAATGAGGGCTCTATAACCGTTTGTCTCAAATGTTTGGCACAATTCTGTCTCCCTGCTTCCTTTGCCGACAGCACTGCATATCTTCTCTGTACCTCCATGTGAGAAACTGTTTTCAAAAAATAAGCGCTTTGGATGAACGACATCATGCCGCCTTTAGGTTTTGAAGTCAATAAACTTGAATTATGATGGGAAAAACTATACCAGTTACTGGTCTTGACTGTTTTCTTTAGCTGAAGACTTTAACAGATTATTTTTATTCTTCCTTTTGCATCAATTTGATAATGATTTTTATGAGTTATGAGTCGAGAACATGTTTAGAGGAAAGAAAACGTACTGAATACTCTGAAATGATGAGGACTTCTAGAAATTCACATTCAAAACTTCTAAATGTCTGCGACTGTAATCAGGAAATGTTTAGGGGCTAGCTAAAAATGCTAAGGTAAGCATTAAAACTAAAACTTTTAGACTTTGAAAACCATTCCATTAAAATAATTAAATGCAAATGAAATCTTGCACCTTGCTCACTCATTGATCTGAGACATTTTGATCTAAAGCTGCAGTAAACGACTTAACCATTATTTCTCGACTTCTAGTCTTCCTCCAATGAAGAAACGTACACCAATAAGTGGTTAAACACAGAAAGCATATGACGCATCAAATCATTACTCAAAGGCAGGTCTAAACCAGTGGATTTTTAGTTTTGATTTAAAGGAGCTCTGTGTTTCAGCAGCTTTGCAGTCATCTGGAAGTTTGTTCCAGATAAGAGCATAGAAACTGAAAGCTGCTTCTCCATGTTTGGTTCTAATTCTAGGGATGCTGAGTAGACCGTAATTAGAGAAACTAAGTGTTCTGGCGGGAGGGTATTTTGACAAGTCTTCAACATACTTTGGTACTAAGCCATTCAAGGGTTTCTAAACTAGTAAAGGTATCTTGAAGTCTATTCTCTGAGCTTCATAGGTCCAATGTAAGGATTTTACAACTTGGGTGAATCGTTAATCTACCACTTAAAGAGCAACTCACCCCCCTGCCAGAGTTATACTCCAACTACATTTCTGGTTTGAAAAATGCGGCAAAAAGAAGCATCGAAGGCTGGACTGAGGGACGTACGGAGGTAGAGGGCTGGGCAGCATCAAACCTTCCTTGCTATTCCAATGGCCGAGACTGAGCTTGTTTTATGCTCACAGCAGAGTGGCTGTCGTCAGCCATCAACCCGGCCTTCCACATGCTCTCGACTCGTGCTGGGGAAAAAAACACCAACTCTCAAGGTGTCCGCTAAACGCTACTAATAACCAGTCCTTCAGAAGTTCAAATCCCTCTGAGACTTTCTCCAGGAAGGCGACGTCAAGCATTCCTGTTTAATCCAAGGCAGGCAATATAATTTGCTTCATGTGGTCCCCAGCGTTAATCTCAATGAAATTAAAAAAAACAATCCAGTTCCATTTTCACCGTGATGGAAAATGGATGAGTCATAAAAACAGTCTTAAAATGTGGAGATGCAGTGTGGCAGGTATGGAGTGCAATTTTTAGAGTAACAATCAAAAATTAACACAATTGTAATTATTTAACCCGTCATTAGAAAAAAAAATGGAAGTTAAATTTTCTAAGTTAGATTTTCCCAATGTTATTCATTTATTTTTAAGTGTCACAGTTTATACGTAAATATTTCATTTGCAAAATAAGTATTTGGTTATGGAGCTAAATATAATTAGGAGGCTAAATATCTAGTTAGAAAAGATAAAGATTTAGTTAAATTTAATTGCAAATTACTTTTTAGTTTTGCAAACTAAATATTTAGAAAGGTAAATATTTGAACACTAGATATTTAGTTGTAAAGTTAAATATATAGATTGTAAACTACATATTTAGCTTGGAAACTAAATATTTAGTTAGGAAGTTAAATATTTAGTTTGCAAAGTGTATGTCTAATATGAAACTGTGACTTTTGTAAATGAATAAAAAACATGGATGCAAATATGACTGAAAATTTTACCCAACATTTTATTTTATGACATGCTAAAAAATTTTGTAATCATTTTATTGAAGTCAGGGTTAAGACTATGCAGATATAAATAGATAAAGCAAACTTCTTAAAAAAAAAAAAAAATCCACTTTATTAGTGTGTACCAATCAGTATCGTATCTTTTAAGTACATTTTTTGTTGGGAGGACAATACCAACGTACTCAATTTTCCTGTTTGACTTAAAATCCTTGTTTATCAAACTTTTTGCATAAAACCATATTAACACTTCAGTATTCCATGTAATGGACTCACTGTACAGGTTTGTAGTAGGTGAAGCCCTTTACCACAAAGTTTTTTTTATTATTATGGCAGACCTACAAAACCTTTTAAAAAAACTATTGGAATTTTTCTTGTTTCACACCTTTTGCTGCTACTTCGTTTATTAATAGTATCCTTGTGAGTTTCTTAATGATACTCTCTGATGACCATTAAGTAATGTATCATGGCTAAGATCATAAATAATATGTAAAAATATGGTAGCTGTAGTTGTAACATATTTTACTCCCAATATGTAATAGTTTTGTAACCAAAAATTAAAACGATCACTGTAATGTAAATAAATAATAGAAACAACAGAAAAACACAGACAAATATTTATATATACTTATCAACGCTAGAGGGGGTGGTATGCTTGTCTGTTTTCTTCTGACAAATAATAATCACGAGTCTGTAAGATAATAGTAAACATAAGTATTAGCTGGACAATGTTTGAGTTTCCTAACCATAATATTGATCACATTTTCTAAAGGTACAATCTATCTGATTGTTATAACACAATAATAATTGTTGTAAACCTTTATCATTTTCCATATAAAGCTTTCAGTTCAACAATTAAAGTTTCAGAGTTTTACTTTTTCGAGTAACTAAACTGTAACTGAGGTATGTGGGCAGTTCTGTTCCCTAGTTTGTGCTCTACATTCCCACCTCTTTTTATCTGGATTCTGGTCAGGCTACTGAAGAAGGCTTTAAATTTTATTTTCATTTCATTTTAACCGTTATTTCGAATATATACAAAAAAGAGAAAGAATAATAAAAACGATAACCGACAAAATAAGAGTAATATTTAGCATAATCTGTAGAAGAGATGGTTTTTTTTTGCTTTTGATTGTTTTCCATGATATTCGAAAAGGAGTGAGAAGAAGAACAAAAAATCTTATGAACTCTCACCCCCATACCCTAAGTTCATAATATCATATCCATGACATCTATTAACTCTAACACCCTTATCTGCACACCAGTTCAGATTCACTTACTTACTTAATATATATATATACACACACACACATAGCTGAATATATATACATAAATATATATACGTATATACACTCAATAAAAATATAAAGGCAACACCTTTGTTTCTGCTCCCATTTTTCATGAGATGGACTTATAGATCTAAAATTCATTCCAGATACACATTATTAACATTTCTCTCAAACATTGTTCACAAATCAGTCTAAATGTGTGATAGTGAGCACTTCTGCTTTGCTGAGATAATCCATCCCACCTCACAGCTGTGCCACATCAAGATGCTGATCTGACATCATGATTAGTGCACAGGTGTACCTTATACTGCCCACAATAAAAGGCCACCCTGGAATGTGCAGTTTTTTGCTTTATTGGGGGTCTGGGGACTCAGAACCGGTCAGTCTCTGGTGTGACAACCATTTGCCTCATGCAGTGACACAAATCTACTTCGCATAGAGTTTATCAGATTGTCAATTGTGGCCTGTGGAATGTTGGTCCACTCCTCTTCAATAGCTGTGCGAAGTTGTTGGATATGGTAGACGCTGTCGTATATGCCGGTCAAGCGCATCCCAAACATGCTCAATGAGTGAAATGTCCGGTGAGTATGCTGGCCATGTAAGAACTGGGACATTTTCAGCTTCCAAGAATTGTGTACAGATCCTTGCAACATGGGGCCGTGCATTATCTTGCTGAAACATGAGATGATGTTCATGGATATACGGCACAACAATGGGCCTCAGGATCTCATCACGGTATCTCTGTGCAATCAAAAGGCCATCAATAAAATGCACCTGTGTTCTTCGTCAATAACAGATGCCTGCCCATACCATAACCCCACCACCACCATGGGCCACTCGATCCACAACATTGACATCAGCAAAGCGCTCACCCACACGACGCCACACGCGCTGTCTGCCATCTGCCCTGAACAATGTAAACCGAGATTCATCCTTGAAGAGAACACCTCTCCAACATGCCAGACGCCATCAAATGTGAGCACTTGCCCTCTCAAGTCTGTTACGGCGACGAGCTGGAGTCAGGTCAAGACCCCGATGAGGACGACAAGCATGCAGTTGAGCTTCCCTGAGACGGTTTCTGACAGTTTGGGCAGAAATTGTTTGGTTATGCAAACCAATTGTTTCAGCAGGTGTCTGAGTGGCTGGTCTCAGACGATCTTGGAGGTGAACCTGCTGGATGTGGAGGTCCTGGGCTGGTGTGGTTACATGTGGTCTGCGGTTGTGAGGCCGGTTGGATGTACTGCCATATTCTCTGAAACGCCTTTGGAGACGGCTTATGGTGGAGAAATGAACATTCAATGCACGAGCAACAGATCTGGTTGACATTCCTGCTGTCAGCATGCCAATTGCACGTTCCCTCAATGCTTGTGGCATCTGTGGCATTTTGCTGTGAGACAAAACTGCACATTCCAGGGTGGCCTTTCATTGTGGGCAGTATAAGGTACACCTGTGCACTAATCATGATGTCAGATCAGCATCTTGATGTGGCACACCTGTGAGGTGGGATGGATTATCTCAGCAAAGCAGAAGTGCTCACTATCACACATTCAGACTTGTGAACGTTTGAGAGAAATGGTAATATTGTGTATCTTGAATGAATTTTAGATCTTTAAGTCCATCTCATGAAAAATGGGAGCAGAAACAAAGGTGTTGCATTTATATTTTTATTGAGTGTATATATGTATTTATATTTATGTATATATATTCAGCTATGTTTGTGTATGTGTATATATATATATTATATATATATATATATATATACATACACTGCACACACATACACTGCCCACATACCTCAGTTACTGGTATGTAAGTAAGTACTGTAAGTAATGTAAGTACATAAATGTAAAGACATCACTGAAGACTCCCAGAAATGCTTAATTAAGTGTAGACCCTGATATACATACCCACAACATCCAACTTTACATACAAAAAACTAAACATACATTACTACTTTTTACTTGTGTCAAAAATCATGTTCCTACATTGAACTTTACACTTTTTTATGTATGTTTTGACATTGCTTTAACTTTCCACTAATTCTATTCCACACCCTCACTCCACATATGGATACACATAAGCTTTTCGTCTGTGTAAATGCATTATGTATAAGATATCTATTTTTTCCCTTATACTCATCCTTTCTTGTGATTAATATTTTTGAATATTACTTGGTAGTAAATGATGTTCTGCCTTAAACATCATTCGGGCTGTACAGTACTCCACCACATCTACATGTTTGAGAAATTTTAATTGCAAAAATAATTTGTGTGTGATCAACATGTCTTACTTTGTGTATAATTCCTAGCGCTCTTTTTGGAAGTAATGATGATGTGTAGTTTTTACCCCTAACTTCTAGGCAATGAGTCAAATATGGTAAGACTAATCAACAGAACAAAATGTGAAGAGAATTGTAGTCCAGAACCAAATTTGCTTTTTTAAATAATTATCTGATTCTGGACAATTTATTTTGTAGATACTTAATATGAGCATTCCTATTAGTTTATCATCTAGGCCTTTTATAACTTCAAGAAATGTATTTTCATCAAATCAATCTATCTATCTTACTCTTCTCCTTCCACATAATGCCATACATTTTTTTTAACTTTCTGCAGTCTTGTGTATCAGTATTGTAAACAACTGCAGATTTTTTTTTTATGTAAGACGAAAAAAAGGCTAAAAATCTTTCTGAACTCTGGGTATGTTTCAATGCCATCATCGTGATCGGCGTAGCGTCAGGCCCTGATGGGACACAGAAATACCCAGCAGGTGTGAACAAGTTGAGAGAAGAAAGAGAGCAGGAAGTGGTTTTCTCACTCTGACTGATCTGACAGGAAGTGCAGGCTAGCTTCACAGGAAATTGATTTTAACAGTCAACAGTCAATAACACTCCCACGGGAAGCCTGTAACAAACAAATAGAGGTGGATAATGGGTTTTATTCTAATAGATATCATTAAGGTCACTCTAAATGTAAACCTTTCTGGAATACATTTTTCTGAAGTAGCTTATTTCGTTTGAGAAATGTCTTGATAGAAACGTGCCAGGTGAAAACATGTAAAGCCACATTTTCTCACACCTTCTGGCACATTAGACTTCTCAAAATCTCACAAACACATCACCTCATGGAGAAAACTGTTAACTAGCTTTCACAGTCCCACAGTGAACACCATAAATTAAAATGTCATTTTTTCAGTTATATATATATATATTTATAAAAACTGTTTCTATTTGTCATCGTTAATGGAGATTATTTTACATTTTAAAATATTACATTACAGCAGAACAGGAAGAGGGAATGTTCTTTTATTAAACAACATAAGCAGCAGTTAGAAATAAAAGGATTTTCTGTAAAAAGGTGAAGTTCTCAGTGGCACTTAATGAGGAAGCAAACTGCACGCAGCAGAGAAGTTTGGGTCATGCAGCAGAGCAACCGCAGGCAGAGCAGCTCCTCGCCTGTTGTTGCCGGATAACGTTTTTTACGAGACAGGAAACGAGACAAGCGCAGAGACTGAACAAGAGAAGACTACTTTGACTGAGTGAACAAAAAGAAATAATAATCTCGAAGATAACAGTAACTCCGAAAGAAAGCTGGAGAAGCGTCTTATATGAAGGTAGATCGTGCTGCTTTAAGTTGGAGAGAAATTCAGCAACAGGCAAGTAAAAGCTGAAATGGGTACCGAGGAGAAAGATTCAGAATCTGCAGGTCAGCAAATATCAAAGGAGCAGCAGGGATCACCAGAGAAGGAAAAGGAGTCTCCTGTTGAGCATCCTCAAGCATCTGAGACCACCGATCCCCTCAACACGTACAAGTGGCACACTGGCTCCAAGGGGACGCTCAACGAGCAGAGGGAAGAAGGAGATGGAGCTGCACCGTCTTCCACATCCACTATCGACAGGATTCAGAAGGCCTCCAGCAACAAATGGAGCAAGATGCAAAACTGGCGCAAGGCCCTCAGTGAGGATCCTGGAGACAAAAACTCAACAGCTGGGAAAAGTGGAGAGGGACCCAAGGCTGAGAAAGGTGCAGGGGTTACCAGAAAGAACCCGTTCAGAAGGGCCATGTCGGAGCCTCCTGGATCTCTTTTTGCAGCTCTGACGCCTTCTTCCAGCTCTGCTCAAGCAGCTTCATCCTCATCATCAGCTGCCCTGGAGGCCTCAGGGGTCTCCTCCAACGACCCTTCACCGAAAGGAGGCGGAGGGGCAATCTTTAAAAAATACCTGTGGAACGTGACCCAGAAGCTCAAGAGGCCAAAGCTGCAGAGCCGCAACAGCGAGCATACGCTACTTCCAGGTAACATCTCGCTCTCTGAATCCACACCAAAAGCATTTAAAGATAAACTAGTCTGTGCTGATGTTGCCATTCAGTTTCACGTTTAGGGTCATTAATTTGCTCTAAATGATTAGATTATTTGGAGTTAACCCCAACAAAAAGTGGATATCACTATGTATAAATGCATCTGGCTCTCATGTAGCAAAATGCTTACCACATGTGGTAAAACTATGATTTCCTGTAGCATTTTCACATGTTCAGGTGGCAAAAAAGGTGTGGTATGTGAGACTTCTTTTTACAGAACCATGTGATATTTCTAGTTAACCACTCAGCTGGCATGCTGAGAACCATAATTTGAAAAGTGAGAAGGAACTTAAGAATTACTAAAATACGGTGGCTGCTATTGTAAATGCAACCAGCTGACTTTAAAAATGGAAGTAATTAATTCAGAAATTATAAAAGCTGTGTATATTACCAACTTACTATAAGTGAAAAAAAGACAAAAGTTGACATTGTAAAAATAAATTAAATAGCTTATTTTGATGACTATTAGTATACGAATCAACATATGTTAGAATTTAATTTATAAACGAGTGATGCATTCAGCAGAAACAAGTAGCAGAAGTTAATCCACAATATATTCTAATTTTGGTGAAGGTTACTGAAAATAAGATGCAAAACTGAGTCAACTGCACACACTTGCACTGGCTGCTCTAGCATAAGGTGCACCCAGGGTGAGCATCCAACCCTTTATCCACCACACCCCTACCTCCAAGGCTACACACCCAGTCCCGATCTGCAGACTGCCGACCCAGAGTCAAGACAAAACCAGTTCATCTTGGTGGTGCACGGACTGAAGCAATAACCATCTTAGTTATTTAACTCAACCTAAACATAATGTGTAGGTCCATGGCTGACGTAGGCATTAGAGAGCTGCCAGAGCACATACAGGCTCCGTAATAAAGAAAATACAATAGTAATAATAATAATAATAATTATAATAATAATAATAAAATGTTAATTAATACAACACTGTCAGCCAAAGAACTTTACAAAGGTAAAAACACCGGTGATAGGTTACACATTGAGTTAAAAAGCAAAGTCACCTAAATTAAAATCAATAAAAGTAACAAAACAAAAAAAAATATAACTATAATGAGTTTAATATACAGAGCAGTAAAAAACAAAAAAGAAAAATCAGTAAAATCAAGATCTGCTGCTCATTGTGCATCCAAGTTTAAGTAGAATTTTGGTAGCATACTTGGTTCTGGATTTGATTGAGAGGGGCTTTGTATAGCAGCAGTGGCTGCTACCAAACCTCCAGCAACGCTGATTCCAAGGATGCGACCTGTTCAAACCCACATCAGACTGACAGATTAAGTAGGCTCATTTATTTTAACTACAGTCACTCAGCTGGAACAAAAGGATCGTAGTAAGCAAGATTTATGAACAATCAATAAAATAAAATTGCTTCATTTAGCCCTTTAGATAAAAAAAAACTTTGGGTAAGTGTTGAGCTCCCCATGAACAAAGCGCTTGGCCAGAGGGAAGCACACACACCTCCAAATTGTATATATGGTTGCAGGGAGACCCAGGGAAGTTGTGCGCTTTCCAGGCGACTACTCAAATGAAAAATTAGGCTGTTAACTAGAAGTCCTTCCTTCATGTTCAGTGAAGTAGGAAAAAGCGTGAGCAACAGTCGCATCATGACCAATAAACTACATTTTCAAACTACAGCCTTGGTGTGATTACCTCAAAGCGATCAGATTTTGTGTTGTTGTTGTGTTGTGCATGACTCCTTCTGACTGGACACTCAGGGATGGAGCACAGAGCGCTGCAGCAGATTAGGGTTACTAAACAAGATGGCACATGCTACATTGCTTTGCATTTGTTACAGAAAATCTCCTTAATTTCATGTTATGATGATAAAAAAAACAATGTCTAGGCAGTTCTGAAACTGATGCTGGAAGTGCAGAAATTCTGTAATTCAGAGATCCACATGATTCTCAATTTCAGACAGCAAGTACCTTAATTTCTCATAAATTCTCAACATGTGCTTAGCAAACTTTTCCCTGCTCAAGGCTTGCTATAATGAAACATACTGCAACACCTTAGACCTCGTTCTTCTTCATATAGTCTGTTTTATAAGCCATCTGACCCTCTATTTTCTCTTAAGAATGATCTTGTTCGCTGTGTATTTATTGCCAGCAACCTTCATGGTCCTGGAAATCCTGCTGACTGTGAACACAGATTATATATTCTGTTTATTGATAAGAAAACCCAAACCAGACCTGAGCAACCAAAAACTATTAAGGTGGTTACACTTAAAAGAAACACACCAGGTGACAGTACTTTTGTTCCTAATATTAGTGCCTCATAACCAGCTTTATTTTATGCAGAAGATGGGACAAAGCATGAACCACAGGGAACAGACTCGGGTCTTTCTAATCCTAAAGTGAAGTTTCACTAGTACCTTCAAGCAGCTGATTGTATTTTCTGTGAAACCTTTTAACGGTTAGTTCAGGTGAAGGTATGAAGGGCCTGAATATTGTTTTATCATAAAAGCTTCTTTTCCCCCAAATCATCCCCTTTTTACCACCCCTTCATTTATTCAGTGGATGTCTCAGTATTTTCCGTTTCTGTGTATTTCTGAAAGTCTGTAAGAAAAGCATTTTAAAAGTAAACACGGACACTATGAAGGTTCAGGAAGCAGCATGTGAACGTTGAGCAAAGCTACTGAGAAGCAACAGGAAATCCGCTTCTCTTGGTGCGTCATTAAGAAACAGATAGAATCACTGAGTGGGAGGGACAAAACGCTGAGTGAGATGAGTGTCATCTCGCTGGGCTGTAATTAACAGAATTACACTAATAAACAAGGGTCAACATGTGCCCAAAATGACGGTGTAGGTGATGAGCAAAGCTTTCGGTTCTTCAGTGAAGCTCTATCGGCTGTGTATATAAGTATGAAATTGATGCCCTCTTGCAGATTTGAAGGAGGTTGAGCCGGCGCATGCTGCTGCCTCTGATCTTACAAGACAACCATGGGCTCCACCTCAGGAGGTCCCCTTATGGGACATCAACAGCTGTGTCCTGGAAGATGGACAAATCCTCATTTCTCAAGAGGACGAGGTAACAAGTCACACATGCAAACCTTATTAAAACACATATACCTAAAAAAAAATAAAATAAATAAAAAAAAAAAAAAAAAAATATATATAAAAAAAAAAAAAAAAAAAAAAAAAAAAAGGGAATTACTTAACAAAGCAAAGCCCTTCACGTTTCATGCTGTCAGTAATGGCTCCCCATGGAAGAGAAATGTCACAAAATCTGAGAAAGGAAATAATTTCTTTACACAAAAAAGGAGAGGGCTACAAGAAGATCAGTAAAGCTTTACATATCAGTCAGAATACTGTAGCAAAAGAAGCAAAAGAAATGCAACCATCTTACAGAGACGTCTAGGCTGTCCACCAAAGTTAACATCTCGACAGGAGATGAGAAGGGTTGAAGAAAATCACCATGCAAGTTCACTGCAGTTAGCTAAAGCAGTAGAAAGCCAAACTGGAGTGACAGTTTCCCGTGACACTATACGAAACACACTGCAGAGGAATCGCATGCATGGGTATCTTCCATGAAGGAAGCTTCTCCTAAACCCCATGCACAAAAAAGCATGCCTAGAATTTGCTAGGGCCCATGCTGAAAAAAAGAAGACTACTGGGACTCTATACTCTGAAGTGAAGAGACCAAGATCACTGTTTTTGAAACTAATGGTTTAAAAACTGTATGGTGTCGTAAAGGTGAGGAGTTCAAAGAAAAATGCATGGCGCCTATAGTGACACATGGTGATTGCAGTGTCCTTATGTGGGGCTGCATGAGTGCTGCTGGTGTTGCGGAGCTGCATTTCATTGATGGTATCATGAACTCAACAATGTACTGCTCTATACCGAAGGAGAAGAGGTTGCCATCACTCCGTTCACTTGTCGTCGTGCACTTTTCCAACATGACGATCCAAAAACACACATCTAAAGCTACTGTTGCATTTCTGAAGAACAGGGTGAATGTGATTGAATGGCAGAGTTTGTCCCCTGATCTGAACCCAATCGAACACCTGTGGGGAATTCTGAAGCGACAAGTTGAGAATCCCTCTCCATCCAGCATTCAGGCTCTAAAATAGGTTATTCTTGAAGAATGGAAAACGATAGATGGTGCCTAGATTGCCTAGACCATGCCTTGAAGACTTGGTGCTGTCCTTAAAAATCATGGTGCTCATACAAAATACTAGATGTACAGTAGTAGTTTTTGTTGCAGGGTGTATTCATTTTTGCTTCAACCAATTTGAGTAAATCTGAAGATTTTGTGATCTAAATTGAATTATTAACCTTAATTTCATGTTAAGGAGTTAAATAAGTGTTCAGCAAAACTCTGCCTTGTGGAAAGTTTGTTCATTGTTCTTTTGTTCATTGAGCTACTGATTAAATTCATACTTTTTAAAGGGGCTGTACTCATTTATGCAGAGCACTGTAGGTTCATTACAAACAGTGGTGACTTTCAAACACTTTCATAAATTCTGATGACTATGGCTTACAGCTATTCAAAAGGCCATGTCTACTTTCTTTAGATAAAATCAATAAAAAAGATTTTTACTTCTGACCATCGCCACAAGATAGCCATCAACACCCTTCAAAAGGAGGCTTAACCACAGAAGCCCAACTACTCACACAGTACTATATGCAAGTAAATGTTTGGAAAATTGAGTGGAAGGAAGACATGTAGTAGAAATAAGTTGCACAATGATGGATATTACCAAAGTATAGTAACAGAATGAATGTCCTGGATACTTCTGTATGAGGTTGCCTTTATTGATGTAATATTCCAAGAAACTACATGTTTTTAAGATATTTTAAATAATCTCACTGTGTGCAGGGAATGTACACAACATTTGTTTCGCTGACATTGAAGTTTATTCAAATGCTTCCTTACAGCATTACACATTTGTTCTAAAAACGCTTTTGTCTTATCTTTCACAATGTGTGTTTCTTTCGCAGCCGACGACGTGGATCCGAAACCGTGTCAGCAGCTGCTTGTCCAACCTCAGCGTGCAGAATCTCGCTGACATCGATGCAGGTCAATACACACAAGTGAGAAATAAACTATGACAAAAATGTGCCAAAGCTGGAGGAGCATCGCTCGCTGACATCAGGCCTGTGATTCTGCGCAAAGGCACAGAGGAAATAGCTGAATGTTTGATAGTGAGGGTGACTGTCAAATTGCTTCCTCTGTGAGTTTTTGAGGAAGATAGCATCGTGTCTGGTTGCTCTAACAGTCCAATTAAAAGACGCAGAAAAAGAGAAGCTTAGGGAGACATAAAGAAGCATCTTGTTCGCGTTCAGGTCAAGTATTAAGAGGAGGTTAGAAGCTGCAATCTTGAGGAGAAAATCCTGGATGTATTGGTGAGCTGTTTCAGGAGGAGCATATCTTACTAAACTGAGGAAGGAAATGTTAACGAAACAGGTTCTTAAGTAAAAAGACAGGGAAACGCCTTTCAGTTCAAACTAAATGATGGGATTTAGACGCTGGATTGTTTGCGGAGGAGCTTTGGGTAAGCCAAAGGAAATATCTTATGCTCTACCTCAAATGCTTTGTCGAGAAAAGATGTGTGTTCCTCCCAACTTTTATTTCATTTCAAAAAAGTGAGTAGAAATAAAAAGAAGACGAAAAGAAAAATCTAAGATTCATAAGAATTTAATCTACATTGTAGAATCACAGAACCTAATATATTTTGTATACCTGACGAGAGTGATTTCTGTAGCTGTCAGCCTCCAGCTCAAAACCACATCCTGTCTGACTCTTTCAGGGTTTATCAACTATTATCACAGCTCCGGCAAATGTTTTACCCCGTAAACAAATATTTTCTCTCAGTGAGGAACCGCAATACTGAATTCTGCTTTTAAATCTCATAAACCATTTTTAAAAGTAGAACATTTGAATTTTAGTAGCATTTTTTGGGTTTAAAAAAGGTTGGTAAAGATAACCAAACCCCATTTAGCAAAGCCTTGGAAATGACTTAACATCCATTTAACTAATTTGGTACAATTTTTCAGCTACTAACCTTTTTTCTTGGCAAGCTAATAGTCTCCTAAGTAAGTGTTTAAAAAGTCTGACAATTAAGCATGTTGTACATGAACGTTACAATGGTTCTAATGACCATTTGATCTTTATCAGCGTTTCCCATGCCAACACGTTTTATCTTGACCCTCAGAATGCACCCCGGATCACGCTGGCCTTCAAGGTGGTCCTCGGCCAAAAACCCAGGACGGTGGTGTGCGGGTTAGTACGCATCATATAATCTGCATGCCAACGCTGTATTTCCTCTTGAAGAAATACATAATTGCACTTATTCACCCTGCGCATAATCTTCACCCTCAGGCGCTGATAAAACGTCGCCTGGATAAGGCCAAAAGGAACAGTGCCACAACACTGAATCCAGGATTAAACAAACTAAGAGGGTAAAGCACACTCTTATGTTTCTGAAGTAAAATGTTTTAACATCTCCAGATTTGCAGAAACTGAAAAATCAACAGTGGCTTCTTTCCTTAAATTGTAGTCATCATTCACCACCTTAATTATGCTTAATGATGCTATAGCATGGAAGGAAATACAGCTGAAGATAACGGTAAACTAATGCATTTAATGAGAAAAGCATTTCAATAAATAGTAGACAATACCCACAGAGTAGTCGTAACAAAAGTATTTTTGAAGTCTATCTTATGATCTACAAGAAGCCAGAGTAAGGACTTAAAATTGGGGTGATGTGTTCTATTTTCTTTGTTCTACTGAGGATGCGAGCAGCAGCGTTCTGTATCAGCTGCAGCTGTCTGATTGACTTTTTAGGCAGACCTGTGAGGACACTGTTGCAGTAATCAATCCGACCAAAGAAACACGAAGGAGTTTCTCAAGATCTTACTTGGACAGTAGTCCTTTAATCCTCGAAATGTTCTTCAGGTGATAGAAGGCTGACTTTGTTATTGCCTTTATTTAACCCTGGAGGATCAAGTCTGAGTCCATTACTACACCCAGATTTTGGGCCTGATCAATTTTATAGCATCAAGATTTTAACCCAACGATTTAAAACAGAAATATAAGACACAGTCTAATTTATTCCTACCTCTGATGTAATAACAATTTATTCTGACAATTGTGATTGACTGGTGGCCTGTCCAGGGTGTACCTTGCGTCTCCTCTAATGACTGCTGGAGAGTCAACAGCCCCAGTGCAAACCTACAAGAATAACCTGATATAGAAAATGGATGGATACATTTAAAGAAAAATAATGTGATCTAGCATTTGTATTTAGATGTATAGGTTGAAGCAAAAACAACAAAATCAGTTACTAAATTTAAAATCACTTATAATGCAGAATATGATACATTTCTGCTGTTTTAATCTTAAAAGTAACACAACATATAACAAGCAGATATTAACTGATTACCGCTTTGAGGTAGGTAGCCTGCATTCAGATGCTTTACATGCGTCCTTTACATAGCTTGAAATGAGCAATTCAAACTATTGAAAAGCTGTGGTCTATAACTTGTGTGGTTTTAAAATTTTTAACTTTTTAAAACTGCAGCATACTGTGTTACTGTTAAATTGCTCATCCCTGGTTTGCTTGCCTAGGATGTACCCTGAGTTGTT
This sequence comes from Apricaphanius iberus, assembly GCA_028564705.1. Lineage (NCBI taxonomy): Eukaryota > Metazoa > Chordata > Actinopteri > Cyprinodontiformes > Aphaniidae > Apricaphanius > Apricaphanius iberus. Next base: position 367,269 of record JAPXFQ010001343.1, read on the forward strand.
AACTATTTTACTTTCTGTTGCTTGTAACCTAAAGGCACTATGGTTCCCGTGAGTCTGTATCAGTCCCAGTCGGGAGTCTGGATCTGAGCGCCGACACCAGCACTGTCATCAGACCAGTCCACAGTTCCATTTTAGGGGAAAAGTACTGCTTTGAGGTAAACTTGGACTAGGGTTCTGCAAATTGGATGCACTGGTTCTTCTGAGTAACTCTGACAGAATGTGGATGGATCTAATGTGTTATAGGTAATAAATTCTGAAAACACCCACTGCTTTGGCTGTGCCTCGGCGGCTGAAAGGGACCGCTGGATTGAAGACCTCAGACGTGCAGCTCAGCCCAATAAGGTAAGTTATTTTTAATGTGAAAACTGTGTCACACAACATCTAAATACCATGTAAAACATTTACTTAATTTTCACAGGATAACATTGAGCGCACTGAGAACTCCCTGAGTCTGTGGGTTAATGAAGCAAAAGATCTTCCACCCAAACGGCGTTACTACTGCGAAGTTCACCTAGATGGAACCTTGTTTGCCCGCACAAGCAGCCGTGCTGTCGGCAAGCCAGCTAATCGCTCCAGCATGGCAGGGGACAATGCCTCGGGGTCTTCAGGAGGCTCGGGGGCTGGAGGAAGCGCCGCTGGTGGATGCCAACTATTTTGGGGGGAATTCTTCGAGCTCGACAACCTTCCCTCCGTCACCCAAATCAGCCTGCATCTCTTCCGTGAAGAAGACTCCAAAAAGAAGCGCCACTCCCGGGACGAGTCCAGCTTGCACCCGCTGGGCAGCGTTACCATACCTTTGGCAGATATCCGAGGTAGGACCTATCAGGAGAAGTGGTATCCCATCACGCCGTTCAAGGCTTCGACCACAGCGGGCAGCAAGGAGGTGCTGAGTCCACAGGCTTCTCTCCGCATCAAGGCTCGCTTCCAGAACCTGAAAGTGCTGCCTATGGAGAAATACAAAGAGTTTGCAGAGTATGTGACAGTGAACTATGTAGAAATGTGCGGAAACCTGGAGCCACTTCTCAACGTGAAGGAGAAAGAGGAGCTGGCAGGAGCTCTAGTCCACGTACTCCAGAGTATCGGCAAGGCCAAGGTTCAGGAAATTTGTAAACACAAGAAAACAACCTAATCATAATGTTGTTTTGCAAATGTAATAATTTTCTTTAATTTAACAGGAATTTCTGATTGATTTGGGCGCCGCAGAGGTGGACCGACTTGGAGAAAAAGAAGCATTGATCTTCAGAGAAAACACACTGGCCACTAAAGCTATAGATGAATATATGAAGCTAGTTGGCCAAAAGTACCTCATTGACACACTAGGTAGGTTACTGTGTTGTTTTTTTTCAACAGATGCTCCGATAGTAATATCTGAATATAAATATTTCCAGATCCTGAAACTTGTGATTTTCTTTTACCTAAATTAAAGAAAAACACACATGCATGGTCAACTATACTGCTGCAACCTTCAGTGATATCTAGCGATGCCAAAATACCACTTTTTTCAAACCGATACAATATCGATACTTGGATCAGAGTACTTGCTGATACTTCTTCAAAATAAAAAAATGCAATTAATTGGAAGGCAGGTTTTATCTTCCTTCTCTGCTTGTTACAACAAGGGATGGTGACTTAGATAAAAAAAAATGGAATATTAATAAAAATGAACAACAAAACTAAACTCCCAAGTTAAAATTTAACATATTTTTGTGAATTTATTGCAAAGTTTCCACATTTAAAGTATTTGAAGTTCACGGTATCAGTTAACTTTAACTGATTCTGATACTAGTACATATGGTATCGGGGCCAATACCACTATCGGCATCTTTGCATCCCTAGTTATATCAATATTAATGTGGTTGACATCTATATAATAAATAGTGGTACCCAACATCTAAAGCATTTCTATGGTGGATCATGATCTTTCTGCCATGGACACTCATTAAATATTTATGTCTCCATGAAAGAGTAAGAGACGTTGCACCAAGCAGCTCAATAAAATAAAATAGTTGTTAGTTACCTTTTATGGCCAAACAACACTTTGAACATGTTATGGTCAGAATACCAACCTTTATTAGTGAGTAGCGCAGCTAATATTAGTAGCATTGACTGTAGCAGCAGCCTCTCTATGTGATTTTCAGATTGTTAAATAAAAAAATAAAAAAAACATACCTCAAGTCAAAGACTCCCAGCACGATCTCAACATTTCCAAACCTGATACGCTCCATGGTAGGTAGCAGTTAGAGGCTCAAAGAATGAACAAACTTGAAGCAAATTTTTTAGATTCCAGTCAGCTTGTCGGTTTTCTGTTCTTACTGTTGTTCCTCTGACCAGGTCTGCAGTTTTCTCTTCAGTTATTACTACTGCATCGATTTGAGATCACTAGCATGGCTAAGATCAGGGAACGATGTCAGTATCGTTTCTCATACCATTGGGGAGCCTAATGGTGCGTTCAGACCGAAGGCTTTGTCAGCGTCAGCAGCGGCAAGATTACATGTTAAGTCTATAGTTGAGGCCATTGGAGGAGCGTTGCACTCTCTTTGGCACTTTGTGAGTGTTGGCTCCGTCAACTTTTCAAGCTTTTCCAGTGTTTCAAGCTTCAAAGCTCATAACGATAGCAACGCAGAAGTTCAGCTAGTTGAACTTTTGACGGTCTCAACGCTCTTGACACAACACGGCAGCCAATCATAGGCTCTCACTGTAGTGACGTTACCCGACGTCGTAGCTGCCTAGCCAACCACGATCCGCTAGTGTTTAAACCATCCAGCAGAGAAAGGCCCGTCTACCAGCTTTGCAAGATTCAGCTTAAAAATGTATCTTCTGTGTATATGCGTCAAACTAGTCGCTTTATAGGCGTTGCTTGACGCTGACAAATCCTGCGGTCTGAACGCACCATGAGACTCCTCAAGTTCCTATCGGCCCATGGGTACCCTGGGCGAATAAATAATGAATGGAAGTAAATAGAGCGATAAAAGTTAGGTTCTGGTCCGCTTTGTCTTACAGCCTGAATCACACATATAATGTAGCTCAGTTTAAATGATAACTAATAATGTGCATTTCGCCTGTTTGTCAAGTGATTTGCGATTTATTTGATGGTAAAAATTCACAATTAAAATAACTACAAATAATAAATTGCATATGTAACGTAATGGAGCTAACACTAGCTAGCAATAACTAGAAGTTAAAACACTCACCGCGACTATGAGCTCCTAGACTAGAGCTTCTCCCGCATGCTGGCTCTCACTCCACCTACTATTTCTCCTCCAGCATAGCTGCCACTTTCACATTGGCAGATTTATCGTGGTTGTCCCCGCATTTAAGGTTCATTCCTTCGTCTATGATCATTTGTCCCCTTCTTCTTCTTCATTTCTCGTCCACTAAGTTTTATTCCACAAAACCTAAAGTAACTTTTGCCGCCAGTCAAAAATCTTTGTTTTCACTGCATCAAAATATGTTTTTAAAATTTACGGATATCATATGTTCAATCCACGGCGCATTTCAACCTAGATCAAAAAACAACTTTCATCGCTCCATTGACTCATTTATGTTTTTTGACAATAGGAGACCCATGGACCGGAAGTAGCAGGGCGTGACTTAGGCCCTCCATACTGGATCTGATTGGCTCCATCTCTAATTTCTTTTAACATAGATCCTTGAAATGTTTTAAAGGGAATCTGTTTTGTTTCTTTTATGAAGGGGACTTCATCAACCGACTTTACGCCTCAGAGGAGAACAGTGAAGTTGACCCTCTCAAATGCCCTGCTGCAGAGCTGTCGAGCAACCAGCAGCACTTGAGGGAAACCTGTGAAGATGTGGTGCAGAAGATTATTGGGATACACGGGTGAGACATGGACAGCTACATGAAGAAGAAACCAAACAAAAGCCGCTTCAAAGAATTGATTCAACATATCTTTCCCTTTTGCAGACCTTTTCCTGAGGAATTAAACAAGATCTTCTCCAAATGGATGGAGCTGTGTGAAGACCAGGGGAAAGAGGAAATTGGGCAGCGTCTCATTTCTGCCTCCCTCTTCCTCCGCTTCTTATGCCCCGCTATCCTGAGTCCCTCTCTTTTCGGCCTAACACAATCGTATCCGGAGCCGAACATCCTGCGGACCCTCACCCTAACTGCCAAAGTCATCCAGAATCTGGCCAACTTCACCTTGTGAGTGTCATTTAGTCATCTCAGATCACACCGACAAGCCTGTTTCAAAAAACAACAGCTCCACTTTGCCACAAAGCAGAGGCGGTGTTATGGAGCCTTTAGTTATTTAAGTAGGCAAGTCCGGCGTTTCAGGAATATTACTATCAAGCTTGGCAGCACGAATGGCATGATATTCTCCCCTAGCCATGCCAGCATGGCACATTTAAAAGACGCCATGTGGTGGCAGTATTACGCTGATATGCTGCCTGTCTTTGGAAACAAGCTACAAACTAAATGAGAGATTAAACATTGAAGTAAATGAAATTATTTGTGTGAATTTAGGTTTGGTGAGAAAGAGGAGTACATGCTGTTCATGAATGAATTCCTGCAGCAGCACTGGGATGGGATGAGGAGTTTCCTGAAAACAGTGTCCAATCAGGATACTGAAATCCCAATGCCATCCTTTGATGGTTATGTAGATTTGCCCCTCCGTCTCGCAGTGCTACACGGCCTCCTGGTGGACATCATCTATAAGAAGGATCAGGTGGGAAAGAACATGACTTCAGTTTAGTCCTGTATGCATAAGACGTTTTCATTTTAAGCTAACTACCAGCTATTCTTTCTCAGGTCACCATCGACAAGCTCCATCCCCTACCTTCAATCCTGAACCAGATAAGTGAATCAGTCGGTCCTGAAGCACCTCGGATCATTGTGAACAGGCAAGTTAGAAGCCAACAAAATGTGCCGTACCATGAGCTTTACGATGCAGTTTTACATTTATTTTAACGAGCTTCAACTTTGCAGCCATATAGAACAATCCAAACCGATGTATGTTCCTCCGAAAGACTTGAAAAAGTACAGTCCTCTTCAGTCTTCTCTCCAGAGGCTGCCTGTGGACTCCAAAGGCCTACAAGACAGGTACCATGCCACACACACCACACATGGATTCTTTGCTTAACAAATCACAAGTGATAAAGATCATTTTAAATTCATAAAATCCCTGTCAGGTAAATAAGGAAATACGATTCCTGTTATGCTTTTAACATTTCTGAATCATCCTATGTAATCTTTATGTGTAACAAAAAATGTTTCTCTCCCAGAATGAAAGCCATTTTTAGCTTACCTGTAAACAAGGAAAACAAGTGTTGAATGAAAAAGAGAACATTTCTTTGTTTAGTTAGATTAATTTAATCAGTAATTAGTATAAGTTTATATCCTCATAGATTTTTGACTTTATTTATAATATATATATTTAATATATATTAATGATTTAAAATATGTTTGTAAAAAGGCACTGCCTCTGATGTTTGATGGTCGGCTAAGAAAAGCAAATTAAGAATTGTCTAACATCTCTGATTGGTTTAAAGTTATTAAATTGTCACTTACTATTCATAAAACAAATGTTATTAGTTTTGGTACAAATAACAAAATACATAGCAAAGAAGATATAAAATTATTGATTGAGGGCTTCAATATTGTCCAGGTGCCTCAAACAAAATTTTTAGGGATTATTATTGATGAAAATTTAACCTTGTAACCAACAACCATCAACCAACCGGTTATGAGAAAAACTTCTATGACCTCAGCCATGATTTCCACAAACATTTTTTAATATCATACAATATAGCTTTGTTTTTTCTAGCTCTGATTGTCCTCTTAAATATATTTAATCTGCTTTAAAATTATTAATGTTAAAACACGTATACAAAGAAAAAAAATGACAGTGGAGCATTGGTTGTACTGTTTCCCAGAGCAAAAAGGTTCTGGGTTCAAATTCAGGCTCAGGTAGGGGAGTTTCTTTGCGGAGAGGTACAACTAATCACGATGATGTTAGATTATTTTTTAAGATTATTTTTTTTTTGCAGGACCTGTTACCGAGAACTATAAAAAACATGCAAAAGAATAATTGGTATCCTTCAAGGGAAAGTTCAGGTTTTTTCAACTTGGCCTTATTTTTAGTATTTATTACGTTCATTTACTTACACAGAAAAGTTTGGAGCCACTTGGATTCCTTCGGTACAAGTTTATATCCAGTCGCAATCAGCATATATCAATATAATTTTGAGTCAATGGGGGCACCGACCTGCAGTCTGTAAATAAGGCATTATCTGCCACGAAACTCCTTCTTTCACCATTTTTTAAATTATGAATCGCTGGCGCTGTTCCCCTGTGATGGACTGGCGACCTGTCCAGGGTGTACCCCGCCTCTCGCCCGTTGACAGCTGGAGATAGGCACCAGCCCCTCCGCGACCCCTGGAGGACTAAGCATTTCAGAAAATGGATGGATGAATGGCGCTGTTCCCCTGTGAGTTTGGAGCATCTCACAGGTGCTGCATTGTTGTCTGCAGGGGCTTTTACAGGCTTTTAATCCAACTGATTCCAATTTACACTAATTTGGGATTTAAATGACTTTGCAGCTGCCCGGCATTGCAGCTGTAGTCTAAACAGGTTTGCGGAAAGGGAGCCTGTGGAAGCTGAACTTAGTCCAACTGGTCATTTTCTTTGTGCAATTTGAAATCACCCAAACGTGAATCGTGTTGATGTCTGCAGTAGCAAGTTCAGTCTAACTGACCACTGTCAAGCACAGAGTTAAAGCCCTGCTCAGACTACAACCGGGATGGAACACGGCAGTGATGTAATTAAATTGCATGTTAGTGCAGTTCGATTAAAATCCTGTAAGAAAAACCCAGAAGACTACACCACAGCACCTCTCAGACGTACCGAACTCACAGGGGAATAGCAATAACTACTCCTAACAAAACATTGGTTGAATTGCCTTGTGTTGAAAGTGTGCTATACAACTAAAATTGCCTTGCCTTGTCTTGCCTAAATGAAGGAGTTTTGTGGCAGATAATGCCTTATTTAGAGGCTGCACAACTCCCTTTACATGGATATACACTGATTGTGAATGGATATAAACTTCTCTCAAAGGGACTCCAAGTGGCTCCAACTTGTCTGGGTGAGTAAATGAAAGTAATACATGCTTAAAATAAAGTCCAGGTTGCAATAATCTTACTTTCCTTTTAAATAAATCTAAATTTCATTTTTAATATGGTATTTTTTTTAATTAGAATTTGTCCGATGACCTTAAATGTGGGAAAAAAGTAGAAAGAATTAGGGGTGCACTGTATAACTTCCATCTTATACCAGTCTTGAAAAGACTTAAGGCACCAGACTTTACTAACTAAACATAACTAAGACAGAATAACAAATGTAAACTATAAAATTACCACAAAAATAAATTTTCAAGTGAAAAATTAATCTTTTTTGGGGGAATTTATTGCAGATTTTCCACATTTTGAGTATTGGTTCATGGTATTGGTTAAGTTGATACCCGATGCCAGTATTGTATCGGTGTATACCTAGTAAGAATAAATCTCTAAAGGGGAAAATATTTCTTTACTGCGCTGGGATCTATAATTTACCTTTGTTAAGTACTTCTTTGAATCAGTATTATAATATAACATAGGAAAGTATTAAAAATGTATTTCAGTGGAGTGGATGGTAATGTCTCATTAATGGATTAACAGCTTCCATTATGAAACCCTGATTTTTTTCATTTTTGCAGTGAAAGCAGACATCGCAGGAGCATGAGAGTGAGGAAACCAGTCACCAGAACTCAGAGTGCTCCACACAGACATCCCGGTCACAGCAAACAAGCCCTAAAGAGGCAGACGAGTTCTGAAGCGCTGCCGACATCTGACCATGAACAAGAGGTGGATGCCAACCAGCCATTTATCACACCACCAAATGCTGTGAGTACAGACAGGCCCCAGCATGCAATGCCATTCAGCAAAAACTAGCTTTGTCAATAACGGTCTACTGTCCTTCTTGTTTAGGACGGAGGCGTCAAGCGTCCGCCTGCACCAGTTCCATGGATCATTGTCAACCCCAACAGGGAGTCGGGTGAGATGAAAGCCGAGAACGAGCAGTTCAGTTTACTGGACCGGGTATGTATAAACCATCCAGCTTCAAAACTGACTTCACACTGGGGGTGAACTTCTTACATTTACATAAAAGTATGATTCCCATCCAGCACGCCCAGGAGCTGTCTGAGCTCCGTCTGGGGATAGAGCAGGTGACGGAGCGGGAGCTGGACATGGCCAAGCGCCTCGAGGACTTCATCATCCAAAGCCAGGACCAGAATGCAATGCTGCAGGCTGAAGTGAACGAACTCAGGAACCAGCTGGCTGTGCGGGAGGAGCAGCTCACCAGTGCCACCTTCAGGTGAGATTGAGTAGAAGCGACTAGTGAAGCTGTTCATAACAATCTTTTTGATCGGGTTGCTTAGATAACTTCCCCAGATTTCTATAAATGTATCATATTGTATGTTGGTGTTTTATTCTGTCTTTGTTTGTTCCAGGTTGGGAGTGATTGAGGAGGAAAGAGAAGAAGATGAGAGAAGGCTAAATGTTGCACTTGCAGCAGCCGAGAGAATGAATGTGCTGGTAAGGAGAACAAAGACACACATATCAGCCAGGGATCAACAGGTTACTTGGGAAGAATTAAGTCAGTGCTTCTGAAGCCAATGGGTCAGTTAAAAAGATTTTCATAAAAATCTGTTAAAGAAAAGTTTTCTGTTTAAGGTATTCCAGCAGATAGCGTCAAGTCATTTACGTGAGGCCGGGCCCCGGTGATGCAGACTTTCCAACCACAGCAATCCCTCATACTGAGAAAGCATGAAGCGACAGTGGAGAGGAAAGACTCCCATTTCACGGGAAGAAACCTCCAGCAGAACCTGGCTTATAACAAGCAGCAATCTGCCATGACTGTCTGGGGGTTTGAGAAGACAGAGTAGAGCCATAGAAAGAACAAAATAACTGATTTAGGAGTACTTTCTATATTAAAGAAAGTAAAAAGTAACCAAACGTCTGAGCTCCATTTGTTTCCTCAGATGATTTATGGATCCACATCGTCGACTGTGGACAGTTTCTGAAAATATCTAGCCCTAACCTCCTTCACATGTTTTTCCCTGTAAGGGATGCTTTCATACTTTTTATTTTTATCCATGCTTGCGACTCCAGTGTGCTTCTTCAACTTCGGTTTCTTCAGTAGCTCTACTGCGGCTTCCCCTAGCAACGCGTGACGCTTACACTCAATGTGGGGCGTGGTTGTTGCTATGCAGGTCACGTGTCTGACAAGGACCAACTGAATTCAATTGAACCACTACAGCGAAGGAATGTAATTGAAAACATACATGATACAAATGGACATGTTTAAAAGATGTCTCATCAGTTGCCTTATTATGTGATGTCAGCAGAAGCTTGTGTGCTAGTAAGCTTTTTAAGGAAGGGGGTACGGTTTTTTTCTCGATTTTTATAATGTTTCCCAAAAGAATAGCTGGACAACAGTAAAACTTCACCATGAAATGTTCTTCTATAAGTGGAAAACAATATATAAAGAAAGTTTGGGTGATTAAAAATATTCAAAAAGCATGTCATGTCAAATTAAGACAAGAAGCTTAAAAAAACTACTTGGACTTTTTCGGGTTTCTACCCTTTAGGTGCCATGGAGGAAAGATAATATAAGTGATTTTAAAGACATAATATTTGCTCCCAATACAAATGATAAGAGTTGTAACGCCATTTCCAAGACATTTTTCAGTCAACCTTTGCAACCTTTCTTAACAAGCTGAAAATGTTCAAGGCATCTCATTGTTGTAAGGAGTGGTTAAGGTGCTTGTTCACAAATTCACATTCAAGTACAATTAGTCAAAGACTGAACAGGTTTCACCTGTTTGGTAGCATTGCCAGGAATAAACTACTTCTCTCTCAAAGGAAAATATCAGCCAACCTTAGTTTTGCAAGGCTGAATATGAACAAATGAAGTGTTTAAGAATGAAGTGGGTACCATCAGGATATTTGGTCCTAATGCACACTACTATGTTTGACAAAAACGAAGCAGCACATCAGCACAAAGACCTGATGGGCTTGTTTTGTTAACCCACAAGCGACAGCAATAGGCTGCAGCTGAACTTTTAGTACAACTTTCAGTAACCACAGTCAATTAATGTCTGCTTTCATTTTGTTTTTGTATTTTTAGGAGGAACAGTTTGCAGGAATGATGCGGGACCTGCAGCTGCTCAACGAGGCCCGCAGCAGCAGCCAGAACAAGCTACAGCACCCTGAAAAGCCCCACATCAACAGCACCTGAGCCACAGACAGAAAATCAATACTTCTCGTTTTGTATAAATGCTTGTGCTGAACTTAACAAACAAGGTCGATCAGCATTTCTGCTTTTTTTTTTGAAATCTCAAATGTATTTGACTTGTAAAACTGCCTGATAAATAAAAAACAAACTAAAAAAAAACAAACTATAAAGAGTCTCACTTGACTACTTGAAATCTAATAATTCCAATAAAATAAATGCAACTGTTCCTAATTGTGCCCAGGAATATTTAATCCAAGTTTTTCTTCCCCTTGGGTATAAATATGTGATGCAGGGTCGGATTTCTCTAAGCTGCTCTTCACATTTGGAAAGACAAGAGAACATGCTTTTCATTGAAAGGCAGATGTGAGGTGTTGCTCTTCAAAAATCAGGGAATGGGCAAAAGAAAATTCTTTAAACTACCAACAATAGTTGTAATTGTAGTTTGGCTGTCCAACCACCAGAAGTAACACTGTAAACACTGAATAAAAGTCATGGGAAAAGATCCTACATATTACCATCCAGTGAGCAGGGGTTAAACTCTTTTAATGGGGGTCCGCTAAGGCTGACGTCAGAGGACGTTTACGAGCCCTGTCATTTAGAAAAAACGGAAAATATTTTTTAAAAGTTTAAGAAGTTATGATTACATGTGGGTTTTTTAAAATAGACAAACACCATGACTTATAGTTCCGGTGTAAATAAGTTCCGACTAAACGCAACACCACACCTGCGGCTGAACAGAAAGGGAGGGACGTTTAGTCAGTGCAGATCTGTCACTGTTTACCTCAGGTTAGTGTCCGCCGGAGTTGCGCCTTGGTTGGATGCTCCAAGAACCTGATTTGAAGAGTGACCACAAAGCTTGAAGGTACTGTAAGAGACATTTATTGTGAATTTAAAGCGGATGTTTATTAGCAGTAGTGCTCGCTCGTGAAACAGCGGGACGCTGCTCATTCACGTCGCTGTCTGAGTTAAAGGTCCTGACACTTGACTCCCAATTTTATTTGCTTATTTGTTCGAAAGTATCCGACTGATATAAACCTTGAGATATATATTTATTCGCCTAACCTACTTTTCTTCGTAAGGGAGTCGAAGCCAGTTTTCTTACTTTCGTTTTCTCAGTCACCGCCGTGTCCGTAAGTTTCGTTTCTTCCTCCGTGAAGCTGTTTGTTTCACGATGGCCAAAGGGGACGATTCTGGCTTTTCTCTTATGAGCCTGGAGGATGAGCTGACCTGCAGCATCTGTCTGAGCACATTCGTCTGCCCGGTAACCATCCCCTGCGGACACAACTTCTGCCAGGACTGCCTGCTCGCCACCTGGAAGGACTCCTACAGCTGCCCCCAATGTCGGACCCTGTTCGCCACCAAGCCGGAGTTGAAGAAGAACACGGTCCTCAGCACCGTGGTGGAGACCTTCAGGGTCAGGTCCAACAAGGGCGAAGGTGCTGCTGCTGCTGCAAGCAAACCCGAGAAGAAAAAGGAGGTGATTCGCTGTGACACCTGTATGGAGGCCGAGGCGGCCCGGACCTGTCTCACCTGCATGGCCTCCTTCTGCGAGGATCACCTGCGGCCCCACCGGGAAAACCCCATATTCCGCCTCCACCAGCTGACTTCCCCAGTCGGCGATTTGATGGAGCGGATCTGCACCGACCACCACAAGCTGATGGAGCACTTCTGCTGCCAACACCAGCGTCCGATCTGCAGCCTCTGCCTCCAGCAGGTCCACAAAGGCTGCTCCTTCACATCTCCAGAGGAGCAGAGGAGCAAGAAAGAGGTGCGTTCAGTCTAACATGTATGAACAAATCAAGAAAAAATAGAAATGGTAATTTGTATAACCCCTTTGTTATAAAGAAAACAGGATTTCTTTTGAATAAGTCCACTTTAAACAGGCATTAAAAAACAATATAAGTTTTATTTGAAATGAAATGAAATATGTTGTTTTCATGTACCCCTGTAATGTGCTCACGCACCACTATGGGCACATGTACCACTAATTTAAGGTATATTTCAGTATTTTACAATATATGAAATAGTATTATTTGTGTTTAAAGTATTTATATATATTTAAATGGTATTTATTGCATTATTTTCATGCACTACAAAACATATAATTTGCATAAACAATATATTACATATATATCGTATGATATATTACAGTGTAAATTCAATATATGAATACGTATTGGATATATTGGCATATAATGAGAAATATACTTTGGTTTCAGGAGGGTAATTTAATGAGAAGTTATAGAAGGTGAAAATAATGCAACCCAAAATCAAGTTGATCTGAAAATTAGAGTATTGCATGGAACAACTAAGACATTAGGATCATTACCTTATACATATTATGTTATGGCCTCCTACACAGTGATGGGTAGAACACTGACTCAAGATTATTGTCCAGCAAATGGTCATTTACACCCAAAACGCACAAAAAGTCATTGTTAAAGAAGCTGGTAGTTCCGAGTAGTGTATCTAAGCGGGTTAATGGAGAGTTGAGGAGAAGGAAAAATGGGTTGGATAAAGGTACACAAGCATCAGAGTTAATCACGGCCTGTAGAGGACTGTGAAGCGTGGTGCATTTAAAAATTTGAGAGCTTCGCAAATAGCTGGAGTGCTTCAGGAGCCGCCACAAACCGATGTGTTCAGCGCATTTGCTACAGTGGTAATTTCCTAAACCATCCTTTACTTGAGCCTCCAGATCACACGTGTCAAAGTGAATGCCCAGGGGCCAAATCCGGCCCGCTGTAGCCATTTCTGTGGCCGTCTAAACTCTAGAGGATCCTATATTTAGAACCTTAAAGTTCTATTTATGTCCACCTATAAACTACTTTATCACTCAAATCTGTTTTTTATTATAACTAAGCCTTTCTTTGGGAAACCAAAGTCTGTGAGTCTGGAGGAAGAGAAAGAGCCATAGAATCCACGTTACGGTGACGTTTCTAAGGTCAATGATGATTTGGGGATTTTGTGTTAGGATACTGTTATATCAAGTCCAAAATCAATTCAGCTATCTACTTTGGAGCTTTGAGCAACTCATTTTTTCTTTCACTGACAAACTTTATGCAGGTTTTTTAATTTTCCAGCAAGACTGACTCTGATATCACCCTTATGCATTGGCCAGAGACTGGCCTGACCTCAAGCCCATAGCGAATAGAGTATTGTCAGAAAGAAAATGAGCCACCAGACTCAACAAAGTTGATGTATTTCAGGTGAAGGAACCGCAAACAACTGAGCATATAGAAGCATTTCTATAACGTTGCTTAGAAATGAGAACCAATAAAAATCAGAGCTGCAGCTGAAAATACTGAAATATTAATAGTTTTTGGAAAAAAATAAAAAGCAAATTCATTCATTAAAGTCTGTGATCATGTGTTAAAATTGTATCGGTATTTATTGAGTTCTTTTTCGATTTGCTAGCTGCATTGCACCATAAATTAGTTTAAAATAAACTCTGAGCATATGGTGAATCACTTAGGAAGAAGTGATTAGATGTGGGAGGAGTTTTTCCTCATAAACGGAGTACGGCAAAGTCCAAAATGAGATTAATAGAACAATTTCAGATTATTATGTCATTAACTGCTGAAGCTCACCTGGTGGTTGATTCCCAGCCTGGAAATGATAATGTGCTGTTGAATAAATGACTTTTTTGAAAGCTGAAGACTAAACAATTGACCTTGAATTGCAAGCAACATTGTTTTTTTCAGCCAAATAGTCTAAGAGGGGATCCGCTGTAACACTGGTGGATGTAAATGGGAAATTATGGATATGCGCCTGGTTGATGCTGTTTGAGTTTTGAAAATCATGTCAAATCAACTCACCACTTCCCTCAGTTGTTGACAAAGTTTTCAACCATCTGGTAATGCTATTTTCTCATAAAAAACCCACCAGAGTGGTTTTTGGCTTGATTCATGCATGTCTGAATAATCCTCCTGAATTCTGCTCTCTGAGCAGCTGCCACTCCCTCTCCTAAAAAAAAAACGACTGAGTGTTTAACAAGTGACTTCACTGGTTGAAAGTTGAGTGCTAGAGGTGTCTGCACCGCCCCTGGAGGCAGAGCGACTTACCTCTGCTAGAGTTCCAAACACACCCTCCTCCTTCTCAAAGCTCATGGCTGCTTCGGTCTTTGACAGCTTAAAACTCTTTTTTTTTTTTTACTCTCCCTGTGAAAACGCCTGTTTGGCTGCATGGATTACAGGATTTTATTTTACATTCCTAAAGAACAGCAGTTGGATCAAAGAACAAAGACTCCTGATGGACAGAGAAGTGGCTACATGCTTATGCTAATGTGTGTTAGCAATTTATCAATCTGCTTATGTGATCTTATACCAGCAGGAGGCGGGTTTATAGAGAAAAGTGCCCTTTTACTTCGTGGTCCAACATTAACTGCAGGATACTAGTTATATTTTAGGACAAATTAATAGTTTATAACACTAACGGTAACATTTTAGCATATATATATATATATATATATATATATATATATGTCTATCCCAGAAGTTGAAAGCTGTAAAATAATGACCTAGTCCCTTTAACTGCAATCAGAAAGTAGAACAGAGTAGGGCTGGGTGATATGGCCTCAAATCTATACTGCAATATAATCTAAAGCATGCGCAGTAACAGTATCTACTGCGATACATTCTTTTTTCCTTATATGTCAAAATGTCTGCTTTTGACTTTACAGATACAAGTAAGTAAGAATAAAAAAAAACTAACTGTTATGAAAATGAAATTCTACATTTTTTGTTTTCCTGGTTACTTGTTTATAAATGGCATATCCCTCAAAAGGAAACCTGCACGTATTTGAATTAAAAATGCTTCAGAGTTCAACAGGTTTCTTTGCCGTTAAATGAAAAACAACAAATGTTAAACTTGCAATATCTAGTGTAAAGACTAACACTGAACATCAGTATTTATCCAACTTTTGTACCTGGTACAAAGTATTTAGACGCAGCTTGATGACATCAACAACATGTCACGGTAGGTTGTTGTAGTGAAAACCTCTGCAATTGGCTGAATTTATATAATTTCCACTTTATACCTTTCTTACATAGCCCATTACTAGAACAGAGTCAATCAACTTGAGCCACTCTGAATATTGGGCCTTTTGAATTAGGTGAATCATCCGTGCAGAGAGTCTACACAGGGAAGCATGACATTTATGGTGCATTCAGACCTGATAGTCAGCTAGAGTTTGTTCGATTGGGGACCAAAATTGACTTGTCTTTTTTTTTTTTTTAGCTGCTGCAGTTTGCTTTCAGCAGCCCTTTGTCAAAAGAACCAAAAGCTTTTGAGCAACATGTTTACATCCTGGCCCGTAGTGGCGCTACATCGAGAAGCACAGAACTTTGAGGCACTAAGTGTCCGTGAAAGGTAAATCACCGTGGAAGGGCATCATATGTTAGCAGTTTTTCGATTGCTCTGTTGTCTTCGGCAAATGTGCCAGACAAAAACGTTGCCGGATCGGACCCAGCACGAGCAGAAAACGAGGCAGAGTTGTTGCACGCTTGTTTTGATTTTATTTTCCGTGAATGCCCTGCAGTATAGTCAGTTTCCTGCTTTTGGAGCGGCCCCAGTCCGCTTGGCATTGACACATGCAACAAACCCAACCAGAGTTCGTTTCAATCAAACAGACACCTAGGTATGTTGCTTATTTGGTCCACATCAGAGTTTGATTGTGCATTGAAAACTCTCCAAACCAACTGAATATTCTAGGCTGATGCACTAGAGTTCGACTGAAGCTGATTTAACAGTGCTGGTGTGAATGCACCCTTAGAAGTGGTATGGAATACTCAGAATGCGTAAAATGTAATTAATGGAAAAAGTGTAAACTGAGTAATTTCGCCTGTAGCAGTTAGCCAGTCACTTTGTTTACAAACTGTTTGCAGCTTGTCGGCCATTCTGTCAATCTTTGTATTTTTTATATGTACACAATTCCTAAAACCAGTAAATGTTTAAAATTGGTGTATGCCTTTTTATAAAAGAGTTGTCACATAGTCTCACAACAACAAGTGTATTGGTCAACTCTAAAAAAAACCTCAGAGCAACAAATCAAGAACTGCTTCAAAGTCAATGTCTCAGACGCAAAAGAATGTAAAGCCTAAAAAACTCCCTCATTCAGGGCTCATTGTAAGATCTTAAGCTGCAGATGCAGCTAAATGGAATATTGTGATGTTTTAATATCCAATGATCTTGTCTCACCCAAACTAACTGCTAATCGATACATCTGTTCAGTTGTATTTTGACGTGTAATTCAGCATTTGTCTTATAAAGAGGTGGATGCAACAGTGGGGAAAATGGCTCCCACACTAACAATCCCAACCACATTTATCTTTCATTTTTCTCTGAAGATGATAAAAGAATAATCCCTGAATCTCTTCTGAATGCATCATGTTTTTCTGTTTACAGTCTGACCTGAGAGACATGCTAGTTTTTCTGGATGGAAAGCTCTCGAAGAATGAATCTGTCATTACTCAAATGAGGGACATGCAGAACAAGCTGAAGGTTTGTGGTGTTTGAATGGTTGTCGAAAGATCTAAACGAAGAACTTTAATTCTGTTTCAGTCTCTTCTAGTGTGGGGTTAATTTCTGCTGATGTGGTCCTCACAAGGAGTCAGCCATCCTCAGGAAAAGCGCCCTGTCAGCTGGGTATCGGCAGATGCGGGACATGCTGACCAGAGAGGAGGGGGATGCCTTGAAGGTGATAGACAAGGAGGTGGAGACTGGCGAGGCCAAAATCCGAGGTCTCGTCACAAAGTTCGGCGAGAACGTCGACAACATTGGCAAAGCTAAAGAGGAAATCCATCGTCTGCTGGCTCAGTCCCAAACCCTGGCCTTCTTACAGGTGGGATAACTTCTTAGTCCATGTATCTGTGTTAACACAACTTATTCCCTGATGGCACAATTGGTGCTTGTAAAGGGATTCTTTATTACGTTTCTTCAAACAAACAATAAAATTAAAATTCTGCACAAAAGGACAACTGGAATGTAAGCCAGGTTCAATGATAAACTATATTGGGAAAAAATGTTAATGCGTCTTGAACTTTCATGTCTGAGTGAAGTTCAACAATGAAAACGTCATACCCATTGTGATCTATGGTGGTTGTAGAATCATGCTGTGAGGGTCCTTTCCTCAGCAGACAGAAATACTTGTCAGTTGTCAGGTTTACATGAAGTTGGATGCAGCTAAATACTGGCAGATCCTGGAAAAAAACCTCTAAAAAGTTTCAGAAGACTTCAAGCTGAGGCAGAGGTTCTCCTTCCTACAAGACGGCAACTCTAAACGTACAGCTGGTCATACAGTGGGTTGGTTTAGAGCAAAGCTTGTTCATGAGATTGAATGGCCCAAATTCTAGACCTAACTCTAATTAAGAATCTTTAAGACGCAAACAAATGTTTTTGACGCCACGTTTAAGCCATGTATCTTTTTCCCTTCACTTCATCCTTTTGGCTCAACTTTGTGCTGGACTAACCGATAACATTCCAGTAGAACACATTGAACTCTATGGTTATAATTTGCAAAATCCCAAAAAAGGTCAACGGTTATATTTCTGAGATATTAACTTTTTCGTTTGCTACCCAACATCCTTTGTTATGTGTATGATATAAAAAACTAAGCCTAAAATGATACATATTTACTGCATACATATGGTGCCTGGTATTATTAAACTACACAATTTCCAAGCTTTTATTATAATAAGAAACTGTGCTTTTGAAACAGAATAATTCTTTGTATTTCTGTCCCTGCAGACTTCTTTTAACCTTCCCCAAGCTGTAAACTATGACCCATTTGTCCCACGAATCAGTCTGGACTCCAAGAAGGTCGTTCAGTCAGAGGCCTTCACGTTGACATTGAAAAACTATTTGATGGAGCTCTTGAAACAGCCTGTGGAGGCCAGAATCCCAAAACTCATAGCAGGTGACTATGCAAGCACATTTATATGCAGAAGTTTTTGCTCTGTGTAGATGCATCATAAAAGTACAATGAAGTAAATATCCAATTTGATTGCAGAACTTAGTACTGGCACATTTGCAGCGGGTGAGTGGTATAATTTGGAGAGGGAAAAACGGGAAACCAATCAAAACAAATACAGTAACCGCTGCAGTGATTTATCGAGGCGGTGGCATAGAGGAAATACATTTAGCTATTTTCATGAAGGCTGAATACCAAAACTGATTTTCTTCAGGTGAAACAGCAGCTCTTGTGTCTGGACATGCACCGACAGGTCCTGAATCTAATCAGGAATACGGTGTGTTTATCTCTCCAACACCTGATTTAATCTTTCTATTTAATTTCTACATTTGGAATCTGTTTCACTCCTAGGGGATCCAGAGTAAAATTTTATGTGTTGGGTTTGTAACCTTTTTCAGAGCAAAGATTTCCCCAAGCGAACCCTAAACTCCCCAGGTCACACAGTCCAGGTCCTCAGGCCAAACCAGGCCAAAAGAAGAAAACTACAAGTAAGACAAATGTTACTTTTTTTTAATTGTACAAATAAATCTCATTCAAAGTAAAAAATATCCAGAACTGTTGGTGTATGTTTAAACTGGAAACATGTCATTTTCTACATTTATTCAGGCAAAACTATGCAGTTCAACAGTTTGTTAGATTAAAACAAACTAATGGATTTTCTTGAGATATTATGTTTTACACCTACACAAGTATTGTATAAATGTGAAGTTCACAAAAGAGGGGAAATGTGTGACATTGGCTAGATTTAGAAGTCCCTTTAAACATATGTATAATTTCATTTTAGCAAGGAAAGATTATGGCAGTACTAGAAATCTGCCAAGTTATGGTCGTGCACCTGAAGTGACAGGCTAGACAAGGAGCGCTTTAATAGGAGAAGCAGCCAAGAGGCCATGATGCCTCTGGAGGAGCTGCAGACAGGGGCGCAGGTCTACATGCACTCCAGTGGGTGCCCACCTGGCTTAACACCCCCCACCCCTCCAAAACCCGCGGAATCTGTGCCTATGGCTGCAGATACCCACAACTCTGGGGATGAACTTGTTGGAGGGCTAATTTTAGTAGTCAGTTTTTGTAAATCTGGCTTTACGGACAAAAGGAATTGAATCCATGGAAATTCTTTGGACCTCATGAAAAATGTTACGTCTGGCTAGAAAACTAACCGTGTCAAAAACTCTGGTACAGGAGAGCTGGAATGTGTGAAGCTGCCATTCACCGTAGAACTGCGGCCACACATCAGTGCCTCTTTTCCTTTCTTCTAGAACAATATTTCTCAAACTTTTTACAGTGGGTACCACCTGAGAAAATGTCGAGCTCTCAAAGTACCACAATCATGACCAACTTAAACATACAGTAGAGAAGGCTTACCTTTTTAACTATAGACAATTAACAAAGGAGGCTTATTTACTCCTAAAAATGATTATTTATTGGTAATTGTTACCAGTCACAGCCACACTGTGGGTGAATTATACATGTTTTTTGTTATTTTCAAAAAATATTTATAATTTTCCTCCAAGTAGCACTTGGGAGAGCTTGAGTACCATTGGTGGTACGCGTACCACAGTTTGAGAATCATGGTTCTAGGAAATTGTGGCTCTCTAATTTGGCAGTAGGCAGATAATCAAATTAGATTCTTTAGAATAAAAAAACAGCTTTGACCTTTGAATTTTTTATTATAATTATAAAACTGAATGTATCTGTAGCTATTTGCTGACTACTGATAAAAGTTTTCTGCATCATAAAAGCTGCTTGTATAATAATAATGCAACAAACTTATATTGTGCTTTTTGGGACTCTCAAAGACGCTTTACAAATTCCATTAGTCATTCACACTCACATTCACACACTGGAAGAAAGCTATGATTGTAGCCACAGCTGCCCTGGGGCAGACTGACAGAAGAGAGGCTGCCATATCGCGCCATCGGCCCCTCTGGCCAACACCAGTAGGCGGTAGGTGAAGTGTCTTGCCCAAGGACAAAACGACTGAGACAGATGGATCTGGGGGCTCTGAGGCTCGAACCAGCAACCCTCCGATTGCAAGGCAACCCCCTGAGCCACAGTCGCCCGTATGTGATGGGTTATTTATTGATTGAATGTCTTGTATACAGTAGTTGTTTCAGGTCTCTACACTGATTAGTACATCATTACCTAAGTGCTTTTTATTGTAGTGGAAATATAAATTCATGACTTCTTTCTCTCTAGAAACTACAAAACCCCTTTCTCTGAACACCGAAAACAATCCAGGCAATAAGAAGCTGGGAAAATCAATGGAAAACCTGTTGATGTTCGATGTGAAAGCTAAACCAAGGGGGTGTCCTGCTACTGCTGAAAACAAAGGAAAAACCGGTTGGTACCAGATTTAGATGTTGCACCCGCAAGATGGAGAGCAGTTCAAAAAATGTCATTGCTAAAGGATGATGTTTCCTCAGAAAGATTTATTTAAGCATAGTAAGAAGACATTATGTGGAAGGAAAAAGTGTGGTTGATAAAGATGCACAAATATATCTGGTATATATATATATACATCTGGTTCATGTATTTTTAATGTACAACTGTCAAGTCAGCGATCTTCCCCGTGATGGTGTAAGCAGTGACATATCTGTATCACCTATTGTTAGAATATATTATTATTTATTAGTTAGTATCGTGTAACATTTTGAGAAACTGGTTTTAGATTTTAAGTTGATTACCAGAAACATCTCAAATATACTATGAGTTTTACTGTTTGGATTTAATTTCTAACATAAATTCTCTTTATGAAGATGATGTTCTAATTTGAGCTGCATCTCCACACTATGAAATAGAAGAAGTGCTCAGAATATGTTTTCCTGTCTTCTGTTACAGAGACTACAGACATTCCCTCAGAGATAAGTTCTGCTGAAAAACGAAGTGACCTTCTGAAATGTAAGGAAAACTAACATCTTTGCCTTATGAGCCTTGTTTGTCTTATCAGGAGTGTGTCGTTAAAATAACGTAATGTTTCGTCTCCACTAGATGGCACTGTGCTCACTTTTGATCAAAGAACGGCTCATAAACGCATCGAACTAAGTGAGAATTTCACCAAGGCCTCGGTGTCTGATGAGCACACGAACTACCCGGACTGCCCAGAGCGCTTCGTAGTCTGTTCCCAGGTTCTGACTTCCAAGGGGTTCTCCGCCGGACGCCATTACTGGGAGGTGCGACTGAGCAGCAACAACTTCATCGGCATCGGGCTGGCTTACAGCACCATCGACCGCAAGGGCCCCACCAGCAGGCTCGGTCGCAACAACAAGTCCTGGTGCGTTGAGTGGTTCAATGTGAAGCTGTCGGCTTGGCATAACAGCAGCGAGACGGTGCTGGTCAATCCAAGCCCGAAGCGCGTAGGGGTGCTGTTAGACTGCGAGGAAGGCAAGGCTACGTTCTATAATGTGGCGGACAGGGCGTATCCCTTCCATTCGTTTGATTTTCAGTTTGCTGAGGCCGTCTATCCAGCCTTCTGGATTTTCTCCAGCGGCTCGTACCTTACCCTGTGCAAGCTTCAGTAAAGTACAACATACAGTTAAACATGAGAACTGCATGTGTTTACTGTGAAGCGCGATTTGAAAACGAAAACAAAACCATAAACTAAGGATCATTAAGCCACCAAAAAAAAAAAAAAAATCATTGTTTGTTTATAATTGTGTAATTCTGTCCCAGACAGACTCTATACTTCCTGTACTCCCTAGAAGCAACTTGGTTTAAAGGTATACTGTGCACTCAGTATTTTTAAATGCGGATTTTCTAGTTAAGATTCAACGGGGCATCAGACAGACTTCACTTTGAAAAATATTGTTGCCTTCTTATATCTTTAGAGCCAAGTACAACATTGATGGCAAGTTAATTGCAAAGCCATTTGAGTTTAGTGGTTTTACAAAAGGTCTGACCCAGATGTAATTCTGCTCAAGGCCTGACTCTCCCTGAAAGAAAATGAGGGCTGCCTGCAGACTAATACAACATCCAACATTAAGGTCATGTTTAACTATACCCTGCTTAGTTTAAACACTTCTTTCTTGGACAGTGCTATGTTTATGGTCTTTAGTTACAGTCCATGATATTCTCATCCATATGCTAATATAGCTGGGTTTTGGTCAGAAGTAGATCTTTACGGCAGGAGAATTAAGGTGTTGATTCTGTCATGTCTCTCTACACAGATTGATGAAAGCCTTAATACTCACATGATAGTAAAGGGTGAGTGCAGATCATAACAGACGCGCTTAGTTGGTGTAGGAGCTAATGTTGTGGTCATGTGATGGTGAAGAAGCTCCTATTGGTTTTCGGTTTAAAAGTGAAAGCCGTTTAAGCATTTTTTTAAGTGTTTGGTGAAGGGGACTTGCTTCTGTGTTTTGTTCCTAATTATAGGATGTATTTAAGGAGAACATTTCTTCTTAAAGCATCTAATGTAATCAAGGAATAAGACATGACTATCTTTAAATCAGTGGGGATTGGAGATGGTCACACTTTTTTTTTCTCTAAACGCCGACTGAAAGTATGCAGCGGAATCGTAACTAAGATTCGCACCAGTAACAGTACTGAACCAGATTATTATTCTCTTAAAATATAAGTTTTAAGGGATAATCCATGTTCAGTTCGGGACTTTCAGATCCGTCCGTAAATCTCTGCATGATATCGGAATATCACATGCAATATTGATAAATATTGCAGTGACATACATCAGTTGCGATAAATCCACAGTTCTGTGATAAGTTCACCTCTGATTAAGGAGTGTACTGGGGGAATTCGAAACTTTACAGACTTTGTTTGTCCTTTTTAAGACATCTAGCAGCATCCTTTTGGACAAAATCCTGTAAAGTCTTTACTTTGACGGCTGGTTGTTTGTTCGACATGAACATGCAGGTCTTCCAGCCTCCACATTGTGCAGTGGGAAGCTTGATATTGTTTCTCAAGTCAGATTGAGGCTTAGGTATATGGAAATGGGGAGAAAATGGTTATATCTAGACAGACATCCAAAAGATACCTATAAAATATTATTACAATTCAATATTACAATCCTTTCCTCCCAAAACAAAAGGTTTGTCGTTGAGAATTAATTATGCAGTCAGCACAAGTTGTTTAAATTGTGAAAATTAATAATTATAGAATACATAAAGAAGAGACTGTCACTTAAGTGGAGTGTTTTCACATTTTCAAAATAACCGTTATGTAGATCAGGCTCTAAAACTGACAAGATTGGAAGTCACATCAAAAAAGTAATTAAAAATTTGTATCTGAGATGAAAACATTTATAGGCAGAAAACTGATTAACTGACTGTTTAGTGTCCAAACGTGTAATTTCCATATTCAGCCATCAATATGAGTGGATGCATTGAATTTGCTGGGATTCCCAAGCCTCAAGCGTTGACTTTCTCATTTTCTTTGAATGAATAACGCAGACTTCATATAGAGTCTGTTTTAACCAAAGAAATAAAATGTCCGTCTCTTTTCTGATCACCTTTCTGATCGCCTTCACTGGTCGAGTTCGGATGAGGAAATCAAGGAGAGAATGGAGGTATTAGAATCAGCAACAGTCCAGGTCCAGATGTGAACTTGGGTCTGTTGTGCTTTAAAGCCCATAGAGATGAAATGCTCTTCTTCTATGGTAGGCAGGTTACACAAACGAGACAATGAGATGCTTTGTTGGCTTTTTGTGTGGTAACTGGAAGGTGGGAAGATTTTCAAGGATAAATAGTTTCATGTTAGGTAATTTTTTTATTTTTTATTTTTTGGGTGTATCAATAAAAGCTGTTCCATTATGGTTCTGTTTTTATCACCATTCCTGTTCTAAACGTGTGAGCTTTGCTGTTCTCTATAACATTTACTTTTCCCGCAGCAGGGTGTCACTTGTTTACTTAAATCACATTGAAGTTGTTTTTATTTCCTTTCATAGCGATGTGTTGCTAAGTTTTTTTTTCTGATTCAAAAAATTGCTGTCATGTTTAATCTGCCTCATTGGTGTTGTAGTATTTTGCCGATTTAAACTAAAATAAATCAAAAATGATTTAATACATTTAAAGATGATGTTGATCTGAATGAATCATTAACCAGTTTTATTCTGTTTGGATCTTAACCATTCGAAATTAGAAATGTTTATGTCCCTTGTTATGATTAAATAAATTACTTGACAATCTGTAAGGATCAACTTTTATTTCAGTGTTTTTTTTCTGTGCCACTTTTCTACTTTGTGTAGCCAAAGATTGTTGTTAGCAGTCAGCTGTGTCCAAAATCTGCAGCAAGCGCAAACAAAGAAATCTGTGCAAGAGAAATGTCGGTGAGTGATGACAAGCAACATGACTTTCCCTAAAGTGATATTACAAGAAGGATCAGCTGAGCTGTAGGTGTTTCTTTCAGACAGTACTGACGGCATACCTTTGTTGAGTGTGTCATAAACGTAATCATTGGTGACCCTACCTATTTATGATTCAATCTGACTTTACAAGTCGATCTGTGCAAAAGTCATCGGGGAGTAAAATGGACCATAATGTTGCAACACTTAGTATACCCAAAGCTCAGTAAAGTGGATACTCCTCAAAGTTCTATCAGTAATTCCAATCGGATATCAAAAGTCAGAGATTCATTGTTTCTCCACGCACAACACATGTCCATGCAGGAGTGTATGGGTAGTATGTGTGCATGTATGTTCTTATTCCAGCTACTTTGATTAAAAAACAAATTATCACACATCACTGACTGTTGCTAATAATCCTTCCTGAACCCTGCTTGATAAAGGTTGGAAAGAAAAATAGTCAATCACATTTGCAATTTCAAGATAGATTTCAGCCCTCCTGTGCATAGATTAAACCATACAATTTAATTTTCATAATGTTTGATTGTTTACTGTTTTCCTCCAAATTTCTGTATTTTTAAAATCTAATATTAATTTCTCAAAGTAAATGTATAGAGCCCCTTGAAATGTAACCCAGTAAAGAAGATGTGGAGGTAATTTAGACGTAAGTCAATGATGCTTTTATGTGACTGATTTTGTTCAATATATTTTGACTAGGTATAGACTATGGAAAACTGCTTGTTTTAAGCTTGGACTTAAATATTCATAAGGTTCACAACAAAATACTTAATGCAAAAATTAATGAAAATACAAAAAAAAATGCTTAATTTTACTTAGTTTTTTAAATTAACTCTGGTGTCTAATGTGGCTAATTATAAAGTCCAGAGAATATTAAGGATTTTTTTATTTGTATGCAAAAAACAGAATAGGGCAAATATATGTACATATTTAAACTTTTACAAACAGAAACAACTTGTGCTCTGACATCAATAAGCTTCCTCAGTATCATCAAATTAAGTTTTTTTTTTTTTTTGAAGAAATGTATGTTCTGCAGCAAAAATCGTAATTGGCAACCAGAACCACTATACACAAGCCCCTTTGTCAGCCGGTCGTAATGCAGAGCCCAGCGAGGACAACACCCACATAAATGAGGAACAAACATGTATTTGAAAACGGAAAAAAAGCAGTGTTTCTGCATCAACAGCAAAAAGAAAGAGTATTAAACTGCTTGAGAACTCCCAAGTTCAAAGTTGGTTCACCCGAAATGGTTTTCCAACAGTCTAAAAGGAGTTCCCAGAGATTCTTAGTACTTGTTGACCCTTTTGCATTCACTCCGCGGTTCAGCTCACCCCAAATCATCTCGATTGAGTTCAGGTCCGGTTACTTTGGAGGCCAGGTTATTTCACACTTTTTTGTAAAAGTATACATAATTCCATTTGTGCTAATTCATAGTTTTGATGCCTTCAGTGAGAATCTACAATGTCAATGGTCATGAAAAGAAAGGAAACTCATTGAATGAGAAGGTGTGGCAAAACTTTTGGTCTGTACTCTATCTATCTATCTATCTATCTATCTATCCATCCATCCATCCATCCATATATAGGGTGACATGTTCAGCTAAAATGGGACACTTTTGGCTGATGTTAATGGGTATGATTTTAAGCAACAAGGATCAGAAATCACATGAAAATGTCCCTTTTATGCCACATTGTGAGATATTATAAATAGTAACAGTTAAACAAGGTAAATTACGAGAGAATATGTTGTATTTTGTGCTAATGAGCTTGTAACTGTTGCCGCATTAGCTTTCTGTGTGAACAAACAGGCCACCCACACACACATGCCTGCGTGCCACACACAGGCACCCACATCCTCTTGGGGTCTCATGGTATGTGTAGGCTACACATAGGCTACTGTATGTGAACATACCTATACACAGACATACTCGTCATTTAACACACACTCACACACACTTTTCTAATGCATGAAATCAAATAAAATTTTAACCTTTGTAGACACTATGGCAGCCAAAGGAAGAACGGCAGATAAATAATTGATATTTGCATGTATGTTGTTTCTGATTGATACAATCTTTTTAAATTCAACTTCTGGGCCTAGGTCTACTTGAAAATCAGTTCCTAGTTTTGGGGTATAAGTTACTTTACTTTGCTGAGGGTGTTTTAAAGAAAACACATGTGTTTAATTGATTAATTCATTAACTAATAATTAATTGATGATTGCTAACTGACTTTTTATGAACTAATAAATTGCATTTTTATTCTGCTTAACCTGCTGCATAATTCATTAGGTGATCAGTGGATTAACTACCAGCACCTGGCTGCTGTTAAACAACCAATTCCTTACACTTATTCTTAGCTCAGTTTATCAGTTGTTTTTAAACACCGCATGACAAAAAGTAACACGACATGTGTTTGGCTTTTTTGATTCCAGCTTCTGCTTTGCCTTTTGCAAGCACCAATAAAAGACTGTAAAATAATTTACTGTCTGACAAATTAAGCCTTATAAGTAGGTCAACTGATATTTACTTAGCCTCCTGGTAGGCTAAGCAGTCTTATTTCATTAAATAAACCAGTGTTGATTTAGTTACTATATGGAAAAACAATGTGATAAGCCTGATACTGTTATAAAAAAATAATATGACATTTTCTCTCTTTTTGCACTAATTTTTTTCCTGAACGTCTAGTCGGCTCATGTCAGTGTTTAGACAGATCATTTTGATATGGTCACACATATTCGGCTTTTTTTCCCCTTCTGACGACTACAAACTGGGAGTGGCTTTAACTTGCTGTTGGTCATGTTCTGAAACCAAACTGGATCTGGTCTGCAAGAGGAAATCCAGGTGGAAGGAAGTCAGTTGCGGCGTCATCAGTGTACGACCAGCAGCCGCCGGTTAGAAAATCAAAAGAAAAGTTTGGGTGGAACAATTAATGGTGAAAGGACATTCGTCGGGAAAATACAAAGAAATATTGAATGGAAGGAGCAAAGGACTGGAAAATATTCTGACGCTCAGAAGAAAAGGACTGAAATTGGAAGACATGTCAAAACCAAGAAGAGAAGGACAAGCAATGGCGGGTAGGCACAGCTGTGTAGGAAATGAGAAGGAGTGGGGAGAAATTGAGGAATATGAAAGTGAAGATAGTATGGAGATGAACTCTGGACAGGATAAGTTGAAAGGGAAGAGAGGATACTTTCAGATGAAGACAAGATTCAGGAAATCAAAGGAAGGTTGTTTCAAATGAAGTACAGACGGGATGAAAGGGAATTTTAAAAATCATTCTGAGGTTCCATCCATCCAAATGGGTGTTAACAAATGAGTCAGGGTTAAACTTACAACCATTTTGAAGAATCAGGTAGGGGATATTAAAATGGCTAAAATTCTGAGACATGGAAATTTATTAATTATATGTAAGACGGAAGAACAGAGAGAGAAGGCTCGTAAAATGAGAGAATTGGGAAAACACAAAGTGATCAGTATGAGTAAGGTGGGAATGGGAGAGTAAGGCCCAAAAGGAATGATTTTGGGAATTCCAGTAGAGGTAACGCTGGAAGAAATCAAAGCTAATATAAGAGGAGCTAAGGTGAAAGAGGCTAAAAGACTAACTGAGTTTCGAGATGGGGTTAAAAAAGAAAAGGAAGCAGTATTGGTAGTTTTTGAAGGAGAAACTCTACCATACCGAGTCTTTTTAGGGTGTATGTCCTATGCAGTGAGGGAGTTCATACCAAAACCCATAAGATGCTTCAAATGTCAAAGATTTGGACATACAGCAAATGTCTGTAAAGGGAGGAAGAGATGTCCAAGATGTGGAGAAAATCATAACTTTGAAGAGTGTGGAAACAAGATGAAACCAAAATGCTGTAACTGTGGAGGAGATCATAGTGCTGCATACGTAGGATGTCAGATGATGAAAAAAGAAATCCATATTCACCAAACTAAAGTCCAAAATAAGATATCATATGCGGAGGCGGTTAAGATAGTGGGAAATAATAGAGAAAAGGAGTATGAGTCTAAAATGGAAGAAGAAAAGAAAGAAATGAAAGAAGATGGGAAGGGAAAAGTGTGGGTTGACTTGAAGAAATTAGTAACATTCATTGTGGGAGTAATTAACGCAACAATGGAAACAAAATCAAAGACTGAAAGGATTCAAATCATAGTGAAAGCTGCTGCAAATCATTTAGAGTTAAATGAGTTTTCATGGGAGGAGGTCAGACAGAATCTAAGTGCGAGAGCAAGCCAAGAAGGAGGAGGAGTAGGATAATAAATGGTTTTGATATTACAATGGAATGCTCGGAGTTTAATAGCAAATGGACAGGAATTTAAAAGATATATAGAAAATCAAATAGAAAAACCTGATATAATATGTATACAAGAGACATGGTTAAATAAAAAATAGACTTTAAATTATTTCCATACTATATAATTAGAAGAGATAGAGAGAATGGTGTAGGAGGAGGGTGTGCAACATTTATCAAAAATAATATAAATTATAGAGTTGTTGAAATAGGGAAAGAAGAAGAATTTATTGGATTAGAAATTTATACAAATAATGAGAAATTATATATAATAAATTATCATAATCCATGTAAAAAAATAGAATTAAATAAAATAAAAAAGATGATAGAACATAATTATAAGAATGTTTTGAATTGTGGAGACTTTAATGCACATAATACTTTATGGGGAGGAGTAAAAACTGACAAAAATGGGGAAGTAATTGAGGATATAATGGATGAACTAAATATGGTGTGTTTAAATGATGGGAGAGGGACACGAATAAATATAAATAAAGGCAGTACCTCTGCAATAGATATCACTTTAACGTCTAATGAATTAGCTAGGAAAAGTGAATGGGAGGTTCAGAATGAGTTAGTGGGGAGTGATCATTATATAATTCTTATTGAGATTGGTGGATTGAAGAATATACCAATGGAAAAAAGAGAAGGAAGGTGGGTTTTTAAAAAAGAAAAATGGGATAATTTTAAAGATATACATGAACAGAATCAAGATAAAATAAATATGGTAGCAAATATGGTATAGAAATGGTAGAAGAAACATTCAGAAAAGTAATTTATGAAGTGGCTGAATTAACAATTCCAAAAAGTAAGGGGAATATGAAAAAGAAAAATGTGCCTTGGTGGAATGAAAATTGTGAGAAAGCAATTAAGGAAATAAATAAAAGTTTTAAAGTTTGAAAAAGGACTCATAATTATGATAATTTAATAAAATACAAAAATCTCAAGCAGAAGTTAGGAGAGTGATAAAAAGAAAAAAAAGAGAGAGTTGGAAAGGTTTTTGTGATAAAATTGGGAGAACAACATCAGTGAGCGAAATATGGGGGATGATAAAGAGAATGAAGGGAATTTACAGAGAATGGAGTTATCCAGTTTATAAAATAGAGAATGTAGTATTTGTTAAAGATGAAGATAAAGCGGTATAGTATATAGTAGAGTATGAGCATAGTGATAAAATGTCATTAATGGATTGTTCATTTAATTTGAATGAATTAGAGCAAGCATTAGGGAAAAGTAAAAAAACATCACCAGGAAAAGATCAAATTGCTTATGAGATGATAAAACATTTAGGGAATAAAATGAAAATAAAGTTATTGAATTTATATAATCAAGTTTGGGAAGAAGGATACATACCAAAAAATTGGAAGGAAGCAGTAATCATACATATTTTAAAAGCAGGTAAAGACTCAAGTAATCCACAAAATGACAGACCTATAGCTCTTACCTCTCATATGGGAAAAATAATGGAAAGAATGTGACGGAGAGAATAAATTACTTTCTGGAAAGTAAAAATTTAATAACTAAATATCAGACTGGTTTTAGGAAAGGTAGGGGGACAATGGACCCAATAGTTTACCTAGAAAATGAAATTAGAAAAGCACAAAATAATAAAGTTTAGTAGCGGTGTTTTTTGATATTGAAAAAGCCTATGATATGGTTTGGAAAGAGGGATTATTAATAAAGCTAAAAAGATTAGGGATTAATGGAAGAATATATGAGTGGGTAAAATTTTTTTTTATTTTACAGACATATTCAAGTAAAAATAGGAGATAAAATGTCGAACAGATATATGGTGGATAATGGAACACCACAAGGTAGTATAATTAGTCCTATATTATTTATAATTATGATAAATGATGTATTTGAAAATATTAGTCTTGAATATGGTAGGTCATTGTTTGCAGATGATTGAGCTTTGTGGAAAAGGGGAAGAAATATAAAATATGTAGAGAAAAAATTGCAAGAAGAAATAAAAAAAGAAGTAAATTGGTCTTATGATTGGGGTTTTAAGTTTTCAATAGATAAAACAAAAAGTATGTTTTTTTACAAGAAAAAGAAATGTGGTCATTAATCTAAAATTATAAGGAGAAAACTTGGAACAGGTTAAAAGTTTTAGATACTTGGGAGTTATATTTGATAGTAGATTAATTTGGAAGGATAATATAGAAAAAATTGAAGAAAGATGTAAAGTAATAAATATTATGAGATGTTTGAAAGGAACGGATTGGGGTACTAGTACAAAGGCTTTAAAACAAATGTATATTTCAATGATTAGATCTGTGATAGATTATGGGAGTATTATGTATAGTTCAGCAAGTAAAACTTTATTAAAAAAGATAGAGAGAATTCAAAATCAAGCATTAAGAATTTGTAGTGGAGCAATAAAATCAACACCAATAGTAGCATTGCAAGTAGAAATGGGAGAAATGCCAATTGATTTGAGATTCAAGCAAACATTATTACATTTTTGGGCTTGTGTTCAAGGATGTTCAAAAGAAGAATATATGGTTGAAATAGATAGGGAAAATTTTTGGAATAATGGAAATGAAACATATAAGAGTATGATTGGTAAAGCAAATAATTTAGCTGAAATTTATAATTTAAAGGATATTCAATTCAAAAAGAAATCTATTTATTCAACTACTCCAAAATGTTTTTTACCAAGGTGTTATATAGATTTTTATATTAAGAATAAAATGGAACAGAATAAAGGAAAAGGAAATTGGGGAAATATTGTAAAAGAAAGATTGGAAAATACGCACAAAAATTTTGTTCCTATTTTTACAGATGGTTCAAAAAATTTAGAAAATGACAACACAGGTTTTTCGTTTTATGTTCCAGATTAAGAAAAATGTGAAAAAGTCAGAACTTCAAATGGATTATCAGTATTTTCAATAGAAATGTTAGCTTTATTATTAAGTTTAAACTGGATTGAAAAAAACAGATTAAAAAAAGGGTATAATTTGTTCAGATTCTCTTTCGGCACTAATGACAATGGACTCCAGAGAAACGGACAGTAGAATAGATATCATTTTTGAAATTATTGAATGTTTATTTAGATTGAATAAATTAGGTATAGAAGTAAGGTTCATGTGGGTTCCAGCACATAGAGGGGTGGATGGAAATGAGATAGATTACTATGCAAGACAAGCAACAAAACTTGATTCATGGATGGAGATCCCATTTAGCATAAAAGAGGTAAAAGCAATAATTAAGAAACAGATGATGGAAGAGTGGCAAAAATTATGGATTACGGAAAAAAAGGGAAGACATTTATTTAATATACAAGAAAGGGTAGGTAAGATGAGAATTATGGAAGTCAATAATAAAGAACAAACAGTATTATCAAGAATGAGAATGGGGCATACTGGATTAAATAGCACTCTTTATTTAATGGGAAAACATCCTACAGGGTTATGTGATTGTGGTAAAGAAAAGGAAACAGAGGAACATATTTTGTGCTATTGTAGTATTTATACATTGAATAGAAAAATATTAAAGGATAAACTAAAAGAAAAGAAATATGGAGATTGTAATTTAAAGACCTTATTATATGGAGATAAAATAATTTATAAATTAGTATTAGAATTTCTGAGAAAAAGTAATTTAGTAAACAGAATATAGTTTTTTGTTTGTTTGTTCTTTTTTATTTATTTATTTATTTTTTATTTTTTTCTCATTAAGATAGTACTCCTCTATTCGACTCACACTCCTGCACAGTAGGTGGCGGTAATGCACCTTAAGTTGGTTGCCAGCCGCCAGTAAAACAAGAAGAAGAAGAAGAAGAAAAAGAAGAGGAAATCCATCGCGGTCCAGTACGCAGGAGTTTTCATGATCGCTGGCAGGAGAGGTCGGTGGATAAATTGTCACGGGATGTAATTTCTTTTCGGATAAGGTGAATAATTTCTGTGGCTCATTTTGGACTGTTTTTTTTTTTTTTTGGACATCACTTGAAACTTAGGTTTCGTTTCTTCCTCACAGCCTTTTGTGACACCCACTGAGACTCCCATCATGGCCGATGTAGAGGACTCTGGCTTTTCTCTCATGAGCCTGGAGGATGAGCTGACCTGCAGCATCTGTCTGAGCACCTTCGTCTGCCCGGTAACCATCCCCTGCGGACACAACTTCTGCCAGGACTGCCTGCTCGCCACCTGGACCGACTCCAACAGCTGCCCCCAATGTCGGACTCCGTTTGAAACCAGGCCGGAGCTGAAGAAGAACACGGTCCTCAGCACCGTGGCGGAGACCTTCAGGGCGAGGTCCAGCAAGACCGATGGTTGTCTGTTTGAGGAGGAGGAGGAGGAGGGGGAGAAGATGAAGGATGTGGTCCGCTGTGACACCTGCATGGAGGCCGAGGCGGCCCAGACCTGTTTCACCTGCATGGCCTCCTTCTGCGAGGAGCACCTGCGGCCCCACCGGGAAAACCCCACCTTTCGCCTACACCAGCTGACCGAGGCCATCGGGGACCTTTCAGAGCACATCTGCACCGACCATCACAAGCTGATGGAGCACTTCTGCACCGACCACAGCCGCCTGATCTGCAGTCTCTGTCTGCAGCAGGTTCACAAAAGCTGCGCATTCACTTCTCCAGAGGAGCAGAGGAATCTGAAAGAGGTGGGTGTGCTCTTACTGGATTAATCCGATCTAATAACAGGTTGGACACGGATGCGTAGTTGAATGCATTGTGGACCTCACTTGTTTAATTTTAAGAACATTAACAAGACTACTCAAGTTATTATGACTTCCCTTTAGGTCATGGTCCACATATTTTATTTATTTATTGTCTTGTATCCAGGCTCATTTGAACTTTATCTTGTCTCGTGTTGTTACGTCGTTCTATTTATTTAGTAGTTTTTCCCTTGTCTGGTTCTTCGTTTCCTCTTGTTTGCCAAACCTGTTCAGATCCGTGATCCCACACGTGATTTCTGGTTTTAGTTGTTGTTTTTACAGATCCATTTAGACCAGGGGCCTGTTCCAGAATGAGTGTCTAATAGTATGGTCTACATGTCTCTTCGTTATTTTTAGTACATTTTAGTAAAGAAATTATAAATTTTCTACCAAAAAAAAAATCAGTGGAGTGCCCTCTTCAGGTTAAAACCTTACACTGCACTTTAATTTGAGTAACAGCATTCCTACTGGCTCAGCGTTATTGCAGACATCAGGCTTAAATATAACTCCCAACAGTCTTCATTTTTGATACATGGGGAGCCTAAGTCTCCTCCCCTTCCGGTCGGCACATGGGTCCCCAAACCGAAATGGATAATGAATGGAAGTCAATGGAGCAATAAAAGTTATTTTCTGGTCTGCTTTGTCTTACGTCCTGAATCACACATATGAATACTTCGATCTAAATGATAACTAACGATGTACATTTCGAATGTGTTTGTCCAGTGATTTGCGATGTATTTGATTGTAAAAATTCGCATTTAAAATTCCTACAAGTCAGAAGTCGCATATATGACCCCATTTGGCTAACGGGAGCTAGCACTAGCTACAGCACGTAAAACACTCACCTAGAGCTTGTAGAGCTTCTCCTCCATGCTGGCTCTCACTCCACCGACTGCTTTACCCCCGACATAGCTGCTACTTTACACATGGTCAAATCTATAGAGGGTTTCTCCGTGTTTAATGCTCCTTTCTTCGGCCTGGAGGGTACGGCGCTCGCTCTCCTTCTTCTTCTGCAGTTGTAGTCCGCTAAACGTTTTTAAACAAAACCTAAAGTAACTTTTGCCTCCGGTCGAAAATCGGCGTATTCTCTGCATCAAAATTCGTTTTTAAAATTTATGGACATCATATGTTCGATCCACGGCACATTTCAAACTGGATCAGGAAATAACTTTTTCACTCCAATGACTCTCTTAAAAAAATTTGGCAGTCGGGGACCCATGGACCAGAAGTAGAAGGGCGTCACTTAGGCTCCCCATTAATTTCCTCCCCTATATTTCCAGTTGGGAGTGTTCGGTGCTGGAGGATATAATGTATAATTTTAAAATTTGTTTCAGTATGTTGGATTATTATTAAAAATGTACTTTCTTTAGCCACCAATTCTTTGAGGGGGCAATACTATTGTACATTGACTTAGACATATTTTGGCCTCTAACTTATTTTATGCAATTCTTCTGGAGCCAACAGAACTCAAAAATGCCAAAAATGAAACACAAAAAGGTAAGATTGAAATCAATTATTTAAGGAAGCGATCTAAGGCTATTAAGTATTTCTTGGTGTGCATTCCTCCTATCATGTAGCTGGTAAAAAGAAGGTTGAGGCACATATAACTGGTGTGTTGCCGACACCATCTCTCCTCACCCAGCGGAGGAGTTGGTTCTGTCCCTTAATAAAGGCGGACCACTAGTTGATGGCATTCTTGGGGGCACTTCATCATCAGTCTGCCTTCCAGTAACTTTGTGAAAAGGAAGGAACATAACCTGGTCCGAAGCAGGTTATGTTCAGAGATTAAGTTGCTATGGTTACTAACATACCTTGAAAGATACCTCCGTTTTTGGAACCGAAAGTTGAGGTTATCCACAGACTTACCCTCAAACTTATCCGGTTATGTCACATAACCTGCTTTCTGGAACAGACCCCAGGGGCTATATACTTCTTGTAGTTGCTTGTATTTTAATTTTAAATCTAATAACTGATATTTCAAATGTAAATTAAGCACAGTGAGTGTGGACTTTGAGCCTAATAGCCTTTATATACATTGGGTCTATTTTTTTTGAAGTAGTGCCAGTACTAATAACAGAACTATCATGCACATCAAATGTGTAGTATCTTAATGTTAAGTAGACCTTACCTAATCCTGCACAAACAAAGAAACATTTAAATATTTAGCCATCCTATCATTGCCGTCATTTAATATTGTCTATATGAAAGCCACATCTAAATGCCTACTATACCTGCATGTCTGGTGGTGGTCTACCCACGCAACTGCTCACAGAGGCTGAAGAATTGGCCCTCAGTCTAACAATGGACGACCCACTGCTGAGTGGGAGCTCATCGGACAAAGCCACACCTCAGGACACGAGGGTCTATATAAGAGTCAAATTATTTAAATGAATAACAAATATTCGATGTAATGGTCATCCAATCTTCTGTAGGTTACAGTTCTCTGTACTTGGCTCAAGTTGCTCTCAGATATCAATTTATTCTAAGGTGACTCAGAATCCGACCATTTATGTTGGGACATGCACTGTATTTAAGAAATAAGAAAATTAGGTGGGGCACTTTTCTAGTTAATATCACTGACTAATTTACCAGTTACTCATGGTGTAATAATGGGTATAATATTATAATCCAATGGACCATTCTGCTGCGTATCAGCACTTCCACGACAACAAGCTTTTCAAGAAACGGACAAGCCATGTCTACCACTGCTTTCAGACTGCAGGCTTCATCTAAAGAGGTGGAAAAAATCAGTTAGATGAAGCAAACCTGAGCAGGTTAGGGTCACGGACTGTGTTGCCTGGCTACGGAGCCCGGCAGGGGTCAGATGCAGAAATAATTTTTGAGATGTAAGAATCCGTATCCTCAGTTAAACCGTGCGCATGGATTATTACTCCGTTCCCTTGGTTTATTATACTGTGCCAAGGATTATTAAACTGTGCACAGATTCATAAACCATGTGTGACAGTGTTGGGGGATCCTGTCCAAATGATGTGGTGCCCTGGCCAGCTGACAATTTAAGTTGCTCCTTTGACAGTGTGGGTAATGCTGACATCTGGCGCCCTGGACTTCGGTGGATTGAGTCCTGTCCTCGTAACAGGCTTTGGTCATATTCTAAAAAACTGTTGATCCCAGAGGGAAATTATGTATATTTGTTTGGGTCCCTGCAAGAAAGAAGACTATAAACATAGGTGTCATTTTTATAAATAACAGTTTTGTAGCAACCTATGCAGCCTTGCAGGGTCCATGCACAACAAATGCAATATTTGAAGACAAACTAGTCGCAAAATGTGTATAATGCCAGGGAAACGTCCCCGGTTGAAACAAAGCTTAGGTTTATAGCCTACTTTTCTGCAGGAACCCCAAAAAATAGATGTGTGGCAAAGTGCAAACTGACGACCTGAGAGGGACTCAAACCACCAACAACTAGGTGCCAATCCCATGTGTTATCCACTCTGCCAAAGCACCAATTTGCATATCATAAACAACTTGGGAACATTATCAAGCGTACAGGAGACCAAGACCATCAAACAGTTTAATAAACCGAGAGTACATATTACGAATCCACGGATTCTTACCCCTCAAAAATAGGGATGTACCGATACTGGTATCGGCCCCGATACTGCCTAATGTACTGGTATCGGTATGGGTTAAACTTAAACTTAACTTATCAATGTTTAATATTGACCTGGAGCGGTCTGTGGGTTCCTTTGGAGCGAGTTTCTGCCAGAAACTTGTGACGGTGGGTGATTTTCTTCTATTGCCTTCATGATCTACAGCAACTCCTTGAATTAATTAGTATGAGCAACAACAACAATTCTTTCTCTTTTTTCCTCTGTGATCACAGCGTTTCCCCCTTGAAATGTATCCAGCTGTGGTGCTAGTCGACCAGAGGGGGGGTGCGGGGTGGAATCTATTATTTAATAGAGCCAAGACTGCTCATCGACACCTTAATGCCTTTGAAACCTGCAAATCAAAAGTTATTTTCTTGCTCTTAGCTTTCATCCTCAAACTCAACGCTGTATAAAACCTATATTTTTGATTAAAATACTTTAAATAAACAATATAGACATTTTGTACTGTACTGGTCACAATTTTTTATTTTGTTTTTGTTTTTATGCCCTCCACATGGCGCTGATTTTTGATTAGTTAAGTGATGGACATTTTTTACAATTTGACCTAAAAATATCTGCATTGGACATTTTAATATTGAACAGTAAAACTAAAAAGTTCCACTTGCTTTTATTGTGTTAAACAAGCTGAAACAAACTGCATTTTATTATTTCGTATTTATTTAAAATCAACCAAAATATTTTTTGTGCATTTAATTAAAAGGGTAATTTTTTTTGTATATCGCAATCATTTTTTTTTTTTTTTTTTTTTGTAAATGTTTTAATGTAATAATTGGCTTACAGCTCATATGCACACGTCACATGGGCTTAGTAATTTACCTGCAGCTCCCTGGTCGCCTATGCCATGTCATAATTACAAGCTTTGCAAAATGCATGATTAGGAACTTTAGAGGGCGCAAGCATGGCCACAGTTCTTAATATTCATTCAAAAACTTCTGAGGAAAATGGACCCTCATGTTCAGCAGCTCTGAAGATTTTCATTAAAAAATAAAAAATAAAGTTTTCTCGCCCCCTTGAATACAGGCACAGTCCTGTGCTATCTGCATAGATGCATAGTAGGTGGCGCAGCATAAACACCTTGCATTAAAGAGATCGTAGTTAACCAGTTACTTGTTGATACAGTGCCCACTTTCAATGTCTTAATTGGACGTAACATGAATCTCGGCAAAGAATGCAAGAACATTCAATAAAGTTTTCTTTTTTCACTTAGACTTCGTCTCGAATGCTTCCACACAGTGGCGTAGCCAGAGATAACTAAATGGTCATGCCACGGGGAAATTGGTTGGGCTAGACCAATAAACCAGAAAGTTACACAGACTATTGATTGCGTAATCTTACAGCCGATGTAACAGCAATGCTCCCCGAAAAAAAACCCTCGTTAACAGTTCGGGTACGTCAGCGTTGCACACGATGCCGGTGCATAATATGCATACAGAAACAATAAAATTAACGATTAAAAAATACATTAACGTGATTAAAAAACTTAGCGCTAAAAATGGTTGTAATTAATTGCAATTAATGCAATAATTTGACACCCCTAGTTGAAATGGCCGCTGCAATTACTTACTGGTATGTCAAAGTCCGTTCAATCTCACCCAAATTGCATGTAATTGCGCACTTGTCTCTATTTCTTT
Source organism: Apricaphanius iberus (assembly GCA_028564705.1). Classification (NCBI taxonomy): domain Eukaryota; kingdom Metazoa; phylum Chordata; class Actinopteri; order Cyprinodontiformes; family Aphaniidae; genus Apricaphanius; species Apricaphanius iberus. Next base: position 406,057 of record JAPXFQ010001343.1, read on the forward strand.
TTCAGTTCGACTGTGTTTTGTGACATGGCTAAGGATATTACCTTGCTTCATTGTGCGTAGACGTGAGTCTAACCTTAGCTTCATTCTGCATAGAAAGTGGGATACTGGTCTAAAGGCAACATGTAAGAACACCCCGAATTTTCAAATCAAACTATACTCTACAAGCGAAAATGACAAAGCCAAAGCCACGCTGGGCAAAATATATAAAACATAATTTACCTTTAAAAGATCTGTATGAAACGTTGAACTTCAGCTTGTGTTTACCCCTCAAGGTCGACGGCATCCATCCGTTATCTATCCTGCTTTATCCAATTCAGGGTCGCGGGGCAGCTGGAGCCTATCCCATTCCCCTCTTTTAGCAGGCGAGAGGCAGGGTACACCTGGACAGGTCGCCAGTCTGTCGGTCGACGGCGTACATTTAGCACAGAACTCACATGTCCGCAGCTATTTTTCAAAGTTTAGAGGGGGCGAGTCGTACCAGCGTACGTAGATATTAAATTATGTTCTCGCTAGGCAAAATACGTAGCCTACACGTTGGCTGGTTTACATTTCGTAGCCGTGGCGCTGGAATTTCAGCCATGGCGTAGCGTCACAATAACTCCTATGTAAGGGAAAACTGGATCATTAAAGTAGTATTGAATTGAACAAGGGAAGCAAACCTCTCCAATGGTTCAACCTCAACAGGATTCACTTTGACCTGACCTTCATTTCACCACCTCGTTTCTCCCTCTTTAGTCTGAATTCAGGGACAAGTTGGGCATACTGGACTTGAAGATCGACAGGACTGATACCGTCGTGCTTCAGATGAACGAGCTGCAGGAGAAGCTCAAGGTAACCGCCACACCCCCACATGTCGCAGTGGCTAAAACACAGGGGAATCAGCCTCCTTGTTTTCAACACCGTGATCCAGGACGCAGCAAGCAAGAGGAAGATGGCGCTGGCTGCTGTGTATCAGCAGATGGGGGAGATGTTGGCCCAGGACGAACGCATGGCCCAACATGAGGTGGACTGTGAGCTGGAGGCTGGCCAGGGCAAACTTCGGGACTTCGTAAAAAAGTTCAATGACAACAGCGAGAGGATGAAGAAAGCCAGAGAGGAGATCGACAATCTGCTGAGTCAGGCACAAACACCAGCCTTCCTGCAGGTGGGAATGAACAAACTTCCTCTTTTAGTAGTACTACTATGCATATTATCTTCTCAGTAGAGCCCACAGTTCAAGCAATAAAATGCTAGTGGGTATTTACCTTTCTTCTCTTGTTCCTCACAGGCTTCGTTCGAGTTGCCCAGGGTGGTTAAGTTTGACCCCCACACCCCCCGAGTTAACCTGGACTCTAAAAAGGTGATGGCAACGCAGAGCTTTGCTGCTACCCTGCAGGAGAGTCTGATGATGCTCTTCAGTCAGCCTTTTGAGGCCAGAATGCCGTTGCTTAAACCCGGTAAATCTGTAGGGACACTACAGAATGGGAAATGTTTGGTTTCTCTTCCTAAAATAAAATTTTAATAAAGGCAATAATGTTCAATTTTCTTACAGAACCTGTCTCTGCTGCATCTGGTGGGTTGATGTTATATTGTAACATATGAAAAACAGGTTTTTGGATACTCTTGCATGTGCAGCCACTTATTTTTATATTTACAAGGGACAAGTTTCTTGTGGTCTGGGCTTTGTAATGCAACAGTATTGACATGTGCGTTAGTTTTGATAGATTTTTTAAAATATGCAGCGGCTTGGTCTTTTTCAGGGCGAGCAGAAGCATCTTCCTCTGGAGCTGCTGGTGGTGAAAACAGTGCATCCTGGACGACAGAGTCTCGTATGTATATTTCCTGATGATTTCTATTTGCAAACAACATTAAAAAAGGGCAACCTGTGCTTATATTGAGTTCCTTGCAAAAGCATGTAATCAGGCACTGTGAACCTACTAGTATTTTGTTTGTTTTTACTCACTTAACTTTCGGAATGTGACAAAATACAAAAGTTCAAGGCGCGTGAATTCTTCTCATTGGTGCTGTTTTGCGATAATTTATTTCTTTTAAATTCACCATCTGTTTCAGAATTCACAATGCCCCCAGAGCAGAGACCTCCGTCCAGGTCCCAAAGTCCAGGTCATCCACTTGTCCAGACAATCTACCAGCCAGTTCATGTTCCTGTTTATATCGAGAGAAAGCCAACATGGAATCCACAGCAAGGTCATCCATCTGGTTTTTCCAGGCCTCCATTCTTCCCTGGACAGAAGCAATGTAAGTAGCATAAGACTTAAGCTTCACACGCTTAGCTATTACTAAAAGCCTCCTCAAATTATTTTTGCATGGTTATAATAGGGGAGGAAATGGAGAAAGCACAAAACTAATATTTCAACCAAAAATATAAACTGCCCATCAAAAAAAGGCAGAATGGTAATTATTTTTTTTTTTAATTGAGAAACAAACAAAAAAACCAGCTCACAGAGTTCTCCAAACTTCAGCATCTCAGAAAAATCCTGGAGAAATTACAAAGAAAACAGCAGGAAAACCAATCGGCAAACCAGCCCACAAAGTGGTACAGAGCAAAGGTGAAGACGGGAGCCATCCACCCAAAAACAAAGGTAAACAAATGTATGTTCATGATCCAAAGACATGTGCCCCCTGGAGAAGCACCGTATCACAGTTGTACATCTCCATGTCTCCTGATGACACACAGCCTATGGATGCACTTTTTAACTGCATTTTAGACATTAAATCCTGGATGGCAGAAAACTTTCTTTAGCTCAACCAGGACAAAACTGAAGTTTTAGTTATCGGTCCTGAGGCTCAGAGAGAGAAACTTTTACCAAAACTACAATCATTGTCTTTTAATCCTTCTCTACAAGTGAAGAACCTGGGTGGGATTTTTGACTCTGAGCTGACTTTTATTCCTCAAATTAAAAACATTACTAAAATAGGTTTTTATCACCTAAAGAACATTGCCAATCCGCCCCATTCTATGTCGGGCTAATACGGAGACGCTAATGCTCGTGTCCTGACAAAGACCAGGAGGAGGGAGCACATTACACCGGTCTTTACTTTTTTAAGTGTCTTAATGGTCTTGGGCCTTCTTATCTTTCTGAACTGCTTTTACCATATGAACCTTCGCGGTCTCTGCGCTCCTAGCAGAGTGGTCATCCCCAAAGTCAGGACACAGACTCATGGTGAGGTGTCCTTCCAGCATTATGGCCCACACCTCTGGAACAGGCTGCCGGAGGACCTCAGGGCCGCAGAGAAGTTCATGTTTTTAAGAGCAGGCTCAAGACTCACCTTTTTAGCTGCGCTTTTAACTGAATACTATTAATATCTGTTTAATCGCTATGCATGTTTTTTTTGATAGAACTTTTTTTGTTTATCTTTCAGCTGACTATTATGTATTTATTGTTTATCTGCTTTGCATTTTTATTTGATCATATCTTACCATTGGTTAACACTTTATAATTTAAAACGCTATCAGTCTTAACAACTTTGTAAATATCTTGCTATTTAATCTCATTATCTACTGTTTATTTTAATATTTTAACTTCTTATTTTAATCTTCCTCCCAGTGTTTCCTCTATGGGAGCCCTTTGCATCGGGAACGGTGGTCGGCTGTAGCTTCCTGGGTGCTCTCCAAGTAGTACTTGTGTGGAGGTGGGGGTACCAGCCCTCCCTCCCCTAGGCGCCCTGGGTCAGTGTCTTGGCTGCTGCTGCTGATCTGCTCTTCCTGATGCAGATTGCTCCCATGATGCCGTTTCCTGGCTCATCTGTACTCGGCCCATTGTTGCTTTTTTTTACTGTTGCTTTTATGTTTGTGGGTGGGAGATGGGTTGGGTTGGGAGGGGCTGTAGTTCTGATGATGGTTTTATTTTGGTTTTGGGGAGGGGTTGTGGGGTCATTTTAATCCGTAAAGCACTTTGAGAAGCCTTGTAGTTTGAAAAGCGCTTTTATAAATAAAGTTTGATGTGAAGTTTGATATCCCGACCATCTCTAGCGGTGCTCTTCTTACTACGCTGCACAGCTGTGGTTTAAAGTCTCTTTATTGTTTTATAGTTGTCTATTCATTTGGTATCTGGTTAATGCAGGGAGTTTTAACAAATCAGACAGTACCTATTTCGGCAAAGGTTTAGATATGCAGCTAAAACGAAGAGGGGGGCATCAACTGGAAGAGCAGCTGCCCCTGCGTCATAATATATAGCTTGATCACCTGTTCACTGAGGAGAGATGAGCATACTGGGCCTGATTTGTTTGTTCGTTCTGAAGATCCCACCTAGTGCAAAGTTAAACTGCTGTACTATGTTAGAAAAACATCCAGCTGTTGTTTTTTTTTAAATTAGATTTATTTCATGTCAGCTTTTTTTCTAAATGTCAGGATAACAAACCTATGAAGCTTTTTAGTATTGCTGGGTGGTTGTGTGTTTGTGTCCTTCACCAGGCTCAGGCATTTCACCCTCTGACTGAGGACTCAGAGTTGAGAAATATTTTGGGTTCCTAATCTTAAATTTATTTACCAAATATGGGAAGAATTTATAATCCTGTTTCTGGGCAGGGCTGGGAGGCTTTCTAAATTAACATGGAGCTCTTTGATTTTTTTTTTTTAATCTTACATATTTAAACTTCTGATTTATCTTTATTTCTTTTAACTGGTTATATAACTTTTTTCCTCCTCACTTAATCAGCTATTTGCCTAGTAAGTATTGGGCCAGTGGACATGTAGATCAACTTGTTGTGTTTGGAAAGAGGTCATGTGAGGCTCATTCATCGATCGTTTTGGAAAAGATCTCTGATCAGAACTTTGCTTTTTATTATTGCTTTGAGACAAAGAATTCTCAAGTTCAAAAATCGATTTTTATCTTTAGAATAGTTTGCCCTTCTTTGTAAAATGTGAATGAAAAGTCCAGACGGCCATTTTTAGTCATGTGTCTGACAGGGTTCTACAGTTTCCTACAGTGAACTGTGCAAACACTCACCCAGTGTAAAGTCATTGAATTGCAGGCATATAATTAAGATAACAGCTCAAAAAACATTTTTTTAAAAGCACTGACTTTGACTTAATCTCATTATCAAAATATACACATTGTATATAAATGTGTATATGTTGCACTGGAACAAATTGAATCGGATCAGATTTTGATAATCAATTCTAATTCTTGAGAATCAGAATTGAATCAATTCTGGAAATTTGAATCAGTACCCAGCCCTACTTAGAAGGGAGAAAAAAATGACCAAACAAGTCATGGTTACATAATGTCAAGTTAATTTATATTGCACATTTAAAAACATCAGTTGACCAAAGAGCTTTACAAGATACAATCATAAAATTAAAAAGAAATAAACGTTTTGGGAAAGTATCAATTTGCAAATGGTGAAAGTATGAACAAGAACTGCACCAGAAAAGGAATAGAAAAAGCCGGAGGAAGTGGAAGAGGTGTAACGGACAAAGAAGAACTATCTCTTATTTTCCGCAAGGTTGAGGCTTCAGTTTCCATCGGAGTATTAAAATGATCAGATACGAACACAAGAGCCCTTGTCTGGGCCACTGCGCTCCCCAACATCTTTCATGCCATAGCTAGAGCCTTCTGGGACAAATGTCTTCCATACAAAGTTAACCAAAACACGAGGAGTGCCTCGGTTGGATTAGAGTCGGTGAAAAACGTCTTCACTGACTCCCAAGAATTATGCCATATTCCCTGAATCCCTTTACTAATCAGTAAATGGATATAATCTTGAATTATATTTTTCCCTGCAACATAAAACAAAGATTTTCAGCCTGGATACATCTGTTTCTCCTTTTTTTTTTTTTTTTTTTTTTTTTTTTTTATCCAATTACTGAAGATGCAGATGCCAGCACTGGAAAGCAGTGAAATCAGCAAACGGCTATAAAATGTATTAAAATATTACTGTTTCTATGTTATTTTAGACAAGAAGCCTGATGGTGGCCACCAACCCTTTCACAGTAAGTCATTTATTTCAGTTTTCTGCTTACATATTCACCATTTACCTACCCTGCAGATGTGAATGCATCAGAGCTCTACATGATGTGGTCGTATTTAAATCCATTAGGGATGCAATGATACTAATTTTTTCAAACTGACACTTTGATTTGAGTGCTTCCTAATAGTGTACCAATACAAATACTTCTACCACACAAAAAAGTGCAATGAACTGGAAGACAGGTTTTATTTTCTCTGCTTTTTACAAAAGAAAATTATGGTAAATTAGATTAAAAAAAATATATATTTATTAAAATGACCACAAAACTGAAATTTCAAGTGGGAAATAAACATTTTCTGTGAAATTATTGCAGAGTTTACACATTTAAAATATTGGTTTATGGTATTGATTAACCAATACAGTACAGAAGAACAGTATGAACCACAATATCAGTGCATCCCTAAAATTAACAGCTATAATAGATCTGACACTTCAGTTTTTTTGTTTTTGTTTTTTCTTTTGGTATTTTTGTCACTATATCACAAACATGTTTGTACATGTTTGTATATAATTTGGTCTGTTGTATCAAAGACCAAAACGAAGTACAGTCTTATTTAGAAGAAAAAAATGAAGTTTGAAATGAATTTTCGTTCTGCCACATGAACTCTGATACCCCTAAATTAAAATTCATTTCAACCAATTACCTTTAGAAGTCACCTGACTGGTAGACTCCGTCTGTGTGTAATTTAATCTCAACATAAATCTAGTTGTTCTGTGAAGGCCCCTGATATTTGTTGAAAATCATCGAAAGAGCAGAATCATGAAGAAAATAAAGGGGTATCTCGCTACAGTAGAATTGAAGGTGGGGCAACAAAATTGCATGCCACACTTTTCAGATTTTAGAAAGAAAAAATTGTTGTAAACTATTTTCGTTCCTAAGATGTATGATCAACGAACTGCTCTGCATTAATCTCTAAAATTTAATCCTAACATTAAGTCAAATTTTTATCCTTTTAGCATTTTCTGGGGCAGACCTCCAAATGTGATGCGGAGTTTTTAGACGAGTTTTTAGGAAGGCATTCTGAGTTCAGTATGTTTTACTGTTTTATTGTTTGTCAGGTGGTGACTGTCTTGCTCTGCCACTTGTGTTCTGGACAAAGGTCACAGATACTTTGCCAATAAAAACAGTGGCATCAGAACTGAATAATCACTCTTACCGTTCAGTCTTTCTAAGGTCTGCACTTTGACCTCTTTCAATCCAACCAGAGACCGTATTTAAAATTGCAGGTCTTTCACATCAGCATTTTGCTATAAAGGAAGAAAAACGTTTTGTTCCTGTTTGTTTCAGAGCAAGGACAGAAGCCAACAAGTGCACAAGGAGGACAGAAGCCTGGTGGGAAAAGACCCGATTCTGCTAAGAAAGACAAGCCGAAAGGCCATCCACCATCAGAGAAATCGGCTGGCCAGCACCCACATGCTAGAAAAAATAAGTAGCTCTGAGGATCTTGGTTTCATCAGCTGACCTGACTCATTGTAGACACCATTAACAGTAACATTGTGATTGCTGATAAATTAAAATGTTTGCTTAAAGTTTGGTCATGAATATTAAACCTATATTATAGAAATGTAACCTATATATTCTTAAATGGAAGCTCAGCTTTTTCTCCTTGTTTGAATATATATATTATATGTTTGTCTTTCGTTAATTATGATTTAAGAGTGAAAACAATCCTTTATTAAAATAAACAGCAATGCTCAGTTTGTCAAAGTTTGGGATTGTTGGAACATTCTTACAAGAACTGGTTTTTAAACAAATGGTTTAATCGTGTTTTCTATGTCTACAGTTCATTATGCACAACAGAAGCCCAAGTGAAAAGGAGTGTAGTCGAAAACCTATAAAGGGAAAGTTATTGTTCTTTGGAAGAATAAAACGATATAAATTTGTCAGATAAACGTTTAAAACGGTGGGTAATTTAATACATGTGGATGAAAACTGACTGTAACTGGAGATGTTTAAGTATATAATCCTTATGGACAGTGGCTCTGATCCCAAGTATCCTAAATAAGGTAATAATGGCCTATTCTAGAATTGACTGCATGCACCTTTATTGTGCTGTTAATTGGAAGCATATGCATCAATTGTAGACCTGTAGATACTGAAACCTGCTTTACAGTGCGAATAATTCCATTGTTTACATGTGTTATTGTAAAACCTGGATAACAAGACAAAACTGCAGTTCAATCAGAAAACCATTGCTCAGTTAATATTTGTTTGAAGACCACACAAAGGGAGGCTTTTCAGTGCATTAACCACCACTTTTTATGAGCAAACCTGAAATGTATATCTGATTTTGAGAAGGGGGGTTGAAATCAAAGTTGAATTTCCTCTTCAGGAACTAGGGTAATGTATCTGAAACTGATTTTCAAAGTTAGTACCCTTAAAAGACACCCAGTCACCCAAGATGGAAATCATGTTCTTACTTTAATCTATTGAGAATTGAATGAAAACAGACACACCATGTATATGTATGAAAATATTTATGGGAATGTCCTTAAATTCATAACATCACCTCTTTACATTCATTTCAATCAAAATTGGTTCTTGTCACATTTTGTACACAGTAACTTTTAATGATTGTTGGCATTAAAAGCTTGTTTCCCCCTAAAACTCTGTTTCCTTGTAATATGTATATAACAATACTTCTTGATGGAGCTGAAGAGTAGTTTCTTATAAGCAGTTTTTCATAGTTATTCAACAGCAGAAAAGTGGTTCCAATATTTCAAATCATTTGGTGCACTTTTTTAAACTGAAGCAGCTTTTTTTTAATCACTTTGACTGTTTAATCCAATAAATACTGTTATAGTTGTATTAAAATCTCACCAATGCACAGGTGGACCCAAGCAATAAGAATGTCAGTCCTCTCACAAATAAACATTTCAGACAGATCATATGAAATCCCGGGGGGTCAAGCTTCTTTTAAGAGTCGCATAAACTTATCCATCACACCACAATCCTCTGGTAAACATTAAAAGCTAAAGCGGTTTTCATTCAGCAATTGGGACGTGTAGACATCATGGCTAACGACTTGTTCAACCTTAAAAACCTGCTGCAGAAAAAACTTTTGGAGAGACATTCCGCAGACTTTTCTCTGGTATGCCTCGGAGCGATGGGAATCCTGTAAGAACCTGGATGTCTGACGAGGTACAACCAGCAATACCTGAACAATGCAACAGATGCTGTCACTACTGAAGTGATCTGAAAAGGTCTAACTCTAAAATCTGTCTTCTGTCTGCCACCTTGTGGTGATAACAGGTGAAACAAAAACGCTAAAGAACTGCAGGAACAAAGTGAAATCTCATTAGCAGGTATAATATATGGCAGTAAGCTTTATCCTGGGCAGAATAAGTGCAACACAAAGTATGTAAACAGTTTGCAAAGACAAAAACAAAAAACGTTTTTACATGCTGAAAAAAGTAGCTCCATGTTCACTTAGCTGCTTTTTGAATTAACCCTCCACAAGTTGGCCCGTTTCTTGAAGAGAAGCTTAGTAAGTCTGTATATCGGAGCAAAACGTCAGACGGGAGAGCGTTTCAAACTGAGCCACGACACAAACCAAACCCTTAGTTTCCCCTTGCAAATGTGAAATTTGTAACATTACAAACTTTAAATTATTTCATTGTGGTTTTATGTGATAGGCCAACACAAACCAGTGCATATATTTGAAAGGGGTTTTAAAAAATGATGTGTTTCTTAATATTTAAAACCCAGGGCAATCTTCTGCTCTCAGAAGTCACCTACAGTTACAAACAGCATATACACATGGGTGTAATTTAATCCCAGTATAAATCCGGCTGTTCTGTAAAGGCGTTAGAGGTTTGTCACAGAACATGATTGAACAAACATACTAAGACATGGCCGTCTATTTAAACTGAAAGCATGGACAAGGAGTGCACTAGGTCAGAAAAGCAGGCCATAAAAAGAAAGGCCATAAAAAATCCTCTTTAAACAAAACAAGTGACACAGCGAACAGGTGAAAAAAGATCTTGTCAGATGAAAACAAAATTCAAGCTTCTATGACGTATTGACTCGGGAGTGCTGAATACAAATGCATTCCCAACGTTTTATATTTTTAGTAAAATTTTGAAAACACTGTTGTTTCGCTTCAATTTCATGGTTAATTTTACATTGTGTTTGCCTATCACATAAAATCCCAATAAAAAACACTGATGTTGCTCATTGTGACCTGTGGAAATGTGCAAGAATACATTTGCACGTTCCCAGATCTTAAAGGCGTCCCAAACTCTTAAAACGTTTCGGCAACAATCGCAAGAGAGAATAACTGAGGTGGATTTAATAGATTTTTTTTTTACTACTTCTACAATTCAACACATCATCTACTCAGAGTTGTGCTTAGTTTACACCATAAAACCTTCCAAGATTAATCGTTAAGAGCTGGTGCCATCTCACATTATGTGACATGACTCTTTGTGTCACAGCTTCATGGCCTGCTGGAGGTTCAAACATGCCTTCTAGAGGGCTTGGATGTCTTAAATATAGCAGAATAAAAACAGCACAGTTATCTATAGACTATATATGGCATGAGGGATCAGTGCAAATAAACGGAAAGCTTTCTTTAACAGATTCGCCTCCTCCTGACTCAGTTACAACAACTGAGGGTTTGGAGATAATGGACTAAGAACATACAAGGAGGATTCTAAATTAATTGCTAACACTTATGTGAAATATCTGAAAATACTAACCTATTGCACCCAAATAATCAAAGAAATGTGACTGATTGTATGAAATGGAGACAAACTCAAGCAAATGATGAACCAGTGAAATGTGCCTGCAAAACAAAAAAACATAAAGAGGAGCTTAGGTTCAGGTGAAGAGCTTGACGCTCGCACAGTAGTCGATCACGAGGGTCTAAGAGTCATGAGGGGCCGGGCTCTCCGGCTCAGAGGCGCTGGACTCGTCGTCGTCTTCGTCTGTCTGCTCTGCACTGTGGTACAGCATGAGGGCCTGGGTCTTGTGAGTGATAGTGATGGTGCAGGGTCCCTGAGCCCAAGGCTCCCCGTCGACCTGCATGGGCATGGTGGAGCTTTTCAGAACCAGCTGGAGGGGGAAGATCAATAACCCAGGAGTTAGAATACGACACACTATTGATCTACAAGTAAGTGTGATCACATAATGTACATATTTTAGCAAATCACCTTGATGAAAATGTAACTATGCAGCTCCAAATTGATTAAGGGTATAACTATTAAATAAAAAATGATTATAGTTACATCAAATAAAAAAAAATATATATAAAGGTATAAAAATGTATGTTTCTTGGATTTTTCAGACTTTTTTTTAACCCTATATCAAATCAAACTTTATCTATAAAGTGCTTTTCATAAAAAAATGTTAATACTTTGAATGTATTAAATAACTATCTTGGTACCTAATTTACTTAAAAAATAAGCATTTGAAACATATTAATGGAGTAAAATTAAAAGTAAATAAAATCAAATTTAAAAATGTGTGTACACATCAAATTTCATCTGTTCTGCATTTTCTTCTCTATTTCAGACAATAAACAGTTTATTAATCATGGTAGAAATAAACATAAAAGTTACTGTCTTTTAAAATTCTGCTAAATACAAACAAGGCCCTGTTCAGACCACAAAAATATAAAATGCATAATAGCTAACTCGGATACAAGTCGTTGAGCGCCACCGTTCGCACCTGGTGTCAAGCTCTTGGATCGTCAGCTGAACAACAAACGGGCCAGCTGATGGTTGCGTAACATCACAGATGCTCACATAAATCTGGCCTCTGTTTTGGTTGAGTTATTTCAGCTAAGAAACTCTTGATGAGCTTTTATATAAACATGCAATAAATATAAGAGACAGTAATAGAAAAAAAAATAAACGAAAAAAAATATAATTTTAACCATTAAAGCCTCACCGCTGGGTCAGCTGCTCAACGCATCTTTATCATGCACATTGTGCAGCAATATCGAGGGAAAAAAACATCTGACACTCTAGTGTTCATATTCTCATCATGTGACTGACCAGGACATTTTGCAACACAGTGACCACAACAGTTAGTCACCTCCAGAAATCACACTGCAGTGGAAACTGAATAATCCCTACAGTTTCCGGTTTCTACACATATGAATAAAATCCTGCTTTTATTATTTGAAGACCGTTTTAAAAAGCAGTTAATAAATACATTCTTCCAAACTAATCTTCCCATTTCTTGCTTGTGGATTTTAATAGGGAATGCAAGAGGAAGAAAGAGGAGTAAGAACACACACAAAAATAGAGTAACCTAGCAGTCTGTTCATGAACTCATCAATATTTCAAAACAGTTCAGGTGAAAGTTCCAAATCTGAGCAGAAATCTGGTTTTCACTCTGCTACAACGCTCCATCACCGCAATGGTCGACTAAGTAACAGAGTCTTTTTCAGATTCTTAGTAGATCCTGAGGAGGTTGGGACAAAAACAAAAAAAATGGCATGCAAGCTGACCACATGCAGGAGGTGAGGAGCATGCGTTGAATCAGACGAGATAAAATTAGATCCTTAAGCTAAGCATGGTACCCAACGTCAGTACAAAGTAATTTGATTCCCTCATCATCTTTCTGTAAACCCTCCTAATGAGCAAAACAGGAAGCTGTGTGTGTCTGTGTGTTACAGACTCACCCTGACAGTGTGTGCCTGTCCAAGTCGCACAGGATTGGCCAGCTTGACCTGGATCTGAGCACAGTGGAAAGAACCAAACACACCCACAACCTCCAGCAGCCCATCGTCCAGCCTGCAGGTTGAAGGCATCACTCACATAAACTTGAATTTTATCGTGCATATATATTTTTTTTTCTTCCAGTTTTTATAAATAAAATCTCACTGTCAGAATCACATCTAGAGCCTGAGGAGTTCTCACCGAGTCGGTGGGTAGGGTTCGTCTCCCATTCCCTCCCAGAGCCTGCAGCCTCCCCCCCAGTAGCCGATGTTACAGACGATTATGCCCTCCAGGCTGGGCAGCGCCACCCTCTCCCCGTCCAACTCTAGCTGTGGAGGTAAACGTGATGAAAAGCCAGGGTCAAAAAAAAATTTGAAGGCTCCAATATGTTCCCATGACTAACATTTTAGTTCCATCTTTGTTTGATAACAACATAATTTTTTATGGCTTTAATATTAACGAATAAACTTCACCATTCAGAATTCTGTAATTTTTACCATAACTTCAGAAACAAAATTCCCTTGTATTTAGGAAACATAAGACCAAGATCAATCAGTCCTCACAGAGTTTTATTTTATGAATAATAAGGCTGTGTTTGATTATAGATTATATGAGAGGGTGTTGTAAAATATTGCATGCCAAATATGACCTCTGAAAGGCAATATGCTACTCCTAAACCTTAAGTTGTTATAGTGCTGATATATATGTAAAGGTTCAAGGTAGGGATGCGACAATACCACTTTTTCAAAACCGATACCATACAGACCAAAGCCGATACTTCTACCACTCACAAAAAGTGCTCTCAACTGGAAGTTATTGGAAGTTATTTTCTTCTCTGCTTGTTACAAGAAACAAAATGTTAAAAAATGTTTTAGGCTGTTAATCATTTTTCTTCGACCAGGTTTCCTGATCCCTCAGTCGGCTGCAGGCTGCACAAACTTTTACCTTTGTGAGCTCCATCAGCATTATCTTAAACCTTGTGCATAAGTGTGCTTTACTTAGTAAAATAAAATGTCAGAATAAAAATACATTAAAAAAGGGAACAAGGCAAAAAATACATACTTTAAAAAACAAAACAGCTGACAAACGTTTTCAAACCCATAACATCAGGACTTTCAAGGAATGTCTGACACCACTATGCCACAATAGTCAGGCGGTGGGTGCTCCTTTTTTGTGTATTTAAACCCATAGAAATGAAGCAAATGGCTTTTCCTTTAAAAGTTGGATATGGTAGGAGTCAATGGCAATTTTTATTTTCAGTGCCAACATTTCTTTTTAAGTTTCATTTCAAGCTGATATCGTCGTGATCCCATACAGGTCTGGCATGAACTGAACTGACACTTATTAAAACTTTAGTTTAATATGTGCTTTAATTTGAGCCTATATGTAAAATTTTGATCCAGTGTGGAATATTCTAAAACATCTGGACTGTTTTTTAGAAATTGTTTTATGTTGTTTGTTGTATAAAGTCCCCTCTTTAAATACAGCAACTTAAATAAACTCTAAACATTAAGATAATCTAACATTCATGCCCATGAAAATGTGGTTTCAATGCAACTCACTCTTGTTCTTTTTACATAAAATCTTTTTTTTCTCAGTTTCATTAATTTAAATTATTCGTTGATCACAGCACCCTGTTCTTCATCGATACATCAAGCTTTTCATCATAACCGTGCTGTGAAAATTGAGCTTTTAAGTCATCTAACTGCAAGCACTAATAAAATGGATTTAGAGACTTAGTTTCACTTTGCATAAAATATGACAAACAATGGCCTGGCTCATGTGAAGCTCACTGCTATACAGATTTTCTAAATCTAATATTTTGCTTTATTAGGAGAGGTTATACTGTGTTCTGTTCAGCAGGTTCATTGACTTGAAATCAGATCAGATATGATTAACGCTTTCAAGCTGACCGTACCTCAATCCTCTTATCCAGATCTTTACATTCCTGCACTAAACAATCTTTGGTGCCATACAGGAAGTACACAGCCTGAGGGAAGAAACACAGACAAAGCCACCACATTTACAACCAGTATCTCTGTATTCATATGAAAATACAAGTAAGATCATATTAGAGTGATATTTGTGTATTCAAACGAGGTGCTTGAACCTTGTTTATGATGCGGCTGGAGAAGAAGGAGGGCGTTTTTTCGCGGTGGGCGTGGAAGTTGAGTGCCATCAGAGCATCAGGCCCCACAGAGAAGTAGTTGTTCATGGACAGAACCTGGGGGTGTGGGGGGGAATAAGCTCAGTTGGTCAGATTAGGGCTGTAAACATGTTTGCAAAGAAATAAAAAAAATTGTATGTATTACCTTTGGTTTCCGGAAGTAGGCGCCCTTTGAAGCTACTTGCACCTTCCATCTGAAAATAGTTATTGTGCAGATCAGCAGCATAGAAATGACAAAGTAAATAAAAAAATATCCACTTTTATGTTAAAACTGTTAAACTCAAATGTTTTTAATAATAAAAGATGTCTCAGGGCAGTTTCGAACCCCCACCTGTCCATTTTGACCACTTCGGCTTCCAGAATGTTACGGAGAACCTGCTCCACGGCGATCTCTCCAGCGTACCCAGCCCCCCAGCCTAAAGTGTTGGAAAGGTCATTTCCTGTTCCCAGAGGCAGAATGGTCACCCTTGGGAGAAACTGATCTTGGTCCTGAAAGAAAAAATATAATCACATACCAATAAAAGAGGAATGGTGAGACATGGTACCTTGCAAAAGTATAACTACTTGTTAAACCGTTTTTTTTTAACATTACTACGAGAAACTTCACTAAGTTGTATTGGGATTTTATATGATAGACATTTCATTACCATGAAGTGGAAGGAAAAAGATATGTGCATATGTATTCATCCCTCCAGGCTCAATGGTCTCTTTATTTAGCTCCATCCGTCATCCTATCATCGCTGACAGGCCGTCCTATCCCAGTTGCAGAAAAACATCCCCCCAGCATGATGCTACCACTACTATGTTTCACAGAGGGGATGTTTGGTCAAGGAAAAGACTTCACATGTATTCTAAAAAGTTAATTTCCAGCATCAACCGTCCAGAGGCCCTCCTTGTCATGTCCACAGAAACCCATGGTTAATGCAAAACACTAAATGATGGATTTATGGGTTTCCTAAAAATAAGTGTATACATCACATGCTTTGTCAGCGTCAAAAAACGCTCACAAAGCAACTAGTTTGATGCCAATACATTTTTAGGTTGAAGCTTGCAAAGCGCGTGGGCGGGCATTTCTCTGACGGATGTTTTAATCCATGTTTTAATCCAGATCATGGTTGGCTAGACAACGTTGATGTCAGGCGACGTTACTGCAGTGAGAAGCTCTGATTGGTTGATGCGTTGGTCAGGAGCGTCAAAAGTTCAGCTAGCTGAACTTCTGCATTGCTCGCTCTTGTCGCTTGAAATGCTGGAAAAGTGTCAAAAATTAACCTGGCCAATGCACAAAAAGCGCCGGAGAGACTCTGCAGCCTTAACCGAAGATTTTACATGTAATCGTACCGCTTTTGACGTTTGGGGCGGTGTGAGGTAAAAACCAGATATGCGGTGTAAACAATAACAGTTCCTCAAACTAATTCTCCCATCCTCGACGTGGATCTATGCAGCTCATCCAGTCGCCATTGGCCTGTTGCCAGCATTTCTGCGGATGGTCATGTCTCGGTAGGTGTGCGGTTCCTTCATGCCCTTTGTATTTTCAGATAATAGAGCAGCACTCTATCTAGGATAGGTTCATAGCTTGGGATGCTGCCATTAAAACCTCTGCACCACTCTGATCCTGACCTATCTGAGATGTTCCATGGGCTCCATGGTGCTGTTCTGAATATAAATGTTCTCTAACAAACCTCTGAGGCCTTCATAGAGCATTTGGGTTGATACTTTGATTTGGTGACTCATAGCTGGACTCTATATATTAATTTGGTGACTTGTGAAAGAATTTGGACATACCAGACTTTATTTAGAGCTGTCAGAACAAAAGAGCGCTGAATACAAATCCACACCATACTTTTCAGACTTTTAATTTTAAACAAATGAGAGATCCGGGAATAATTTTCCTTTCAGTTTACAATCGTGCGCTAATTTGTAGGGATACTGTTTTTGGGGCCGATACCGTTCTAATGAAATCGTACTGCTAAAGTTAACTGATAGCATGAACCAATACTTAAAATGTGGAAACTTTTGAATAATTTCACAGAGAATGTTTATTTTTCACTTGAAATTTTTGTTTTGTAGTAATTTTTTATTAATATTTTATTGTCTTATCTAATTCGCCATAATTTGTTGTAACAAGCAGAGAAAAAACAAAACCTGTCTTCCAATTCATTACATTTTTGTTTGTGGTAGAAGTATCGGCATTGGTACTCGGTATTAGCAAAGACACATATCTAAATATCGGTATCGTATTGGTTTGAAAAAAAGTGGTATTGTTGCATCCCTAATACTTTGTTTTAGCCTATCAAATAAAATCCCAACCTTATACAGTGAAGTGCATGGAAAACTTTCCTGCATTGACCAGACAGTAGAAAATTCTTGATCTTGTTCATATTCATTTTAGATATTCCTTCCAAAGAGACAGACATTCTCTAGCACTTTTGTAAATTGCCGTTGATAAATTAGTTAACTTTATCAAACCGACACAAAATTTCATCATCGTACCTTGAGCTTCATTCCATCTATTGCGTCCAAGACCCAGCCCACTGTGCCATCACCTCCACATACCAACACCTTGACCCTGCCAGGGGGGAGCAAGGTGCACAGCTGGAGGGCTTTGGAGGGAGTCAGCTGAGATAGGTCAAAAACCTGCAAAAAGGATGCCGTAGTCGTGATCAAAACTGAGGATAACATCTGAAGTAGGGCGGATAAGCTTGGAGATAAGAAACGCTGACCTGCACAGGGTTGAGGAGGGTACGAAACTCTCCCAGCAGAGCCTCCCCCATGTTGTTGCCACTTCGCGTGTTGGCCAACACCAACACAGGAGTCCAGTTTCTGCCACAGGAAGCTCCCAGCTGCAAGACCAAGAAAACACACAAAAAAACCAGGCATGTATTAATTACATTCTCCTCAGCTCTAGGATGCCAAACAAAGGTGACCCAGAAAACACCAATCACATGTGTCGCACTTTGCTGTACTCGTCAGGGTGTCGGCGCCGCAGCTTGTTGACACGGTAGAGGTAGTGAGGGGGGATGATGAGGCTGTGAAACTCGCCCATATCGCACGTGTCAGCATTCTCTATACCGTCCAAGCAGTCGTCGTGAACAGTGGTCTGACACCAGATACACCTTCAAGGAGGGGCAGAGGGACACAAACCAATTAGAGAGAGAGAGAGAGAGAAAAGCTCTTTGCTGCTTTCAGGGCCATTTGGATCTGCAGATGTCTTGATTTGACATTTTAGGGTTAAACCCTAAATATAACATGAGCAGAGCAGCAGTTTAGCAGTAATTCTTCAAAGGGAATTGAAGACGGAAATGTTTTGATCTATCTTTGACCTGAGACTAACCTCTTAAAATAACCAACTTCTTTATATTATCTTATATCATTTCACTGCCTGATCTTACTGCCTAAAATTCTTCCAGATGTGCAATAAAAATATAAACCATGCCTTCTAATGTAAATAAAACAGATAACTAGAAATAAGGTGGAAGAAACATATCAACAGAGTTATGCAGTGCTTGTTCTTCCTCCCAGGAAGAGATGAAAACCAGACGCCAGAGATAAATGTGCTGGAGCTCGAAAGTATAAACAGTGAAGTTGCAGCTTTGCACACAGTATTTGTTAAAAAATAAATACAAATATGTCTTGAACCGTAAAGCTTTCAAATATGAAGACATAATGCAGGAAAAATATATACAGTATCTGGTCCTCACCAGGTAAAAATCAGGTACATATCCGTAGTTTATTAAATAGAAAGACCAAAAAGAGAAAAAAAAAAAAGTCTATGGTTTAAACAACTATTTTATGGCACACATTGTTACTATAGTATGTTTAATGTTAATAATAGTTTTTACAACATTCCTCCATTTTGGTAAAGTTTAATGTGAGACCATAAATTTTGAGTTTGTAAAACAAATTATGAAGATTCCTAAAACGTTCATTTAATTATAAAACAATAACAGCTACAACTACATTTTTTCTCTTTTGGTTAGTCATATATTTACTACACCAGCACCTAAAAAAAAAAAAAGGTTTCGCATGACTGTGGACCAACTCGAGCCATGCAAACGCAAGAAAAACATTTTTTAAAGTCATAGAAATATATTATCAAATTAACAGACCAAACAAGAGTTCACGATGACTTTCAGTTTTCACTGCTTTTGCGCTCGCTTCTTCAGCCTAATCACATAAATACAGCTTTAATGATAAACAAATTGTAAATAAAATCACACATGTATTTATGCTATGATATATCACCTACCAAGATGAAAAATAGTTATGATCCACCGGCCATCAGATCCATCAACTGTGCCATGATGTAAATTGTGCTGCTTGTTGTAGAGCACTTTAAATTCGAACAGTTTTTACCTCCTGTTAACTTTCCGTCTTGTGCAACATATTAATTACATATTGTGGTTTATTTGTTGAATTTTTCTTTAATGATTTAGTTTATATTGCTTTTTAAAGGAAGCTGCCATTGTCACCTCATTATATGTCATATAAATATATCCATCCATCCATCCATCCATCATCTTCCGCTTATCCGGGGTCGGGTCGCGGGGGCAGTAGCCTAAGCAGAGAGACCCAGACTTCCCTCTCCGCGGCTACTTGGGCCAGCTCCTCGGGAGGAATCCCGAGGCGTTTCCAGGCCAGCTGGGAGACATAATCCCTCGAGCGAGTCCTGGGTCTTCCCCTGGGTCTCCTCCCGATGGGACGTGCCCAGAACACCTCACCAGGGAGGCCTCCAGGAGGCATCCTGACCGGATGCCCGAGCCACCTCAACTGGCTCCTCTCGATGTGGAGGAGCAGCGGC
Organism: Apricaphanius iberus; assembly: GCA_028564705.1. Lineage (NCBI taxonomy): Eukaryota > Metazoa > Chordata > Actinopteri > Cyprinodontiformes > Aphaniidae > Apricaphanius > Apricaphanius iberus. The sequence continues at coordinate 425,661 of JAPXFQ010001343.1, forward strand.
TCTACTCTGAGCCCCCTCCGGATGACCGAGCTTCTCGCCCTATCTCTAAGGGAGAGCCCAGCCACCCTACGGAGGAAACTCATTTCAGCCGCCTGTATCCGTGATCTCGTTCTTTCGGTCACCACCCAGTGTTCGTGACCATAGATGAGGGTAGGAACGTAGATCGACCGGTAAATTGAGAGCTTTGCCTTTCGGCTCAGCTCTCTCTTCACCACGACAGACCGGTACAGCGCCCGCATAACTGCAGACGCCTTACCAATCCGTCCATCGATCTCCCGCTCCATTTTTCCCTCATTCGTGAACAAGACCCCCAGATACCTAAACTCCCCAACTTGAGGAAGGACCTCATCCCCGACCCGGAGAAGGTACTCTACTCTTTTCCGGCTCAAGACCATGGTCTCAGATTTTGAGGTGCTGATCCTAATCCCAGCCGCTTCAGACTCGGCTGTGAACTGCTCCAACGAGAGCTGTTGATCACGTTCATTTGAAGCCAACAAGACCACATTATCTGCGAAAAGCAGAGACCGGATCCTGAGGTAACCAAAACGGATCGCCTCAACACCTTGGCTGCGCCCCTCCTTGGGCTGCCACCTTACCGCGGTGGAGGGGTTTGAGTATCCCAATGATCCTAGAAGCTATGTTGTCTGGGGCTTTATGCCACTGGTAGGGTCACCCATGGCAAACTGGTTTTAGGTGAGGGATCAGACAAAGCGCAGCCCAAAGACCCCTATGATGAATGATAGCGTTGGACCTAGTGTTCCCTCGCCCGGACGCGGGTCACCGGGCCCCCACTCTGGAGCCAGGCCAGGAGGTGGGGGACGTTGGCGAGTTCCTGGTGGCCGGGCCTTTACCCATGGGGCCCGGCCGGGCTTAGCCCGAAGAGGAAACATGGGCCCCCCTTCCCATGAGCTCACCACCTGTGGGAGGGGCCATAGGGGTCGGGTGCAGTGTAAGATGGGCGATGGCCGAAGGTGGGGACCTTGGCGGTCCGATCCTCTTGGGACGTGGAAAGTCACCTCTTTTGTGGGGAAGGAGCCGGAGCTGGTGTGCGAGGTTGAGAGGTTCCGACTGGACATCGTCGGCCTTGCCTCAACACATGGCTCTGGCTCTGGAACCCGTCTCCTCGAGAGGGGTTGGACTCTCTTCCACTCTGGCGTTGCCCCCGGTGAGAGGCGCCGAGCTGGGGTGAGCATACTTGTTGTCCCCCATCTCGGCGCCTATACGTTGGGGTTTACCCCGGTGAATGAGAGGGTAGCCTCCCTCCATCTACGGGTGGGGGGACGGGTTCTGACTATTGTTTGTGCTTATGCACCGAACAGTAGCTCAGATTACCCACCCTTCTTGGAGTCCTTGGAGGGGGTGCTGGAGAGTGCTCCTTCTGGGGACTCCCTCATTCTGCTGGGGGATTTCAACGCTCACGTGGGCAGTGACAGTGAGACCTGGAGAGGCGTGGTTGGGCGGTATGGCCCCCCCGATCTGAACCCGAGCGGTGTTTTGTTGTTGGACTTCTGTGCTCGTCATGGATTGTCCATAACGAACACCATGTTCAAGCATAAGGGTGTTCATGTGTGCACTTGGCACCAGGACCACTACCTGGTGGTGAGTCGGCTCCGGTGGTGGGGGAGGACGCCGGACAGACCTGGCAGGCCCAAACATGTTGTGAGGGTCTGCTGGGAACGTCTGGCGGACTCTCCTGTCAGAAGGGGTTTCAACTCTCACCTCCGGCAGAACTTCAAACACGTCCCGGGGGAGGCGGGGGACATTGAGTCCGAATGGGCCATGTTCCGTGCCTCCATTGTCGAAGCGGCTGACCGTAGTTGTGGCCGTAAGGTAGTCGGTGCCTGTCGCGGCGGCAACCCTCGAACCCGCTGGTGGACACCAGCGGTGAGGGATGCTGTCAAGCTGAAGAAGGAGTCCTATCGGGCCTTTTTGGCCTGTGGGACTCCGGAAGCAGCTGATAGGTACCGGCAGGCCAAGCGGAGTGCGGCTCGGATGGTCGCTGAGGCAAAAACTCGGGCGTGGGAGGAGTTTGGAGAGACCATGGAGAACGACTTCCGTATGGCTTCGAAGCGATTCTGGTCCACCATCCGGCGTCTCAGGGGGGGGAAGCGGTCTGCCACCAACACTGTTTACAGTGGGGGCGGTGTGCTGCTGACCTCAACGCGGGACGTTTTGGGTCGGTGGATGGAATACTTCGAAGACCTCCTCAATCCCACCGACACGCCTTCCTGTTTGGAAGCAGAGTCTGAGGACTCTGGGACGGGCTCTCCAATCTCTGGTGGCACCGGGGGTGGATGAGATTCGGCCGGAGTTCCTCAAGGCTCTGGATGTTGTAGGGCTGTGTTGGTTGACGCGGCTCTGCAATATTGCGTGGACATCGGGGGCAGTTCCCTTGGATTGGCAGACCGGGGTGGTGGTCCCCCTCTTTAAAAAGGGGGACCACAGAGTGTGTTCCAACTATAGGGGGATCACACTTCTGAGCCTCCCTGGTAAGGTCTATTCGGGGGTTCTGGAGAGGAGGGTCCGACGGATAGTCGAACCTCGGATTCAGGAGGAACAATGCGGTTTTCGTCCTGGCCGTGGAACACTGGACCAGCTCTACACCCTCGGCAGGGTCCTGGAGGGTGCGTGGGAGTTCGCCCAACCGGTCTACATGTGCTTTGTGGACTTGGAGAAGGCGTTCGACCGTGTCCCTTGGGGTGTCCTGTGGGGGGTACTCTGGGAGTATGGGGTACCAGGCCCTTTGATACGGGCTGTTAGGTCCCTATATGAACGGTGTCAGAGTCTGGTTCGCATTGCCGGCAGCAAGTCGGACTCATTTCCAGTGAGAGCTGGACTCCGCCAAGGTTACCCTTTGTCACCGGTCCTGTTCATAACGTTTATGGACATATAAATATAATAAAGCATTTATGTCCGATTCTATTCCGTCCACCCTAAACCATACACCACAAACTACCAAGACGACTGTTTGCCAATGAATTTGAACAGCAGTATCCTGCTGCCAATATCCTTTAAACTACGAGTAGATTTCCTTTTTAACACATTATTTCTAGATTTTAGCTTAACAAAGACAAATAGTGTCAGGTTCATAGGATTTAAAGTTGTAATGCTGACAGGGACTACAGGAAGTAATCAGTTATTTATTCCTATTAACTAAATCCGGGGAAGTTTACATGACAGACTAGAAATTAGATAGATAGATAGATAGATAGATAGATAGATAGATAGATAGATAGATAGATAGATAGATAGATATAGATAACACTTTACTTTGTGTTTAGCAGTCTTTTTGCCTAATTAATATAAAAACTTAAAGTATGAACCAGTGCTGGAGTCACAGTAGTGTGTTTAGTGCACTTTGTGGTACCTGAGGTCGCAGAGCTTGGGCTGGGTCCCGCACTGCTGCTCACACACAGCACAGTAACTTGCCAGAGGCACATTTCCGCGGACCCAGCGGTGCTCCGTGGTTCCGTCAGGACGAGACGGGGCCATGATCTCCTTGCAGGGGAGGCTCCGGTCGGCCCGGCGCAGGCACTGCTCGTCGGCGCACAAGCCGCAGCAGTCGCAGAAAGCTCCATGCAGGATATGCTGGGAGCATACGCAGCAGTAGGTGGGCTTGTTGAACAGGTCCGTGTAATGCCAGCCGTGTTTGCTCTTCCTGAAGAACTCCTTCATGTAGGTCTTCCTCTTGGAGCGCTGCGCGCTGCACCACAGCGTCAGGATGACCGGGACGATGACGGCCAGAGAGGTCCAGAACAGCAGCGTCCACTCCTCCCTGGACCCGCAGTCCTCCTTCGCGTCGTCGCCCTCCTGGCACATCGCTGCCGCAGGCCGGACACTTAAGCGACGGGCTTTTAAGAGAAGCGCAGAATCACAGACAAGCGACGATTCGCCGCCAAGCTCATGTTCGCTGGCATCAACAGGATGCTGCCTTGTAGTTCAAAGGAGAAAAAAACTACAAACAGGAAGGAGACGAGGTGACGCTGAAGCTCAGTCATTACGCTGACGTAACCTCTGCAGAGAGCATTTACGCACGAAGAGAGTTCGCCCATACGAACAGCACAGGCAGACTTCCAGGAAGAAATAATAAAATGTTTGTTCGTGTCTGTTCTAAAGCACAAATGACAAAAACAAAACACTCTTCATGTGAGTTTCAGCAAATACATTAATGATAATCATGTCATCAAACTGAGCTTCTCCTTTTGGTGCTTATACCTCAGCAGAGCCGCTCCAAGAAATAACGTTTAAAAGTTTTCTATCACAACAGATTGCATCAAGTCATTCACCTGCAGCATTCGCTCCTCCTGAGTGAATATGTAGTGACAGTCGTCTGTGTTGTGTCTTTGACTTCATAGCAATGCCTTATACTGAGCAAATGTAGCGACAGTGGAGATAAAAATTTAACATGAAGAAACCTCCAGCAGAAAAGAATCAGAAATACTTCGAACATGGCTCAGTATGCACTGGTATCTGCAGTGAACGAGTGGGGGTTTGTCAATTTGTAAAAAAAATAATAATAAATAAATAAATAAATAATAATAAATAATAATAAATGCCTCTAAATATTTTCTGTTAATGGTTTGACTTCTTTGTATGCCTGTATAAAAACAGCTTATAAAAACCTGGTTGTCTTATGTTCGATCATTCTTTTGGTTATAAACCTAATGCAAACTTAAAACAAAACTGCCTTACTGAAAAGGTGTAAGATTTATTCCTCATTTCCAATGAGCAGTACGAAGTGGATCTATGCGGTTCGGGAGGTTTCCATTGCAAAAGCGCCTCCTACTACTGACCCACAGTACACCATCCCTGGGCCCCCTTAGAGGTCCATATCGGACAGTTGTAAGGTACGATTAGGGCAGCGGTACCTTTGATCCCACGACACCTGGTTGAGAGTCATGCGCACTAACCACTCAGCCATAGGCATATCCCTGTGGCCAAGCAGCCAGGGCGTATGATCAATCGGTGTCATAGTGACAGGTCCTCGACACTGTCCCACTTGCATCATACAACACAACACAGTCCATTGATTTGGGGACAGAAAAAAACCCGTCAAGTGCTTGTGACAAGAATTAGACAGAGTAGTGCATCATCTGAGGCATTTGGGTTTAACCTGCCTGTCCAGTGTTGAACGCTCTTTTGAAATGCCAGATTGATAAAAAAGCATACAGAATCACACTGTTCAATACAGCCTCATATGGGGCGACAGTGCCCAGTAATTACATTCTGCCTTCTCAGAAGAGGAGAAGAAGAACTAAAAATAAATAAATAGATGAAACCACACAATATTCAGCAAGGTCAGGATGGTAGGCAAGATGTTCCCTACTGACCCTAAGAGTGGAGCGTTCCACTGGACCACAACTCATCCTGATATCTTCCTCCATTGGGATTGCCTCCAATGATGACGAAGCTTCCTTTGCTTTTTCCAGTGACTGAGGTGTCCCCCTTCACCATCACACGGCTTGAACCTGTGGTGGAGACATTTCGTGTTATGATTTATCTGTACTTTGTAATCAACTGTGACGCATGTTTACTTAATGTTGTAGTATCAGTTTGAATGATTAGTCTTATTGAGTGACGCCTTTACCCAAGTCATGGTCAGAGAGTTTTGGTAATGATAGTCCACATCCTGTGTTACCATGGAGATGGCTCTTTGACCGGGCCTCCTTAAAGATCTACAAAGATCACAGTTTTCTAATCAAAGAGAAAGGCGCCTTCAAGTCTCTGATTTTCACCCTGAGAGTTGTACTATATCGAGTAGCATAGGTAGACCAAGGTTGCTAGAAATAATATAAGCTTGTTGTTGTAAGATTGAGACAGGTCAGTACTCAGCATTCTACTGTAATGGTCACTGTCCTCCAGCATGATTAATTCAAATCCTATTAAAACTTCCAAAACGTTTAAAGGAATCTGTCTCATTTTATTAAGAGTCTAAAATCCAACTACAAACCAAAAGCTGCTTGGCACCGATAGATAGGATGTCTGTTATTTACCAATCAAAAAGAGGGAAAATGCACATTTTAGCACAGAGAGTTGAGCAGCCACAACATTTCACTTTAAAATAAAGCAATGTGATCAACAGCAACCTTTTAAAAGCTTTTTTTAAAACTTGGGGATGTTGGTTAAGAATGTTTTGTGTATGGGCTTAATAATTTCAGGTTGCATGCATGCAGCCTGAAATTATATTATTTATATTGATATATCCTATACATAGACCTATATAGGCCATAGCCTATATAAATTAAAAGAAACGATTAATTGTAATAATAAAAAAAGGTTCTCAGTTGTTGCAATGTAACGAAATAGGGCAATATAGATTAAAATCCGTTTCCGTAGCCTTTTTTTTTTATCTGAGCAAACACGGAAGTGAGAACAGACTCATCTCACATTTAATGAATCATCTTAAGCGCTCGTATGAGGTTAAATCTACGCATGCGCTGTGGCAAGATCCCGTGGTGCGATGACCCAGTCACATAAAGAGGGGGGATAACAGCGGCTTAATCAAAGCAAAGGAGTTTTTTAAAATTATTATTAAATTACCCATACTTCTGGAAACACACAATGATAATAAAGAAACAAGGAGATGTAGAAATGGAAGCCATAACACAAAAAGAAGTAGTGTTCTCTATATTCTCTAGAAGTTGAAAAAAAAGTAATAATCAGTAGTCAAATGTTTTATTTTAAATCTGAATATGCCATACATATTTTTTAATCCCATAACAGTTTAAAAGAGCTATGAAGGTGGGATTTTTTTCTCTCAGACTGTATCTTGTTTAAAAGAGTTGCACTGAGATTAATCACTCCTTTATAAATCTAATAAGATTTTATTATATTTGTCATATTTACTATTAAGAAGAGATCACGCTCGTCTTTTCAGAGAAGAGAATCTATTGATATGTGTTAGCACTGCCATCTAGTGGAAAACTCTCCACATTACTGCTGCAAAAAACAGCAACAGACGTCACTTACCTTAATGCTATGAAATGTTCTGAGGGGATTTTATCGCTCTCAGACTTGTAGTTCAGTCAATGTGAATTAACTGTCATTCTATTCACGCAAATTGCTGTAATATGTTTAAATAATGATTTACCTAACCCTATGTTTTAATGTGCAAAAGCCTTGTATCGCACCTAATGTCCGTTTTGCTTTTAATGGGACAAGATTTGCTGTTGTGACAACAACTTGTTTGGCTCATTTTTCTCCAGCACCATAACTTGATAATAGCCCCACCCTGTGAGGTTTGTACTAGAAAATAAATATAAAGAAAGAAGAAACTGCAAGAGAAACCATAGAACAGAGACATGAAACAAGTGCCATAAAGGCCTTTAATAAGGATAATATGTACATTTAGACTAGCTGTGTAATTCACTTTATAAGGTAAAATATGCCAGTACTGGGTTGAACCCTCTCTTACCAACAGAGTTGACTTAATCCTTTGTGAAATAGATTGGAAAGATGTTGGAAACATTCCTTAGCGATTCTGGTCCATAATGACATGATAGAGTTACGTAGTTGCTGAAAATCCATGATGGGAATTTCCTGATCCATCACATCTTCATAATACTCTGTTAAATTGAGATCAGGAGGCTCTAGAGGCCACAAGAATCATCTTCAAGAAACCAGTTGGGGATTACTTTCCAGTCAGGCTTTAGGCTCACCACAGCACTGAGACAGCTCTGATCAAGGTGAAAAATGATATCCACATGAACACCAACACAGGCAAAGTCTCAGTTTTAGTTCTGCTTGACCTGAGCGCTGCCTTTGACACAGTGGACCATGGGATGTTACTTCACAGGTTGGAAAACTGGGTGGGAATCTCTGGTACTGCTCTACACTGGTTCAAGTCCTATCTCGAGGACAGGACGTACTTTGTTGAAATTGGCAACTGTGTCTCACACAAAATTCCCATGACCTGTGGAGTCCCCCAGAGGTCAATCTTAGGACCACTTTTATTAAACTTGTACATGCTTCCATTGGGTCAGCTAATTAACAGCAATAATGTGTACTATCATAACTACGCAGATGACACTCAGATCTATGTGTCACTGACGGCAGGTGAACATGGGCCTATAGATAAACTCTGTCACTGTATTGAACAGATCAGTGTTCAACAACTTTCTCCAGTTAAACTCAGACACAACTGAGATCATTGTTTTTGGCCCACAGACATAAAGAGAAAGTGTTATCAGTCATCTTGAGTCTCTCTGTCTTCAACCAAAAAATCAGGTTAGAAATCTAGGGGTAATCATGGACTCGGACCTTAACTTAAACAGCCACATCAAAGCAATGACATCAACAGCTTTTTACCATCTGAAAAACATTGCTAAGATGAGAGGAATAGTGTTGAAACCAGACTTACAGAGACTTATCCATGCATTTGTCTCCAGCAGGTTATACAACTGTAACGGCCTGCTCACTGGCCTCTCTAAACCAGCTGTTAGACAGCTGCAGTACATCCAGAACGCTGCTGCTCGAGTCCTGACAAGAACCAGGAAATACGACCATATTAGTCCAGTGCTCCGGTCTCTGCACTGGCTTCCTGTCGCTCAGAGAATAGAATTTAAAACAGCTCTGCTTGTGTACAAGTCTTTTCATGGTTTGGCACCAAAGTACATCTCTGACATGTTAGAGACATATGAACCATCTCGGGCCCTGAATGAACCATCTCGGGCCCTGAGAACTTCAGGGAGGGGTCTCCTGGTGGTTCCCAGAGTCAACAATAAACACGGTGAGGATGCATTTCAGTTTTAGGCAGCTAAAATATGGAACAGTCTTCATGAGGATGTGAGCCAAGCATGAACTCTAACAATGTTTAAATCCAGGCTGAAAACAGTTCTTTTTACTCGTGTATATGACAATTGAAAGTATTTTATCTGCACTATTGATTTTTATTTTAATTAATTATTTTTTAGGTTGAATGGGTTTTTTTCTTCTGTTTATCTGTTTTCTTAATTTATGAAGGCGAAGCACTTTGAATTGCCCTGTGGATGAATTTTGCTCTACAAATAAACTTGCCTTGCCCTTACTTAAACTTGATGTATTGTCCTGTTGAATTTAGCGATCAGGAGGAGGATACTCTGTGTTTAAAAAGGGAAATGATCTAAAACAACCCTGAGGCCAACCGTGGAGTTTAATTCATTCTCTGCCCAGAAAATATTCCCCACATCACAACCACCTGAACTACCGATTCAAGAAATGATGAAGTCATGCTTTTATATTGTTTATGCCACATTCTGACTCTTCAACTCAAATTAAACTACAGAATTGTACTCTTAGGTGTACAATACTACTTGTCACTGGGGTGGTACCCTCAAGTTACCATTTTTCCCCCTTCACTTGACCTATTTGTACCCCTATAGGTTGTATCTTTTATCAGTGTTACCTTGACAGCCAATCATTATTGACGTGGCATGAGTGACACATCACCTGACCAAAATGTAGCTAGTTTTTTTTTGTTTTATTAAAAAATATTAAATAACATTTAAAAATGTGTTGACAATGAAACTATGAAGTCCATTTAGATAAATCTAGCTTTGCAAATGGATGTATTTTTTGTGAAAAGGATAATCACCAGAAATTGTACCCTAGTCAAGAAAATGTACAAATATGTACTTATTAGTAATAAGGAAACATACATGTACTGTTCAGACAATGAAAAACATACAGATAGGTCCAATACTTGTCCATAGACTGTGTTAATCTCTTTTTTGTACTTTGGGGTACAGTAATGTACCCATTATGTTTCCCTATTTCTGACAGTGTTCCACCTGAATGTTTGCATCTGAGATGGAGCCTCATCAGACCTGGCAACATTATTCCAAATATCTTGGTCTAAACTGTAGCCTCATTTTCCTGTTTTTAGCTAATACACATAGCACCCACTATGCTCTTCTTCTGTTTAGTCCATCTGCTTCGAGATTCAACGTGCTGCGTTAAGAGATATTATTCTGCATATGCGTCTTCTGGTTCTTTTGAGCTAAGGTTGTGTTTCTTATCATTTCAAAACAAGTGTGCTATTAATAAGGCTTAATTTCTCACACAGTTGAGAAAATTCTTAGTGGATCCAAGTTTTCTTTTAAATTACTTAGATCAACGATCATGCCAGATTCAATGTCAACTAAACTTCTTTCCCCCCTTGCAACAGTTGAAACTAATGAAGCGGCTGCTGACTGACTATCTATCAGTACATTGTGCCCACGTTGCCCAACGTCACAATGGGTGTTGGAGGCATCAACAGGACGGATGAGAAAAGAAGAGTGAGGGCAATAGATTTATTGCCACTGATATCATTATTGTTTAAGTTTAGGAAACAGGTAAAGATTTAGACATTGGAGAAAATTAGTAAAATAAATAAAATTCCATAAATATTTCTCAAAACTTATAGCCTACCTGTCTGGAAATCAACGTTTAAAAACCCACTAACAACAAGAGAGGTTATAACTCAGTACATTTTCACCGTATTTATCAAGTTTGTGGTTGAGGAGGAGGAGGAAAAGAAGGAGGAGAATTTCGCCCCTTCACACCTTCCAGGATGTGGCGTGGAGCTCAGAGCAGTGAAGACTCAAGCAGAGAAGATGAAGAAGAAGCTGGTGGTGTTTTTGCTTTGCCTGGTCCTGCTGACCGCTCAGACAGGTAGGATTAGATCGGGTAAAAAGCTGAAGATAAAATCAGAATCACAGAGAGAACTGAGAGATATTAGCCCTCTTAAACATCCTTATTGTGCATCTTCACAGGGTTTTTTTTATGTAGTCAGGAAGCCTCTTTCTCTAGATTGTGAAGGACAATGCATCCCACAAAAAAGAAAAGGAGTACAAATTGTTTAGTGCTATTTTGGTTTATTATTTATTTTTGAAGACAGATGGAAATTTTGTTGCTGTTTTTGTTGTTGTTGTTGAAATACCCAAAGCTTGTGAGTTTGATTATCAAAAACATGCTGTTTCTGCCATTTTTTTTTTTTTACCACTAAATCACTTGGATTTCAATCCGTATTTCCACAATGTCCGTATTTCTGCATGAGGAAATTGCAACATATTTCTGCAGCACCTTGGACAAGAGAAGTTTAGAGGAGGAGGTACCTTTCCCCCTGCAGCTCCCTCATGCGCTAGAGGAAGACAGAGTCGCCCTGGCTGCATGCTGGGGTCACGTGCTGCTCAGACTCCCCTCTCCAGGGAGTGTGAAGGATGAATGAGCACTTTGTTACCTACCCGGCCTCCTAACACAGCCCGGGGTTTACACAGAGAGAGAGAGGGGACAGAGAGTCCTCATTCAGCAGAGACCAGTGTTTACAGGAGCAGCTCCCTTGGGATTCGCTGTAAGGGTAAAAAACAGCCTCACATTGACACATAGAGCTAAATAGATCGGTCTGTGGACGGCCTTCGTTGAGCAGGAATACTGTTCTGATTAAACCAATACCAAGCTGTGACAAAAACAGCAGGCGTATTTATGGAAAGACAAACAAAAACAGGCTGAGGTCAAGCTGCGAGCTGAGAATACCAAGAGGAAGCACTCTGACTCAGAACATTTAAAAAAAAAAAAAACAGTCCTATTTGGAAAAGCACCTTAGCCAGCTCCAGGAAACCTGGCAGAGTGTATCACAAGACAATGAGCATGTGTGGGCAAACTGTTTGTTTTCTCCTCAGACGCTAACCCCATCATCAAGGAGAAGTATGCCAAGCAGCTTCTTCGTAGCAAGAGGCAGGAGAGGCCGCTGAAGGCCGGCCACCCCGATGAGCCAATGAGGGTAAGGTCCGCTGACTGGTGGCAACAGAAACGTAAAATATCTCACATTACAAAATATATTTCACTCACAGTGTCATATGAAACATTAAGTGACGAGTCAAAGGAGACAATGACTCAAAGACGTGTAAAAATTCTACGAAATTCATCAGTAGCATGACCTCACACTGAATCATTTCCAAGATATGAATCTAACTGAAGCATTTCTGTAAGACTTTGGCTTTATTTTACGATGTGAATCAGAGCATCTAAACATTTTTTAAACTAGTAATGCATTGCTTTCCATTTTTTATGGGCTGTAAAGTTGATGGGACACCGGGGAGTATCAATTTCTTGTACCCGTTCTTCAAAATGGAAAAGACAAGAGAACATGATGTTCAACTAGGAGCATGAGTTAAATGACTGTACTACATGAACTTGCCTTCTTGTTTAAACTTCTTCATAGAAAACTGATTATTTTTCTGATAGTTTAAAACAACTGGTAGTGGAAACCAGGTAGGAGGGCGGCAAGGGAGGTAAAATAAAAACATTTAAAGCTCAGCATTGGGGAACTGTGGCAAATGGAGGCGCAATGGGGTAAAGAAGCCTCCGTAACAACCATTACATGCCATCAAAATGAAAACTAGCCTGGTTAAAGATTTTTTTTTCTAATTTTCTCTAAAGATTTGTTTTCAGCTGTGAGGCTGTTTTGCAGAATACATCCCAGAGGGCTCAAAAGGTTCCATCAGTCGAAACGAGGTCTTATTTATAAGTACTAATCAGAACCTATGCAATCTCAAATGTAAATCTGATATTTTAGTTGAGCCTGTCTGCTAAGATCCTACCAACAAACACTTTAGATCACACGTGTCAAAGTCAAGGCCCGGGGGCCAAATCCAGCCCACCATGGCCATTTATGTGGCCCTCTAAACTCTAGAGGATCCTATAAATAGACTCTTTAAGTTCTATTTATGTGCACCTAAAAACTATTTTATCACTCAAATAAGTGTTTATTTGAATAGTCACATTATTGTGAAAAGATGATCAGTGTCATTTAATTTTAAGAAGTACTTGTCAAACTTAAAGATGTACTCAATGAGACAGATATTTAGGAATATTTACGTGTTTTGCTAAAAACATTATTTTAATTAATAACACCCATGCTTTAGATGGCTCCAGCATGAAAGCACCTCAAGAACATTATGCACGGTGAAGGATAAATGATGCTGTGGGGCTAATTTTCCTCTTCCAGACGTAATGGAAAACCTTTATGGAATCCATGTGTATATCTGAAAGCAGTGGAATACCAGTTTCAATCGGATCCACTTTAGGTTTCTCTTCACACCACCATAGTTTTTTATTTATTTATATATATATATATAGGCCTATATATCTCCCTATTTCATAATAATGACGTTGGGGGGCGCTGTCACGCACCGCTATGGAAAAAGTTCAACAGTCTATTGTGAAGGAAAGGTTATAATAAGAAGAGGAGGCCCGGAGCGTAGGGGGCGTTTATTATCTGCTGTCTCCAACAGCTCGTTTTCATAAGAAGGCATGTTTAGTTGTTCAGTTCCTTTATCACGATGTTGAAATGAAAGACTGCTGGGGGTGGGTGGGGGGGGTAATATAGCTACAACTCAATATACACGTCTGGGATGTTTCGGCTTTGTTCTGCTGCTGCACTCCCTCCCTGTAGTTTCACTTTCTCCGTTAGCTGGAACTGAATCAGAGGGGGTTCCACTCTGTCTCTGTGATCCTTTCCTCTGTGCATATGACCGTGAAACGAGCAGCAACATCCACCCGCTCACCGAGCTTCTTTCAGCTGATTTTCATACACGTCCCCTCGGGTGACTCTGTGTCTCTCCAGGAACATCTGCTTCACATGCAGGCTCTGGACCAGAGGGCCCAGGAGACCAACCTGGAGTACTGGCTGAACCCCCACTGCCCCCCGCGCTGCGACAGGAACTACGGCCACCCGGTCTGAGCACGACCAAGGTCTCCGTCAGTCTCCAGATTCACTTTAAGGACTCAATCTGTCCGCTGATAAATAGGCTAATAACAAATAAATCAATCAATCAAAGCTTTGTGCTCGTGTTTTACACGCCTCCATCGACTGTTAAAAAGAAACTAAATGAAATCTCGATCAGAGCTTATAGTTTGTCAAATATAGAGAAAGAATCTTCTTTTTCTTTTACCAGATAAGGTGTCCACAAACCTTCTTCTGCTAAAGATTGGTTTTCTTTCTCTATTTTAGTTTCCCTTTTTTGGTTGTAGTTTGGACTCAGCTGAATTTAGATTAGATTCTTTAAACAAATATATAGGCCTACTTTAAAAGAAGGATGCCGGCTTGACCTTAAATTGCTTAATTGTGGAAAACAGCAAATAAATAAATAGAATAAATTAAAAGTTAATTGAAAACGTAAAATAGCCTACATTGAACATAAAGTCGTCGTCAGGATGTCTTACTCGGTCACCAACTATTTACTTAGGCATATTTTGCTTTAATGAAACGCGATATTGGGCTGTGTCTGATTTCTGTTTTTCTCTGTTTGCAGAAACCGACCAGGAGCGACTGAACATGGATTTCTGGAGGCAACAAAAATAAATGAATGAATAAATAAAAGTCACAATTAAAAATACAACTGAAAAAAACTATCCTTCCTATTAAGTTCTTTGATCTTCCTTATGGAGACAAACTAATAAAATTGTTAGATTGTTTTGTCTTTTCACCGAGTAGCAAGTGAGAGCAAAATTAAACAAGTTGATAATGGATCAATAAAAGCGTCTGAGCTCATTTATATTATAAATACACATTTTTTTATAGGTGAGCAGTCCACAATACAAAAAGTTTCCGTATACACATTAAAACATACACTGTTCTATTCATTTGTGTTTGCTACTCTTTATGAACAGAGTAAAACAGTTGATGCTGAATTTAACAAACTTTTTTTTTCTCTCATGGGCTCATTTAAAATAATAAAAAAAAGATTGATGTACAGTCGGAACTGCGACAAACTTTTTATGGAATAAAAAAAAAATAAAACTGGCCCACTGAGATTCGTTTACGGGAATGTGGAGGTTAGGATTAGTCGGAGTTAAAACGAGAACTTGTAAAACCTGTCGAATAAAGTTTCGCAACTGCAGTTTCTTTAATCGCTTTGATTAAATCTATTCTGGCCTTAAATGTCAGCAATGAAGAAGAGAGACATTTAGAGCTGTTTGAATTTTAGGCAGATTTTAAGCCAGAGGCCTCACACCTCTCCACTGATTTAGTCCTAGTTTGGAAGAAGGCCTGGACTGGAATAAAAACAGACCAGAATACCCAAAGACGTCAGAACCGATTTATTGAAAAGCATAAAAAAAACTATCTGACAACTTTCTGTTACTGCAAACATTTCTATGAAAATGTAAAAAATGTTTATTTATAGGAAAAAAAATTAATATAGGAAACTTGAGGGGGAAAAAAACAACAACTTTTTCGTTAGAAATGCAAGACACAAAACTCTTTTAGGAAAACAAACTTTTTAAAAAAATTTCCTCTTAATTGAAAGTGCTCCAGTTAATTTTTATATTAATTAATTACTGTCAGTCTAATGAGTTCAAACAACAGATTAAACATAGTATTTGGATATCATTTTGGTTTGAACTCAGCTTGGAAGATATGGAGGAGAAAAAATACATTCTAGTCAATCTTAGTTGAGAGAAAAAAGAAGTCAAATTTAGCAGCTCCGTATAAAGAGGAGCCATGCTGAAAAGGAAAAGTCCCATTCACTGATACCTCAGGAAAAATGGACTTCATTTCATTTGGTCAAAAAATTAAATATATGCCAAACTTTATATAGATATCTATACACATATGAACAATATTATGTAATTTGCCTTTATACATAACATACAAAAAACCAGCTTTACTTAAATATCCCATAAACATCCATGATCATCTTTTGTCCTTGAAGAAGCCCTTGGACGTGCTGCTCTCCTTGATTGTGACGGTCAGGAAGTTGGCTGTCACGTCCGTCACCAGCACCTTCTCCACGTTGCTGAGGCACGGCTTCCACGCCGTCTCGTCCCGCTCGTCGTCAAACCTAGTCGGAGACGGCCTGTCCAGGAAGTAAGGCTTCTCCATCTGCGGGAGGTCGGCGGGACGGCTCGGGCTCGCCTTGTGGTGGTGCTTGAAGTGCGCCGCCGCCAGGTAGCTGGAGCCGCCTTTAGTCCTGTGCGGCTCTGTGCTGCGGTGAGAATGGAGCTGTTTGTAGGAACTCCCGCCGGAGACTTTCTGCGAATGGTGGTGATGATGGTGGTAATAGTGATGGTGGTGCCTGTGGGCGCGGTTCTCGGAGTGTCTGTGGGCCAACTTCTGCAACCGCATCTCCTCGTTGCCCTGGAATTTGGACAGTTTGTAGGGACGGGGGCTCTCCTCTTCCTCCGCTCTTCTCTCGTGTGACTCAGGGGCCTGGCTGCAGTCGCCGTCTACAAAGCGGGGCTTCGGCTTCGGCCCCCTCTTCTTGGGTGCTTGGACATATCCGTCTGAATCCGTCTCTCGAAGGGAAGACCTCTGGTAATCGTTGGGACTCAGATCAGACGGTCGCACATACATGCTTTCTCCACGGTTGACAGTGCTGGGCGGGAAGATGGTGGGAACGACGGCTCGCAGGCCTTCTCTAGCCCTGGGGGTGAAGACTGGCTCGGGGGTTGGGTAGGTGATATGCATCCCTCGGACTGCCATGCTCCTGAACTCATAGGATTTGGTTTTACCTTTAGCCTGAGCCTAGGAGAAAGAAATGAAAAAAGGAATTGTTAATTACTAGGGGTGTAATGGTACGTTACAATCGTATTCTGTTCGGTTCAGAGACGACTCGGTTTGGTTAATTTTCGGTACAAAAAAAAAAAAGACTTGGAAAATCTTTATTTTGAAAAGCTGCCAATAAACAACAGAATTTGTGCATAAAATGAATAAAAGCGACCCATTTGGCTGATATCTTAAATAAAATGCACCTTTTATAATAAAATACACATTTATTTCTAACATTTTAAAATGATAAAATACTGTAACTACTACTTATGACCTGAAAACTTTTAACACAGCGGCAGCAGCTTCAGCTTGAATATCAACAAGCTAACTATTCAAGTTGAAAGTCTTTGGCTAAAAGGATTAACCTTTTGCCCGGTCCGAACTAGTTGACGGGTAGTTTAAATGCTGACGTTAGCAGTAGTTTCACAAGGCTGCTTTTTTTCTTAGAAGTGATATTAATATTCGCAAGGTGCCGTTTGAAGTGTGTTAACATGTTCAACGTGTTGCCTGCCGCATACCTGATTTCCATGGAACAATGTTGGCATATAACGTTGGATTTATCCACTTGTCTATCCAAGTTATTAATTTGAAAAGGGACACCGAAGTGTTCCCAAAACAGGAAACCGTAGTGAGGTGGGAGGGGCTTCAAGTTCTAGCTTCTCTTTCGCTGTTGACATGATGCTGCTCATGAATTTAATTCAACGTTATCGTGCAGCTCCAGTGTGCGCCACTCAAAACAGCGTCCGAGCAAAAATTCGCCTAGGAACTTTGTTGCGCTGCTTTTATTACCACGCTAATACTGCATTTATCTTATTCAGTTAAAAAGATTCACCACAACGGTACGCAAGTGGACCGAATAGTCCAAACAGAATGGTTAGACAATTCCAGTGAACCGTTACACCCCTATTATTCAAACAAAATTAGAAATATGAAGCAACCTGTTATTGTGTGTTCTATAAGGGAAGCATCGATGTGTTGGAAATAAATAAAACCTTGAAAAACTGATTCTACATCGATTTTTATAACAAATTCTAAGAACTGAATCGATTAAAAAGTCAAAAAATCTGTTAAATTGTTCAACATAATTTGACCCTGTTTTTACAGCTAAAATAGGAAGTTAGAGTCCAGATGGCCATTTTAAGGCTTAGGTCTGAAAGAGATAATACAGTTGTGTTGTGTCTCTGAATTACAGACATATAATAATTTTTTTTTATTTATTTTTTTATTAATAGCACTGACCCATTTCGATGTAGAATTGGAACAGACTAGATCGGATCAAATCAGGATAACTCTTCAGAACCAGAATCGATTCTTCAAATTTAAATCGTCACCCACCTTTAAAGGTAATCTGCATATTTTGTGGTACTTATTTTTTTTTTGTCATGTACCACTGGGACTTCACCCCAGGATAAAAATACAAAACGGTAGATCACAAACTACATCATTTTCAGATCTGAGGCAAACTTATTTTCTGTTCAGATTAAATGAAAGCTATTGTAAAAAACAGGTCTATGCTTAGAAAATCCCCACACAAATGATACATCTAGATTTTTCTTTATACAGTTATAAAGTTTTGATCAGATCTACTAGTAAAACATTTTTGATGCACTATGACTATTAATAGACAAATCAAAAAGTAACAATCTTTTTTCTGCTCTCATTGAAAAATGCAACCCTTTGTCACAGAAAGTTATGATAAAGAAAATATTTTGAAAAAATTATTTTGATTTAAAGAATCTGCACAAATATCAGGCTTCATATTCTGGAAATAGTTAAAATCTTAACTAATTTTTTTCCATAAAAAGCAGAAGAAAAAAAGATCTAAATTAATGATGTTCTTAGATTGTAGAAGAAATAAAGGGAAATCCAGTTGGAACATTTTAAACTTTCTGTGAAGGACCCCGAGCTAGGGAATATTTATAGAATGACTACAGACATTTAAAAATAAGGGAGAGAAAACATAATAATATACAAACATTTTAAATAAGCACTTTATCCCAAATGCAATCATTACCCATATTTCTAAAACAAATGGATACTTGAAAAAGTATTTAACAGGCTGCAACTAGGAACAAGAACACACTTCTAAACACCAAAAAACAAACAAATATGGACACATAGGGATGTACAAAGTTAATTTCATTTCTGTTGCATCTTCCATTCTCCCAGTACCAAACAAGTAAAAACAACACAACAAAGCCAAACCATCTGCTTAAGATCTTGGGGAAACTGGAGATGGCTCTGATAGCAAAAAACCGCACAGAGCAACACGAAGAAGCCATTAAATTATGACAATAGATAAAACAACAAGTAAATACAAATAAATAAAATATCATAAATGATAAAGTCACCTTAAGCAGAAACGTCTTTGGTTTCGGTCCCCTCTTTTTAGGCCCATACAGCTCTCTTTCACGCTCTCTACGGAAAAAAACACACACACACACCAACAGACACCCATGCTGAGTGACAATTGAGCAAAGTCCACAAAACATACTGTATGCACGCTTTTCGCATATTTCCACTCGCTTTGCGCAGAAATGCTAACATAGGTTGAAGGTTTGCAGTTATTACCTCTGCTCGAAAGCGGCAAACAAGCGGGAGTCCAAAATGTTCTCTTCGGGTTCCCAAGTGCTGTATCTGCGGAGCAGAGCATTAAATCAGACTGACAGGTCTGTGAGCGGACTCGTTAGCCCCAGAGCTAAAACCCATCGAGCTTATTTTAATCCTGCTAGCGTCAGCGAGCTAACCTAGGACAGTGCGCAGGCAGCCCTGCAGCGAGTCGAAAACACGTAAAAGAGGCGGTGTAGCAGCACTTACTTGGGCGACCATCCCTTCCATTTCACCAGGTACTCGATCCGACCCTGCATGCCATCAGAAACAGAGCAGGACTCGGTTAGCTTGCAACAGTGTTACAGTACGCTGGCTTTAGCGCTGTATTCGGCTCTCCAGGAGAACAGAGCAGCTACAGCTCCCTCCTACCTTCCTTATCCTCCGCTTGATGATAGATTCGGCCGCGAACACCCTCTCCCCGACGGCAGACAGCTCCATGTTTACTCCAGTGATACCTACCGTTAGCCTGATAGGCGCTAGTTGAGCAGATAGTCCCCCCCGACTCCACTCCACTCCACTCGTCTCCCCTCCCTCCTCCAGAATTCCCGACAGACCATAATAGTTCCGTTGCTAAGAAACTGCAGTCAGAGGAACCACTAACTGCCCACCCATTGGCTCAGCCGTTGCTACGTGGATGAGAGGAGGAGCCTGCGTGAATTCTTTCTGGGGTAAAATGGTGGCCTACTTTTTTAATTTAATTTTACCCGCGCGGCGAATGAATTGTCTTACCGAATTTAAGTATCCAAAATAAAAATTAAAAATAAGTAAAAAATAAGTAAAAAGATACGTGGAACTAATGCTGAATGTTTTAATAAAAAATGTTTGACATTTTAACTGTACAGAGCAATGTACGTATGTACAATTTATTTTGAAAATTGTTTATATGGACGTATAAACAACGTATATCAAGCGTATAAATAGCCTAACGATTCGAAATCCTCGCAATTTAACCTAAAGTACGTTAATTATCTTTCATTTATGTATTTATCTATTTGATGATTTACATCATTTTATGTCTAACATCGGTTATTATTTTATTCAGAGTACGTTATGACATGAAAATTTAAGGCTAAAAAAAATTGACGAATGATTTTATTCCACTCTTTCGCTTGGAAAATCTACAGTAAATCTCACCGAATAGCCTAATTTTATAAATGAATCGCTTCGATTATTGAAAATAACAATGTGACAGTTAAAACGTCAAAGGTTGATCCTATAATAATAATAATAATAATAATAATAATAATAATAATAATATGGTGCTATATATATAAATATAAAAAAATATTAAGTGGCACAGAGCATCAAAACAAAAAAACTTCTTTCCACCTTTATTAAAGGTAAACCATGCTAAAAGAATGTAAAATACTATATAGGACTCATTCTTTATCTCCTGTTTTTTTTATCTAAACATTATTAATATAAACAGATGTAATTTTCTGTGAAAATAAACGTCTATGCTATTTCATGAAACAGTGTGTTAATAAATAAAAATATAAATTAAATTAAAACAAAAAACTTTGGCCCACTACCACTATTATCACATTAAAACACCCGGTTGTTATTTAATAATTCCTCAGGAACCAGAAACTTGGAATATAAATTGAAGGACACTTACCAAATAAAAACTCCCAGATGCAATGATTCGTGGTTAAGAATAATGAATGAAGATTTATAAAAAACAAAAGTTACAAAATATCAAACTGAGAGTCTGACTCTGTTGGGGTTTTAAGCATTTAGATAAGCATGACTAATACATTAAGAGGAATTACAAATAAGGACACTATAGGTCAAAGAAAACAGGAGAGAACGCTGCAGAAAGGAGGAGTTCTCGAAGCTCTGCTCCGTTGCAACCGTATATGGAGTTCCTTTCCACCTCTTCTTCCCATGTCTCACACCAGCCATCACCTAACCCTCTGGCTGCTCTAAACTAAAGCAGCTGTATCCAAATATCTGAAGGACACCTCCAGTCTCCTGCTTGGAATATCTTCTACTGGGTAGAAGGCCGACCTCTGGGCCTTCAGCTTTTTTTAGCAGTAAAAGCCTGTAGTTGGTTGCTTGTTTTAAACCGCAACACTCAGGGTTAATAATAGTAATAATAATAATAATAATAATAATAATAATAATAATAATAATAATAATAATAATAATAATAATATATTTTTTTCTTTTCGGCCACAATTTCTCAGAATTTAAACTTCAAATTCTAATAATTTATTTTACATATGCAAAATCCAGTGACGTTTCCACCTTTTACATGAGGAGAAAGCTCACCCGTAAAAGACAGAACAAGCATCAACTTGAACAACTGCGACTACGCGAAATTAATAGTCTTTGGAGATTAACATTTAACCTTGGTTAAAAATGAAGCGCTTAAGCGCGAAGTGAGAAAAAACCCAACAAAAACAACAAAACCAATTAATTTTATCACATAATTTATCTTTTTCATTCCCTGCCAGATGTTGGTTGCGGAATCAAATTAATCACAGTATTAAATATTACCAGAGTATAACTAAAGGTTTCACTTATTATCACTTTGGCTGATCAGACTAATTTGGATATTCTAAAACGCTTAATCAATAAATACAAAATTATTACAAAATAATAAACACAGCCTATTAAAAATGCCAGCACTTGGCAAACCAAAGACAATCGGAAATCCAAATATTAGTTATCTCACATTGAGCAGAAAGACAGATCGTCAAAATTGCCTGATGTCCCTAAACACCACGAGTGATGCTAAACTCGAATCAGGCATTGCTGACAGCAACACCAAAACTCTGAAAATAAAAAATAAATAAATCGAAAACAATCATTCTTAATGTCTCATAAAATAGGTTTTCGTTTCTGCGCTTATGGGCGTTTAATAGAGGGAACGCTTTGATTTACAGCAGAAGCAGATATATTGTGATCATTAATAGTTGTTATGCCATTAAGAGGCATGATTTCCTCATGATATAACTGAAAACAGTTTATGTGAACAATGTGAACAATTTCAGTTCGGATTTTCGGTCATGCAGATGTCAATGTTAATTAGGTACAAAACTTGTCCAGGGAAAGATTAAGCCATTAAGCATTTTTACACAGATAAACGTCTTAGGGCGTCCCGTTTAATTAGTCCGATATAAATATCAGATGTTTGTTCCTGAGCTACTGCAAGGACACGAACCAAAATGAGCCATCATTTTTTGCTGCAACAGACTGGGTTAAAAATCTATGCATCAAATCAAAGTGATTATAGACTTCAGTTTAAAAACGAATCAGGAAAAAAGCTAAGATAAACCCTTAAAAACAAAAAATTAATATGCGTTACGAAATTATGCAAACTGAATGCTTTGAAAGGAGCGGTGCTGCTTTCTGTAAGTGCATCATATAAATGATATATCGATAATGTTCTCGAGTTTCCGCTGACAAAATATTCTGTGTAGCTGAATGAACAAAATGTCAGACAGAAAATGGAAGATGGGCGCAGCAGCTCAGACTGCGGCTGCGATTGGTCTCGGCGCGTCTGCAGTGCACCACCGCTGCCGCGTTCAAACACCATTGGCTGGCTTGTATCCGGGCAAAGACGCGCGGGCTGCCGGTGCGCGCAGACGGGGAAAGAAAACCAGCCACAGATAATATGGGCAGAGATAGACAGCAAAAGCGGACTTACCATTTTTGCATTCCTTAAGGAATTGTTATTGTACATGATACGTTCCGAGGAAAGGCGTGGCACCACGAAATTGCCTACCACTAAAATTCGACGGTTTATTTTAAAAACACCCACTCTACTTTCAAAGCTTGGTTTTATACTCTTCTAAAACAGAACCAGGAAAATTTGTTTGTTAGTTATGTTGTCACCTAACACACAGTCAGACCCTGGCGAAAATATTACCTCTTTTGAGCAGGTAAAAATACCCGGTGTCATTGCAACCATTTGCTTTAATGTTTTTCACACATTGTATGCCAAGAAATGAAAATTTCCAACACAGGCTGCTGAATCAAAGAAAGCATACAAACGTAAAAAGCCCCGCATAAAGACGAGTCAGATCAGTGCAGAGACGCAGACCGTCACAAACGTAAAAACCTAACAGGGCCGAGCCAAAATTGTCAGGAGTTCATAGGGCCCTGATTCCGGTTTACATTATTTTTGAGATGAATAGCACTACGGGAAGAATCTTATATATCTGAATAACTCATTTGGTCTCACCAGAGGAGAGAAGGAGGCAGTAACTCTCATTTATTTACTGATGAGTTTGTAGTAGATGAGTTTGTAGTGGACTTAATAGAATGGGACTCCATTAACCTACTCACAAGTAATGATTAAACTAACAACTTTTAATAATGGTTGTTAAGATAAGCATTAAATTAAGAGTTTTTCTCAGTTTGATTCTACAAATCACAAATATCATACATTCAAATGTTATACTTCGAAGGAGATAGAAAAAAAGAGAAATTTAAATCTGTAGATTTGGGTTCTGTAGAGGTTCAGCTCTCTGGTTGCCTTATATGTCCTGCAGCTTAGTTCACACGGAATTAAGGCTATGGCTATATAACTAACTACAATGAAAACAGGGGCACAGATGACAATTTGCATCCAAATGCTTTGCAAACAGTTTAGTCAGTGCAATGAAACAGATTTTTTAATAGATTTTTTTTTGCAATAGTACCCGACCTATTGTTGTATTACTCTCTTATAAAGGTTTTCTGTGAAAAAAGTTTCAGAGCTCAAGTGAATACAACAATCCGAGATAGTTAGGATTTCTCAACATTTACAAGTTACTTCATGCATATCAGTTAGTTTTGTAAAAACTAACTGATATGCATGTAAAAAAAAATAATCCCTTTGTCTTCAAAGTTAAGCGGAGATTTCCATAAAACTGATTAATTTAAGGGTTTCTCAATGAGTGCAAAAAAAGTGAAAAAGCAAACAGGTCGAGAAACTAATTTTAGAATTTTTTTCAAAGTTCCTCTTTTACGAAGAGAGCATACGTCTTTGGGATTTTAAGTCCTCACTCAGTCATGAATGTGCAAATTCGGCCTCAACTGGCAAGAGGAACACATGAGATACCACAACTCTATATAGATTCCTTGCTAGGCCTATCTAACAGATGACACAGACATCTGTATTTGGTGCAAGACAATGAGCTGCACATTTGCGCAAAATTTGCAGTCGCGGGGTATTAGACTGCACGGGAATTCCGTTGTGGGTCCTTAGGCTGAGAGGCGTGTGGCTTTCCTTTTTTCTTGAACAGAAATCGCACAGAGGAGGGGAGCGAGGACAGCCATTTTCTCTGTCGTTGCTCGCGTTAATGCGCACGGAGAGCATTTTCACTGGCAGCGGAGGAAATGGACGAGCTGGTGCTGCCCTCTCCGTCAGATCACACCGATTGTCCTGACAAACCGCTTCCGTACGAGCAGAGAGGCATATGAATCAGATGCTTATTGAGTAGATAGATCTCAGATCAACGCCTTTCTTGCAAGATTCGCACAGGAGAGCCCCCAAGTGCGCCGCGCACCTTACACCGGAACAACTGTCTGTCCGTCTGCAGTTCACGCTCAATTGTAATGGTAGATATTTGAGTCAGTTGAATGCTGCTATGTTTGACCCACAAAGAACATGTCGGCCAAACTCCTGCATGCAGGCGTTGATAAAGTACATTATTAAAGGAGCTGCAGGTCCACATCCAGCTTTGAATCGTTTTTTAGGGGCTATTTGACTCTGATTCACACTCTTCACAATATTTACTGACATGTACAGGTGTATCCGAATAAATGTATAAATCAGTAAAAAGTTATCGCATTGATTTGATTCAAAAATCGAATTGCAGTTGAAAAAAATTCAAATTACAAATTGTGATTTTGTTTTGTTCCTGTTAATTTGAATAAATTTGACTTACAGATTTTGAAAACACAAATTCCAGTTTCCCACGAAAAAAACATGACACCAACATAAAAATGCAATTTTAAATACAAAAACGTTATGTTATGACCATGTAATAAGCTACATAATAATTAAAAAGACGGCCAACTTTACTATTGTCCAGTTTTTGACACCTTCCAGTCAGGGGTAAGTCCCATAAAGTAATGGTAAAATATAGTAGAAGGAGAAAATATGGCAGATAACAGTTTAAAGTAACATGGATACCAACAACCTTGAGAGGATTGTGACGCAATGGCCATTCACAAGTTTGGGAAGATTCACAACCTATTATTGCCTGTAGCTGGAGTCAGAGGCTCTAGCGTCACTGTCCAGTACATGGACCACAACTGTTGCACTGTGTTAAGTCGCTCCGTAATCAGAAACATTTCCATACAGATCTTACCTTTGTTTAGGGGAATAAAAGGACAGCAGAGTCTGTGGTCCACAATCAGGAATAATTTGAGGAGCCATGTTATCGGCTGGTGTTGGTAGAGCACTTCATGGTTCCCTCTGCTGGCATCTTTATAGAGGTGTTTTAGCCCCATAGAAAACTGGTGTCCAAAGTCTGTCCTCAAGGGCTGTTGTCATGCATGTTCTAGTTCTTTCCCGGGTTAAACATATCTGAATCAAATGATGGTTCATTAGAAGCCCTATGCAGAACTTTGACTTGCTAAACAAAGTAGTTGGAAAAGTTGAACCATATTTGTTATAGCAGAGAACCATCTGAAACTAGTAGGACACTAGCCCTTGAGGACTAGAGCTGAGCATCCGTGAACAGAGAATTTATGAAGTATTGTCAAGGGGAAGATGAGTCAACAGGACCAAAAATGCAGACAAGGTGAAGGCTGCACCTTGGTTTGGGCATGATCACATCCATGCCACGATACAATGAGATATTAATTCATAAAATAAAGCCCCAAGTGTGTAGTGAATGCATTGATTGTACAGTACTGTACATTGCAGTGAACTGATGTCTCCGTTTGAATCAAATTTGGGGTTTTCCTTAGCTGCAAACCCTAATCATACCTGATTAGAAATACATGAAACATGTCACTCTGTGTGGGACAATGGCATCCGAGTTTCACATTTTGAAATGACTCAAAATACACCGGTACAAGATAGTATAGACTGATCCTGCAGACCCAGCATGGTTTGATGATAATTTCCCAAAAACCCACTATTTCAGGGGTGTCTAACTCCAGTTTTGAACGCTACTGTCCTGCAGCTTTTAGATGCATCCATGCGCCAACATCACCTGAGTCAAAGAAATGGCTCGTTAGCAGGCCTCTGCCAGACTTGATGGCATGCTAAATAGATGATCCAATCACTTGATTCAGCTGTGGTGGTATAGTGATGCATCTCAAAGTTGCAGGGCAGTAGCTCTCGAGGACTGACGTTGGAGACCCCTGTACTATGCCCAATCAGGCAGTTAGCTGCAGAGAGATGTAAACTTGGCTTCTACAAAGCAGCTTTTAAAGGTCAAATTAGTCCATACATTGATCGTTACTGAATCTAGTACAATAGAAAATAGACACCGTACAGATTGTCTTCCAAAACATTTTTTATTGCAATAAGTATCATAGGAAGCCTTCACTCTTTAGTCTGCACAAACAAGTGCTCACATTCTCACACGGGTGCTCAAACCACCTCCCATGGAGCCGGAAGTACAAAATGCTATCTGCAGTCGGCTTGTTCCACACTCAAAATTGCAGTTGTTTTCTCCAAAGTTGATTTGTGCCTGATATTCCATCAAAACAAGATCCTGTGAGGAGGTACAACGGACACAGCAAACTGAATTGAATCGACCTTTGCTCAGTTTGAGATGGCAGGGGGGATGTCAACGGAGAGCAAGTTTTTCCAAATAGATCAGACGGAGACCACAAACAATCTTCTCCCCTTTTCTGTTTCTATGACACAAATTGACAGTAAAGGTGCGTAAGTTCTTTATCTTCCTGTCTAAGCAAGCCTAATGGCATCATCAACATTCAAGCAGAAAAACACACACACATGCGTACACACATGCACTCTTGACACAGTGTAATGTACCTTGATTCAATTTCATTTTCTTCCTGACAAAAACTCCCTTTAAAGCCTACATTTATTTGTCAGCTGAGTGTACAAATCAAATTACATCCATAGAAAAATGAAGACCGTCTATAAAAGTAAGTGCATGTTGGGTTAGAGTTTCAACAATTATTTGATTAAATTTTGCAGCTTGAATTAGGTTTTGCAATTGGAAATACCAACAGGTTGGGCTTATAATTATAAAATATACAAGAGCACAAAAAGTATTTTTGTGTTTAAATCTGAGTTTTACAAAAATGAAAACATCAACGCTTCATTTGTACATTCAGGAATCAGAAAATACAAATATATCGTATATCAGTCCCTCGGATGGTATCCAGCCGTGTTATCCCGTTATGTATTCCTTAAATGTAACAGTGAGGCAGTTGGCAGTAATGTCCGTGATGACTATATTCCCAAGGGAAGGCTGGAAAGAAGGAAACACCTCGTCTTTTTTTGCCTGGTGTTGGGAACCAGACAAAGCGTCAACTCTCACCTCCTCTGAGGGATTGTCTGGTTCAGTCCGACTCTCTGTTAGTGTGTCTGTCTCTGTTCGACTGTCAACATTTGAGTGTGCTGACTCCTCAGCCTGCGTCTCCGGCTCCGTCTCGACACAGACTAAAGATGCGGGCCTCGATTTATCAATGCTCAGGTCCATGGGTTCCTCCTGGTAAGCGTAGCCATAGTCCTGCTGTAAAGCCGGACTCTGGTGTTCATTTCGGTCAATAATTAGGGTTTTGGAGGGCGACGAAACTGTGTTAGTAGTGCTGATGCTCCTGGAACTCATAAACCTCTTGCCGAATCCTTGTTCCTCGGTATCTGTGTCAGAAAAGAGTCGCTTTAGTCTGTGAATCCCATTCTGTGTTCCTCTTTTGTCCTGACCATCCCTCTCTGAGGGCAATGGCAGCAGATCAGGTTCATTTGTGAGCTGTAATGGCAGTTCCTGTAGAACATACCCCTCGCCCCTGACCTCAGCAGGTTTATCCTGCACCATGACAGTCTGCTCTGTTTGGGGGAGCAGTTCTGTCTCTTTGCAGTAATCTCCATGTATCCCAGAACTGGGAACGGTTAGGTTTTCTTTGGGTTGCTTTGCGAATCCGTGTATGAGGCCGAGCTTTTTAACAAGCTTCATCTTTGCCAGGTGCCTCTCCATGCTGCTTTCTGTTCCTTGTAGTGCCCTTTCAGTACCTTCAGAATCACTGTTTTTGATTTTAGCAGTCTGCATTTCGTTTTCCATGTACTTGCTCATGACAATGACAATCCTGCCATTCTTGTTCTTATTCTTAACGATCTTCAGCTTACTGCTGCTCACACCGTTGGACTGTGGCGAGGCATCCCCTTTTGGTTTCACACTCTCTGGCTCCTTCTGTCCGTTAAGGTTGGCTGGAAGTTTCTTCAACTCCATGGTGATGTCCTTTACTTTAGTTAGACAGCCTGAGTCTTTGTCCCGAATCCACTTCTGCTGCAGCACGGCTGGGAGGTTGTATCCTTTGTTTGACAGCTCCGGCTCCTTGATGTCCAGGGGATTAGCGAAAACGGGCTCATGTGACTTCAGGTCCGGTTGATAGTGGTGATGCTTCTTGCTGTTGAGCTCATAGAATAATTTTTTGCCATTTGATTGCTGCTCAGCCTCACGATCCCTGACCAGTGGCTGGTACTGGTGAAGCTTCTTGCTGTTCAGCTGGAATTGCGGAGCCTGGGGAGATATCATTTTGATAGAGCTGGACTTCTGACAGCTATCGCCTTCCAGAGAGCCCTCCTGTAGTTTCGCAAGGATGTTGGACCTCCTGGCAAATGATGGCACCTGCAAAGCAAGATAAGAATTACTCAAAAAGCACAACAATTGGATAGTCTTTGAAGTTTGTTTTTTTTTGAGAAAGAAATCTGATTAATGATGTCCACATATACATCTATGTCAGGGTACAACATAAGGCCCATTGCTTTTATGGTGCCACTACATGGAGGCTGAGATCGGAATGTGTGACAGGGCTCTTGTGAGGCCCAAATGAGTACACAGTTTATTTCAGGGGCCTTGAGCCCATGTTCACACAGCCCTCCTGCAGGTCCCCTGCAGTTCTTCGAGCCACCAGGCCGGAGATCAGAGTGACATTTCAAAGTGTCTCCTGTGGCTGTGACCTCAGCTCGGAGGAATGTCACTTGCGGCTTTGTGTACTCTTGCTGACTTTATCCCATGTGTTACCAAAACACCCTCCTGAGAGAAATAAAGACACACCTCTGAGGGATCCTTTGGCCTTTTGAGAGTCATGACTGATACATTAAATTAATGATTTGCCCCATTTAATATCAACCATGAGTTTGGGAATCTGTGGCTTTAATAAACTAAAAACAATAACATCCTTTTACCCGTTTGTTGCTGTTCGTAACCTTACAAGTAATTCCCATACTCAGAAAAATATTTGCATCCCTTCATTGAAACTGAAAATAATAATCCTAATAATCCTAACTTGGGATTATTTGTGAAAGACAAACACAAATTGGTGCATAATTGAAAAGAGGAAGGAAGGGAAAGAACACAGAGTTTTTCATTTTTTCTAAGTAAAACCGTGGGAAGTTAGGCATGCATTAACACTGTCCTAAACCCCCTTTCACTAAGACTGCAGCCTTAAATGGTATTTCTCTATCTCTTTTATCTTCAAATGATTGCATAGGGCCAGATTTGTGAAGTTCACATCTAATTCTTGGCGTGTCAGCAGATTTTCCCACCAGAGCTCTAAGTCCTCTTCCAGAGTTGTATGTTAGTTTCAAACAATGAGCATGTCTTGTTAGATTTGCTGTTGTGTTATTTTCAGAAGATGGATTGAACAGTGATTCATGAGATGTTGACAAGTGGGATATGGTTTTATAACCGAACCCTGGTTTAAACTTTAATGCAATTTTATCCCTGACACATCTGCTGGGTTTCTCGTTCTTCACGATGCTGTTTGTTTCACTCAATTTATCTAACAAAGATTTTTTTTTAAACTTCTTATTTTCAATCAGCTTTATAGTTTGGTGTTGGTCTACCACATAAAATCCTAATAAAATTCATCTGGCTGTAAATGAGAAAAAGCTCAAGCAGAATCAATTGTTATAGTCTGCTTCATAATAAGAGTTCAAATTTCTCTGAGGGTAAAAAATGTGATTTCTCTTACCTGAACAAGAAGGTGCTTAGGCTTGGGTCCTCTCTTGCGGTATCCCATCAGCTGCTCCTGACGTTCCCTGTGGGTGTGGAAAACAGCAGGCAGTCAGTCACCGTTGCATGGCAACAAAGCGTCACGGGTGTCCTCCCCAGGCTCGGCTAGGAAACACTCAGCCCAAGATATAACATGGGCTGACACTTCCATATGCAAATTATTCTCACCCTTCCTCACTTTCTTTGCAGAGAATCAAATGGTTATCACTCTGGAGGCTTGTGCCATTATTTATTTTAAATGAAGCTTGTTCTTAAACATCAGTTTGGTTGTCCATTTCCTACTTGAAGATAAAGGAAACCCCCCTGTTATAGTTTCCTAAGGTTTCCTCCGTCTCAATGGGAGCCTCTCCAAAGGCAGTAACTGAACACCGCAGACAAGAGTGATGTCAGATTCCTCCCCCACCCTCCTTCCCATCACATCTAATTACAATGACGACTCGGTATATTTTCATAGCCTGGCATTCAGATTTGGCTCCCTGGAGGGATGCGTAATTAGTTTCAATAACCCCCCCACCTCTTCTAACAGAGAAATAGTGATAATTGCAAAAACAGTGGTAGGATTTGCTCTGCAATGTGTGACCTGTACCTTAAAAGTTGCTGAGGCTGAGAGAGAAGCCAGTGACAGTTTAACAGTGCACGGCCACACACTCAGGGTATAGATTGGTAAGTAGCCAACATAACAATAGGTTTAAAGTTTGACTGAATTCTGTTATAATATTATAATTATACAATTATTTGTTTATCATGCACAATATGAATGCATGAGTCTTGCTAATTTTTTTTGCATCAGAAGGCTGTGAATTTGCCCTTGCAATGGACTGAATTTGAATCTTGATGGGAGTCTCATAAGCTTTTCCAAACCTATATATCTGATTTGTTTAGAGTGGGGCATTCTGTCACACTATGCTGATGATATTCAACTCTTTACTACTTTTAAACCTAGGCATTTCTCTAAAATATAATTCATAGACGTATAAATTATGGAGTCAGTACTGACCCTCCCACAATGCTTGCTACACACAGCTAGTCAGCTGGCTTTAAAAGGGGACTACACTTTTCCCTTGCTTTTAAGAAAACTGACTGCAGGCAGATAGCCAGAGTAAATGGTTTTAAAACTTCTTTTTGTTGTTTTTTCAAACAACCAGAATACAGATTTAGACATTTATTTAATGCATCAGTGCTGAGCATGTGTAATTCCTTAATTTTCAACTGAATTAAAAATCTCTATCAAAGACCCTAAACCATTTATTTAAAAATCTGAATTTTTAGGTCTCTGGAATAGCTGGAACAGACATTGACCAGAAAAGGCCTGATGTCTTCTTCCTGCTACTTAGTAAAGTCTACAACTAATGAACTAAGCATGACCTCTGTTGTGGGGACTTCTGAAGAGAAAACATGTTAAGCAGAAAATGTGCACTTATGCCCGACGATCTGACACTGGCTCCAAACTAACAACCAAGTCCCAAAACGTTTAGCTGCTTAACATAGTGGCTTTCTTTGTCCAGGTAACCTGACACCATGACAAATCCTAAAATAAACAAAATGATAAATCCAGTATCTGAACCTTCAGCATCTCTGACTGAAAAGCTATGCAGAACAATCAACAATGGATCATCCAGGAATCTGATTTTTAACCACCAAGGGAGTTCCAGTGGATGAGTGACGGTTAAGGTCAAGTGCGCTGACTGGAACCGGAAACGTGGGAAACCATGCACCCATCAACCGGTTTGTTTGTTTTTTCTACTTGAAGGTGTCCTTACTTGTGAAGCTGGTTTATCCAACTTTGAACTCACCTGTCTTGGAAAGCATCGAGCAGCCTTGGATCCAGAATGTTTTCCTCTGGTTCCCATGTGTTGTATCTGCACAGAGAGGCGGAAGAGAAAGCAGTTGGGACAAACTGGTCTGTCTGAAAAGGTTGACACAAACTGGGACTGGTTGTCACTAATTCAGCATATAATTTATGAGCCCTCACATCCCTCTTATAGCAGTTCTGTTAATGAGTTAACTCGCTGAGAAACTTGTCCCTCCTCAGTGGATACACGTGTAATAAATCAGGAGCAACTTTTTACGCGCTCGGATACAGATCACAAATCCACATTTACAGGCGGTTCCTAAACATCGCCCTCAATTACAGACGCGCCGTCCTCTAATTGGCACGCTGGGGATTGCACAGATCGTAAAACCACATCCATCATCGGGGCCAACGAGTCGGGCGCCCAGAAGCAAGAACGCGCAAACCGCCCAACTGCGCGCCCACGCTGGCAAGAATTCTCACATTCACTTGCAAGGGATATTTTTGTTATGTTTTGTCGTGATGTTGACACCGTTCAGTGGCGAACTCACCTTGGAGACCATCCTCTCCACTTGACCAAATACTCGATCCTTCCCTATGAGAGAGAAAGAGAGAGAGAGAGCAAACGCGATAAGGTTACTTTACTCCACGCAGCAACCTTCATCATTTGAGAAATATATTTATGAAGCATCATGAAAATAAAGTCCACAATAGCAGATAAGTGGATATACCAGACCCATTTTACACATGCATGTGCGTAAAAAGCGAACCTTTCTGCTGCGCTTCTTCTCGATGCTCTCCACCGCAAAGACGTGCTCTCCAGCGGCGGGTAGCTCCATTTTCCAGCGCAAAAAAGGCGGCTCTCTGCTTTCGCTTACTGCAGACACCTGATATTTTCTGTCGGGGCTCGCTTTATTATTTCCTTTTTCCTTCCTGCTTCTTCTCTGATGTGAAGGATCCCCCTCCTCCTCCGCCTCCTCCTGGTTACACTGCGCCTCTTCCCTCGCTTTCAACCCTCGGAGACTCGCTCTGTAGACGAGTTGGAGCTGCTGCAAGAAAACACTTCATGCAAATAGCCGTGAATGTGACGTTTTACCAGGGGGTGGTGACTGGGGCGGGATGTGATTCCTGTGCTGCTTTCGGGGGCTGTGGGAAAAAGAGGAACCACGAATTCAAACATCTGGTGACAGGGGTGGGGATGTTAAACTTCAGTCCTCGAGGGCCGGTGTCCTGCAGCTTTTAAATGTGCTCCTGTTCCAACACACCTGAATCAAATGAATAAATTGCAGGCAGTTAGGTTCTATGGGCTCCTGCTGATTACCTAATTATTGGATTAAAGTGACAGTGTGTAGTTTTTGCAGTACATCTTGGAAAATAGCCATTAAAATATTATGTAATAATAATTACGTAAAGCGCATTAATTGTAAAATATTGGCGATATTGTAAAATATGACTTTAAAAACCAGTTTTAAAATACATAGGTGTGGGTCCTCTTTTCAGGGGAAAGCGATATTAGATGACGTTTTTACTTCGACAAGAGCCCGGACGGACAAAGTGCACTGAACACGCCCGCTATTAAAACATTGATTTCCCCTCAAAATGCAAAAAAGTTTCGCCATAAATACATTTTTACCTCTTTGCTAGTGTCAAGCAATGAAAGAGAGACTGATGTGCTCGTCATGTTCCTGCAAATAGATAATTCTGATGGAATTGAACTTTTGAAAACAGCACTAGTTGGACCTCCGTTGTTGAGTTTCTTACTCGAAGACACAGATACCGCATGCTTTTGATAATTCAGGTATGCACTGCCCCCTACTGGCCAAAAATTACACACTGTGCCTTTAAGGTTTGTTGAAACAGAGACACTTTGAAAGATGGTTCTATTTTTTATATTTATTATGTTCTCAAACATTTGGAGGGATCATAACTCAATTCCTGACAAATATCTATTATAGATTTACTTCTTCTCAGCATTGGTTCCCTATTATTACCTCCACTAATGAGGCTATATTTTCGCCAAGGTTTGTCTGTTTGTCTGTCTGTTAGCAACATTAATCAAAAAGTTGTAGGTGAATTTTGAATACATTTTCAGGAAACTTATTCAATGGGACCTTGAAACAAGTGACAGAACTGCCTTGGTGGAGGTCTGCGTTCCGTGAGTGCTTTTCTAAATAGTCACAACTATATAGGTGGATATTTACAGGGAAGTGGATTTTTTTTTTTACATAAGAATTCAAGCAGGATGAGGTGCGTCACAAATGACTAACCTGTTGAAGTGATTATCTTAGTGTGATTTATTCCGACCTTTGAAATGCATGTATAGATCCGAGCCTAGCTTTAGACAAACCGAACTGGCCTGGATCTAATCGAGCTTAAAAAACTGAATTACTCTTTATGTAAATGTTATACCAGGTTAGTCGAACTATGACTACCCCTTCCAGAAGTGACAAGACCGCAGAGTTGGGAATAATAACACTGGTACATCAACAACAACACAGTACAAACAACTGTAACATGATCAAACAGTGCAGTACTGATGAAATCAACTTTGCCATAGCGTCGTTTATTTGCTCATTGTGGATATTCTGCTTTGCCGCAAGTATTTGTTAACCATCTGTGTAATGCTCTAGAGTCTAGACCAACCAGAGGAATACCAACAAGAAAGGGAACATATTGCCACCGACTGTCACGGAGTTAAACACACATGTGCTTTCGGATAAGTCTCCCATTCTGGTTAAGGTATTTGCTTGATTATTGCCATAGCTTGATTTAGATGAACATGTAAATGCACTAAAGCCTAGTTTATGCCTCTCCTTCAGTGAAGGTGTGGAGAAACACAGCACAGAGACACATCCATTGATTTTAATATGAAATATTAACATGACAAGAGTTCACTGTCAGTATAACTCTATTATCTATTGTCTATACCTGCTTATTTTTGTCAGACTCTTGGGAAATGTATGGTGCCTATTTCCAGCTGCTATTGGGAGAGACGTACAGACACACCGAGACCCAAGCGCAATTTAGAGAGACCAGTTAACCGAATATGCATGTTTTTCAACTATGAGACAAATATGGAGTACCAAGAGAGAAACTATGTACGCACAGGGAGAACATGCAAACTCCATGCAGAAAGACTGTGGCTGGATTTAAAGCCATGACCGTATTGCTGCAGGACAACAGGCTCTGTGCAGCACTGTAAACATGACAGCGGTTTATATAGGTTCATAAATAATGTTTATATTCATTACAGAGGTTCTTTGAAATCATATTTTGTTTTAAATGAGAGTAGTCTAATTTTTTTTAACTTCTCAGGTTTGCCAATAGCTTTAGTTAACAACACCAACTAAATGAAAATGCAGGGAAGTAAAATGATAACTTCTTAAACACTTTTATTTGAATGTCAGTATCAATAATTGTCTCATGTATCTCGAATGAAAGCCAAAACACTTCAAATATTTGTCAAATAAAACTCTAACAATAATAGAATGAAAGTCACCATGGGTTTAGAGGCTATGAGCCTCCATTCTTTCACAGTCCTAATTCGTAAAAGCAACTGTTAAATCCAAGATCAGGACATCAAAAAGTTTTATAAAATCCGAGCTAAAACTGAAACATGAATGCAGCATCTGTCACTGCTCTGTCGCGGAATGTGAATCTGTGGACGGAGCTATGAATGGTGACTATTATTCTTAACTGCACTGGCCTGAATGCACTGCTCGCCAGGCTTTATTTAGGCCTCTATTTCATCAGTCATTATGGGTTAAACTACATCGCCTCAATTTGGCACATTTGGCCCGTCGGATATATATGGAACTCCAAATCATTTATAGTGATCTCTGGTTGTAAAAAAAAATAATTCTAAACTGTATTGCCATATAACAGTCACAAACATGGGATTCTTCCAGTTAAATGTTAAGGGCAGGCCCAACCAATTTCAGGTCCACGGTGGGTGTTTGACCTTGATTGATTGGAGGCCTTCCCTTTTCTTGATCTAAACCCAGTAAAATAGAGAAACACGTTTTCATCTGAAGCTCTGGAGTTTGGATAACGCAATGATAATGTAGCATAAATCCTTAGTTCGACCGCAGTCCCGGAGATGCGCATTACAATGAACCCATTTCCATATCCTCTATATGTCAAGGTCACACAAAGACAAAGCACCGCGCATGGAGCTGCTTTTCTCGTGGATTTTCTCCACCGTTAATATTAAGCTCCT
The DNA here is from genome assembly GCA_028564705.1 of Apricaphanius iberus. NCBI lineage: Eukaryota > Metazoa > Chordata > Actinopteri > Cyprinodontiformes > Aphaniidae > Apricaphanius > Apricaphanius iberus. Next base: position 461,954 of record JAPXFQ010001343.1, read on the forward strand.
GCTTTAGTAAAAGTCGATAGAGGTCATCCTTGTCTGCTTTTGTCGGACCGCAAAGGACACAAACACCTTAAGGCATGAAAAAACACAATTCGGCTAATTATTTGTCAGAGTCGCAACCTATTCAGCTGATTCGTTTCCTCACACTTCACCTTTTTATTGCTATCACTGGGTTTTGTTTCTTTGTGCATCTATACATGATGTAGGCTTATATTCCATTAAAGTACGTTTTTAGCATGAAAGCAAACGGAGATGCCTTGCATTGTTTCATACAGCCTCGACCAAATTAAATTCAGCAAGGAACGGGTTAAAACACACATACACATACACACACACGCACACACACACACACGCACACGCGGCTCCCTGCAGGCTGTAGTCGCTCGGCCTATAGCAGAAAGGCACGACTGTATTTCCTTATAAGGCAAGTGACTCAAAGCGGCGGAGAAATATCGCATGAAACGATCGGTGGTCGACTATTAGTATATGATACAGATCAGCTCCGAACGGACGCATTTAACACGCGTGTTCCGTTCACGGCATCTCGGTGCGCGTGCGCGGAAGTTGCAGAGCGCGGAGGGCACACATGCTGGGTCTGCTTATTTCAACTGCGTCACTCCTAAATTTGTGATAAACAGAGCATTATTTTGGCAAAACAAAAAATGGTAGGCTAAATTGGAAGCACCACAGGAACCACGGTTCTGGATTCTTTAAACTGGGTCAAATCCCTGTCCCCCTGCTCCGAGCCCCTCACCCTTTATTGCAATGGTTTTACATCCTGCCGTGATCACACATCATATTTTCAGAGTTCCATAGTCCCGCAGAGCAACAACCATTGGAAACACTGCTGCTCACGCGGCCAGATTATAGAGTCAGGAATATGGCACGTGCACCGGGCATGGTTGTGGAACTTGATGCCCACACGTCCGCGAGCTCTTCTAGATAATTTACCTGCGCAGCGGCGCGCGACGTGCTCTGTCAGCTCTGTGCTCCCTGGGTGAAGCGTCCAGTTCATCTCCTGCTGCCATCAGCAGATTTTATTTGTGTGACATCTGCCTAAGATCAAGCAGAACGGGTTTGGATAACTGGACAAAAACTTATCAATGAATCCCTTTAGGTGACGCGCAGAGACCAACCAACAAGTCTGGTGTCTTTTGCAGCTAATAAACCTCCAAGTGTGGAAGTTTGTTTGTGGATGATTATTAAATAACAAAACAATAGGCTACGACTTTATTTTTAAAAAGAGGAAAGTGTAGTTAAAGCTACAAAATGAGCAATTAATTCAATTTGAATGCTAATTTCCTTTGTTACATTTCAGTTATTCTGACAACCAATCATCTACTTTTGCAAAATTAATCACATTATTTCATCACGTTTAACCAGGGTCGTGATGCTTTAAATGTAAAAGCTTTAATTGGAACCTTATTCTTTGAAAGAGCAAATAATGCATTTAGACCCAAATGCAATGAAAGTATTTATAGTGTGCAAGGGGATTAGAATATATTTACCTGTGTTTCGGACTGGCCCACATCATAAAAAAAAAAAAAAGCCCCCCCCACCAAAACCATCTCATTAGGGATGCAACTGCTTTGATTCCAACAGGCACTTGTAACAGTAATTGCAGAAACTTGACGAATATTTTCCCTCACTCTGGATTATTCTACTCAAAACCCAACAGCAATGCATACCTTTCAATAGAGCAAACAGCAGGTAAATGTATCCACAAAGTTACCTTGTGAATCATTGTCTGAAGCAAACATTTGGCTTGGATTTGTTAATCTTGGAGGCTGAAGATTATTACAGCAACCCCCCCCCCCCCCAAAAAAAAAAAAAATAAAGCCACCTGGCGTTCTTCTTTAATTTAGACTTTTCTGTAATTACACCACAGGTAAGCTGCAAAAAAAGTTTAATAAATAAAGAAATAGAAGTACTTTGACATAAAATAAAACACACAAGAAGAAAATAACAGTTAAAAAGCGTGTCATCTTGAATCCAATCCCTGCGTAACTCACAGAAATATAAAAGTCTTATGGGAGCTGATGGTTCCGAATTAAGTGAGGGGATCCAAGGATCTGATTATCCTGCTGCTTCTTGTGTGAGGGAGAACATCTGATAATAACATAAACATTTTCACATGAGACGAAAAGAAAGCAGTTCCTGCATCTCGAGCTGCTAAAATTGTGATCACATATGAAAAAAACAGTTTAAATCGTGTGTTTTCTGGCAGCTTTTGAAACACTTGAATATTAGCATACTTACCTGCAGGTAACACTCCCAGTGCTTTTACTATCAAGTGTAATTTCCTGACCTGCTGCTTGAAAAAGTAGCGGATTGAAGCAGCAGTGCATTGCAGTTGTTGATGTTCATGACCTGACTTCCCAAACTGTCATCACTCTCGTTTCACGACCTCGGCTGAGACTCACAGCAGCTTGTCTTTTATAGAGATGAATAGAGTGAGTCACCGCTGCAGAACACACAGGTTTTTAACGACACTTAAATAGCGACTCTTTGACGTCTTTATGATGGTTTCACGAGCTGAGGTGGAGGGTGAGACAAAGGAGACAGGCTTTAAAGTGTTTTAAAGCCAGCACCTTGTTCAGTTTCCCATAAGAATAGGGAGCAACCCTTGTCATTTGACCTTTTTCTCTGACACTGTCCTCAAACTATAAATTATTTTCAGAGTAAAATCCATGTATTTCAAACAAATTAATTAAAATGACAAGATCTTTAAGCATGTTCTGCATAGTAATTAAAAAAATGTGTTTGTTAAAGCACACACATGAACTCATGTTTCAAGCTGCTCTTCTTGCTGATCTACCTTTTTCCTGTGAATAAATTAAGAGCAGCTACTGTAAGAAAAAAAGGATTCTCTCAACATCTTGCCTTTTTTATTTAAGTGACTGAACAGTACACAGTGTGAATTCACTATTTCATATTTGACAAACCGAATACCTCGAAATTTCATGACTTGATTAAAATGAAAGTAAATCAATCACTCAAAAAGCTTCAAAAAATGGTGCTTCTTATGAGAAGTACTGCATTTCAAAATGACTCAGTTTAAAAAGAATTTAAGGAAGCAAACTATAGTAACAGTACACTTTATTACAAACTCCATTATGAAGGTTCTTGTTTTTGGAGCAAATAAATAAAGCAAAAAGTACATAAGTTTAAACTTTTATGATAGTTTAACAAATTCTCCTTTCTTTTTCACCTGTCCCTTCAGGCCACAATGACTCATTTGTCTCCCTTTAGGCCTATCCTCTACATCCTTTACCCTCATACCAACTAACTTAATGTCTTCCTTGACCACATCCATGAATCTAATTTTTGGTCTTCCTCTCTGTCTCCTTCCTGTTGGCTCCATCCTCAGCATCCTTCTACCAATATAATTGTCATCTCTCCTCTAAACATGTCCAAACCATCTGAGTCTGGCCTCGCTGACTTTATCCCCAGAACATGTAACATGAACTGTTCCTCTCATGTTCCCCCTTCTGATCCTATCCATTCTTATCATTCCCAAAGAGAATCTCAACACCTTGAGTTCTGCAACCTCCATTTGTACTTCCTGACTTTTCCTCATAGGTACTGTCTCTAGATCATACCACATCGCTGGTCTCACTACTGTCTTGTACACCTTTCCCTTCATTCTTGTTGAAACCCTTTTATCACACATGACACCTGACACTTTTCTCCATCCATTCCAACCAGCTTGCACATGCTTCTTCAACTATTTTCCACACTCTCCATTGCTTTGGATCATTGAAAGTCCTCTACTTTCTTCACTTCCACTCCCTGTAACTTCACAGTTCCACTCGTGTCTGTCTCATATGTATTCTGTCTTGTTGCAACTAATCTCCATTCCTCTCTTTTTCAGTGCATACCTCCATATCTCTAGATTTTCCTCACTGCAGATCACAATCATCTGCAAACATCATAGTGCACGGAGACTCTTGTCTAACGTCATCTGTCAGCCTATCCATCATCAAAGCAAACAAGAAGGTGCTCCGAGCCGACCCTTGATGGAGTCCCACCTCCACATTGAACTCCTTTCTCACTCCTACAGCACACCTCACTGCTGTCTCACATTTCGCATACATGTCCTGCACCACATACTTCTCTACCACTCCAGATTACCTCATGCAAAGCCACAGCTCTTCTCTTGGCACCCTGTCATATGCTTTCTCTAAATCTACAAAGACACCATGCAGCTCCCCAAACCTAGTCAAAAACTCTACTGCCACCTCTGCTAGACACTTCCATACCTCCACAGGTATATCATCAAGACCTACTGCGTTTCTTGTCTTCATCCTCTTCAAAGCTCTCCTCACCACATCCTTACTAATTTCAGCTACTTCCTGATCCACAGCAGCCATCTCTTCCACTCTACATTCTCACTCATTCTCCTAATTCATCAACTCTTCCAAGTACTTCTTCCATCTTCCCATCACACTCTTGGCACATGTCAGTACATTTCCATCCCTATCCTTGATCACGCAAACCTTTTGCCCATCCTTTCCATCTCTGTCTCTCTGTTTCACCAACCTATACAAATCATTCTCTCCCTCCTTTGTATCCAAACTAGCATACAGGTCATCATAAGTCATTAGTTTGTCCTTTGCCACCTCTGTCTTCACCATGTGATGCATCTCACTGTACTCCTCTCTGCATTCCTCAGTCCTCTCTGTGTCGCACTTCTTCTTAGCTAACTTCTTTCTCTGTATATGTTCCACCACCAAGTCTCCTTATCTACCTTCCTCCTTCCAGATGGCACACCAAGTACCCTCCTGTCTCCCTAATCCTAGTAGCTGTAGCTGTCCAGTCATCAGGGAGCACTTCTTGACCACCAAGAGCCTGTCTCAACTCCTCCCTGAAAACTTCACAGCACTCTTCATTTTTTCAGTTTCCACAACTTGGTCCTCTGCTCTGTCTTTGTTCTCTTCACCTTCCTCACCATCCTATGCTGTCTAGCTACACTCTCACCCACCACTACTTTGCAGTCACTAATCTCCACCAAATCACAATGTCTACATAAGATATAGTCCACCTGAGTGCTCCTACCTCCACTCTCATAAGTCACCTTATGTTCCTGCTTCTATTGGAAGAAAGTGTGTACAACAGCCATTTCCATCCTTTTTGCAAAGTATACCACTATCTGTCCTTCTTCGTTCCTATCCTGGATAACAAACCTGCCCATTACTTCCTAATCACCTCGGTTCCCTGCAGCAACATGCTTCTAGCTGTGCTACCTTTCCACCTGGTGTCCTGAACACATAGAATACCGACTTTCCTTCTCTGCATCATGTCAACCAGCTCTCTAGCTTTACATGTCATAGTCCCAACATTCAAAGTCCAAAGTCTGAATTCCAAGCTCTTGAATTTCCTCTTCTCTGTCCACCTACCAACACGCCTCCTTCCTCTCCTCTTTCAACCAATAGTCGTCCAATTTCCACCGGCACCCTGTGGGTCAACAGCACAGGTGGCTGTCGTTGTTAACCTGGCCCTCGACTGAGGGCCAGGTTAACTCCGGTATGGAGTTCATGTTTGTGATTTGCATATTTAATTTGGCTCAGGTTTTATGTCAGATTCCCTTCACAACCCTCTGCATTTTTCTGGACTTGGGACCTGCACAATAAATTACTGGCTTTCTTCCCTTAATAGTTGCATTAATGATTTACGGCAGGTTTAGGTTTAATAAATAAAATAAACAAAATAAAACATATAAAGAATTTGAGTTTATATAATACATCAAGTTTTACTGAAACAACAACTGTCTCCTTAACATGGCACAAAGTGATGTTCACTTTTGACTCACCTTCTGTATTTTTATTTGACATGGAAGAGCAGAGACATTAATCCCACATTATTTCATTATTTTGTTTTTGCATTTAATGTAGTGTGTAGATGAGGCCTTCATGTTAGGTGAAAAACAAATGGTTTGAAGCGTGAAAAACTATGTGATAATTGATGTTAATGAAAGGAAAGTTTAGAAGGATCCAACATTTAGTACAATTATTCAGAAGGGGAAAAAAATCCCATGCCAATATTTCAAATCAAATTCTCAGATTCATATAACATACATGAATCATTTTCATCTCGAGTGCACTTTACTCTTAAGAGTTGCTTATAGTGTTTAATTGTAAATCATGACCGAAAGTTTCCTTGGGGTATAAATATTTTGTTACACACAGGGTAATATCTGCCGCCACTCTCCAAAATCAAAAATACAAAAAAACCCCCAAAGCATGCCATTAAAGTATGGTGTTAAACTTAATCAATTTTAAAATAGTTTCAAGAAAACAGATGGTCACCACAATTTGCCTGCATCTAGAGTAAGAGCATTAATTAAAATGTAAAACAAAAAAAGTTAAATATGACAAACTACACTGGAGGAGGACCCATGTTTATCTTGCAGTCAGCTGCAAAGTTAGGGAGGTAAAACTCTTAAAATCTCAAAGTCTTTCTTTAGATGTTACCAGCAGCGTCAATAAAAGAGGAGACAGTGTATTTGCACTTTTTCCCTTTTTTGAGTTACATTAATGACAAAGTGAAGAAATATGGCAGGTAACAAGACATTGGAATTAGTCACAGACAAAAAGGGAACTAGTGAGACACATCCTAACTTCCTCATACAGACTAATTTGTCTTTTAAGCTCTGTGTGCTGCCCTTTGGGAGTAAAGGGCAATCACATTATGATTCAATCTTCATCTAATTTCTGTCTGAGAAGGTCCATCAAAGCTTGCTGACAAAACCTTATGTGAATACCCCCTGCTTGGTGCCCTGCTTTCACCAGAAATCCAGCAGCCACCCATCTGCTACATCAGAAACTAGTCTCAGTCTATCTTTCTTTGAAATATTAGAATAAAGTAGCAGACAAATCTTAGTCATTGTCCGTGTCACTGTGTTTTAGCCTTCCTTGCCTGAACTTACAGTTTCCCATTTAAAATATTTTGAATGGTTAGTCAGTTCGTTAGCAATTGTTTTTTTTGGGGCGGTTGCATCTTTTGCAGTACTGTTGACTAGTCACAACAAAGCATTTTACTTGGCTCTAATCAAATGATTCTCCTGCATGTTTGTCTTAAGCTGTAGCTCATATGTTTCTTTATGTTTGAGCAAAATGAAAGGAAGAGGGTGAATGGTGTCTGAGTATATATCAGTATTTTGACTTCCTCTTCATGGACCACACTTGGTGTAGCCTTAGCTCAACCACATGTTGTGAAAAATGTAACCACAGATAGGCTTCATCTTTCTGACTAGAGTTTAAGTGGAATGACGGAGGATGTCTTCTGAAATAATATTTGACAGCTACATCACTGTAATGTGATTAAACTCTCTGAAGTAAACTATGGAGCGACTATGTGTAGAAAAGTGAGACTAACACAATAACTGCATCACTAGTGTAAGTGGATTATTGCAGTGTGAAATGGGATTGCTGCTGAATGCCTATGCACATTAGAGTAACAATAAAGGTCTAGCTCAACAATGCCATAGTTGCTGTGTTTCTACTACTATTTTTGTGTTTGTCAGTAATGATCAGTCAATTGCAGGCTGATCTTGTCATATATCTATTTTGAATAAAGTGCTGGGTTGATTTGCTCAAAGCTGCTGCTCTTAGACACCTGATTTTCTCCTCCTCCCTGGATAAAATACCATACAAATCTTTACTTTATAAATTCTGAGTCAAGTTGCAGATTTTCCCATCACTTGTATAATAGAAAAAAAATAACTGATTGGAATGCATGTACAATTGTTTTGAAATGACTTTTCTTGTAAAGTGCCTTGAGATGACATTTGTTGTGAACTGGCGCCATATAAATAAACTGAATTGAATTGTATTATTGGGTGGCCAAAGTATGGAGCTGCATATGTAACCTCATGTTCCTTCACCAACATTTTGTCTTTTACTCATTTTTAATATAATTCCCGTTTTTGGAGATAAGAAGGAACTACTGTGAGCTGTAGGACTGGACAGAACTAAAAAGCCAAAATTGTAAAAGTAATGTTAGAAGTCCCTAAAGTTGACCTGGCATGAAATTTGCCTTTTTTGAGGTTTTTGGTCATATCTTTTAGTTCCCCCAGCCTGTCTATGGCCCCTAAGGGGTTACAATTACTGATTAGCCTTTCCTTTGTTCCGGGGTATTTCTGCCTACATAGTGAAATTTGCACTCAGAAATGGGCTGCTTGGCAGTTCGGCATATGACGACACGTTTCGGCATATAACGTGTTGAGTTGCAGCCAATTACCCCCTTCCCTGAGCTACATCCTGCAAGTCCCTCCCTCCGCGGTGCGGAGAGCTACGGTAACAGGCAGTCAACAAACCGACAGCATGGAGTCCAGACCGCATCCAAACTGCACTGTACCTGGGTGTACAAAATAGAAAATAAATATTTTTGTCCTCCCCACTTCTGAGCAACTGAAAAGCTTATGGATAGATTTTATGTATGCAGGGAATGTGCCCGACCGACTGCCGAAGCGTGTGGTAGTTTGTGGCAAACATTTCTAGGACGACTGTTTTTCCAACTTGGCACAATACAGCAGTGGATTCGCAGATCGTCTTAAACTTCTACCAGGATTAATACCAACTCTCCGTGAACCAGCAAATAATGCTGTACAAGTAAGCGTATTTCCTCAATAATGTCCTTCAGCTGTTAGTACACATTGTGGCATGTTTGAGTTGTTCGCTTTTCAATTAGCTTCATAGCTAACGTTCAGAATTGGCTTCACAGCTAATACCCCAGTTTGTTTATGTAGCATTGGTGCTAGTATGCTTTTATTTGGGGGAAAAAGATTATATATTATAGTTGAACATTCGAAACATTGTTAGAGACTCGTTGACTACAGAAGCGCATAGCCTAGGCCCCGCCCAGAAACCCGTTCGTTCTGTGCTAATGCTCACAGAAGGGCTACCTCGTCACACCTGCAATTCTACAACAAGGCTGAATTACGGAAAGCGATCCTTTGATATAGTATTAAGGTACTTAGAGTGTGGCTAAAAAGGGCCCAAACGTTGTGGGGAATTTCATGCTAGTTCTACTTTAAGTGCGTTTTTCCATTTAAAATGTTGCAGCAAAACAAACTACAGTTAAATGCATCGAAACTGCAGTGCAGAGGGTTTCCATCATTGCAAATGAAGATTTTTTTTAGAGACTGATGAAACAGTGTTGAGATGAACTCACATCTGCACAGATTAATCTTTGTAGAAGTTATCGAAGCTGAATGTAATCTTTAGAGGTGCCTCCACGGAATGAGATTTCTTACAGTGTGTTGGCGTGTAACTAATGCATTTAACCTGCAGAGGTGACAGAGTCAATTCTACTGGATTCATGAAGTCACACTTATTATCTCCTCCTCTGAATTCGACTGGCACAAAGGAAGCTCTGAGCATAAATCTCCACCACACAAATGAAGTTTCAAGGCGCAGTTCTGATATTGACGTTATTTTTATCAGACTTGTAATGACGTGGAGGTTAATTGGTGTGTATGACTCATGGGTGAAATGACTCTCCTGGGAGGCTGCTCTGCTCAAACACTCTGAGAAAACTGCTGCTTACGTCAGACTGCGCAGCCTGCTCGTGATGCTGTCCGCTTGCGTCTCCAAAGTGTTTGGAAAGAGAGTGGGGAAGATGTGACCCCACGCCGGACTGACTCACAGTAAAGACGTGCTATTGATGAGGATGAACATCTTTGCTCTGTGTGTGCGCACGTCAACGTCAGGTAGCAGTGATGTGCAGTGACCCCTTTGCTCACTGAATCACAGTTTGAGATTCAGCGTCACTTCCTGTAGGCTTTGCCTCCCTCATACAGGAACCAATTAGAAATATTTCAGTATCGTGCAATAAAAAGGACTCCTATGGAGTCTCTAAAACGATGGAATTTGATTTCTAATATCTTTTTGGGTCTGGATAAGTAAGAAAAAGAAAATAGGAGTATATAAAAACTATATTTTCCAGACCTTATTTCCTATTCCATTGTCTTAAGACTTTGTCCTGTCTTCCAGTCTTCCATCTTTTCTTTCTTGTATTCTGTCTTCTCTTTCATTTCTTCATTGTTTTATATCCTTACTTACTTCCACTCTTCTTTGTGTTATTTCTGTTTTCTTATCTTTTGGCCGTTTATCCATAATTTTGCATGCGTCTTTTTCTGACCTTTTAATGCTTTCTTTTGTTCCTTTTGACTTTCTTTCCTGCCTTGTGTTATTTTTTCTCTCTGTTTGTTGTCTTTCTTTAATTGTTTCTTTAATTCTTTAGTCGTACCCATCCTTCCTCACGTCTATTATTTCCATGTCAGTTTGTCTTTCCTTCCATCCATCTTTTATTGTATTATTCCTTCAATTTGTTGTCATTTTCCTCCTTAATTTCTTGTCAGTCTGGCGTTTTTACAGGTTACATATGTAAATACTGACCACTGGAGAAATCTGCCACTCATTGACAGTGAGTTTTAATATCTATATCCTAAAATGAGGGGGAAGGACTGAGAAGTCAAGAATTTTTACCCTGGAAAAATCTAGATTTTTACATGAAAGATGTTTTGACATTGGAGCAGTGAATTATTCTGCAGTTGACATCGAACCTCCCTCCTTAACCATTTCATAGTTTACCTGTTGAGCACATGAGAACAAGAAGTCCTCATACCAAGATCAGCTTGAGTTGAATATTGGCTCACGCCTGAAGCAGTTCAGAAAAGTAGCACATGATTTTTGTTTTTACCTCTGCTGCTCCTGTGATGTCAGTGGTGCCAATGGAAAGCAGCATAATTATGTATCTGGCAGTGAGTGGTGGAGCTGACATGTGTGTTGATAGCAGGGAGCCAGGAGGGAGAGACAGAAACGGCAGCTGAGAGTGGTGATCTGGAGCCGGGCAGTAGGGCCGACACATGGTTTCATCTCACGAGTCGGTCAACAGGTCAACATGAGCGGGGTGAACAGACCCCCACCAAACAAATGTGGGACAAAGAGTGTGTTTGGTTAGTGTAATATTGCACATATTTTCTGTGAATTGGTGCTAATTAAAACAAAACAACAACAAAAACGACACAGATTTAATTTGAATTGAACATCATAGAGTTTTAAAGTCACAGGGCTATAATTGTAGGAGATAAACAAAATGTAACATTTTAATGCAGCTCCTCTGAAAAAAGCAGTTGGACTCATCTATTCTTCTTCTCCTCAGTGAATAAAAATAGCCAGTGCCGGAGTAATGGTACCATAGGGCTAAGTTTACCACCTTCTTTCTAATGTTCACATTACTGTAGCTTGAAAAAGTATTGATAATCCTTGAATGTATTCATTTTGTTACATTACAAACATGAATGTAAAAGTGTTTTAATGATAATTTATTTGAAAGACACAAAGGAATACCACTTTTCCACTAGGGTCTGCTCAGCCGGGGTCAGGTCGAGTCAGCTCGACCTGGAACAGTCTGGTTGTTTTTCTATTTCCATTTCAGGAAGGCAGCAGTGGGTGAGGACATGGGCAAAACTTATAACTGAATAAATTGAAGAAATCTACAGCTCACGTAGAGGAAAAGTAACACTGCTCATCAACCTGAACACATCAGCCCCCATTGTAAAACATATGGAGTGGGAAGATTTTAAACATGAAACCAGGGATAGAACACAGAACAATTTAGATGGCAGAAAAAGGCAAATTTACTGAAACTGAAATACTGAATATGAAGTCAGGTATTTTGAACTCATTTCTTACCATTTTGTCCCAACCTACAGTACAGACCAAAAGTTTTGACACACCTTCTCATTCAATGCGTTTTTTTCTTTATTTTCTTTTTGACAACATTGTAGATTCTCAATTAAGGGCATCAAAACTGCGAATGAACACATGATGTATGGAATTACTGTATGTACTTAAACAAAAAGGTTGAAATAACTGAATACATGTGTTATATTTTAGATTCCTCAAAGTAGACACCCTTTGCTCTGATTACTGCTTTGCATTCTCTTGAGCTCCAAGAGGATGTCACCAGAAATGGTTTTCCAACAATCTTGAAGGAGTTCCCAGAGATGCTTAGTACTTGTTGGCCCTTTGGCCTTCACTCTGCGGTTCAGCTCACCCCAAATGATCTCAATTGTGTTCAGGTCCGGTGACTTTTGAGGCCAGGTTATTTCACACTTTTTTGTAAAAGTACTACAAAATTCCATATGTTTTCATATGAACCTTCAATGAACCTTCAATGTAAATAGTCATGAAAAGAAAGGAAACTTATTGAATAAGAAGGTGTGTCCAAACGTTTGGTCTGTACTGTACTTCTGTTTCGTGCCTGTTAAACTATTTCCATTCTATTGTTTAACAAATAAAATCTTGGTTGATTCCGTATGAGGTATGAATTATAGAGATTAATAATTAAAAATTACACAAATCTCAAATATCTTATGATTTAACTGTTTTTTTTTTTTACTTTCCACCCTTACTTTAGAAGTTGAAATTCTGATGTCAGTTTTGGCCAGCTGATTCTCATTAAATATAACAGAATATGACCCCTTATTAAAGAAAAGTGACATCCTACTGAAATGGAATGACAAGACGATTAGGATGCACTTTGAAGACAATGATCTGTTAATGAGAACAATTTTGTCTAAAGATCTAAACAATAAAAGCAGTGTCAGCTGCTGATATGCTGGTTTACAATCCAGTATTAAAGATTTAACAAAAAACAGACAGGACCCATTTACAATGACTTAGTCAATATTTTCTCAATTTGAAATCCCAAAAATCAATGCATAACACCTTTTTCTTTAATATAAATACCTGTGCAATACCTTTATAAACCATAAAAACCAAAGAACCATTAAAACAAGTTCCTACACACTTTCAAGTAACTTTTAAAAGTTTTAAAACAAAGATTGACTAGGAATTATTAGCCAATATTTCTGCTGTAGTCACGCATTTTACTGCTAAACTTGCATAGAATGGACTGATGGATGCAACTTCCAGACAACAGGATAGGGAAAAATGTCTGTAATTCCAATTTTTTCTCTACGCTTTTTCCTTTTCCTATACACATCCCTAGCTGGAAGTTAAGTATGTGAGATTCTAAGGTTTTCAGATTATCTGATTGTATAGGAATAACTGAAGTGAAAATTTTTGTAAAAAAAAAAGAAAAGAAAAAAACAGTACAATCATCATTTTATTACTGTAATAAAGGATTTCCTCTGTCAGTACTATAACTTTAACATTATTGTCTGAAATTATTTTAATCCACAAGTGATTTACAAAATATACAACAACCAACAATTTAAAGATGGTTTACTTTGTTTTTCCCACGACTGTCAAGTCCAGTCACACTGCCAGAAAATCCACAATTGGCATCAATGTTGTATGACAGTCATTCATATTGCATGGTTAATAGCTGTTACAGCTGAATTCCCACCGAGAGTATTATATCATTGAATAAATATGAAAAGTACAAATTATTATATCCTAAAGAAAGTCTTTGCTAATAAACTTTCTGTTCTGTGTCTTACTGGCCGACTTCTTTGTGCATCAGGAAAGAAAATGTTGGACTGCATGTTTTTTTTTGTTGCTAAGCAAGTTTAACAAACTGATACTCTTAGTTACTGAATCTGATTGTACAGTCCATTCAAGTTGGACTGAACTGGTCTGATTTTACCCTATTATATTATTATTATTATTATTATTATTATAACTATTTTTTTCTGTGCGGGATGTTGTTTCACTATGGATAAATTAGTTTGGAGAAAACACAAAACCAAACATGATAACTTTTAAGAACATAAAATAAAAGACCTGCTCATAAACCAATTTCTTTAGTATTTGTTTGTGTGTCTTGGTGCATCATTGGCTGAAAGCTTGCCTTGGAGGAACCTTGAAGCTCCCCACATGAGAGGATGCCAATATGGGAGCGACCTCGCCTCTGGCTACTTCGTACCCTGCTAAAGAAGCTTGGGGCCAGAGCTCCAATGCAGGCTGACGATACATTGGCTTGGAGAAATTGTTGGAAAGAGCCGTATGGGGAGGGAGAGAAGGAAGGGGAGGAGGAGGACAGCTACTACTGTATCTCCCTTGGCCCTCAGGACGTAGCAGCATCCCAGTGAATCCATCCAAGGTGACAGCGAGAGGCATGTTGGTGTTTGCTGGGCCCTGGGCGCACATAGGAAGAGGGGAGGCTGGAACAGATTTTCTCAACTACTAGCTAGTGTTTATGGCGTGTGTTAGTGTGATCATGTGGTGTAAATGTTAAGAGCGGCCTACAGCCATTCTGATGGTGCTCTGCACAGTGTGATTAGCGCTGAACCACCCGTCTCCCGGGCACACTCCCGCAGCAGCAACACAGCAGCGGAGGCTGGTAGAGGAGAGAGACGGGGCCCTGTTTGGAAGATTGAAAGAAGGGGGGACTAATGCTGATTAGCTGGTAGCTTAACAACATGCTGCTTTTTTCCATCCCATCATCAGTGCATGTCCAGCGGCTGATTGGGGGAAATGAAAATTTATTTTGGATTATTTCAGGCGAAAATGATCCAAGTAGCACATGGCTGCAAGCTGGGACATAAATATAAAATAAAATCAATTACAAGGTGTGCTACTTGAAGAGAGATAAGTGATACTCAGTGTTAGGGATGATCAAAAGTGCTGTGTGAGCCCCTTCATAGAGAAGATTGTTTTAGTCTGGTCTGGTAAGAGGTTTAAAGAAGTAATAAGGAAGACATTCAAAACATCTTCCAACATGTTCAGGTCTGGCTGTCCAAGCAAGTTCACCTTGAAAGCAAACTACAAGATGCTGAATGGAAATTACCACTAACTGACCAGTCGGTTCAGGAGTTAAAATCTCAGTTAAAAACACATCTGTTCTCCATAGCCTATGGTTAAATTTGCATTGTCTTAAACTTTTTTTTCCTTGTCTTTTTAGACTTTATTTTAATTGCTTAATCTATATTTCTTTTTACATTTATTGTTATTTATTATTGTTATATGCTTTGTGAAGCACTTTGGTCAACTGCTGTTGTTTTTAAATCTGCGATATAAATAAAATTGACTTGACTTGCTTGGAAACCCCTAACAAGTCATTTGGGGCCTACAGCCGGCTCCTGATACTGTAGATGTAAAAGTGAATGTTTGTATCAATGTAACTTCCATAGAAGAAATGCAAAGAGGAAACTCTTGCTGTCTAAGAAAAATCGAGAATACCAGACAAAAGTTTCCACAAAGAACATAGAGCAAAGAACATCTACCCATATCTGAGCTTATATTATATATATACAAAAAATACAAACTGTGAAATTCCCCCATTTACCATTTTTTATCTTAAGAGTGTTGCTCTTTTCATAGATGCCTTTTTTGAATAGAAACATAAGATCTCCAGCATAGGAAATTTCATACTAACCACGCATCAAGCTGAACACACCTGAGAAAATTATTTTTAAGGGATAACTTAAAGTAATTTTATACTTCACACTCACAGTCTGCTAAAAGGAAATATGGTTGTTTGAATTAAATAAATTATATTCACTGACAGGAAGCTACTTGAAGTTACTGTGGCTGGATCAGAAGTCAGATTCTTGTATTTTTATAAGAATCAAGCAGCCAAACAGGAACCAGAACACCAGTAAATGGAAATGGGTGATATGAAGTCCTAAGGAAACATTTAATTTAATCAAAACATTTATCTTTATGATATTTTTCTGTTTATTTCTTAAAGGAAGTAGTCACTATCCAGCCACATCTGGATATCAAAAGAGGGTATGAATTGGCAAAGGACTGATCTGACGCAGACTGTGGTTTTTTCACCTGCTCAAAAACATAACAGTATTTATTCTAGCAGTATGCTAAAATCAAATAAATTAATACTAAAAAGAAAGATGAATATGGAAATAACTGGGGTGTCCGGGGCAAAAAAAGCCTGCTTGAAATTTCCCCCAAAAGAGGCGTATGCATCCAGTGCATCACTTCAGTTTGTTGTTCGCAATCTTGTGTGGGACTGATACATTTTAATCTTACTTTAAAAAAAATAGCAAAATGCAAAACAACTGTAACTAATAAGATATTTTTGCATCAAAAGAAGTGTGATAAAGCAATATATTTTTAATCGTAGTGTGCTTGTTCTTAATGCTCCCAGGGATACAATATAGTGTGGTTACATTGAGGAACTATCACTTCCTCTGGTGTAACAGTAAAATATTTGCTGTAGAAAAGGATAGCCTTTTCTCCAAACCACAACCTTGTAATTTGTATATCTGAGTCTAACCAAGGTATTTGTAAACGTCCAACATTAATCGCTGGGTATTAAATATACATTTTTAGGAGGAAGCAAAGACATTTTATAAAGTAAAAGTTCAGGAGCAGACAATTCTAAAGTTACAGTGAAGGTAAAATACGTAATACATTTAACATTTAGCCTGAAATCACTTTGATCTGAAACCTTTGATGAGTCTCTATGATTTTTAACGTCTCCAATTTTTTTCATACAATTGGTGGTCAACAAAGAGAAAGAGGACAATGACGAGTTGTGTCATTTTGAATGTAGCAGTGCTACAACTAATATATTAATAAGAAAGAAATATGAAGCAGAGCATTAGGTCTGAATTTTATTTTATTACATAGATTATTTAGACAAAAAACTAGGATTAAAAGGTCATTTTTGAGAGTGAATTTTCCAAGGAAATGTTTACAACCTAATTAAGGACAATATATTATTTTCTATATCACTTTTTTTTTATTAAATAGTTTAAATCTTGCCTAAAGGGTCAGAAAAAGAGAGAGAAAGCAATGGACTGTGCATCTTTAATAAGCATCTCATACTTATCAACTCAAACTTCTGAATCTTCTAAATATTCTTTAAACTTTTCCACATTTCACCACATATCAACATCAAACCTGAGTCATTAAGCTCACATTTCTGTGTTGAAAATGTTTTTTTTTTTTTTTTTTGCATGTGTGTTGTTATATTCTAGTTTTAATATCATGTTTTCATTTTATGGAAGCTAAAAAGAATCTCAACAAAAAAAAAGTCTTAAAAAACATCTGCATTTGTACAATTAATCTAGCATAATTTATTGCAATGCACTTGTACACTAGATTAGTGGTTCTAACATGATAAAATATTGATGTTATAAGGGTATAATTGTCTGGGTGGTATGTTTTTTACACATCAGATTTCCACACAATCATGTGTGAATGCTTTAAATTCTTATTCTCAAAGTTTTAATCTTTTAGAACATTATAATAAACCAACTTCAGGTCATCAGTTTAATGCAAATAGTCGTTTTTTTGTAGAATGTAAAAGGAGTGTTTTGTCTTATTTCATTGAGTCACAGCCGTTCTCTCCACGATGAATGTGATCGTTGCGTGTTAGTGACTGAATGTCGTGCTTAGCTGGATGAATGGCAGTGGTACCTCTGCGCTTTATGCCTCATTGCTTCGTAATGAGTCTCCTAGTGTCATTGTCAGCGAGCGCAGGGAAAGGGAGGATCTTTATCTCTGTTTATTCCCGCTCGTAGCTTTTCTCTCTGTGTGGTGTGGTGGCTCGATCATTACCCCCCCGCTCCCCCCACCAGTCTTTCTTCACATGCCTCTCCCCCTCGTTACCGCCTCCCCCGGAGCTGCTGAAGTGGGGGGATGGGAGATAGAGCGAGGATGGAGGATAGGGAAGGAAAGGAGGAAGAATGAAAGGGCGAAGGGAGGGAGGTGGAGGTATTCTGCAGGTTGCCACAGCGAGCCAGTCGATGCGTCGGTGCATTGAGGCACTTGGCTGCTACACCCTTTGACTGCCCTTCACCTGATACACAGAGGAGAAAGACAGAGGACTGTGGGTTGTGGATCTAATGTTCACAAGGCCCCTTCCTCCCCCAGCTACTGTTGCTATGCCGGCCAAGGGTTCTTCTCAGCCTTGGCCTGTATGAAGCCTGAATTAAAAACAGTAGCAGATTTAGCAGCAGAAATCAACTGCTCATTTTGAAACAATAGCTTCTTGATTAAAGACAAAGGCAGACGGCTCCATTGTTGGAAGAAAAAAGGAGATTGGAGAGAGTTAGGGTAAGCATGCAGATCATAGCTAATTTTATAAAACATTCAAAGCATTTCCTATAACCTTAGCTGTCATTTCATTTACATTTTTCATTTTTTTTGTTTTGCTTTTGGAGATAACTCTTAGTTTTAAAGATGGACAAAATAACTAGACTTGTTGATGACAATGTTAAACACACTGGTATGAATGCCAACATAGTAACGACTTTCACATATATACAATATACAGTAAGACATACATTTTTTAGTGTAACAACTGTAATTCAGTTACCTGCTGCAGGCACTGATCATAGAAAAGTAGCCATTCCAGTTATACTGCTCTTCTTGCCAACATCAGGTTATCCTGAGCTATCTCTGTAGCTATGCTGCTATACGCTTAAGCTTGGTTTATGCTTGACCCATGTACATTCCGCGCGGAAACGAGACGCGCGGAACTGGCTGAGACGCCTTCGAGCAGCGATTATACTTTTTGCGGCTTGTCCCTACTGAGAGCCAATTTTCTTGACGACTGTAGTCTACGGCATGCATACAACACTACACCATAGTAGAAGTAGTAATCACTGTTGTTTACAAGATGGTGATACCCATGAGCTTAAACAAAGCAGAATTTTTATGCGGTTTACTTAGGAAAAAAGACGAAAAAGGAGACTGTCCTCTCTTCCATCAAAACACAGTTGATCACAGTGATCTCTATCGGCCGAATCATAAAGATGTCTATTTATGAACCTTCGGCAATATGAGCTCTTGCCAGTCCGCCATGTTTTTCCGTGCGGGACCGTCCGCATAGTTACAAATTTTCCTAGGTGCACGGTGCTGAAATTTTGGGGCGGGAGGAGGCAGCGCGGAGAGGCATGGTTGCTGAAATGACGTAATTTGGCCGCGTGGAACCGTGCGGACCTCGCGGACGCAGCAAGCATAAACCAAGCTTTAGACTGCTACTTCACTCTATTCTTCTACTACTCCCCAGTCACATAATTTGCCCTTATTTCAACTGTTAACTTTATTTTCTCTCAGTGTTTTTCACCCCATAGAAGCTACACCTGGTCTGGGGCTCTGTTCGGTTGTAATGCCTTTTAGGAGGGGTAATCGACTAGGATGATGCACCCAGTAAAGGAACTTTGTCTGTGTCCTGTTATCAACTTTTTACTTTCTTTAACATAAGGCTGTTTCGAAAGACAGTGCCGTTACGAGTGCTGGCATCAATACTGGCATCAGTGAGCCTTTTGGTCATCCATATGTTCTCAGCCGTGGTGGCAAGATGCTGCCATAACTTGTTGTTTTTCACAAAAGACACACCATGGCAGGATATAAAAGGGATGTGGGGGTGGTGTCCGGGCTGTCGGTGTGTAGGGTTGTGTATAAACCATGAGATGGAAGAGAGCATGGTAGACAGAGAAAAAAGCTTGGATGTAACATGTTTTTTTTTAACCTCGATTGAAGCCCCACTCCTCGTGTCTTTTGACGAGTCGCTCCAAAAGGTGGGTGTCCCTTACAGTCCCAAGAACTGTCTGCCGATCTGCTCTTCAGCTCTAAAGGCTGGAAGCTCCTGGACTCACTCCAGCTTGCCATTTCAGCTGATACAGTTTACAAATACTAAATGAAATGTTTATTTCCATTTTACATAATATTGCTGTCTGCAGCTCATCTTACATTTCACACATCTTTTTGACGTTACCCTCTGTTGTGGCAAGCCATGATCTTCATTCATAAGTCCAGCGTGACAATATTGCGGTAATATTACTATCAAGCTCATTGCCATGCTTCCATGGCGCATTCATAAGACACACTATGCCGGCAATATTACCCTAATATAGTGTGTCCTAGCACAGTGTATCGTATGAAGATCCCTAGAGAAAGCACTCTTACATCATTGCTGTTCTTTCTGTGTCTCTGTTCTGTTTTCTCAAACACTCAGTCGTTCGTGGCAGTGGGTTGCCCATAATGAACCAGGTTTTGCTGAAGGTTTCTTCCTCTCAAAAGGGAGTTTTTCCTCTCCACTGTTGCTCCTGTCTGCTCAGTATGAGGACTGTTGTGAAGTCAACAACACAACATGGCTACTGTCTACAGTTGTTACATGTGTGTTCAGTAGGAGTGAATGCTGCAACTCAATGACTCGACGCAATCTACTGGGATTCCTTAGATGGAAAATGTTTAAACTGTTTGGTCTAAAGAGCTTAAGGATTAATTAGAATGTATGTATGACTGACTTGAAGTGACTTTTTTTTGTAAAATGCCTTAAAATGATAAGTGTTGTGATGTGGTGCTATGTAAATAAACTGAGTTGAATTAAATTGGAGAACTCACCTGCACATCTCGTTCATGAGTTTCCTGACCGCTTCTCTATTTACTCGCCGGGTTCATTCTCTCACAGAAACTAGATTATTCCCACTCTTTTATCTAAACACCGCCACTTGCATCACTTATATTACTCATTTAAATCAAAGATTAAAACTCTACTATTCAGATTTGCCTTTGAGCCCTAAATTTCTTTTTTTGATCACTCTTTGATTCTCATGTTTTTTTTAATTTTTTTATCTACATTATTTTGCATGCATTTGTTTCTTATAACTTACCTAAATTGCTCCTAGCACTTTGCTCCTTTTATTTTATTAATGGATACTCGTGTTTTTATTTGTTTTTAAGTTTCATACTCTCACATAAATTGTATCTTATGCTTCAATTACAGAATGCATTTTTTTTTGTGATGATCTGTTTTAATTTTCATATTTTTATCATGTAGTTGGTTTCTTTACCACTGACTCCTGTAAAGGGCCTTGAATCGCCTTGTGTTGAAAGTGTGTTATATAAATAATTTTGCCTTGCCTTGCCTTATTAAAAGCCTCCCCGGAGCTCACATCTATGGAAACTAGCGATCAATTCCTGAACTTATTCTTTTGCAGGACATACATTTGATTATGTTGTAACTGTACACTATTTTTACAAGTTAAAAACTATCAGCTATATTTACTGTTACTGGAAACAGAAGCTTTACTGAACCCACTAAATATTTGCAGAACTAACACAAACAAACCATTTTCTTTGCATTGTCACTCATTCGGAAAGAGCAGAGAGGAACCAGGGCATGTAGTAATGGCACAAACATGAATTCATTTCTGTGAAAACTGCTGTAAAAACTTCTCATCTGTGTGTTCATAGGCCAACTTATGCATAATTTCTCTTCTTGTGTATCCATAACATTCCTATGATATATATATATTTATTATGAAGTGCATTAGGTCTTTCGTGATGGTATGAAATTGTATTTGTGGCTGTGAATGAGAGAAACCGAGGGAGACTCTCTGCTAACGTGTCCAATATCATGCAAATTACAAGACTCAGGCCGATGTTACAGGAACAAGGCCATTGATTGGAGTACCTTCCACTGTGGTTGAATGACACTTAATGAAATCCCCCGGAGAGAGAAAATTGTACTTGTAATGATTGAGTTTTAATCTTTTTGGAGCAGGATATGCAATGCAGGGAAAAGAAACAGAAACTCAGAACAAGAGAGGTAATGAATCAATGAATTTTAACGAAAGAATACAAATTGCTGCTGCAAAGACATGGCTTCAAAGGAGAGTCATACTATATCCTTTCTTATTTGATCAATTTTTCAATTCATTCTGGTTGAGAACTAAAGGGTCTTGGTTTCCTCTATTGCCTCAATGCAAAGTAGCCCTGGGTTCAAATCCCAATCAGGGCCTGACTGTAGTGAGTTTGCATGTTCTCTCGGTGGTATGGGTGTTCTCCAGCTTACTTCTATATTCTATAAACCAATCAGATTTATCTGTTTTGAGATATGTATGAACATTATTGGTTGCTTCCTTGTCTCTGCAAATAGTCTGAATTAATGATTTGGTTTCTAAATTTTCTAAATGTATAATCTTTTAAAATGTCCCAATGCTTTGGTGGCTTTTGTAAAAGCTGCATCTTCAGTTTTATTGTTTTGTGCTTTTCTTCCTTTAGTTATAGTACATTCTGGATCATAGTATTTTCTGAAATAAGTAGTCATCAGAAAAAGTGTGTGGTTTATGATTCCAAAGGTTTCATTTATCGTCATTGGGTATATTTTCTAATGTTTTGTCTTCATGTTGCTTTGCAAATTGCCAAGGTGTTTTGAGATATGTTGTTATGGCTTTTGTGGTCCATGAATGTTGCAGCTAACAACGTTTTGTGTGTGTTGTTCATTATGAATGAAAGTTTAAAAAAATTATAAAATAGCTACAAAGTGATCTTTTTAATTTTACATGTCCTTCTTTAATTTGTAATATTTTTTTTTATTTCCTTACATGCGCAGGCGTGAAAGAAACAGGTGTGAAAGAAAGAAATGTATAGAAAGAGGCCTTCACAGGCCTTCAGAATGACAGAGATCTCAAAAACACGTAACCATGGATAGAAACTTTGCTTTCTACGAAAAATGTAAGGATCAGATTTAAGTTGGCCAGAAGTTAGCCTTGGACCTATGAAATCAAGTTCTTCAGATACATTTGTCTAAAACTGAACTATTTTGACACCAGAATATAGAACACTTTGGCTCAAACCACGTACGGTATTTCAGAAAAGGACCTCATACATTAAGAACTGTTACTCGTGGAAATGGAAGTGCCATGGTTTGGGGATACTTTTCTTCAGCAGGACCTGATCAAACCACTATAATCAAATCTGCAATGAATTTTGCTGTGTATCAGAGAATGCAAACCGTATTTTTTGTACAACTGAAAGTGATGAGTGGGGATACATTTCTTCGGATTGATGTTAGAGACTTGCAGATGGCTACAAGAACCATCTCACTGAAGGGTATTTCATACAAAGGTGGAAAGACAAGCTATTACAGTGGGAGTTGAATTGCTGAGTTAAAATACTATTTGTGTACATATCTTATGTAAGGCTCTTTTTACATTGGTTTTGTAAGTAAAGTTGAATATTGTTTTCTAGAGTTATAAATAAGAAATTGGAAATCCGTATGCAACCATTTCTTCCTAGAGAACCGAACATTTAGTATTAGTGTGTTCTAATTTTTTGCAGGGCAGTGATTAAATGTCTTTGGGTGTGTTTGCATTTTGAATAAGGTTTTGAAATGTTTTTTTTCTGACAAAAAAAAAAGAATATGAATTAGGGATTTTTTGTTGCAAGGTTTTTAATAGTATTTTCTGATTTCTTTTTTTACTTCTCTGAGACATGTTTGTTTATTCTTTGTGAACAATTGAAGTGATTAGAGATGTTGACACAATACATATATATATATATATATATATATATATATATATATATATATATATATATAAGAGGGCAAACTTATAGTACCTTATTTGTCTTGTAAATATGTTTAAAAAGCCCAGAGATAAAATAATATTTTATCGGATGAACATTGTGCCTTTAATTCGAGTTCATTTAGTCATGAGGAAGAACAAAGACATTTTTTGTTTTTAGTCACTGGAGTCAGTATTCTTCACATCTCTAACAAAAAGCCAAAAACTGGAGCGACTCACAAAGTGAAGAATTTTAAATAAATATTTTTGATAGGAATTAAAGGATGACTTGGTTCGTGCTCGTAGTGCCCTTTTACTGCTGCTGCCTCTGCCTCTGGTATTAATCACCGTTCTCTGTAGCCCTGCCCTTATCCGTCTCTCCACTGGGTTCAAGTTGACCTTCTTCTTTGCCTGTTTCCTTGAAACCTTTTGATATGAGGGAAGATTCTCTCTGACCAGACATCTGCAGCCTTGGAAAAAAGGGAAGGAATGTGAGAAATAAAGTGTGTCAAAGACAGAATGAGATAGTATGATGGAAAAGATGAGTGGACAAATGCAATTGGCTAACAGAAATTGGTGTCAGTAGAGTTTAGCTGGAATCTATCCTGCAAAATGATAAGAGGAGAATAACCTGAATGTTATATATCAATACTTTGTAAAAAAAAAAGTATCTTCCTGAATATTGTCTTCTGACACATTATCCTAAGGATTCCTCCTTTGCTCTCGCTCTCCCCATTTACATGGATTCACAGATGAGTGAGAGATGGAGAGGAACGGATCACCAGAGATGAAATGACAGCATAAGATCTTTTTAAATACACATTAGAGTGAGAGGTAGTGAGAAAAATTAGATTTGATTCAGGGGAAGATTTTAAAATTACTCTTGAATTTCATTCTGAGTCAAAGAGCTGCAGAGAGACACAAGATACTTGGAGATGAGACGAAACTGTTAACGCTGAATTAGCAGGAGTGGACCTGAGAGAAATTAGATTTGATTCACCAGCTGAGGGAAGAAAAATGGGAATTATCCTTCAGTTCACTGGCAAGTGTTGCACATGAAGCAGTGGGATAGAAAAAAAGAGGAGCAAAAGAAGGGGGAGGGGTAAGAATGAGATGGAAGGAAGAAAAGCAGTTCTTTGGATTTTTTGAGCTAATTTATCTTGTAATCTGTATAACTGCATCTGCAATGCTCCTTACTGTCCTGCAAATAAAATAACTACATGAAAATAATAATAAAAAATGACTGAATTACCTTCCACAATTATTGGTAGCCCTCATAACAACGTGCTAAAAATTTACATTTTTGTATGCAGCTTCATGAATCAAAACTGATTTTTTTCTATTTTAACTGTTCTCTTTTTAATTTTTAGAAACATTCAACCTATAGTTGGACTAAAGTTATAAAACAAGAACATTTTCAAATTAAGAAAGAAACTAGTTAAACAATTTTATCCCTATAATCAAATGTAGCTGAATCTTTTTTTATAACAAATACTTTTTCATACATTTTGATCAGACTGCCAAGAAACTTCAAATCAATAATTAATGATTCCCTGTTTAAATAGTTTATTATACGACATTGCTCAAAGGCCAATTTCTGTTCAAAATGGAGTTGAGAGAAATGCTGTGATACAATGGGTGGCCGCCTAAACTTGCCATATCTGCAGTTCTAGCTGTAATAAGTAAAAAGCTAACCTGAAAACATTACAGGACCTGTTTGCATTGACCAGATGAAACTTGGATTTTTAGCAACAAAACCCTGCATGCCTGTTTGGCTGACAAAAAGGCTGAACATGAACTATATCCCCCTTCACGAAAAAGGATGTGTGGTGCTGTGGGACTATTTCTTTTCCAAACGGTGCTGGGAACTAGTGATGCTTTCGTCAACAAAAAACTGTAACTAAGAATTGTTCACAACGTACATTTATCACGGTACTAAAATGAGAAGAGATGTAACGTAAATGCTGATAATGCGACGGTGATAGTAATTAAATGTATAATGCAATATTGTTGCCGAATAAAAATGAGACTAATTATGATTTATGAATTAAAAACTATGCTAAAATGTCTCTCCATTTTTGTTGACCAAAACGAGACTAGAGACGAAATATCACAATACTATTTTGTCTCGTTTTGTCGCTTTATTATTATTATTTATATTCCCTGTGTCTAGAGCCTGTTATTTCTCGGGGGGCATTATCCCTCGCTCGAGCTCCTCTCGCGGCAATATTTAGAAGATGCAGCTGCACCAGTGAGTCTGAGACTCTGCGTGAGTACTGAGTAGCGTGGCAGAGAAAGGGAACGATAACAGGTGTTTTGCCGAGAACAACATGCCTGCAGAAAATTGTGACCCCTGCTGCGGGAACAAGCATCGTTGTAAACTCACTGATAACGATGGGAAAACAGATTAAAATACCTGAAACGCGTCAGCTTTTAAATATATTCACAATATTACCATGTTTCTTATATATGTAAGCCCTGAAAACCTGGTTGTTTGCTTGTGTGTAAGCTACCCCTCTTTTAACACTAAAAAACTATGGCACAGTTTTTAAAGAGAATGATAAAGTTATTACTGATGCTTTAATTTGAACATAATTCTACATGTCCTCCTAGCTATTCGTGGGAATCCCAGCTTTGTAGGAATATGTTTGGCTTTAAAAGAGAAAGGATGTGTATTTCGGCAACTTTAAATTTGACTGCATGTCGTTTTTGGCATAACACCTGTCAGCCAGGGGTCTTTGGTTGAAGAAAAAGAGAAGACATTTGTAAAAACTTAAAATACATTGAAGTAGATAATAAAAATGAATGTCTTGTGGTGAAAGATGGGGAGAAATGCGGCCAAACAAATTGCAGGGAAGAATGCAACCAACTTGAAGAGACGTTTCAAGGCATTACATAAAGAAATTGAGGTAAGTCAAGACTAAGGTAACCATAATATAAGAACCTTGTTTGAAATAGGTTTGGCTAAAAGACATTTTTTTTGTCTATACCACATAGTACTTATGCTATACTGAATGGGTTAAATAGAGTTCCTCACTAAAAAGAGACTAAAATACAATTTTTATGAACTAAAACTAGACTAAATGTCATCAGTTTTTGTAGACAAAGACTAAATAAAAATAGTCATGGATAATTCTGACTAAAATAAGACTAAAATTTTCAGACTTTTAGTTGACTGAAACCTGACTAGACTAAAAAGTGTATGAAAATGACTAAAACTAATAAAAACTAAAATGACAGATTGACACAAAGAGTAGATTAAAACAAAAAAATTAAAACAGGCTGCCAAAAACAGAACTTCTGGGAACCTTGTTCAAGACATTACAAACAATTTGGAATAGCTTCACATTTTGGATGAAGATCCAGTGATCTCTGACATTAAACTAAAACAGAACATTCTGTGTTAAGAAGACAAATCATCACATAATGTTACATTTCCTAATGGTCTTCACCATAAAAAAAAAGAAATCAGTTTTAATTTTTATTCTCTTATGGATTACCCTAATACAATAAAACACAGATGTCTTCATGGTCTTTTTTGCTCACATTTACTAGCAGTGCCAATAGCAACATGTTACAAATGATTTCAGGACACCCCCCCTGCGGTTACATAGATTAATAAATAAACCATTAAACCTTCAAAACACTTTTAAAACCAGTAGTCTCTTGTCGAGCTATCCATGCCCACAACCTAATGTGTTAATCGTGTTAAACAACACAGTGTTTGCCTACAGCACATTCCACATAGATCCAGAGCAGGTGGTCATAACAGGGTCAGGCTCATTAGGAAACGTCTATTTGAGTGCAGGTTTGCTGAAGTTGTAGAAGAGAAGCGCATGCACGATAAAAAAAGAAAGACTTAAAGCCTAATGCTCTGCCTGCACAAAGACTGGGTGGCAGAGTGAGAAATTATTAAAGGGGACTGAGAGAGAGGGAGGTCTACGCATTCATAACTCCAAGGCCTTGTAGAAAGCAGAACCACAGGGACTATCTGGAAACGCATACTTGCTGAGGGGAAAGCACCCAATAGTCAACTTTCAGAAGTAGTCATAAATATGGGCCGATACTCTCTGACACACGAGCAGAGACAGAGCGATGGAGGAATGGTGGCACGAGAGCAGCAAGTCTTGGCTGTGCCTGGTCCACGTGTCTTAGTTGTCCGTTGGTTTCAGACCTTCTCAACCTGCTGATTTATGACACTGATCAGTTTACTCATGCGTGTTTCAGGTTCTTTATGGGGGAGAATTGTAGGAAGCATAAGATATATTAAACAGTGTGAACATACTTTGCATGGCTTATACCATGCAGTAATATATATATATAATTTTGTAACTATTTTTCTTCTGTAATAATTGTATGCGTTTCTGCTCTGTGTCATGTTCTGTCTGTACATCTGTTTTTTGCTGCTGTTACAACCAAATTTCCCTATGTGGGACGATTAAAGGATTCTTCTATTCTTATTCTATTCTACTACAAAACAATCTTCAATTATACTTTACTACAAAAACAATCTTCAGTAATTTAATTTTAATTATTAGAGTTTTTAGATGACTGCTAAGGTTGTCAAATAAAAATAACAAAAATGAACTTTCATTTTAACACATTCAAAAAACCTGTTAAAAATACAAATTATTAATTCAATGCAAATTACTTAAATCTGTATTATCTTATTTAAATAGGACACTCGCATCAGTCTACCTAATTCATAGCATTTCATTTATTTATTGAACATTATCCCAGACCAAAACTTGCTGAAGATACTGTGAGCCTCGAAACAGATTTAGTGCAACTATTAATAAGGCCAGAAATCTAACAGATCGGGTGATAAACTAATACTAATACGTTATTATTGTTTAAATAACAAAATTTGAAAATTAATCAAAAAATATTTTCAATGAATTTGGATGAGACTGAAATATTTAAATCTTAGACCTCTGTGCTCCCAGTTTTTTCATGCTGGTGACTGTAAAGTTGAAAAAAATCATGTCTGGTTAATAAACGATTCAGTCTTGACTATCAGAGACAAAGGTGATGCTGTCTGTTTTAGGGTATACATCTCAGTTAATATTTTTTTGTTGTTTTATTCATCTTTCTTTTATGTATTTGTAGTAAATTAATGTTTTACAGAATGTTCTTCCCCTGCTTGCGGAAGTTCCCTCCGGTGCAACTTCCCATTAAAACACACAACTGTTACTTGGTTACTTGGTATCTCTGAACAGCCCTTAGGTATGAGTATGTGTGCATGTTTGTTTGTCCTGTGATACTGTGTTGTCCTGCAATGGACTGATGACCCATCCTGGGTGTACCCCATCCCTTGAGAAATGATTGGCACATGACCCTTCATGGATAAGGGGGCATAGCCAGTGGCTGGATGCCCTTTTTATGTAATGCTCATATCTTATTTTTAGTCTTGCCATAATTTTTTTAACTGCTTTCTCCTTTATTCTTTAAGCAACCTTAAATTACCAAGTGGATGAATGGTCTTGCATAAATAACATTACCTAGTTTTTTTTTTGCCTTTAGCCCTACGACAGCTAAGAAAGATTCTCGTGGCCCAGGCATGGAAAAAATGACTAGAGCCTCTTGGGAAATGCTTTTGGCGTGAAATAAGGGCAGATGAGGAATGGAACAAAAATATATTGCAATCTGAACTCAGTTTGATCCATTTCATGAAAAAACAAGCTGTTACCTGTCTCAAAAAAATTATTTAAATGAAGAAATATGAGAAAAACAGCAAAAAGACAAGTGTTGCAGCACAGAAAATGCAGCAATGTGGTGTAAAGAAGGTAGTCTACTTTAGATATTTGTGTAATGTATCCACAATAGGTCTGGTTAGTTCTGAAGTCCTCATTTATAAAGACTTCTTTAAGTAAAGCCATGCATGTTGTCAGTTTTCCTTGCCTCCCTTTAGTCTGTCCCATGTGATTTCCATGCTTGATAAAAAAGCAGCACAGGCCTCCCTCCCAACTAAATTATCCAATCAAAGTGAGATCGTTGTTAAAAAACGTTTCCTCAGGGACAGTTCAGATGAAATGTTTAAACAAATTTACAGCTCTGCATCACCCCATATCTCCATCCCCTCGCATCATCTGATATGCAGTCAGTAAACAAGATGGTGGATAAATTTTTCTCTCAAGTTGCAGACATCAATGATACCATTGCTCGAACTAAAGTTAAAGTAGTCTCAGGTAGAAAGAAGTCTCCATGGACGAGTCGTTGTATGGTGTGTAGTGAAAAAAGGGAGTGTCAATGAGCCAAGAGAAAATGGAGGAAAACTCGACACCAGGTTCACTATGAGATCTACAAAAACAGGCTGCACAAATATAATTTGACTCTAAAAGCAGTAAGGGAATCATTCTTTTCTGAAATCATTAACAGAAACATTAATAATGCTTGGACTTTATTCACAGCAGTTTAAAGACTAACTAATTATCCAGTGACAGCGGCTCCTGAACTATACTCCACCAGGGCCTGCAAAGTATTTGCCAATTTTTCTATATAGCTTTTCTAAAAAAAATTCTCCCTGTCATTAAGTCCGATCTGATTCAAATGTCAACACATCCCTCCTGTCAGGTGTCTTCCCTTAGGCCCTCAAAACTGCAGTTATAAAACCCCTGCTGTATTTCAAAAATTGACTAAATTCCTAACAATCACCGGCTGCTTTGATAATTATCAGTCTGGTTTCCGTGGTCATCACAGCAATGAGACTGCCCTCATCAAAGTTTTCAATGACATCCGCATAAATACAGATTGTGGCAGAACCACAGTACTGGTTTTGTTGGACCTCAGTGCAGCATTTGACACTGTTAATAATAAAATATTACTGGTATGACTGGCGAGCTGGGTCAGACTCTCTGGTACTGCACTTCAATGGTTTGTGTCTTTCCTCAAGAATAGGAAATTCTTTTTTTCAATAGGCAATTTTATATCAGATCAAACAGAAATCACCAGGGGCGTAGCATCAACTTTTGGGCCCTGGGTACAAACGATCTTGCTGCCTCCCATTACCAAATACAACAGTGAAAACAGCGGGCCCTGAATGTCTTTAGGTGGAATATTTCCAATACCAGGTTTTGCTTCACCTTCACTGGCTGGCATTAGAACAATAGTTTTCCTGTACTTATTAGTAAGAGTTGTTGGCCATTATTCTTGGTCCTCTGACAATCCCTCATCAGTATCCCCAAGTCTCTCATTCTCTTCTCTTTCCTATTCAGCTCTGTCCTCCTGCTCCTGACTGCCTTCATCACATATCGTCACTTACCTGTTTATGATTATTACCTTATCTTCTATTATTCTTCCACTACAGAAATAAACATAACATGTACAGTGTTACTGTACACATTAAAACTTTAAACCATAATTACTGTGTTAAAACATACAATTCTGCTAAAAGCTAACCTTGTCTCAATGTCACTGCTTTCAACTGGCCCTGATGAGGAACCTGCTGCAGCAGGGTCTGAAACTGAAATATATGGCTTCAAATGGTTGCTAAAATATCCTTTAATGTCACAATAACTTTTTTAAAGTGTAGGGTAAGTACAAGTTCATTGATGATTATATTTGTCTAGACATTCAGTCTTTGAACTACTTTTTAAAATAAGTCATTTTCAATCATTAAGATGTGCATTAAACTGAGAACAATGCTGTACTTAATGTAAGAGCATGCTAGAGCTAATTTGCATGATAATGTGGTAAAATAGGCACTAACAATATATGTTTTTTGTGGGTGTTAGACTTTGAGAATGGAGGGAAATATAGGACGTTTTCATGTAAACTTCTGAATCTGGGGAGGATTGCTGCAGAAGAGGAGACAAGCGCCACTGCCTGGAGCGGCAGTGTGTTGAGCTCCTAGCTCCGCCTCCGTCTGCTTCTAACTCTGTGTTATTTACACAGAAACATACTTGCTATGTAGTGTGTGATACTATAAGGTGTTGCTATATTATTCACATAGAGTACAAACATAAATGTTTGCTATTCTACCTGGTGTAGATATTTATGTTAAAACAATGTCAATGCTTGAAAATGCATTTGGAAATCACCTTTCTTTTCAAACAACTGAGTGAACAACAGCTTGTTCTTATTTGCCTTTCTCTCTTTAATCTTTTTTGTTCTTCTCATTTTTTAGCCTCTGGTTTCCCCTCCTTGGGGTGCCACCTTACCGCGGTGGAGGGGTTTGAGTGTCCCAATGATCCTAGGAGCTATGTTGTCTGGGGCTTTATGCCCCTGGTAAGGTCACCCATGGCAAACTGGTCCTAGGTGAGGGATCAGACAAAGTGCAGCCCAAAAACCCCTATGATGAATGACAGCGTTGGACCAAGTGTTCCCTTGCCCGGACGCGGGTCACCGGGGCCCCACTCTGGAGCCAGGCCTGGAGGTGGGGCACGTTGGCGAGCGCCTGGTGGCCGGGCCTTTACCTATGGGGCCCGGCCGGGCTTAGCCCGAAGAGGAAACACGGGCCCCCCTTCCCATGAGCTCACCACCTGTGGGAGGGGCCATAGGGGTCGGGTGCAATGCAAGATGGGCGGTGACCGAAGGCGGGGACCTTGGTGGTGTGATCCTCGACTGCAGAAGCTGGCTCTTGGGACGTAGAACGTCACCTCTCTGGTGGGGAAGGAGCCGGAGCTGGTGTGCGATGTTGAAAGGTTCCGACTGGACATCGTCGGCCTAGCCTCGACGCATGGCTCTGGCTCTGGAACCTGTCTCCACGAGAGGGGTTTGTCTCTCTTCCACTCTGGCGTTGCCCCCGGTGAGAGGCGCCGAGCTGGGGTGGGCATACTTGTTGTCCCCCATCTCGGCGCCTATACGTTGGGGTTTACCCCGGTGAATGAGAGGGTAGCCTCCCTCCGCCTGCGGGTGGGGGGACTGGTTCTGACTATTGTTTGTGCTTATGCACCAAACGGTAGTTCAGATTACCCACCCTTCTTGGAGTCCTTGGAGGGGGTGCTGGAGATCGTCCTTCTGGGGACTCCCTCATTCTGCTGGGGGATTTCAACGCTCACGTGGGCAGTGACAGTGAGACCTGGAGAGGCGTGGTTGGGCGGTATGGCCCCCCTGATCTGAACCCGAGCTGTGTTTTGTTGTTGGACTTCTGTGCTCGTCATGGATTGTCTATAACAAACACCATGTTCAAGCATAAGGGTGTTCATGTGTGCACTTGGCACCAGGACACCCTAGGCCGCAGCTCGACGATCGACCTGCTTGTCGTTTCATCGGACCTGCGGCCACATGTTTTGGACACTTGGGAGAAGAGAGGGGCGGAGCTATCCACCGACCACTACCTGGTGGTAAGTCAGCTCCGGTGGTGGGGGAGGACGCCGGACAAACCGGGCAGGCCCAAACGTGTTGTGAGGGTCTGCTGGGAACGTCTGGCGGAGTCTCCTGTCAGAAGGGGTTTCAACTCTCACCTCCGGCAGAACCTCAAACACGTCCCGGGGGAGGCGCGGGACATTGAGTCTGAATGGGCCATGTTCCGTGCCTCCATTGTCGAAGCGGCTGACCGTAGTTGTGGCCGTAAGGTAGTCGGTGCCTGTCCCCTCCTCAATACCACCGACACGCCTTCCTGTTTGGAAGCAGAGTCTGAGGACTCTGGGACGGGCTCTCCAATCTCTAGTGCTGAAGTCACCGAGGTTGTTAAAAAGCTTCTTGGTGGCAATGCACCGGGGGTGGATGAGATGCGGCCGGAGTTCCTCATAGCTCTGGATGTTGTAGGGCTGTGTTGGTTGACGCGGCTCTGCAATATTGAGTGGACATCGGGGGCAGTTCCCTTGAATTGGCAGACCGGGGTGGTGGTCCCCCTCTTTAAAAAGGGGGTCCACAGAGTGTGTTCCAACTATAGGGGGATCACACTTCTGAGCCTCCCTGGTAAGGTCTATTCGGGGGTTCTGGAGAGGAGGGTCCGACGGATAGTCGAACCTCGGATTCAGGAGGAACAATACGGTTTTTGTCCTGGCCGTAGAACACTGGAGCAGCTCTACACCCCCGGCAGGGTGCTGGAGGGTGCGTGGGAGTTCGCCCAACATGTGCTACATGTGCTTTGTGGACTTGGAGAAGGCGTTCGACCGTGTCCCTCGGGGTGTCTTGAGGGGGGTACTCCGGGACTATGGGGTACCAGGACCTTTGATACGGGCTGTTAGGTCCCTATATGAACGGTGTCAGAGTCTGGTTCGCATTGCCGGCAGTAAGTCGGACTCATTTCCAGTGAGAGCTGGACTCCGCCAAGGTTTCCCTTTGTCACCGGTCTTGTTCATAACGTTTATGGACAGGATTTCTAGGCGCAGCCAAGGTGTTGAGGCGATCCGTTTTGGTGACCTCAGGATCGGGTCTCTGCTTTTCGCAGATGATGTGGTCTTGTTGGCTTCATCTGAAAGTGATCTACAGCTCTCGTTGGAGCGGTTCGCAGCCGAGTGTGAAGCGGCTGGGATAAGGATCAGCACCTCCAAATCCGAGACCATGGTCTTGAGCCGGAAAAGGGTAGAGTGCCTTCTCCGGGTCGGGGATGAGGTCCTTCCTCAAGTGGGGGAGTTTAGGTATCTGGGGGTCTTGTTCACGAATGAGGGAAAAATGGAGCGGGAGATCGATGGACGGAATGGTAAGGTGTCTGCAATTATACGGGCGCTGTACCGGTCTGTCGTGGTGAAGAGAGAGCTGAGCCGAAAGGCAAAGCTCTCAATTTACCGGTCGATCTACGTTCCTACCCTCATCTATGGTCACGAACGCTGGGTGGTGACCGAAAGAACGAGATCGCGGATACAGGCGGCTGAAATGAGTTTCCTCCGTAGGGTGGTTGGGCTCTCCCTTAGAGATAGGGTGAGAAGCTCGGTCATCCGGAGGGGGCTCAGAGTAGAGCCGCTGCTCCTCCACATCGAGAGGAGCCAGTTGAGGTGGCTCGGGCATCTGGTCAGGATGCCTCCTGGACGCCTCCCTGGTGAGGTGTTCTGGGCACGTCCCACCGGGAGGAGACCCAGGGGAAGACCCAGGACCCGCTGGAGGGATTATGCCTCCCAGCTGGCCTGGGAATGCCTCGGGATTCCTCCCGAGGAGCTGGCCCAAGTAGCCGGGGAGAGGGAAGTCTGGACCTCTTTGCTTAGGTTAATCCCCCCGCGACCCGACCCCGGATAAGCGGATGATGATGGATGGATGGATGGATAGATGGATGGATGGTTTTCCTTTCTTAAGGAAACATACGTATGACTGTTCCCCTGTCCACCTAGTTCATTTCACGGCTCACTCCAGCTCAGTGTCTCATCAATTGATTCACTGCAGCAGAAGCACCTGCAGGTCGTACTATTTACACTGATGAGAGAGTGTGGTGGGGCCCTGCACAACATCTACATGCTCCCACTAACCCAGATTATAACAGCCAACAACATTAGCTATCACAACTATGCAGATGACACTCAGCTATACATTAAATTGTCATCAAGTGACTTTGGTCCCATCCAGACCCTAAATAAATGCATTTAAACAAATCAATAGCTGGATGTCCCATTACTTTCTCTAACAAAACAGAAAAAAATAGAAGTAATTATCTTTGGACTTAAAGAGGAGCAATTAAGAGTCAGCACAGAGCTTTAGTTGATACGACTAGAAACTGATCAAGCGCATAATCGGAGTAATAATGGACCCACACCTGAACTTCCAGGGTCACATAAAGACAATAATAAGGTCAGCCTCTTATCACCTGTAGAACATATCTACAATTAAAGGACTAATGTCAAAATAGGACGTTGAAAAACTAAATCATGCATTCTTCTTTTGTCAGATTAATTACTGCAACAGCGTCCTCACAGGTCAACCTAAAAAGTCAATCATAGAGCTGCAGCTAATCCAGAACGCTGTTGTGTGCATTCTCAGTAGAACCAGCAAAGTAGAGCACATCACCCTAGTTCTAAAGTCCCTACATTGGGTACCTGTAGCTAAAAGAATAGACTTCAAAACTTTTAGGTTTTGCTATTTCTACTCTATGCCTTTATCATATGTTTGGTTTCTTTACCACCGAATCATGTGAAACACCTTGAATTGCCTTGATTTGAAAGTGTACTATACAAATAAAATTGCATTGCCTTGCCTGGCCTTTTTGACCACCAAGGTTCTGCAATTTTTCTTGTTTACTTCCTCAGACTCCTCCTGCATTAGCTGGTATTTTTGCAATTCTAAGTTGTACTATAATTAGCACCCTAGTCTCTGTTTTTCCTAGATTAAATTAAAGCACCTTAAATTCAGTTTGAGCCGACTGAAAGAATGAATTTCTTTCTTTGCTCTAAGGCGCTGAGGGTGTGTCGGATCAGACTGCAGACTGACATGTTTGAGAGCAGCTCAAATGAACCACATCAACCTGGCGGGGGAAATGAAAATTATGTGGATATTATACTGTGCTCAGATGGAAACTTACACTCCCCAAAAAGCTGTTTTTTTTTTTTTTCTTTGTTGAGCAGCAGACAGGTTATTCATTTAAGTTCACTATTGACCTCAGCTGCTTCTGGTAAAAATGTCAACAAATACCAGCTGTTAGAAGTGAGGGAATTTAGAAAAAACAGTAAAGAAAAAATATAGAAAGCTTATCTGAACAACTCTGCATCAAGGCAGTGATATGCTCAAGATTTTGCAGTCCACAAAGAACCTGTGGACAACCCATAAAAAGTGCATTTCTGAGCAAAACAAAGAAAAAAGTGGGACAGTTTGTACAAATACAAAAAAAAACCCAGAAAAAAGCTTCATCACCAAGTAGAAATAGATTTGATACGACACTTAAAATAGAAAGATTCTTAAAGTTTGCAACCTCACACAGTGAGCAGGATGGTAAGGAAGCTAAAAAATAAAAAAAATATCCAAAACTTACCAATAGATGCCTACAAGTAACAGTGGTATGAAGGGTTAATTTAGGACCAGCAAGTCTCCAAAACTGCAGTGTGACAAGATACACAAAGTACTTTCTGTACTTCCATTCCAAATGTAAATGTTAAGTTGGCTGAACACCATTGGAACCATGCGCCTTTTTCAGAAGACACAAAGCTTGATCTCTGACATAAAACAAAAGGTGAAAATATGGAAAAGCCCCTTATAAATGGTCTGTGGTTGATGGTTAATGGTCTGTATTTGTATAGCGTTTTACTTAGTCAGTACACTTTACACAGCATTCAGTCATTCACCAATTCACACCCACATTCAACCACTGGTGATGGCAAGCTAAGTTGTAACCACAACTGCCATGGGGCACAATGAAAGAGGTGACACTGCCGGAGACTGGTGCCACTGGGCCCTCTGACCACCACCAGTAGGCAATGGGTGGAATGTTTTGAACAAGGATACGACGATGGAAGCAGTCAGGGTTTTTTGTCATACAATTACTACTTTTACATGCAGCCATTAACCCATTCAGAACCAGAATTTTAGCAATAACCCCGTCACGCAGGGCCATGTAAACACAGGCAAAAACCCGAATAATATTCCTCTGATACCCCTTTTCTAATTTCTTTGGATATTTGGTCATGTAAACGTTTATCACCAAATCCCCATCAAGAAGAACATTAATTTGTGTTCTGTGGATGTTCTATTTGCAAGAAATCTTGGTTTTTTGAGTAGAGGAACTTCTTGTATTTGCCATCTGAACAGAAATTTGGAAAAGAAATGAATTAGTATTGCCAAGCAGTGTGACAGCAGATATTTTATGAATGAAATAAATTCGTTAGATGGGATGGACAATGGGATGTAAATACAGTCAAACTGTAGGTTTAAATTTACTACTTCTTTATTTGAGATTAAGCTGCACTGCATTTAAACTAATTCTATTTTAGAGTATTTTTTATACATTTACTAGAGTTGCTGACAATTGTGTAGGCTGCTATATGTTTTTGTTGTTTGATTTTTCTTTTTTGCTTGATGGTATTTTCGCTTCTGTTACTGAATTTGTTCTATGAAAACAGACCAGTCTTAACATGTGTAGTTCTTGATTTATCACCGTCCAGGGATTATTCAGTCTGTCAGTCAGTTTATAATTAATCACAATGCTGATGTCTGATGTCTGGTTATCCTTGCAGAAGGGTTTTGGGGATAAGGGGGGAGCGGGGACAGATCACCAGTTCATCCCAGAGACACGCACGACAAACAACCATGCATGCATATACTCAAACCTAAGGGTATTGTAGAGAGACCAATTAACCTAACAGTCATGTTTTTGGGCTATGGGAGGAAACTGGAGTTCCTGTTGGAGAATCCGAGAAAACTCTATCCAGAAAGAGCCAGGCTGGGATTCAAATCCAAGACCATCTTGCTGTAAGAAAGCTTTGCTACCAGCTGCTGCACTGTGCAGCCTCTCCAAAATTTGCAAAAGAGAATTTATATATATATATATATATATTTTAATATTGATTACATTTGAACAAATAGTCCCTATACCCAACACTGTAGCAATCAAAGTTTTGGTAAATCTTCTCTGAAGCAGTTGTCTACATACACCGTCATGTTTTATACGCTTGGACAACTTACTCTGTACTTTACATGTATTTTAATTTGTATGTCATAAATTTCCCTTTGATATTATGTTTTAATTTGTCACATGCAGCATGTAACGGTAGGAATTTTACCCTGATTTGCATACAGACCTTTTAAAATAATTTTTTCACTTCTTTGCATGCAGAAAAAATAAACAAGCAGTTATTTGCATGAGAGCGGTGAAAGTGCTTTCAGTAAACGGTGTAAGAATATATGAGTGGGTGTAGAGGCATGCCTATATATTTGTTAGTGTTTTTCCACAAGGGGATTCTATCTGTATTCAAGTCATTTTCATATAAACACACGCACACACACACACACACAAACTGAGGCCTGGAAAGGGAGGAAAAGTGGGAGACGAGAGGGAGCGGCAAAGCATGAATTATGGATTCTGAAGGATTTCCCAGTGCTGCAGGACTGCAAAAAAGATAAAGAGGAAGACGTTAGGTTGAAGATTTAGTGAAGAAAAATAAGACAGACAGAAAGAGTAAATTATGATAAAGTTAATATCTACATATTTTAATTAAACAAAACAAAATCTGAAGTGTATGTGTGTGTTTACTGTAGGGAGATCTTGGGGCAGGTAAGAGCGAGTCTGGAGGTCAGGGGTGGGCATGCCTGACCAGTTTAACGCCTTTTTTTTCCCCACAACCTGAACCTTCTTGAGTGGCGCCTCGCTCTGCCCCTCCACCCCTCCCAGGCCGCTTTGTGAAACCAAGCAGAGTCTGGTGGTGAATGCTTAACCATGTGTGGCAGTGGATCAAAAAATTTTTTCTGTAGGAAGCGCCTCCACACAGGCAGTAAAAGTCTGGATGGATGAAATTATCTGTGAGCACGTTCTCACACACACACACACACCTGTTCACGTTCACATGCGTTGGAGGTGTTATCGGTTGCAGATAAGATTTAGTGCCGTGTGTTAACCGCCAATCTAAACACATTCCACCTCTCTCTGGTGTTCTCATCGGCTTCACTTTTCTTGATCCGTTTCCACCTCCTAGTCTTTTGACATAGATATATACTCTGTCTGTCTGCGCTGACGCTCAGGGCTTGGTAATACATCAGGGTGTCACTACTACACATCATCTGCTCCTTTACATTCAAACAAGGCCCAACAGGATACTTTATGTCTATAGCAGCTGGCTGGGCAGATGTAGATTGTTGCAACAGTCAGGGCTTTAGGCCACGACCCACAGCAGGCAGCAAAGAAATATTGTTTTTTCAAGTGATGCAAATGCAGGGGGACTGCAGCAAATATCAAAGTAAATGAGCAGCAAAAATAAGAACGTTTATTTAGCACCTTTAATTCACAAGCTGCTTCAAAGGGATTTGTGGAAGGACGAGGAGAAACAGTGAAAGAAACAATTGGTCAAAGAAAATAAATGCTTAGTACCCCTTAAATGCAGCCAATGTACCATCAGTGGTGTTTTGTACCACAGGTTGAGATGGTTCAAACCGGAGTAAAGAGAGGTCAAGGAAGGAATCTGCACAAAAAACAAAAAAAACATTCAATAAATAAAACTTTGCAGTAAAGATCAAGCCACATGTTATATAATTCAGTTTCAGTCAAATACATAAATCAAGAATTTGATGAGCTGGAGGTTCTGGAGAGCACAACAGACAGGGACAGTTTACAAGAAGTAGAGCCATATTTCTCCCTTTTTAAGAGGAGCAGAAGCTGAATGCTTTTTTTTTTAGTTTGTCAACAATAGCAAAAAAAGGCACGAGTATTCCTGGAATTTTCCCTGATAATGTCAGAGTATTTTTTACCCTTTTAACTTTGACGAACGTCTATAAATGTCATAATATATCTAAGTGACAGAGGTCTGTGCTCTTTGAGTGCTTTTCTATGTATTATTGTTTTTATGATGTTACAGACATTGTAATGTTATATAATCTATTAAAAATAGAAAAAGATGATCTCAGTGTGAGTTCATTGAGTTTTTTCTCAACGGTTACCCAGATATCCCCGTACTCCTGGATAGTTTTGCAATGCCGACGTATAAACTTCAAAATGGTGGGACAATGAAAAACCGGGGCTTTCGGACTGATTCTCAACACTGTTTCCTTTGCCCAGTGTTTTTTTTGCTAGGACATAGAGAAGAAACTGTAACAAAAAGTTTACAAAAATATATTCCCCAACCCTCCAGTGAGCGGCCCAGCCTCATGTGTCAACATGAGCTGGAGTTGTGTAATTTCTAGTAATGGCAGTAATAACACACACACACCCAGTGTGTGTTCTGTTAACAAAGCTGAATAGACAAACTATTTCCTCATTTTCCCCTCCTGATCCAATGCCACTAAATACAAACTCACTCACACTGTTGTTGTTTTTTTTCTCCATTTGATCAACACGTAAGGGAAAATATGACTAAACTGTTCCTGATTATCTGATTATGTCCTGAGGACATGTCCTTCTCTGAGTGTCTCATCTTCATCTATCTATCATCAATCAAATCCCTGATGCAGGTCATTGCTCCTGGAAACACTATCATCAATTAATTATTTCACGAAACATAAATGTCTAACTGTTCAAATGAAAATGAAAAGGCGCATCAATTGTATTAATTTTTGACTTAAGAAACTAATTACTTTTGTTATGAATTTTGCAAGTGTTAAATAGCAAAATTTCAGATGGAGCTACAGATAATTTTTTGATTAACAAGAGAAGTTTTCTGTTTTACAAAGAGATATTTACTGCTGAACAAAATGTGTACTACTATTGCAAAACGTTCTAATGTATTATAATAGATGCTAATTATAACTTAAAATGTCATCTATATAATTATTTAGTATTTGATCAGAAATCTTAAAAGTAAAATATTTGCTGTTGTGTGGCGTCTCGCACACAGTGTGATGTCACCACTGGTCACATTATAAATTTCTGATCTTTCACAGAAATTCTTCATAACAATTTAATATAATCACAATAAACACAATGATTTTACAATCCAACTCATTGCATTAAATCAATTTACCAGCTTATTTAATTGTACACGCGCAAAATTGGTGTGTTTTAACTTTGGTGGCTTCTGTGGGCAATTGGCAGCAGTGGATTTTATTAGGTACATGAGAGAAAATGGACAGAACACACATCCTCCACACAATTCTCAGCTTTTGGTTTTTATTAAGTATTTAGCTTTTTTTACTTTATCTTCACAGTTATGTGCTAGTTTGTGTTTGTTTCTTGTAAAAGAATCCTGATAAATACACTTAAATCTGCAATTGCAAACTCATACACATAAATAAATTCACTAAATAGTTTTGCAAGCCTCCAAATAAATTGACAGAGTGGGATAGATTTTAACCTAAGAAAAAATCTCACTGTGTGAAAACAAAAAAAAACTAAATCCTGTATGAGCAAGGAAAAGATGTGGACAACAGGACGTGAGCTGCACAGTGTTAATTTCAACACCAGCAGATCTCTATCGAGATGAATGCTTCATGCACACAGTGCTCATTTTGTGGCAGGTAGAACAATCAGTGGAGGGAGTAGAGAGATCCAGATCAAACTGACCAGAAGCAGATTCAAACCACACTGTGCAGAGTCTGCAGC
This sequence comes from Apricaphanius iberus, assembly GCA_028564705.1. Taxonomy (NCBI): domain Eukaryota; kingdom Metazoa; phylum Chordata; class Actinopteri; order Cyprinodontiformes; family Aphaniidae; genus Apricaphanius; species Apricaphanius iberus. The sequence continues at coordinate 503,236 of JAPXFQ010001343.1, forward strand.
TTTTATACTGGATGAAACTCGCTGTGGAAAGAAAATTCAGTGTGTGTGTGTGTGTGTGTGTGTGTGGACATGGTATTACTATCTTCGTGGGGACCAAAAATTGGAAGTTTACTATTCTCGTGGGGACCGAAATCCCTGTCCCCACAAGTTTGAAGGCATTTTTGAGGCTCAAAATTTGGTTTTAGTGTCAGGGATACGATTAGGTTGTGGTTAGGGTCAGGGTTAGGCTTTCATTTTTGATGGTTAGGGTTAGGGTAAGGCTACGGAAAGCATTATGTCATTGGGAAGTCCCCACAAAGATAGTAAAACACACACGTGTGTGTATGTTTGTGTGGAGAAGAATAACCATCAAGTCCACACAGAAGCACTTCAGATCCAGTCAGACGTAACATCTCCAAACCACAGAGAAATGGGGAGGTGGAGTAGTGTTCAGCACATTTCTGCCAAGAGTTACTGGAAAAGAAAACACACACACAAAAAAAACAGACAGTACTCACAATTGGGAGAAAACATCGGACAGGTGTGCCTGTTTCATTCTGATGTATGCTTCCTCGTTATGCTCTGCTTTGTTTACTTCTCCCTCTCTGGATGAACACATGACACAGGTGCCTGGAGCTGGGAGTGAGTCAACACCGGCTGATTCTGACCACATGTGATCTACTTGTGTGTATCATGAGGGATTTATCTGAGAACTGGACCACACCTCATCCTCAGGTTTGTTAGTGCATCGCTGAGAGTGGAGAGGGGGGGGGGATAAGGTTGACATCCATAGCAACACATCAGATGAAACCTTTATGTGTTATTTTCTGTTGAGAAACTCCACAAGCTTCAATTATTTCTTTACAATGTCTCAAAACAGGCCTGTTATTTATCTGTATACCACCCTTCTTCACTCAATAAAACATAAATCACTAGTTTGCTCAACAGATGGCGGAAAAAATTGCGGCTGAATACATTTAATTGTATGTTGCTGTGAAAAAGCAGAAATTGGTATCGACTTTGTCACCAGTGCCATTTTTTATTTTATTTTCTAGGATGACAAGTGCCCTGACAAAGATGAGTGCCTTTTTTTCATTTATTTTACTCTTTTTTTATTTTATTCTTTTCCATGACTGTTATTATCTATCTTTAACCATGTGCTTTCAACAAAAATATTCAAGATGAGAAGCAGACAGGATTCACTGTTATGCTCTGAAACTTTTATTTTTCTTTTGTAAATGTTTGACACGTTGTTGCAGTTATTGAACATTTATTTAGAGGGGACAAAATGGTTATTCATTTTATTGATGAGCATAGTAAAATTTAGTGCTTAGTCATCCTTCGAAAATAAAATAAAATATATATAGCCACATTTCCTTACAATGCAAATAAGTCTTGTCTATCAATAATCTCCGAGGTTTCGTTGATAATTCAAGACATTAAAAAGCAAAGAATGTTAAATGTTTCTGTATTTTGGGAGGGAAGAAACAGGACAACGATGGGCACAAAGAAGTAGAAGAGAAGGGAAAGAGAAAAACAGACTCAAGGAAGAGAAGCATTTAGATAACAAGGTAAGGAGACTACAATTAAGAAGGACATGAGAAAAAAAGGAAACAAGATCACAAAAAAAGCCCAAAGGAAGAAATCAAGGAGGGAAAAAAAATGACAGAATTAAAACAAGAAAGACAGAAGAAAAGAAAGAAAGGAATCCACAAAGGAATCAATACAAGAAAAAATATGAGAAGGAAAGACAATGTAAAAATAATTTTTTTTATTTTGTATTTAACACTATTTTTATATTCTCTCTCTCTTTTTTTTTTTTTTTTACATTTTTCCAGATCTGAAAAATACTGAAAACAACTTCTACACTTTCCTATACAGTGTAGAAACTCTGCATACCTTCTTGTTTTCAAGTAAACACGTTTTATAGCAAAAACTATCTGTCAGAGAAGAACATCCTCAGCTGCGGCTTTCATACCAGTACAGTCTGGGTGTTATCCAAAACAAGTGTGTTTTGAGATGAAACAGACTAAACAGGCTGAGTTATGTTCTTCTCCCCACAGGAGTCGGGTTTAGTTTTCTAACATGCTGCAGTAATTATCAAAGTATTACAGTGCCCATTTCATGCCGTGGAATGGCTTCAATTTGAGCTCGTTGAGCTCTGGGATATTTACCATCTGTCATCTCGCCTCTCATCTCCTTTTATTTTATTCCACGAAAAAAAAAGCAGCTTATTTGTGGACTTCTCCACTGCACTCAGTTAGAGTGAGGGACATCTGCCAGATGAAGGACAGTCGTCCTGCTCACTGCAGTGGTACACAAACACACTCACTGTGCGCACTCGGTGGATAATGACACATAAAATGTAGCCCACGTGATCACGCGTGTTCCCTCGCACGCCTGACTGTTTTCTAAAACAACATCGATGTGAGAACGAGCACGTCTGAGTTTGAACAAATAATCTTTTTGCCTGTGTGCATCCTGCCATCTTTGTTCGACATGACGTAGAGGGGCAGTGAGTCACTGCATCCAAGGCGTTCAAACTTAAACACACACACACATAAAAACTTTTCACAGAATTTTTTCTCACTTTACTGGAAGCAGGTTCCCCTTTTTTTTCAGTCAGAGAAATATTTTTGTTTTCCTTCCCTGCTTCCCTTCGCTCCCCTGGACTCTCAGGGGGAATGTGTGTGAGAGAGTGTGTGTTTGTAGTTAATTAAAGTTGGGAGGAGAGCTTTGGAGGAGAGTGAGCTGCCAACGGCTGCTGCATAAAGTAAACAGGCAGGCAGACAGTCACAAGCTGAACAAGCATATGTGCATGTAAACTACCACCCTCATACACAATATAATCTGTTAAATACTGTGAGAGGGGCAGAAAACCTGACATCTGTCGCAAATCAAGTGAAATTTACTTAAATCCTGTCGCTTAGTTTGAGGGAACCTTCTGGATAAGATTTAACTTCTGGAACTGCAACCTTCTCTACTTCCAGGTCCAACAGCATTCTTGCGTCAATCTTATTTTTCAGGCAAGAATTTATTTCTCGTGATTTGCAGCTGGCACCATCAAATTAATTGGTAGCATGTTCATCCAGTTTTTCAAAGACAAGTGAACATTTTCCAATATAGAAGCTACACCTTGAGCTTTATGTTTTTTTTTTTTTTTTTATAAATTAGAAAAACACAAGCTTTCTGGAACAGCCAACTGGTTGAGGCTAAATCAGTGCATCCAAGAACACCAGATAATCTGCCAACATTGACTCAACCCTCAGTTTGACCACAAAACTCAGAAATAGTGAAGAAATCATTATTTTCAACCCACTTTAATCAAACCGACCACACAAAATGGTATTATATTACAGCCTCAAAGATTCTGACCTCGATATAAATCAGAAAGCAAGTATGATGTACAATTATTCAACAAGAGACAACTGCCCGCATGGCTCATTTTGCAAAGTAAAGGCATAAATCTTGCTTCTTTAAATCATACTGAAAAACAAATATCTGCCACAGCTACAGGAAGAATTTACTTTCTTATACATAGTAAAACAATGTTCAAGTAAGAAGTATTAATGCACTTGTTAATTTGGGGCATTTTCTCAAATTTTCTCTAATTGTCTCTTTATGATTTTTTATGTTTATGCATTTGGCAGATGCTTTTATGCAAAGCTACTATAACAAGAGGATTAATCTGTAAAATACTTTGAGCTGCATTTTTTTTGTATGAAAAGCACTATATAAATAAATTTTTAAGTTTGAATGCCATTAAAATCCAATCTACAATACGCTACTTAGAAGAAAGACCAGTTGTATACAGAGATGACCTGTGTGGCAATGCAGAAAGCGAGTGCAATTGAGGGCGTAGTGAAGTATAGGGTAAGCCATAGGAGATAGGATATACTCTAATTCCTGGCAATTATTTTGCTTCGATGAATTGTTTTCAATCTTTTAACTGGACTGAGGTCAGCACCAGAAGCTCAGTGTTAGTGGACTTCAGTCATTCCACTTAGCTGCTGATTTAAGGTGAAGCTGAAATTTATGGACAATGGCCTGCATCTTCATCGTTCCATCCGCTTATTTCAGTTCACTAGTGTCACACTGCAACATTACGCCACCAACATGCATGAGTTGCTGCAGTGTTTTTAGATATGAAAGCCTTACCAAGACATGCCATTATTGCGGTCAAATAGCTCCATTTTGTTCAATCAGATATGAATGGCATATAACTTTTTCATCTGGGCACCTGGAATCTTGAAGCAGATCATTTTTATTTGACTGACTTCCTCCATGACTTTGATTCCAGACTTTGGTTTTCAGTTCTTTGCAAGTTTGAATCAGATAGTTAAAACTGGATAAAATGTCCTATTGAATGAAGAAAGCAGGCCAACCTTAACCCCTTAAGCCCGTTAGACACCATTTTTAGAGCTACGCCTCCGAGAGTAAGATTTAACTTTCAACTTTCAATTATTTGTTATTACAAAAACCAAAAGTGGATCTAAAGTCAATGAGAGTGAGTAGTTACTATTTATGATGTTAATTTGCTTCCGTACAACGAAAGGCTGCTAATGTTTATTTTTTCAGGCAGACTTCATATTCATAATTTACAATTTTCTGACTTTCAACCACAGTTACTCATGCCCACTAGGATTTTCTTGAAATGTTCACATTCACAGTATTACCATAGACCTTTCTATTATATGAGAGCAATTTTAACATTTTAGACCTTTTACAAGCTGTAGAAAGCCTTCCAGAGTGTAGGTATGCCAAATTCGAAAACAAAACTGCCTAGGCTCTTAGTGAGGGAAGGAGATTGTTGGCCACGATCTCACGATACATGGCCCCATCCATCCTCCCCTCAATACGATGCAGTCGTCCCGTCCCCTTTGTAGAAAAGCATCCCCAAAGAATGATGTTTCCACCTCCCTTTTCCACAGTTGGGATGGTGTTCTTGGGGTTGTACTCATGCACCAACAGTTGTTACCATCTGGCCAAGTTGCTTGCCTATTGTAAGGAGTTCAAACAGGTGCAGTTAATACAGGTAAATCAGTGAAGAACATGAGGGGTTATTAAAGAAGAACTAACAGGTCTGTGGGAGCCTAAATTCTTACTGGTTGATAGGCGATCAAATACTTATCTCATGCAATAAAATGGAAATTAAATATTTAAAAATCGTCCACTGTGATTTTTTGCATTTTAGTTTTATATTATGTCCCTCACAGTTGAAGAGTACCTTTGTTACAAATTACAGACCTCTACATGCTTTGTAAGTAGGAAAAATTCAAAAATCAGCTGTGTATCAAATACTTGTTCTCCCCACTGCATATCCATATAATGGGAGTCAGTCAGGGCAAGAGGTTTGCTGCCTGTAAGATGGCATTATTTGCCCCAAAACTCCTTCATTTAATCATGTTTTGTTATGAATAGTAAGGAACATTCCCCTGTGAGTTTGGAATGTCTCGAAGATAGGTATTAGCTTCTGGATGTTTCACAGGCTTTTAATGCAACCAGTTTCAATTTACAGTAACCTGGCATTTCAATGACATTGTAGCTGCTCTAGTCAGTGTAGGTTGTAAAAACGGAGCCTGTGGAAGCTGAACTTGGTCCAATTGGTCATTGGGTTAGGGCAATTTGGAAACATGCAAAGGCGAACCATGTTGATGTCTGCAGTAGCAGGTTCTGCTCAGACTACAACTGGGATGGAGCAAAGGGAGTGATGTAATTTAAATTGCGAGATAGTGTAGTTTTATTATAGCCTCTAAATCACATCTGCTAATCGCATTATGTATGCGGGGGGATAACATCTGACCTTGTTATAAAATAGCTAAATTACATTCAAACTAATTTTAATTTAAATAATTATCAGATTTTGTAGTTAAATCGTTGCATCCTTGAGAAACAACGTTTAAATTACTCATTAAGAGTCAAAAGTATTATGCCACGTCTTTTATGTGCATACGCAGTGCATGTAACTTCTGGCTGACACTGTATTATGGCATCATATCTCCATCTCAAAAACCTTCTTTCAACTATGTGCTTCATTACTTGGACTACTGGCCTAAAACACCACAATTACTATTTTTAAGTCATTAAAAGGTAGGTTTATAATGGTTTATTGTAAATTCAAAATTAAGGTTTCGGAGAGTACCAACTCACTGAAGAAATACGGATATGGGTCGTAATGCATACAGTTGACATATCCTCAACCTGTAACACACAAAAACAAACTGAAGACTGTAATCAGACTAAAATCAGGGAGGTGTGTGTGTTAGCTTACTGCCATAAACAGGTGGCAGCAGGATGAGTCAGCTGATAAGGCTCCTTGGACTCTTCACACACACACAAAACCCTTCTCCTTTTATGTTGACACTTCAAGGGTGACTTCGATTTATGAGCATATTTACAGCCATCACCCTGAACACGTGTACAGGTGCTGCCATGCCAAGAAGAGAGAGAGCGAGAGTCACACTTCTGTGCATTTACTATTTAAGGCCTGTAAAAAGCGCAGGTCTGTTTGTTTCAAAAGGCCAACACTTAATTAAATGATAATGAGGAGCTGCAGTTTAAATTTAACAAAATGATATGGATTGAAAAGCCAACAAGGCCAGATCCAGATTTTCCTTGAAATTCAGGTATATATATATATTGTGCTTTATCATCACCGAGTTGCAAGATGGATCAAAGTTTTGAGTTAAAGATCTTCCCAGAAGGCTGTACGTAATTTTCTGCCAAAAAAAAAAAAAAAAAAATGTAAATGTACCTGGGCCCTTTTCTTTAACCACAAAAGAGAAACTACGATCCCAGCTCAGAGTATACCAACGCATTCATGTTAAAAAAGGGGTTAATACAGTCATAATACATAATTGTAAGAGCAGGAGAGAGGATTTCATTTAGTGTATAATTTTTATCTGTCACCTAACCCCACACTAACTTAAATAATTTAACCTTGGTAAGACAAAGCTTTTTTATATTTATTCTATTTCTTTATGCTGACATTTTTTTCTTGGTAAAGTTAGATATATGTTTTATAATAAACTAGATAACAAGATAAAATAGATTTTTTTATTTGGTGTATAACATAAAATCTTATACAGTTTGAAATATAAAACAAAATAAAAACAGACTTTAATTTTGGGTTCCAACATGTTTGCTGGTACCAAACAGAATGAAAATTTTCACAATGCAGAAAAAATGAACAACAAGAAAATATGAGTATGTACAGCAAACAAACTAAACAATATTAAACTATTAATTCAAAGCCATGATTCTTACTACTCCAGTTTGTATGCAGGTAAAGCTCAATAAGTCAGAGTATCAGTAAAAACAAATCTTCTTAGTAACTCAAATGAGAAACTTCAATTCATACAGATTTTAAGTGTCTTTTTCAGTTAAATTTGATTATTATGAATAATATAGCTATTATAGCTAAAGAAAATCAGTTTCTCAAAAAATATATGAAATAAAATCAATGTAAAAAAGTAATATTGAAATATAACATGATTACCATTTTATATATATAGTTGAGCATTGAACTGGTGTCCTGATAGGTTATTGATAGAGTGCTCTATCAAAGCTTATCATTGAGAACCTGTGTAGAAATTAAACATTTCAAACCATCAATATTAACAGAAAAAAAACTGCAAATATATCGAATGCAACATATTTTAATTCAGTTTATTTATATAGTGCCACTTCACAACAGATGTCATCTCAAGGCACTTTAGATAAACTAAGCAAAAATAAACTCATCCTAGTAAAAAAAAAATATATATATTAAAATTTAATGCAAACACATAAACTATACATCACCAGAGACTGGTAATAAATGGTTATATTTACTTTAGTAACTTTTAGTAAACAAAAATAAAAATAAAATAAAATAAAATAACATAGAACGTTTGGTCCAGTAAAATTACTCCAAAAAGGTTGTTTTTTTTATTAATATTTTTATTAAGCATCACCTCTGTTATTTGAATAAAGTATCTGCCACCTTATTCCCACAGGGAATGACTACTGACGAAAACTGAATGGTTTTTTCAACCATAAAATGCATGAAATTCACATTCAAGTTTGATCATTTTAACATTATTTTCTATGTGCTGTTCGGAGGTCGATTAGGGTTACCATACCTTGGTCTACCATTACCTACTCCAGACATTAGTTTTACTTTGAAAAAATGATTTAGGAAAATGACTCGTCTTATCAATTGTGTTATTTTTTGAAATACATTGTCATGTATTTCTACTGTTTTGAATCTTCAGAATTTACATATAGAATTGCCCATATTTTTTTTTTTAGAAATTTGATTATATGATACGATCTTAACACAAGTACTCAAGTACTCAATACTCAAGTAACCTTTTTACTAAATACTTGTTACACTTCATACATTTTTCGGGATGGCTACTTTTTTCTTTTGAGTAAAACTATGTTGCAGTAGTGCTACTTTTTTTTACTTGAGTGCAATTTTTGGTTACTCTACCTACTTCTGTACATCAGTTATGGAAATGTGTATACTCTGTCCTCTTTCAGATCCTAATAATTACTTACTTTCTATTAAACGCAAAAATAAATTTATTAGAGTTATTTCCATGAGGAAAAGCTTTAATGGAACAATAATTATGTTTTATATATTTCAATATGAATGCAGAGAATGTTTCATCCTTGCTTTTTCCGTTGTTAAGACAGTTGTTAGAGATTCATTTGTTAATTTCTATAAAGATCATTCATTGACTTAAATGCAAATCCATGCTTTGAATCAGTTTTAATGATTTAAAACAGCAGACGTCTGATATTTGAATTGAAACAAATAAACCTCCCACACGTTTTGGCCATTTTTTCCAGCTCAGTGCACAAAAAACCCCTCTGTTAGGTTCGCTGCTTCCACTCAGACATTAAAACATCAGCCATCCCCACGCTGACAGACGCATGCACACCTGACCCACTTGGACATGCTGAAACAACAGTGTGCTGAGCGGACCACCAGGCCTGTAATAATGAGGGTGCAGTGCAGCGCCTCGAGCTTTGCCTCCAGCCTTGAGCTGCAGTGAAGGAGGGAGGTGTGGAGGGATTGGGGGGAGGGGAGATTGGGGCAAATTGAAGGGGGCGGAGGGGTGAGGTTTGGTTGTGCATGGAGCTGCATCGCTGGAATCATTTAATTCATACCATAAACGTGACAGGGTTAATGAGTGGTAAAGAGAGCCTGGGGACCCACCATGCGGGTGGGGTTTGGGTGGAGGGGGAAGTGTGGGGTTGGTAGGTATAATATTAAAGCTTGGGTTTGTTGTAAGAATGGCATGAACATGATAGGCTGAGGGCAGAGTGCCGTACCCTGCAGTCATAACTAATGCTATTTAATTCTGAGTTTGAGTGTCACGGCTCACACTAAAACTCCTGAAAAACAGGCCAAAAGGTGGGATTAGTTCAGCGTGTGTGATAGGTGTGTGTGCGTGAGTGTGTGTGTGTAGCGAGGGAGAATGAAAGAGACAAAAGGTGTTTCAGGGGTATCAGATTTAAGGTTTAGACAGATGGTAAAGCCAAGTCATTATTTTTTTGGCAGGTATGTCTCCCACCACCAGCTCAGGAGAAAAAAATAAATAAAAAGTTCAAATATATCAATTTCATACAAGCTTTTAGGACACCAAAATCTTCTTGAGTATATCCTTTTTAATTCATGTCCAAATGAAAACAGATTCAAAAAGCAGTTAAAAAAATTAGTTCAAAGCAACCACTTCCCTTTTTCACCTAAATAAATGAATCTAGTCTATTTTAAGCTGTTTAAATTCAATTCTCCCTGAATGCTCACAGTCTACAAAGTGCAATAAAGTGTCTTGCAGACATCTACACTGCCCTTGAATGTCTCCAAATTTTGTCACAGACCATCAGTGTTTTTTTTGATGGTTCAACACAAGGTGACACATACTTGTGAAGTGGAAAGAGAATGATCAAAAATGTCTGAAAAATGTGGCACGCACTTAGTCCCTATATACTCCTAATACTTCGAAATATATTTTGGTGCAGCCTGATGCTTTCAGATGCCAAATTGGTAATTTTCTGTCAGTCTAAATAGCCCATTTCAGTTCTGTGAAGGTCTTAAAGATTTATTTTAAAACATTTGGGAGACAACACATTTGTCCTTTATAGAAAAGTGCATCAAGAAAACAATATTTGTTCAAGACAGCAACAAGAAATCCTGTTTGGCAAAATCAAAGAAGGTGACTCAGCAAGCAGGTGCTCTACTCAAAAAGACAAATATGTATGTTTTATATCTAAATGCAAAATACACTGTGTGATGTAATACATAACCACTTAAATTACCAGCCCCACTTTGAATCATGAAGGTGGCAGCAGCATGCTGTAGAAGTTCTTTTTTCAGCAGGGAAAAGAAAGCTGGGCAGAATTTATTTATTATGATTTGGAGAAAAATGAACAAAAATGCAGCAGAAATAGCTTGAGTAGTTTTAATGAAGAAACAAAACTTAACAAAAATTAGCAGGAGGGCAATAACAGTAACCTGAGGATGGGAAGAAATGATGAACTAGCAGTGGACTAAAAGGACCAGGGAGCTAAAATGTGCTGAGGAGTGAGGAATTGACTGAGAAAGCCTGAGAAATAATTACTGGCAAACGGATGCAGGTGAGAGGAAGATAACTGGTGAGGGCAATTAGCTGTGCCAGGGAGTGGAATGGCAACGAGGAAACAGAAAGTAAACCAAAAAACATCCTAAATAAGAAACTAGAAACTAACTAAAGATATGTGAGAGGAAATATCTAATCAGATAATAAAGACCTAAAAGAGACTGATAAACTAGGGAAACATAAATAAAAGGTAAAGGTAACAAAATAAACCAGAAAGGTGAAAACATCTAAGAGCAGGAAGGGGAAAAATACGGAAACAAAGAAGAGCCAAAATCAAAACACTAAAGTCCTAAAGTAAAACAAAAATACAAAGAGATAGATAAAAAGAACAGGTAAACTAAATAAGGAAAAGAACTAAATAAAAATCTAACACAAAAACCTCACATCATAACATTATAGGAATATGGATAAAGCTGAAAGCAGTGGAATTGTGTAGAAAAACCTTTTAGGGGCTAAACATCCAGGCAGACAACCTCCCTAAACACACATTGTCATATTCAAAAGAAGTGGCTTAAATCAAAGCAAAATTATGCACTGGAATGGCCCAGTCAAAGTCCAGACCAAGATCCAACTGAAAATTTGGGGCAAGCTTCTAAGATGGCTATACACAGAGCCACTCTATCCAATCTATTAAACTTTGGCTGATTTGCAGAAGAATGGCAAAAAAAATTTCAGTCTATGGAGATGCAAAGCTGCTAGAGACAAGATTCTGTAGCTGCAATAAAAGGTAGTTCTATAAAGTCTTGATTTAGGGCCATCGAAAAACAAATGGATGCCTCACATTTTAATTTTTTTAAATACATAAAGATACGAAACTGCATGTTGTGTTTCTTTCATTCTACACAGTTACTTACTACAATGAAAACACTATTCTGTGAAACAGCACTGTAAAAAAAAAGCAAGTTCGATTTTTTTTCTCCTGACAACATATTTTAAGTTTAGAAAAAAATTGAAAATTTAAGTTTTATAAATTTGAATCATTTGCATGAGTTAGTCCTACAAACCACCGGAGTTGCAAGCTTCAACACAATCTTTTGAGTCAGAGGTACTTAAGCTGTAAATTGTGCTTCATTACAACCACTGAAGTTCATCCAACAGAAAAGCTTTTGTTGTGAAATGCGGGAAAACCAACTTTTGTACTCATCTTTTGAGTCAAAATCTAAGTGTGTTACTTTAAAAAGTAGCCTGCAGTGATAAGTTATGCTCTTATTTAATTACACTAAATGGTCTTGCAATCTCTTTTTAACATAAATCATTGTGCATTAGGGTAAAAACAATGAAAACAAAATTTAAACAGTAGAACATGGGCTTTATTTTAGGTCAGTATAAGTGGTACTTGAGTTACCATTTGAGAGCTAAGGTGTCTGTGGCTTATTAAGTAAAGCAGTTGGATTGAAATCTGTGAGTGGTAACTTCAGTTCCAGCTTGACCCTGAATTGCATACTGTATCATTGCATAAATGTTTGTGCATTTGTTAGTGTAAAGTGCTCTGAGAGGTCAGTATAACTTGAACATTTCAGTCCAATTACCATTAATCAGGATTTAGACACTGCATTTTTAAGATCCCCAAACCTATAACTGAGTAGAGAATTTTGCGATTCATAGTTTGTACAACATGACATTTAAAGTCACTGCTACTTTCACATGGGTAAGAAAATATCAGTATTCAAAGCTCTTAAGGTCTGAAATTTGAAGTCTCTACAACTTATAGTTGAATAAGAAAAACATACAAATCCAAGTTGGACAAACTCAAAAGAAAAACTGAAAAGTTCAAGTTGAATTTTCCAACTTAAATTCTACTGAAGTTTGTTGCCTTGAAATTTTACGCAAAATTGACTCTTTGAAACGTAACATATTGAAATGTCATTCACTCATTAAAAACATGACTGAAGTGTTGCATTGAGTCATCCACTTACGTATGACTAGTCTTCGAGTCTCTGCTGGTAGTCATTGTGGGTGCTATTTAGCCTGCTCCCACCTATCCCCTCCTTTTCCACCTATCCCCTCCTCCAAACTGACGTAGTCGCCGAGCCTCTGCGCATGCAGAGCACTCCTCTCCCTCCCCTCCCCACACAACTCCAGTAGAGTAGCAGCAGCTAAGATTAGCCTAGGCTAAGTGTTTGGACTTCATCTTTGAAAACAACCCTAGGCTGAAAAAGTTTCATTTTGTTAGCATTTAACTCCAAACTTAAAATGGTTCATATTTCTGACCTATTATGGTTACAATGCAAAACATAGCTTCATATTTCTGTGCAATTTTGGTTTCAATGCAAAACGTAGCTTCATAGTGATTGATATTTATAAAAGGGTGCCAAGGAGAGCAAATGTTACAAAGCCAACACATCTTGTAAAAGCCTCTGAATTATCTCTGACTCTTCAAAAACCCCACTTTCAGGGTCGGATATTAGATCATTTGCTTACAGTCTGACGAACTCCAGTGTTTCCATTGTTCACTGATGTATTTTTTTTTCTCCCTAAATACTAAAATACAACTCACTGAAAACTTCTGTAAACAATGTTCTGTAAACAATATAGTCTGCCTCCATGCACATGCTCTGATAATGGCCGGTGTATGACGTCCTGCAGGGGGAGTTTCATAAAGGGTAGGAGGGTCTTAGAGAGGCTCAGGCGAATATCAAGACATCAAATACGGAAGTAATCATAAGTCAAATTTCTTTAAGGTGGATTTTGATATATCTGGGATTTTTAGACAGATTTAGGGTAACAATTTTGTTTGAGTGAGCTATAGCATGCTACTGTGTGCCTGCCCCCAACCTAATCTTTATTTAGATTTAATCACTTCAAAGATCAAATTAAAGACTGCATTTGTGTAGACAAAAAAAAACACACTCACACACCCCAGTGTGACAGCAGTCAGCTTGAATTTTGTGATTAGACACAGGTGAAGAGGAGAAAGCAAGTGAGCTAGGGGAAAGGTTTGAGACGGAGGACAAAAGCCCATCACTCCGCAGACGAGAGAGAAACGAGTGAGGACTAAATTGGATGGGTGGAGAGATGGAAGACGGAGGAGAGAGAGGAGCGGAGGTGATGGTGATGGATGAGCAAATGGTGCGCGTGTGATGGGGGAGGAGAGGGGGCAGAGAATGGTGGTGGGTGTGTGGTGATGTGATTTGTGGGTCGGAAGCACGGTTAGAAAAGCCCCTAAAAAACAGCTTCTCCATTAATAGACCATGCAGCCTGGTAACACTAGCACTTATTTTCTGCCAGGCGTACCATTTACACTCTCCCTTGCCCCACCAATTAGTGCAGCCTGGTAACACTAGCACTTATTTTCTGCCAGGCGTACCATTTACACTCTCCCTTGCCCCACCAATTAAATCTGGCATCAACACCCTGGACTGCTTTCACTATTTGGGGCACAACGGGATTGTTTTTCTTTTCTTTTTTCTTTTCCTGAACTAAGCACACATGTATGGCTCTGGCAGCGCTGGTGTTCTGCTTCTGTGTGTGGATGAAAATCCCAAATAAAAGAACAAAAGAATGGAGCTCACAATTTTCTGCTGTGACACACACACAATTGGTAATTATGTTTTGCCTTTGGAGCATCAAGAACAACCCGGTCATGAGCGTGCATTTTCAAGCTAATAAAAAACAAAAAACAAAAAAAACCCCAGCTTGTCTGCTTCATCAAAGCTCTGGTGACATGAAGGCCTGCACTGGAAAAACAAAGCCCCCCTTCAACCCCTCCCAGCTCAGCCTTCGTGCCTCCATCCCTCGCTCCCTGGGGACGCTATCAGTACATGGAAAGGTCAGGGGTCTGCTAGCAGTAACCGCACACACCCACAAGCTGATTGTCACACAGATCTACCTGCTTGCACAAAAGCACCTGCAGACAAAAACGATAATCACTGATTGTGTTACACGTTGATTGATCAATTAAAAAAGCTCCTGTTTTAACTGGGCAGAGTGGTAATTGACAAGATTGACGAGGTTCATCAATATGTCAGACTGACCTTTTCTTAGCAGCCCCCCCACCCTTCACACTCTTTCAGTATTGACTTGCATTTTTTTCTCACTTATTTGCCTGACAGTTTTATTTCACTCTTTGACCTTTGTTAGAAATAAACATGAAAAGACATTTTTTGCATGTTTATTTCCTAGATCGAAGTTAGTTTTGGGTTTTGCTGGTGAAGTCTGGCTCAATTATTAAAGAGTAAAAAATCAAAGCAGTTGTTTTGAATCAAACGGAAAATTAAGGAATTATAGACAAAAATTATTTTAAATAACTTCTTCTTATCTTATGTCCAATTTATAATAAATCACAGAAGAGCATCAGATCACATATTATTGGTAGAGAAAATTTTACTTTTATTTCCAAAGTTTGGCTAAGTGATCATGTTTAATACTAATATTCAGCTGCAGCTGCACCATCAACTTTTCTTTGGATATTTGCATGTTCAGTCAATAGGGGAAGGGCTCCTCCCTGTATTGTACAAAGCATAAAGTGTATAAAAAAGTAGGCCCATAAGCCAACACTGGTAATTGACGCAAAAGTTAGCATCCGATTCATGTCTTCAGATCGCACTAAATAAAATGGCTTTTTCCGAACACAATCCAGAATCACTATTCAACATCTAAAATACTCTACATGGTGTGGTCAAACCAGAACTGCATTATTTAAAGCTGAACACAGATTTTGAGATTTACAGCACTGTGGAAAAAAATAATAATCAGGCAGGTGTGTAAAAACGCTGTTAACAAATGATGCTGTCAGAAATAGAAGTGTTGATCATTTATTTTCATCAATCAGCAAAATGCAGCAGATGATCAAACGTTAATCTACATCACTACTTAGTGGGACCACCTTTTGCAACAGCATCAATTCCTCTTGGTAGTTGCACACAGTTTTTGAAGGAGCTCGAGTGGCAGGTAGTGGAGAATGTGGCAGAGAACTAACCACATATCTTCTGTGGATGTAGTCTTCCTCACATCCCTCTGTCTCTTCATGTAATCCCAGACACACTGGATGATGCTGAGATCAGGGCTCTGTGGGGGAAATAGCATCACTTGCAGGACTTTTTGTTCTTTATGCTGAATATAGTTATTAATGACATTGGCTGTATGTTTGGGGTTGTAGTCCTGCTGCAGAAAGAAAAAATGGCTCCAATCATATACCCTGTTGGTAATACATGATGGATGAGTGTCTGCCTCTATTTCTCAGCATTTAGAACACCATTAATACTGACCAAATCATCAACTCCATTTGCAGAAATGCAAACTTTCTAGGAACCTCCACCATGCTGCACTGTTGCCTGCAGACACTCATTATTGTGCAGCTCTCCAGCTTTTCGACCAAAAAACGTCCCTTTGCTAATGTTGGGATTCTGTGTCTGTGTGCTGGAGATTGGCTGTGTTTTTGTTTTTCCCTACCGTCTTCACAGGGGTGTGGCAGGCAGCTGGCAGCAGCCGCTGTTCATTTGGGCTAATCTTTACCAGCTACAAAGGAGGAGGGGATCCTGCAAGCTCGCTGCAAGGGTGGTAACAAGGCCAAGCCTTAGCTCTGAAGAATCCTTCCAAGTAAACCTCTCAAGATTGACTTACCTGCCTTCCTTGTAGATCCAGATTTTGAACCTTCCTCGTCCTCCTGGGTTCCCTCGCCGAGTCTCCTTCCTCCCTGGATGAAACCCACCAGCCGAGGCTGGAGAGATCCTCTCGGTCAGCCTCTGCACCAACACCTCCGCTGGTTAGTTTGCTCTCTGCTCAACTGACCGTCTGTCCGCTCCACCTGCAACACAAAGCCAAGAAGCCTCATTACCTCCAGCCAACCACAGAACACAGGATTCCACTAGTCTCCTCCAGCACCCGTTCCCCGCAGTCCTCCAGTTAGTCCAGTCTGCTACTCGCATCTACTCAATCTGTTTAACTCCATTCTAACGTCTCTCATATTAAACACTTTCTCACCCGTTCCTGTAAATCAGTCATGGTGATCCTCCTGAGACAACAGACACCCGCTTGAATATTAAATCATTTTATTTTTAATAACTGAAATGCCTCATGTCTGAATTTTGTGCTGCCTAGTGAGTCCAAAAACCTACAAACATGACAGCTACAGCCAAATATTTCAAATTTTGACTCCTCAGTCTAGAACACTTGCTTCCATTTTTCTTCACCCCAGCTCCTATGTTTTCATACATATTTGAGTCACTTGGGCACATGGGAGGTATGGCTTTTTGGCTGCAACTCTTCCATAAAGACCTTTTCTGGCCAGAATTCACCTAACAATAGTTAGATTAACATGGGTCCCACTGGTTTCTGCTAATTACGATCTGATTAAAATGCTGGACATCTTTTAATTGCGAAGGGTAATAAGCTTGATCTGTCATTCATCTTCTGCACTGTTTCCTTAGCCGTCCACTGTATCTACCATCCTTAACGTTGCCAGTTTCTTTGAACTTCTCTAAAGAGCTCGAACAGTACATCTTAAAAACCCAAGTCAGTCTTAGAGTGACCTTTCTGTGCTTAAATCGTGCCATCCCAAAAAATTGTCTCCCGCAACCTGACCTTTGTAGCAGAGTTTGGCTGTTCCTCACCCAGTTTTAAGCCTCCTACAGGGCTGTTTCTGTTCCAGTTAATGACTGTGTTTCAACCTATGTGTGGCATTGCTGATCATTAGCACCTGTTTATAACCGATCATATACCCGTCACACAGACGTTGATACAAGACTGCATTTCGTTTATTCCGGCAGCAAGAGAAAGAGAGACTTTTAGCAGATAACAAGAAGGCTGAAGTGAGAACCTTTTTGATTGTTCAACCTCTGCTTGTCATGAAACATCAAAGATCTGGAAATGTTTCCTAGCTCTGTGAATCTTAAAATCGTGATATGAATCTTAATTCACTAGAATATCTTCAGAGACAATCTTTTTTTGTAATGCTAGTCACACAAATCATTGGATAATACAAGACGCTTAAAATTCAAACTATTGAATCATTTAACTTGGTTTGTCCCTTATATAAATCCTTAATGACAAGCTGGCAACAAGAATGTCAAATTAATAAGAAATCCTTTAAAACAGACTGCTTGTGAAACCCTTAGTGTGCTTATAAAAATAATGAAAAAACTGTTTATTCAGTGCTTTAAGCAGGACAGTTTAGGTTCTCAAAGAAAAAGAAAAAAATTCTTAACACTTTTTTTTTTTTTTGAATAAAAAAAGTCCCCCAGAGGAAGCTAGACTTTCATTAAAAAACTAGACACTCCAATGCACCGTGACTTTGTGGAAATGCCAGGACTCAAATCCCAGCAATTGCATTCCTTGACTGCTGTCCAAAACTAATGTCAGACATCTAATTTTCTGCTGTGCAGAAAGTTGCTTGGAAAGTCCTCGTCATTGGATGTTTATAGTTTCATTATATATAACTTTAATTTAATAAAATTGCCTGTTAAGACTACTTGTAGCACTAATATTTTAACTATCCACTTTATAAAGCATTTTTAGGCAACAATGTCTGGAGTCAAACTGTGGTGCAGATTATAAAATCTATTTCTGTAGTTTTTTTCTACCATAAAACCATAATCATTGTTGTATAAGACTGACACACACACACACACACACACACACACACGCACACACACACACAGCCTCCTGACAGAGTAGCTACTTAAATAACACATCTTATTAGGCCTGCTGACTAATGAGGTTATTAGGCATGGCTACCGCTAACTAGTACTAGTCTAGTGTTGTGAGAGTGGCCGTCTCTGAGGGTTTAAGCAGCCCACTCTGATTCAGATGGAACAGCTAATATGGCCACTGGTTCTTGTTTGTAATTGCCTGAAAGCTATTAGGAGTAATGTGAAGATATGTGAAAGACAAATTACTTTAATTAGTCTGTGTTAATGTGTTTGCACACAGAAATATTAGCACATAACATCAACAGGAGGGGTGGCAGTGCAGCATAGGAGAGGCTGGTTGACCTGCCATGGATTAGTGAAGCCTGTCTGTGTGTGTGTGTGTGTGTGTGTGTGTGTGTGCAGCTCTTTAAAAGGGGCAGGGGGGCTGTGGCAGCGCTGAAGTGTGCCACGGCTATTTATAGGCTCAGTTGATTGCAGATTTATTCTCCTGGGAGCGAGTTACTCAGAATAGTGTGTACATAGACGTGTGTACCAGTGTGTGTCTGAGTTGGGCTGGGGGTGCCGTTGCAGGTTATGAAGAAGACCCGCTGTGGGAAGAACAGCTGTCTGTCAGGAGGAATCTGTCAGTTAATTTCCTTTGGGGAAAAAACAGAATTGAGAATTGAAGATTCGAGATGAAACTCAGGATGGCAAATGTTGATTATTTCTCAAACTAAATGTAATAAGATAGGACAAAACAGTGCTGAAATGTTTTAAAATATGTGTTTTGTCAAACATAAATTCATTAAAGCATAAAAAATACTCTCACGTAGCTTAAATATACCTTATAGCTTAAAGAAACGCGATGTTAAAATATGAAGAAAACCTATAATACATGATAATGAATTATCTTGGATTTATTTTCAGTGTTCACAAAGATTAATGTTTGTGTCTGCAGTGGTCAGAGCTGCATGTGTACGCAAATGAAAAAAAAAGATATGCAGCAGCGGAATAAACTGACGAGTGTAAGGCAGGTCAACAGTTGGATGGGAAATATTGCCTCTGCCGCTTTGTAGAAAGATTTCTGTATCTACTGAAATTAAGAGAAATATAAATATATCAATAAATATATGGGAATGGCCAAACTTGAGCACTGAATGTGTTTTTTTTTGATATTTAGATAGTTCTCTCTCTTTTCTCTTTCTTATATTTCAGAGAATATAAGATGAAACTAGACCATACGGATGCAAAAGGGTTGGGAGAAGGAGGACATTTTAATCATTATGTGTCAGGACCTAGTGATGCTTTTCCTGGATTCTGCAAACCAAGAGGCAAAGGCACAGTACCAAAATATGTGAACAATAACTCTGAGGTTTGTAATTCTGTCACTGAGAGAATCAAAGATCCAACATGATACACTCTTATGTACAAATAATACATTTATGAATGTTTGAAAAGTACACACATCAACTTAAAGAATGACATGAAACATTAAACATGCAAAAGACACTTGAAAATGCACTTGAAAAGCAATTCATTTCCATCAACAAATTAATAAACAGATAAATAAATAAAAAATAAATACAACCATTTACAAAATTAATGCACACCCTCGTCATCATTATGTAAATAAAAAATATTTCAGTACTTTTTACAAATCACACATCGCAATAGTAATTAAAGCAAATGGTTTGGAACCAAACACAAATCCCAGAGGTACCCTGCATTTTACTGGAAAGTATTTTGTTTTGTTTCATTTTTGGTAAGCAAGCTGAGTACATTGCAAGTATTGACAAACATTATAAATTCATCATCAGAGCAATAAGATTGCTTTTTATTTATCAAAAAGTTGTGATCTCAGAATTTAAATGTATGTTTAATCAATAATCATTCAAACTTGATGGTTTTTAATTTTACTCTCGTGTCATGTTTCAGGATTTTCATAATTATGTTGATCTTTTTGTTAAAATGTTAGACAAATACCCAACAATTAATCTATTTTAAAACCAATAATTAATGAATACTTAGTGGGTTTTTATTCTACACTGAAGCTGACCCGGCTTTCTTAGATTCGATATGCTCTAAAATACCAGATTTCAAAAATGCAGGCCAAAAGCTTAAGATTTTTACTTTTTGCTGAAAACACAGAAAAAACAGGAATTTGTCTAAGTTGCAGCTGTAATGAGCAGTTGAAGGCCTGTAAAAACACACACACACACACACACACACACACATCACTGTCTCTTGTGAGAGGACAAAAAGAGAGCTGTTTACAGTGACAATGAGAAGACTAACAAACATGGTTACAGAGTTACACACTCACACACAACCCCCTGACGCTTTCCCAGAGGGCCGAGCCTCTGCCGGGGTACTGGGGCCTGCCTGGCATAGATGATAGTGATGGATAGCGCCAGGCTGACAGGGACTCCTCAGAGCAGCAAAATGCCAGCCAGACAGCTGCCACAACGCCAGCATTGGAAATATCTCACATTAGAGGAATTAAGTCTTTATCTAAACAGGCACAGGAACAAAATAATAGTGTGAAGGAGATCCGTCACAATTAGCTAATCGTGTTTTTACCCGTCTTCTCTCTTCTTTCGTCCTTTGTTCCTCGCAGGCCTTCAGGCGCAACAACAGCGGTGGAGCAGAGAAAACAACAAAACAAAAACAAAATACAAGCTGGAAACAAAAAGGCTGTGGAAAACAGCATTAATCTGTGTTAGAGAATGACTTCAGGGGGAAGCAATATCCCGTGGCATTACAAATGTCTGAAGATATTATCTTTCCAGTGTCTCGAACTTGATTTTTAATAGCATAACAAGCACGTACATACTCCCACACAGAGGATATTCCCAAACAAACAAGTGGACTGTAGGTCAAGGTTTACCGCTCTTCACTTTTTTGCAAGAAAGACCTGCTGCCCTTCTAAAAGGCAATTTCCTGAAACGAGACACATGGAGCAAATTGGTGCCTGTTTTTTTTTTTGTTTTTTTTTTGCTCTGCCTCCCTCTTACTGCTTGTAGAGCGTGGTGAAAGGCTTTCTGCAGGCACTTTGGCGAGCACAAGTATGTGGTCTATTTTGCACGGATAAGAGAGATGGGGTGTGGATGAGGGGGTGTTTTTGCCTATCCGAGTGAGAGTGAGGACTGTAATGGAAGTAGAGGTAGACAGAATAGAAAAAGAAGTGTGACAGAAAAGAGGAAGCTGGGTTAGAGGGGGGAAATAGATGTGACCATCTAAAATGACGACCCAGAAAGACAAATAGAGTAAAGAAAGGACAGAGAAAGATGTGCCACAAGATGAAGGGACATTTTTCTATTTTTTTTGGCACATTTGGTTTATGCCCTGCTGTCTTCCTCCTCCCTTTTCTAGATTTTTTGACTCTGCTAAAGTCAAGGGGGATGACTTTGATTGGCGGTTTAAAACAATTCTAACCCTCAAGGGCCGTTGTCCTGTATGCTTTAATTGCTTTCCTTTTTCAAAACAACTGATCAAAATGAGTAAGTTGCCTCCTTAGTGAATCTCACAGCTCTGCATGTGGATGACGATGACCTATAGAAAACCACTTAAACATGAAGGACTCCAGCGACATCAAACCTTAATAAAAAATAGTTAACTTGATCGTTCTAGATAAGCGTGAAGAGCAATGATCTGAGGGAGATGCTGGGTCATCCGTAGCCTTATCTACTACTCAGAATAGAAATATATGTATGTATTTTTTTTACTTTTTATTTGAAGTGGCTTGTGTCTACCGAAGGGACAATAATTTAATCTCATATTGCAGCCTAGAGACTACTCGCTCCAGATATATTTATTGTTTAATAATAAAGCTGACTCAAACTTGTGAAGAAACAAATTTATTTTCTATTACACTGTCATATATATATATATATATATATAGTTTAATTTCTTTTCATGACTATTCATGACTTATTGTAGATTTCCAATGAAGGCATCAAAACTTTTACAAAAAAGAGTGTGAAATAACCTGACCTCCAAAGTCACCGGACCTGAACCCAACAGAGATGATTTGGGGTGAGCTGAACTGCAGAGTGAAGGCAAAAGGACCAACAAGTACTAAGCATCTCTGGGAACTCCTTCAAGACTGTTGGAAAACCATTTGGGGTGACTACCTCTGGAAGCTCAAGAAAATGCAAAGCAGTAATCAGAGCAAAGGGTGGCTACTTTGAGGAATCTCATGTATTCTGTTATTTCATCCTTTTTGTTTAAGTACATACAGTAATTACATACATCATGTGTTCATCCATAGTTTTGATGCCCTTAATTGAGAATCTACAACGTAGTCATGAAAAGAAAGGAAACGCATTGAATGAGGTGTGTCCAAACTTTTGGTCTCCCTATTTTTGTTTGATCTGAAAGGTTTTCATTTCACACCATATCACATGACCTTTACCGCGGCTGCCCTCAGAAAAACACTTCCACTGAAAGCCCAGGGGGACTATCACATAGCCTGAAGAGCTTCTATTTTTGAAAGCTAAATTAGGAAACCAAAAATGTCACAAGAGGACTGTATTAGTGTCCTATTTTACCACTGATAAGATTTGGTGTTCTTTCATATTTAAAATGTAGTTTACAGGTCACATTTGTTCCTCTTAAATTCAGTATCCAGACAAGAAGCTTCTGTGCAACATGAGCCACAGCGGCTGAAATTTTTACAAGACCTTTTTTTGCTTGATGAGCGAAGTGGTTACCACCCGAAAAAAAGACTGAAAACTGCATTTAGAGGACTGAGGATGGAGTTACTGAAACCTTTCCATAGTGACAAATTCTGATGTTTTTAGAAGGAGATCACAACATTTTTGTAAAGCTCTTAATAATTCAAGTTCTTGATTTAAATAAATACTTAATAAGTAAATAAAAAAATTGTGGCACTACTGGTCTTTTTTGATATTTAAGAAGATATGCAGAGAAATGGGGATATATACAGGAAACTGCCCAGGCATTTGATCCCAAGGGAATTTAACTTAGGGTAGCTGCGTTAAGGGCTTGCCTCTGGACATAGGGAGCCTCCTCTACCCACTGCACCACATTTCCACATATTTATAACAATTCTTTAAATGATGAAGAATCATGAAAAATTAAAAGAAAATGACAATTTAGATTTTTAAGAAACCAGATAAACTAAATCTGCACAGGTTCTGAAAAAGAACGAGCAATTACAGATACAGCCTCTTACAAAACACTCAGACCTTTGGGGAGAGGATACATTTCTATCCAACCCACTTTATGAATAACAAATAAAATAAAATCCAGAGCAATCAACTGCCTGTAATAAGTAACTGAATCAATAAAAAAATCATCCTTTGTATAATTCAATGTCACCATAGATCCAGAGACTCCGATTTCATGATTTAGATTTTAATCCACCTTCAGCACACCTGACTTCAATTGATGGCTTGTTAACATACTTTTGGTGAACTGTGTTGTCACACAGATATATAGGTTTTGGCTATGGGTAATCATGAATAATTGCTTAGGGCAAAAATAATTAAACTTTCAGGTCAATGCTTTAATCAACGAACACACTATATTATCTTACCATATCAGGGTAATATTGCCAGCACAATGTGTCTCTTCAATGCAATGGTAATTTTCAGCGATGAGAAAATATTGCGGCATTCATGCTGGCATGCTTGATATTAATATTACCACAATATTCCTGCAATGCTGGACTTATTATTGATGATTACACCTTGGCGTAATAGAGGATGATGTTATGATGTCTGGAATGTGGACTAGGCCCTGGCCAGCGACAGTATTTTAAATGCAAGTAAATATTGTGAAAAAAACACCTGATTGCTCTTAATTGCCGCCACACTTTGACCACTTATGAATCGCCAAAAGGCTCCCTGGTGCTGGCATTGTCTTTTGAAAGAGGCTAAAGAATCTTTTTGAAGGGTTTTGAAGAAATCGAGTTCAGGACTTATTCTATCATCCAGAAGCGGTAACCTGACCAACAATCAGCAGGCTGCAATAGTAGTGCTGATCCACAAAGCTTCCTCCAGAAGCTCGTTCCCTCCATCCCCAGCGAAGGAAGGAGCAGTCAGAACGCTCACTCTCCAATGTGAGCCAGTCGACAACCCAGGTAAAAACAGGCCAAGTTGAAGGAAACACCGAGTTTCTTTGGCGTGAGGGCCTTCCCGATGACTCCTCTTCCTGTTGAAACTAAGGGTGTGTTGTGTGAATATCAGTCCTTGTGGTTTGAGATCTGTCTTTGATCCTGTTAACATGGTTGTAGCACAACAACTGTGATCATCTGAAGCAGGTGTTTTATAGTAGTGAAGCTTCTAAAACATACAGGGTAGTGTTTCTAGATAATCAATGGATGGAAAACACAGTTTTCAAGAGAACGGTAGTGAACAAATAGCATCATGAAGACCAAGGAACCCAGCAGATCTTTATGGAGCAGTGGGAAGAAGAAAGACACGGATTAAGAGAGCTGATAGATGTCTTCTTTTCAGTTTGCCACAAGTAATTTTTGGGACACAGGAAATATTTTGGAGAAAATCCTCATATGTGACACCCTGAACACATCAACCCCATAAGGAAACATGGAGGTGGGAGCATCATGCTGTGGGGTTACTTTCTGTCTTGAGAAGAAAAGCTAATCTAAGTTGATGGGAAGCTAGATGGAGCTTATTGCTAATACAGGGCATACCTAAAAGCTGCAAAGGCTTGAGGTCATGTTCCTAGCCGAACAATCATCCTGAACATGCAGCCAGAGATGAGATTCAATGATTCAAATCAAAGCATATTCATTATACATTTGAATATCCAAGTCAAAGCCTCAATTATAATTGAGAATCTAACTTGAAAATTATCTTCACAGACCATCTGATAAGGTCTGATGGAATTACTTTATGCTGGTTTATCACATAAAATCCTAATTAAAGCCATATATGTTTTTGGTCAAAATGTAACAGAATATTTAAAAAATAATTAACGCATGAATGTTTTGCATGAAGCAAAAATAACGTGTTTAAAATGTATCCCTGGTGCGGTCATCTTTGATTACATGACCTGAAGTGACTTCAGATCTGCATGAGAATTGTTAACTGTAGAAAGGACTCTAGGATAAAGTAATTAAATAATCTGCTTCTTTTCCATCTACTCAACCAAGAGTCTCCAACACTTCGAGGTCCTATTTTCTTGTCATCAATTTGGAAGAGCTTGCTTATATCTGCTGCTTCCGAGTTTAATGAGATGAGTCTTGCTCTTTGTCTTGCTTGGGACTTGAGGAGCCAACGTGTCTGATTCCATCAAGGTCACTGATTCTTTTTCTTCCAAGGTAGGAGCTGAGGTTTGCTTTTACTTGTTTTTTTTTATTAAGTAAGTTTATGCAGAACATAAAACAGAGGAGGGGTTAGAATGGGAGGCAGAACGCCAGCCTTGGAGGAGGAATGGTCTCTGTCTGACCTCCATAATTTGAACATAAAACAGACAATGATTTATTTTAATTAAGAAACACAGCTAAGAAACAAACAAAAACAACAAAGTGCTTTCATTCTGATCAGGAAACCTTGTTTTCACTTGCTACCTTTGAATGTGAGACTCATAAGCCCTGAGCGTATTATACAGGACATAATTAGCATGCTACGTATTTAAAATCCAAAGGATGTATGTATGAATGGATCTGACTTTTCTTCTTTTATGTAGAGATTAAAACTAATGAGGCTTTAAAAAGCAGAGTTCATGGTTCACCCACCCTCTTATCTGTCTCTCAGCTAAGCAGATTTACAACAGGTAGAGTGACTTGTCCCGCCTTGGCATGACGCCCGCTCAGGTCTGATGGTGCATGTGACAAAGTGAAGCATGGCTGCCTCCCAGTCACGTTCCCCAAAACACGTTTTGTTTTGTTTAACGCGGTTAGAAAAAACAAACAATCACCCGAGCCTCTTCTTGTCCGCTCCTCAGATGGCTTCATTAAATTTACTTCCTCGTATAAATGTGCCATCATGTTGTCCTGCAGCTTTTATAGCTTTAATCTAATTCAGCTATTTATTTGCAGAGGGCAGTTTGCTTTCCATGTTTCTCCCGCCCGGAGGCAATTTAATGTGTATCATCTTCCTAAAGGGGTAAAAAAAACAAAAACAGGATGCAATTGTCTGTTGCTGTATAGCAGGAACTCATTTGTCAGGCGGGGAAAGGACAAAGGGATGCTCGTCACTGCCTGTCTCTGCTGCTGCAGTGGCATTTACATGTCAGCCACATAAAACAAGCTATTTACATGTGAGCTCTGCTGACACGATGCCATGTGGCATCTCCTTATGGGCACTGTTGGCAGGTCAAGTGATTAAACGGCTGCATAAATGAGGGTCCACTAAAATCGTACAAACATGTTCATGAATGATATCTTATCTTTATATCTTATATTTTTAGTTAAACTTAATTTTTTGAGATTATCTACCAAATTTGAATTTCAGAAATAAAGCCTATTTGGATACAGTTTTACAAATAACGATAAAAAAAAAAATTAGAATAAGAAAAAAATATCCAAACCAACTTGGCCTTTTGTAAAATAATAATTTCACCCGAACCTAAACTCGGGTTGGAATAAATGTGGTCATAACTGCCATCCATCTTAAAAATTTCGACATTGTGTTCTTTAAATCCTTGAGAAGCGGATTTGCTAGTGAGCTGTGGTTTATTGTCCTCCTGTGTAATCCAACTATACTTAAGTCCAAAGTATCAAACGGATCTGCAGACATATTCCTACAGGATTTTCTGCTATAGAGATCAGAATTCTTGGTTCTGATGTTTACAGCAAGTTGTCAAGATCCTGAAAACGGCAAGGCAACCCAAAACCATGACACCAATACCGTTATGTTTGACCTACTGTTTTATAGATGTTGTTCTGGGTTCTTCTGTGACCTCGTGGTTCAGTCCTTGAGGGGATCTCAGGAGTAATTTTAGTAGGTCAGCTACACCTGGAAAGGTTAATTACAGTCCCATTTCTCCATTTGCAGATAATGGCTGTCAGTGTGATTCACTGGAGTCCCAAAGCCTCAGAAATGACTTTGCAATCCTTTTCTAAACTGATAGTGACTTTGCTCTTGATCTGTTCCTAAATTTCTTTACATCAAGGCATGTCGTTGTGCTTTTTGAGATCTTTTAACCTTCTTCATGTTGTAAGACAGCTTATATGTAAATTATTACCTGACTTTAAAGATCTCATAGCCATCAGGCCTGGTAGTGGTGAGTTAAAATAGATTTTTTTAAATATTTTTAAAATGTGGCTAATCAGAATTTATGGTTTAACAAGGAAGATCATTTTATTACAGAGCAAAATTTGCTAAATATATATGTGTAGAGATAAGATAAGATAAGGTTTGGAAAGAATGTCTGTATAATGTGTATATATGTTTTAAGATTGTTGTGATCACTTTTTGATTTAAAGTGGTCTATTCTGAATATTTCATTTATTTCATATATTTATTTCATTTTTTTTCATTTTCATATTTCTTTTCGTTAGGATATATGTGACCTGTGGGAATAGTAGAGACGAATATGCTACAGTTTTATCTTTCACTATTTTTTTTTGACATGATGTAATTTTGTTTAGATTTTGAGATTCTGTGTTTTTGTTGTTCTTCTTGATCATGACGACTGTTGGATCCTTTTTTCTTCAATTTTATTTAATTTCTTCCTGGTAAACAACAAACTTTTATAAAGAAATGTGAAAAGTAAGTATACATGTTAATTAAACCAGTTTCATAGTAATAATAATAACAAAACACCAAAAGGATGTTTGCTGTGAAGGTTTCAGTAAAAGGTCCTCCAGACCAGTGAAAGGTCTGGAGGACCTTTTACTGAAATACTTGGAAACAATGTCACTGCTACTCTGATTATAAATATAAAGGTGCACAACAAATAGAGCTCTAGCTCTAACTGGAGCCATCTTCAAATCCTCAGGATTTAACAGATTATCCATCAGTATCTGTTGCTGAAACACGGAACGATCAAGAATGCACATTAATTAACGCATTTTACGCTACTCAAAATATCTAATCATTAATTTGCTTGTCATCTACAAATGTAAAAAAAAAATATATATATATATATATATATATATATATATATATATATATATATATATATATATATATATATATATCCTCAATTTGCCTCAGTCACTCTTGCAGTGTGCATTAAAAATATGTCCATAAAAGGAGACAAAAAAGCTGCAACGGTTTCTGATCTTATTGGGCTGCAGCTTCAAAGATGACCCCCTCAGTAAACACAGTTGCAGTTTGTCTGCGAGACCGCAGTCTCTGGTGGGAGTGTTTGAATATGTTTGTGAGTTATGTCTACAGGGGGGAGTGGTGCCAAATGTAGACATCTGAGGAGCAGGATGCAAAGTGAGCAGGAGAGCATGAGATGTTTCAGAAAAAACATGATGAGAGGATAGAGGTGGATGCAAGGGGAAAGGGAGGGATGTTGGCTTTTCTTTTGTCTTGTGCTGCAGCCTGTTTTATTAGCACACCAACCAGTCCTTGCCACCCCTCCTCCTCTTCATCCTCCTCCTCACTGGCTTCCAAGCCCCAGACAGAGAGCATGGTTACTGTCCTAATGGCAGCTCTGTATTCATTATCACCTCCGCATACGTCTCCACCCCCCCAACTCTTCCCAGGACGGGGGGCTGCTGTAATTGATAATTAAAGAGCAATAACACAGCGGTCAATGCAATCTCACCACAGGAGCGCCTGAGACCCCCACCTCCATCTCTCTTTCTCTTTTACACAAACACACACACCTAAACGCACACACACGTGTATATAAACACACCATAGAGGTGCAATAATCATCGCAGTAAAACAAAACATAACCTTTGGACGCCATATAAAGAACGAGCATTTAGAAACACGATATTTCTTGGCTGTGCACAGGTTTCATACAAATGCAAACAAATGCACCCTCACATCCTGAAGTAGATAGGATCCCTGAACCAACCAACCATCATGCACAGATATGGACAGAAAAAAACCACCCAAAACATTGCAGACAAACAAGTGAAGAAAAAACGTACGAAAAAGCAATCAAACCAAAAAAAGGTTGGCTCTAATTTGTGGAAGTAAACTTGCAACACTTATGATCCTGAACATTTGTGTGCTTAAAAATGTTATCCCTCATTTATTCGGAACAGGAGTTTACAGTAAAAGGTTGCTAAATTACTGATAGATTCATTCATCTGCGGTCCTAATCAGTTAGCACACATGTACATTGGCATCAGGGGACCGATTGTTCTTGTGAGTTTGTGTGAATGTCTGAACAAGCCAACGCACAGAAACCTCATTCTGTCACAGTCGGTGACGGAGCGACAGCAGCAATGAGAGAAAGACATAATTTACCACAGACTTTTAGCTCCTAATCGGTCCTTTCCCCCACAGTGTTCGATCAGACGTACTGTGCTATATATGGGATTTAATTAGAGCGTAACAAAGAGCTGCCACTTTGCTGAATACACTTAGAACTACAGTAATGATTGCAGCTACAGCTTAATAAATCAGAAAATTAATGAAAATAATTTACTTCACAAATGTAGTTCATAAAATGAAACATATATTAAATAGTCACAGCAAATCATTCTTTTTAACATATTTCCATTTATGTTGATGATTGAGGAAAATAATACATTTGATATTCTTTAAAGAGAAATATTCTGTTATTTCTAAGATAATCATGAGGAAGACTGCTTACAGGAATATTCCAAGATAAATTGATGGACACCCTCACAAGGATGGAAGGCAATAAAATGTGGCTTGTAGGTTCATCCTACAAAAATATGGGGGTTTACCCTTACATTAAACACTAAGCAAAACATGTTTAAACAAATAAAATATTCCTTTATGTCCTGGCCTGAGATCCTGTCAAATGTGTTAAGGAATATCATATTTTTAGGCATTTTTTATATCAGTTAATCCCTCAAGGTCCCTAAAGGGATTTTAACGGGAGGGCACAGAAAGTGCTGAAGTGACGGCAATCTTCTCCGGCTGTAATGCAGTACTGCCCCTCCCACACCCGTTGCTGAACACTGCTTTTTAGTTGGCTTTGAAAATACTACGAAATGTTTTCCTCCCCCCCCCCCCATTTTTTTTTTAAACTAAAACAAATACTCAGCAGTTTACAATTATTTTCCAGAGCAGAAAACACAATAAGGAATGGTCTGGTAAGTACAAGGTCTTCACTTTTAGCTAAAATCAGTGACTGAGGCCAAAAACATGTGGCTTGTGCTTACATTATTGTAAAATGTGTAACACACACCACCACAGAGGAATTATTAGGACTAGTTTCTAGTAAGATCAATGCTTCTAACCATTCAAACAGCCTAAAGCTGAATGTAAACTTCTCTGAAACAAAAGTGGACAAAGCAAAAAGAGACTGACAGCTGAGGAATCCTGACAGACAGCAGGACCACCCAGTCAAAGGATGCGTGGAAACGACAAATGACAGGAAATTTTTCCTGCTTTGCCTTTCTCACTGGCAGTTTAATATTTTATAAGAGTCGAGAGCAGCTCTTCATTTTTGGCTTCCTTTCTTGGATTCCTTTTTCCATTAATATCTTATTCATAAAGGAACAAGAATGGAAGAGATGCCAATTAAGAGGGGAAAAAAAGGGAATGAGTGGGTGTGTGAGTAAAACCCATATTTTACTGGATAGACTTGTGTGGGAGAGCAATATGCTGCAGAATGGCAGCCCAGAGGGGGTTAGAACTAGAAACAGGGACACAGAGAGGAGAAAGAGTCTGAGAAAATAATACAAAAAGAAGAAGAGAGTTATTGGAAGGGCAAAATGAGCGAATTGCTGTGAGACCGGACGGAGAATAGCAGAGCTGTCAGAGACCTGAACATCAGCCAGGGCAGATGATGTCTGACATATTTGAGCTACTGCCCACTCCTCCCTCCACCGGTCCTGCACTATGGTAGCAAGCGTCCCTTTCAGCTCTTTTCAGGAGAGCGATATTGACTGCTTTGGTTCGATGCTGGCTATTTCCATTTTCTGCTGCAGGGAAAGAAGAGACAAAGCAATAGGGAGTGGAATCTACTTTCACTGCAGCCAAAGCTCAAACCTGCAGCACATCAGTCACAATCACATCCTCTGTCTTCCCCTTTGGGTCAGGGAGATGTTACTTTTTTATATACACACACACATATAGCAGCTTAAAACCCATACACACATACATGAGTCTAAAGAGGCCCAAAGGTTTGCAGAGTCTGCAGCTCAGTCCCAGGGGAAACCAGGATTAAAAGGGGGCATAAACAAAGCCAGGTACGGCAGTCCATCTATACCTCAAATAGATGCTCACTCAAGAAAAAATAGCAGGCAAGAAACGCAGAGATGATTATAGATGCATGTGCACATTTACATCTATATATTTACATGCAAATAACATTGTGGGGTCTGCACAGAATGAACACACTCACACAGACAGACACCCCTGAGCTCAGCTGTAAGAAATGAGGCCACTTTGAAGTGCTTAAAAATGTCCTGCCTCCATTTCAACTGCAGTCCTCTCCCTGTGGGACAAATACTATGGCAACAAGCACCACACACGCTAATGCACACACACAAACACCCATTGGCACTGACACTACACTATCTGTCCTTAAATTGATAACCTCCAACAAGTAGTGGGCAATATAAAAGGTATAATGTAGAAATAGTATAAATTCAGCCAAAGGTAGAGATTTTGAGTATACCGCCATTAACTTAATGATATCACCAAGCTGTGCCTGCATACTTTGTACCAGGTATGCAAGGAAGATAACACTAGATAACACTTACACTAGATTTTTTTCATTTAACGGAAAATAAACCTTTATTTTTATTCAAATACGTACAGGTTTTCTTTTGTACGATATTTAACTTACACATAAGTATCCAGCAAAGTGTGAACTTTACTTTCATAACATTTAGATTTAATTTAATTTAAAATATCTTCATCTTATGTTGTGAGAAATTTAGTGTTTCATTTGAAAAAACAAAATCAAGATTTTAATATTTTCTTTTAAAATACATTTTGCATAATACATTTTCTTTCAGTGGCATTCTAAACCTTATGGAAGTTGTTCTGAGCACCATTTTGAGATATATAAAAAAGAATATATTGCAATATATCGATACCGCCCATGCTTTATATCACATCGTAATATAGATTTGAAGCTATATTGCCCAGCCCTACATCCAACCTTCCAAGGAAGAGCACAATAAATCTGCACCTAGAGTGAATACACAATTGTTTTTTTATCCGTGATGCTGATTGTGTAACGAGGCGCAGGGACTGACTGACTGACTCAGATGTTAGTACGTCTCACACACCTTCCTTTTACTTGTTAATGTGGTTCCAAGCTCGGATCTCACCAATATGCAGCCCTGTACAGTAAGTTCAATATATATTTGAAAGTAAATAAAGATGTATGCCTAGAGGCAAACATGACATGTTGAATTTATTTGCAAGGGTCGTGATTATAAAGAAGAATTCTGCTGTTGCGACCATTCAGGATATGACGAGGAATTATGCAGCCATTAGACAGGTAGCGATAAAGAGAAAGTTGAGACCGTTTGTCCAAACCTCTCACAGGTATGATCCACATATATGGAAGGCTAACCCACCTGCTGAGCTGCAGCTGACCCCAGAAGGAGGGTAACTCCAGTAACTCGTATGTTGCTTGTCACCCGTCGCAGTTTTAATAACTTCTTTAGAGATGGGACAACCAAGATTCTTGGATGGCGTAAAATGTTTTCATCTCAAATAAAAAACACTAGATAATTAATTTTTATCGTCTCAAATCACACATGGAGCAGTAACTAATTTAATAAATGTACCAAATTTAGGAGTAATTATGGAGTCACATTTTAGATTAAAAAAAGATCAAGGCTTGTCTTTATCTCAACTCGTCTTGACTATTGCAATGCACTATATGCTGGTTTCATTCAAGCATCTCTTTCCATCTTCATCTTGTTCAAAATGCAGCTGTTAGTCATTTATCTTCTACTCACAGACATGAGCACCACTCACCTATCCTGTCCTCCTTTCGTTAATTTCCATTGCCACTAATCTTAGCGTGGCCTTGCTCTTCTGTACCTTTTAGATTCACTCCAGACATATCTTCCACAGGCCTTAAGATTAGCTTGTCAGATGCTTTTAGTTGTTCCAAAAAAACTAGGTAGAATGTTGGAGAAGATCGGCGTAATTCAGTTTAGGTTCCCATGAATGAATTAATGAATTAATGGAATGAATGGAATGAATTACTTTTTCGCTTCCTGTTTTTAACTCTCTTTTTAAAGCAGATTTTTTTTTTCAATAGCGGTTGGCCTAGTGTAAGGTGGCATACTTTTTTCAATGTCTCTGTTCTATTTTAAACATCTGTCTTATATCTTAGTCTTAGCTCTTTTATGTATGCTATTTTTGTTTAACACTTTGATCAAACTTGTTTTTTGTTTGTTTTTTTGCTTTACAATTAGGAAGATGATAGGCATTAACACTTTTTGATTCGTGAAGGCTTCATGTTTTGACAGATTTTGTTCTGAATTGGGAGGATTTTCAAAGGTTTAACTCCAATAAACTCATAAATAAATGGTGCAGGAATGTTTTTTGTGTTAGCGCTATTGGTTTTGTTATTAGTTTAATACTTCATTCCCTATGTGGGACAATAAAGGATTGTTCTTTTCTATTCTAATCTATTCTATTCTGACATGTAATAGCATGTTCTCTCATTATTGTGGAGCCCTAGTTTCAACTCTTTTTATAAAGCATGCAGTGAAAACTAACACATTTATGAACAGGCTTTTTACAACCTGTTTGCTAAATGGTGAAGCTCAGTTAAAAAAAACATAATAAAAGAACAAAAAAAACAACAACTTGAAAGTACCTTAAAAATCCAACAGCCCTTTAATTAACTGAATTAATTACGATTTATGTACGATTTAATTGAAATGACCCTTCTCGTAAAGTGCCTTCAGATGACGTGTTGTGAATTTGCGCTATGTAAGTCAACTCAATTATACTGAAAATTCTCTCTGTGATCAACCCAAATAAGCAAGTGGTGGTTGATTCCAACAGCTTCTAATTCTTGCCTACAGGCACGGGCCTTGCCCGACCTGAAATCTAATTTTGCCCCCGGCTTTTTTGTTGGGATGGGGGAGTCATATCAGAAGAAGCAGCTAGTTGCTTCTGTTTCACAGGTAATCTCTCCTGTATTGACTTAATGGGTTCAGGCACTGTAATAGAGGTCATTTAGCACAATGGTTTGGTGCTGTGGAACATTATAGGTGGAAGTGGGGCTTACCAATCCTAATGCTACATTTTAGCTGCAATTTGGGGATATTTACGCTCTACCGTCAATCCCTGAGCTCATGTAGTAAACCCCCTTCCCCCGAAAAAAGAAAGAAAAACCCTGGAGCAGCACTCAAATAGCCCCTCGAGACCACAGATTTACAGGATCATCTTCCCCTGGGTGTGTATGTGTGAGCATGGAGCGGTTAGAAAATGGCTGAGGGGTAAAGATTGATTTGGTTTTGTTAGGCAGAGAGGATTTGCACCGCAGCAAAGCTTCGGCTCTTTAAAAGTCGTGCCCCTCTCTAGATTTCTCTTCACTTTTTCTTCTTTTCAGCAGGGAGAGGGAAGTAATTAACAGCTACTTAAATTCCCTTGATGGATTTTGTGGACCACGGAGAAAGAGGAAGGGGGCAGAGTGGTGAAAGATGTGCTCTATCTTCTGAAGCTTAATGCCACCATTCCCAGAGAGGCATTTTGTCCTACAGAGAATTTTTATTAATATTGGTTGGAAAGAAAAAAAATCATCTTTGCAGGGCAGTGTTATTCTGTAGTAAAGGGGAATAACATAAGAGGCTCCTAATGTATTATGAAAACCTCTTTGCATATGCTGCTACCACTGATTGCATCAGTCTTAATCCATCCTTTTGTCCATCACTGGTTCCAAGCAACAATACTTCTCTGTAGCACAATAAATAACACAACTCAAACAAAACGTGCACTGCTTCCAAGTAATACAGTAGATCTTAAACATGTACATCTTGACTAAGTTCTAGATTTTGGGACTATATATTTATAAAATCAATTCAATTCAGCTATTTGTATAATGCAGTCACTATAAATGTGGTTTAGATATATAATGTAGGAAAGGTAATTTTAAATAATGTTTATATAAGAAACAATAAAGACAACATTTAGCATTTGATAAAAAGCAACAATTTAGGATAAAAACACTTAAATAATAGTATTGGCAACAATAGTATCAATTACGCATAAGCAAGTCTAAATAGGTACGTTTTTATTTTAGATTTAAAAGAGTTCAGTGACTCTGCAGTTTTGCATTCGTCCTGCAGTTTGTTCCAGATGTGGGAAGCATAGAAACTGAAAGCTGCTTCTCCATGTTTGGTTCTGATTCTAGGGACGATCAGCAGATTTGTATCGAAATAGCAGATCTCTAATTTACTGTGGCGCTAACCCATTCAATGATTTATAGACTAATAAAAGCACTTTGAAGTCTATTCTCTGAGCTGCAGGGAGCCAGTGTAAGGACTTTAGAACTGGACTGATGTGTTCTACTTTCCTGGTTTTAGTGAGAACACGAGCAGCAGCGTTCTGGATCCACTGCAGCTGTCTGATAGATTTTTTTAGGCAGACCTGTGAAGATACTGTTACAGTAATCAAGACGGCTATATAGTGATAAATGCATGGATGAGGTTTTCTAGGTCTCCTTGTGTCATCATTCCTTTAATCCTAGTAATTTTCCTTAGGTGATAGAAAGCTGTCCTTGTTATTGCCTTTATGTTACCTTGCAGGTTCAGGTCCGGGTCCGTTATTACACCTAGATTTCTGGCCTGGTTGGTAGTTTCTACTTGGACCAACTGAAGCTGTGTATTGATATAATAATAATAATAATAATATTAATAATAATAATAATAATAATAATAATCTTTTTTGGGTCTGAAGATAAGTACTTCAGCTTTGTTTTTGTTCGGTTTGGGGCTGGGCAATTCCAAAAACATTAATATCACTTCCTCTCACCAGAAAGTAAGTAAGAAAATATTTTTAATAACGCCAAAAATTCACACCAGTTGACAACCAGTAGGGCAATAGCCAAATTAATTCAAAAATACACAGACATAAAAGAACAGTAGACCAAAAATGTTTGTATAAGCTTTGGGTAGAAAATTGGAAAGACAGATAATATAACTCACCTATACTAATGTAATACATCCTTTATGGAAAACCATATCTTGGTCATCACAACTTTAAGATATCTCCTTTGTGATGCATAGGCATTTTCTCGAGTGTGATTTTGACTAATTCTTTCACACATTTGCATTAAAATTTTGGAAGTTCAGGGATAATATCTGTGTTCTGATCACTTATTTACATACATTTTTAATTGCATTCAAGTTAGGTGACACATTGGGCAATTTGAATTAATTCGGATTCTAAAACCCTTGAAGTGTTTCCTTGGCTGTGTTTGCAACATTTGCCGTGGTTGGAAATCAGTCATATCACACTAGTTTCATCCAGATTCTTATCTTACCAAATTATATTCTCACCATTTCACTGGGTTGAAGAAACCTTGAACAAGCTGTTGCATGTTTTTTCTTCTGTAGTGAAATTTTACACAGTGAGCATGCATAGAACTTGTTGTAACTGAGTGCATTATTGTTTCTTTTGCAAAGGAAGAACATGCAGAAAAAAAGAAAAAAAAAATGGCCGGAACTGAACCCAGGGCAAAAGAACAGGCTACCAACTGCACTGCTGGGCAAGCTCCCAGAACATTCAGAAGCTTACAATTTTAGCAACAACCATTGCGATTTATATATTTTGCAACAGTATTATTTTATGTGAAAAGATGTGTTGCTTTTACCAGTCTTAGCAATCTGTACAATGCTTCGCTAATGACTGACACCTTTTATGACATTGAGTTATTCTGCAAACAACATTGTTTTAACCATTTGTAACCTCTCTCTAACAATAATACGAATATATTTTATTTGAGGGCACCTTTCTAAACCCAAGGGCGACTTATGAAGAAGTGACAAAAAAAGAAAAATAATACATAGGAGACAAAAGAAAAAAATCAAATAGCTAAAAGACAGTACGACCACCAAAATTAGTGTCTAAAGTGCCATTTTAACATATATGTTTGGAGCTGTGATTTAAATAAATGAAGAGAGGCAACATTTCTCATGACCGGAGGAAGTGAGTTTCAGAGCCAAGGAGTAGAGCGACTGAAAGCTCTGCTCTCCACAAATACAAGGTAGGTAAAAAGCATTTTGGTAAAGGATTGAAATTATCCTGACTAAAGAAAATCCTGCTAGGGCAGTTGAACTTCATTTCGGGTTGAGCAAGTTCACTATAAATGATGGCAATTATAAGCCACAAAAGACTCAATGAACATTAATTCTAGAAGGTTAGGCATGAAGCTTTATTCCTTAGTAATCTGGTTTTTTTTTAAGTCTAACAGAATTGTAACAGGGACAACCACACTGGGTTTTGCTATATGTCTTCTAGATCCTGCTCACCGGCTGAAATGCTGACCATTCACCTCCTGTTACAAATCAAAATCAATTCCCAACACATTTTAATGAGTCACACTACAAACATGTCCCTACCTGTCAATAGAAAGTCAATAAACTCTTCATTATGTTCCAACACTTTTTTTTTTTCTACAAAAAAATCAAACTACATCAACAAGCAGCTCCCAGAAGCAAAACAGGAGCTCTTCCTGTCAACATCGTTCATTTTTCTCTCTGGCCCAGCAACGCAAACAACTGCGTCAAGGTTGCCATATCAGATGTCCCGAGCCCTGCGTGGATAACAGACTAGACAATGGACCTCCTGCTGCAGGCTCAAAGAACGCTGTCTATCCAGAAAGCATTCATTTCCCTTTTTGAGCTAATCCTCTGTCCCACGAGAGATGAGAGGTGGCTAATGAATACCGAAGAGGTAATCTGAGTTCTTCATGCTCAGAGCCATCAAACCCACATCACATACCGTCCAATCTCTTATGATAAATTCACTGGTGCATGAAGATGTCACGATATGCGACACCGTACACTTATGCAACTTTTTGTTTTGCTGTATGGTTGGAAGTTTAAAAAAATATACATAAAAGTAAAAAAAAAACCACAAAACAAATATGTGCAGCATATAAATAAAGTTGCTTGCAATCTACAAATGACCTTAGATTGCATAAGTGGTTAAGTAAATATCATTATGAAACCGTTCTGAATGTCAAATAGCCTATTTTCCACACAGGTGATCAAGTGCATCAGTTGCATAACTGTGTTTATGAAATAAACATCATCAGTTCAAAAAATGTTGTTATGCGGGTCTGACTGCACCAAATTAAATTCCACACAGAACTCAAAGTCATTTTGAGCTATGTTTGTTTTTTATTAACTGAAAGATGTTCTCCACCCCAGTGTAACTTGTCCTTACACGGTAGAAAGAAGTGTCCATGGACTAGTGATCCGCTGGTATGTAGTGATAAAAGGGAGGGTCAACGAGTCGAGAGAAAATGGCAGAAAACTCGACTCCAGGTTCCCTGTGAGATCTGCAAAAACAGACTGAACTGATGTCTTGGTCAGGGCCTGCATTGAATTTGCCAGCTTATTTGTTTACTGAAAAGATTCTCAAAAATAGACATTCAGTCTGTATATCAGAACCAATCCCATTACTAATGTCATCTCCACTCAACACCAATGTAGAGAAAATGTCAGAATTAAAATGACTAAACAAAAAAATAAAAACTTGATGAAATCATAACCCAATTACGCTTCCCCTCTTGCAATATCTTACTCATAGTTTTTCTTAAAGTGCAACTCACCCTAAAATCACCTTTATGGCTGATAGACTGTATACATGAATGTTCAAGTGGTGTTTAAATTTCTGGTCATGATTTATGGTATTTAAGTATATTTTTGTAATAATATTAACTTTGTACCAAGAGCCGAGTGGAGTGCCCTCTTCAGGTTAAAACTTGCTATTTGAATTGGACATTAATACCAGTTCAGCTTGGATTTCTGATGTGCCGCTGTGGAGTATAAAGGAAACTCAGTCTCGGCCGCACCTTTGAAGTAAGTTGGAGTTGGGGACTTTTGAGCAATCAGTTCGAGATAATAAGCCTCAGGGCCGCTCACCTCCTCCACAGAACCTTCCTTGTTTCTTCCAGTGTAGGAGGTGGAGAGAAATATTCATCCTCATAATTGCCTCCCTCTGAAGTAATGGAGCTTGCATTGCTATTGTTCTGCATCTTTCTAGGTATATGTGTGTGTCCCGCTGCAGAAGTGCTGCATGCAGTCAACAAAGTCAATCAGAGCGCAGACCATGCCCAACCTTCCTCATTGCTGCTTGTAACAATGACCGGCCGTTTTGATATTTATAAATCTGGTTTCCTTGCTCACTACAGACTGCTCTCATCAAACTTTTCAATGACATAAATACGGACTGCGGTAGAACCAAAGCGTTGGTACTATAGAACCTCAGTTCAGCATTGAATATTATGAGCGACAGCACTGTCGATCATGATGTACTGTTGGCGCCAGTCTGTCTGGTACAGTACTTGGCTGCTTTGAATATTACCTTAAGAAAAGGACATTCTTTGTGTCAATAGGGAATTTTTCATCAGAACATGCAGAAATCACATGTGGAATCCCCCAGGGCTCCATCCTGGGTCTCCTTCCGTTTAATATCTATCTTAATCTGTTCTGTAATTGTCAGCTCTCTGTGATGTATTTTAAATAATCTATATGGATTGCTCTTGTGATGGTAAATTTGATTAAGTTATATATAACAATTTACAACAAAATAGCAATGGGATGGGACGTTTATTCCGTGGGGGTAAGCTGTATGCTCCATGAGTTGATTGATTCTGAAGTCTAGTCATGCTTTTAACGTTTTACCCTTAAACAAATTTACTACATTGATATGAAAAGTTTCTGTCCTGATAATAATAATAATAATAATAATAATAATAATAATAATAATAATAATAATGCATTTCCCATGGTTTCCTGAGTGCAAAATAAGAGAGTGGCACCTTTTTTTGTGTTTCTAAAAACATCTCAAGATTGCATCATTCACTTGTGTGACATTGTGTTTTTCCAAACCGGCCATGAATGGAACGGAAGACATTTATTTTTTTTTCTTCTTGAAAATGACTTCACCCTCTCAGGGGTGTGATGATATCATACACTGGTATTAGCCATAATGTGTGGTGACAGAAGAAAAAAAATAAAATAAGAATGTTGATTCTTCAAAAGTGAAGGCTGTCACTTCTATAGCTACCTGCTCTTTTCACAAGCCTATAATCTGCCTCCATCAGGTGTCTGAACACTCTGGATATAAATACCCAGCATTACAGGGAGGTTGCCGGGGGACAAATTAAACAGAGGCTTGAGGCGTGCACCCAACACAACATAGGATGGCACAAAAATATCTCCTCTTCAACTGGCAATTGTGAGCGAACATCCTCAATTTAGAAGAGATAAGTTCTTCTCAAAGCCAATATATAGATCTAGCAGAGTGTAAAAGGCCTTGGTAATGCTTTCAGGCACTAACTGAAGGGGTGTGCATTAACGAGTGTGCCTGTGTGTGCGTGTTTGTGTGTGTGAACACATGATAGCAACAGGGCCATCTCACACTGAGAGACCGGTGCCTTCCAGCTGCCCTTACCCTGGATCAATAGCCCTCGCTCCAGATTTTAATTAGCTAATCAGTAGAACATGGGCTTTTAAGCATGGTGGGAGAACGTAGCTAAAACCTGTCGTCGATACCTATTAAAATGGTTGCCTTAAAAATGCGACTAACATTGACTTAGAGCCATTGCTTTTTATGGAGCTTTTCCCAGCTTGCCTTTGAAATGAAACTAGCTGAAATCAAATAAAAGAAAATGTGGATTCGATGTCGTTAACAGATTATTGCAGGCTATAAAACTGACTTTATGACATTGAGTTATTCTGCAAAATTGTCTTTAGTAGCTACTTTCATTCTGTGCATTATGTCACCAATTTTCAGCCTTTGTTTAAAGTCCATGAGCGTTCTGGAAATTATCAAGTTTTCAGATCTATTGGAATTCATGCAATATCCACTTAAATTATCAAAAGTGTTTCTCACTAAAGTAAAGAATTCAAATACATCCAAAGAAGCTACTTTTCTCCTTGCAAAATAACAAAAAGACTGATTATAACCACACCCAGGTAAATAGATTGAATATTTGTTGTGTAAGCAGCTCCTGCATGCTGCAGATACCAGATAGATTAAGATTTGTGACACACTGTCAGACCTGTCAAGTATTTTACAGCCATGCTAAAATGTTTTGTAAATATTCTGCTACTTACATGTGTGTCTGTCAGAGGTCAGGGCAGATATCAAGCGTATGCACAAGTGGCTTAGAACAACATGTTCTTTCTCTGCTATACAAATATGTGTCATAAAATGTTAACACAGAAAACGACAAAACCTCATTCAGGAGTTCATGGTGCACATTACCATACTTACTTACTTATATGTGGTGATTTTGTGTGTCCTTCCAGTTTCAGCTGTCAGTATTTTGATGACAACAAATTAGTGATTGCATGGGATCAGCAGCCTAATTTCAGAACATTTCAAGGGCTGCACTGGGGAAAACAGACATAGACTGGTGAAATAAAAAGAAAAGACTCAAAACAGTGAACAAGCAGATTCTGGCACTCCCCTGCTTTTGTTTCCTCTCTCAGCAGTAACCGTTCACTGCCTCCTAGACAACTCCCTGGCGGTGACCTCTAATTGCAACTTTAGCTTGATTTACACCTACCATGATGATACGGCTCAGGGTAAGGAAAATACAAGTGATGCAACCTGAGAGAATGTTTAGACTCTCACTGCTCAAGCAGTAGCAGAAAAACAGGCAAGGAATGAAGTTTTAACATTTAACATTTAAAAACTCTAAGTATTAATGGGAAGTAAAGTAGTACAGCTTAATATAGTACCGCATAGAATAGTATTGTTTATAATAATTAATATTGTAGTAACAGTTATCACCGATTATACTTTTTTATATCATTCTAACTTCACAAATGGAAGGAGGCAGAAAAATATTTTAAAACAGCAGCTAAGGCAGTTAGGGTTTTATGAACACTTTTTATCATATTTTAACGTAGGATTAATTTGTTTTCATTTAAATGTTAACAGTACTAGAATGACAGCTATCATTAAAATGGATATGACACAAAATTAGGGGTATAGTCAAAAAAGGCTAGCACTTTTTTCCTTCTTTTTACAAAATGCGAGCTGGTTAAGAACTAAAACGCTTAATATGTCGTAAAAAAGTATTTAATTGTTTTGTAACTTTTGTTGTGATATCAACAGAACTACTATTTTTCAACTTCAAAAAGCTAATTTTTTTAATTTGTCTCTACACAGGTCTACTCTGCACTCATAAGAATGACTATGCAAGCAACATACAAACTTGATGCTTACTGAAAACTGCCATAAATGGTACTTTACAGATTTCAAATAAAATAGATACCAAAATAATAGTCTTATGCACCCTAGACAGAGTCTTTTAAGTGTGCTGATGAGAGACAGTTCAAAACTATTACGTGTGATTGATTTTCCTATTTTATTTTGTAACTATAAAATATAAAGATGTAATGCTAAAAAACAGTGAGACTTACAAAGGTAAAGCTGCTTTGCCTTAAGGATTTTGGAGGAATTCAATATTCTTCTTAAAGGTACAACACACTTTGGTTTCTAGCTCTAATGAAAACAACCAACAAAAGTGTCCATCTGTACCGGAGCTGAGTGGAGAAGGAACAGGGCTTTTTTAAGTGGGGGCGGAGGGGCGAGAGTTCAGTGCTTTAATACGATGACACTGGGCCAACCGAAGCCATTATCATCTGGATGGATTTCTCAAAACACAGGCAGGGAGAGGGAAAGGAAAAGCACCCCCACTTTAATAAAAGGAGACATTTGCTGCGGTCTGATTAGAAATATCATTTCCTGACACTCCTATTAAATTGGTCAGAGCTGTGCAGGGATTGCCTTTATATTATTTGCTGTTGGGAAGGAGGCCTGTAAAATAACTGAGGTGATAGACCTCCTAACAGACTGAGAACCAGGTACAGATACATGCACTCTGCTACCATTTCATTCAGAGGTGCAATTATTTTTAATCTGTTTGCTAGTGTGACCATCTCAATATCAACAGGACTATCAGATGGTTCATCTTTACATCTCTCCAAGTCTGTGTAAGATTGCTGTTTTGAGAGAGGACTGCTATTTTGTAATGAGACTAACTCCTTCCAAGCACAGTGAGGGAGATGGTCCGATAAGTGGGAAGGTAATAAATTGCTCAATGCAGCCGTGAACAGCATGCAAACACTAATGCACACACACACATCCAATCACTTTCCCCTCTGCCTCGTTCTGTTTGGCCCCTGTGGCCAAAAAGGCATCTGCTACTCATGCTGAAGTCATCTGGAGATAATAACCAGGCCCAGCGTGACACCAGGCCACAGGCAGCGCCTCAGATCCCCACCACTCCACACCGCATGGGCTTACTACGCTCTGGCAACCTACAGTACATCTGGGAGCTGAGGACCTGGCAATTCTCAGCTGTTGGTTTCTGGGAGGGTGGTAAGACGGTAGGAAAGGGGGTTGATGGGGTTGGACACATGCAAAGCACATCGACTGGGATGGGGTAAACTGCATGAAATGGTTGACGACTCACTCGGGGTGTATTTAAGCTCTGAACGGATGTGCAGTTTCCTCTCTTGCTGCAGAGCTGCAGGCTCAGTTACTGTACAACTGCAGAGAGTGGCCTCTTCAAGCTGAAGGGAAGATTTTTTTTTTAAATCACCAAGGTACAGTGGACTAAAGATACATATTTCTAGTGAAATAAACACACAACTCAGTGAGGTTTAGATGCCAAAGCGGACCAACAAGACAAGAACCAGGGTGCTGTGTGAATATTATGTCATTTATAAATGACATAATATTCATATGTATATTATATATATATTGTTATGGTCTGGCTCTGAAACCATAACAAATTAAAGGGAAGCAACACATGGGTAAACTTAAAATTAAATTTATTTAACAAAACATAACTGGCTGGAGAGGAAAGGGAGAAAGGGGAGAAGGTGGCAAAGAGACGGAGAGAATGAAGGGTAGGTAGGAGAGGAGAGGGTGGGGCTTGTCGGAAAGGATGGTGCCTCTTAAGCTGGAGACACTGGCCAGCTGCCTCTCATCCCAATCAGCACCAATTGTCAGGATGTTAAAGACCCAGAGGAAGGGCCTTGGGCCGTAACACCCCCCCTCTTCAAAACAGGGTCCGCACTGGAACCCTGGACAACCTGTATGTGAACATCAGAAAAGAAAATTACATGCACTTGCAATATCTCAGGCCAGCTGAGACCCAGCAAAACTTAGATCCCTTCCGGTCCCATCCATAAGTCACAACTGGTACCTTGAAGTGACTCTTAGACAGGTAAGGAAAGAGAAATAAAGTCAGGTACTCTCTTGTATTACTTCTCTTGCTGCAAGTAATAACCAAGGCAAACCATCCTCCCAATCAGCATTCATCTGAACACAATAAGCACGGAGTAAAGATTTTAAAGTTTGATGAAATCGCTCCAGTGCTCCTTGGCTTTGTGCATGGTATGCTGTAGATTGATTATGCTTAACGTTTAGCTGCTTCAAAACCT
This sequence comes from Apricaphanius iberus, assembly GCA_028564705.1. NCBI lineage: Eukaryota > Metazoa > Chordata > Actinopteri > Cyprinodontiformes > Aphaniidae > Apricaphanius > Apricaphanius iberus. The sequence goes on from JAPXFQ010001343.1 coordinate 548,133, forward strand.
GTGCAAACAAACGAGAGGAGAAATTAGATCCTTGGTCACTCTGAATGACTTTAGGTATTCCAAAAATACCAATAAATTGCATGAGAGCTCGGATCACAGACTTTGCAGTAAGTGTGTGCAATGGATATGCTGCTGGATATCTGGTACTTTGGCACATAACAGTCAAAAGATACTTTGCGCCTGAACGTGAAGGGGGAAGAGGACCAACACAATCAATTATTAAGTGCTCAAATGGTTTACCAATAATTGGAATAGGATACAGTGGTGCCCGATTTATAATTTGATTGGGTTTACCAGTCAGCTGACAGGTGTGGCAGGTTTTAATATAAGAAGAAACATCTTTTTTCAGCCGTGGCCAAAAAAAATTTCTCAAAATGCGGTCATAGGTCTTCCTAACACCCATGTGTCCAGACTCATCATGGGAGACCTGCAAAACCAAATCACGCCATTTCAAAGGCACCACAACCTGATAAACTGGCTCCCCAACAGCATTATCACCACATGGCATCCACTTCCTTAACAGTACCTTGTTTTCAACAAAGTATCCATGCGCATGGCTCTGCATCTCCTTAGCAGGTAATGCAGACTGAAACAAATGTTGAATTGTGTGGTCAGATCTTTGCTCCTGCTCCAAATCACTCTGTGAAATAGACAAAGGTACATCAGACAAACAAAAAGAGGACATCTGTTTATCTTTTTCAAAGTCTGCATCCTGATATGCATCACTGGATGCTTTCATTGCGCGTGTTATAGCACATGCTTGAAAAACTTCAGGGTGTGATTTTTCATTCTCGTCAGGACCACTGCTAATCAGAGGTACTGAAACAACAACTGGAGACTCTGGTTGATCAGGCCAGACTTTACCTCCAGCTATATTGTTCCCCAGTATAACTGTAACACCAACCACAGGCAGTGCAGGTCGAACACCCATCATTACTTCACCGTCAAACAACTCTGAATGGAGCACGAGCTTATGTACTGGAACACAAAACACAGACATGCCCATACCCAACACAGGTATAGACAATCCACTGTCAGACTCATCTGAAAAAGGCAAAACTGATGCCAGAATGAATGAATCATATGCACCAGTATCTCTTAAAATGGTAACTGGCACTCTGATGTCGCTGCCAACTAAAGAAACTTGTCCTTCCATAAGAAATGGTTTGTAAGAACTCAAGTCAGATTTTTCAGCAAATGGCACCTCAACCATTTTGTTAGAAGCAGTTAAAGAAACTGATGCAGCAAGTGCTGCTGGTTTAACCTGAGTTCCATTTTTATTTCTGGCTTTCAGCAAACCACAGTCTTTCTTCCAATGACCTTTTTTGTGACAATAATTACAAATTTTGTCCAGATCACGGTTACTGCGGTCTGAAAAAGACTGTGTTGAACGCCAATTTGGAGTGCTCATCCAATCTGAGTGTTCTCCACCAGTATCTTTATGTGTTAAAACAAAATCATCAGCTAACACTGCAGCTTCTGACACAGTTTTCACTTTCTGTTCATTAATGTACACTGCAATGCACGGAGAAATAGAGTTCTTAAATTGTTCAAGAACCATCAAATTACAGAGGTCACCAAGCGTTTTGACATCAGAAGAAGTGCACCATCGATTAAACTGAATCTCCAAATCCCTTGCGAACTCCACATAAGTTTTAACACCTTTTTTCCAGTTTCTAAACTTCTGTCTGTATGCTTCAGGGACTAATTCATATGCTTTCAGTATTGCAGCTTTAACCTTAGCATAATCCTGGCTATCAATTAAGCTTAACATGGAGAAAGCTTCTTGAGCACGACCAACCAAAACACACTGAAGCAAAACTATGCGGTCTGAATCAGACCAACCTCTTGTTTCTGCAACCCTTTCAAACAAAGTGAAAAAAATTTCAACATCCTTGTCACTAAACTTAGGCACCAAACGCAAGTCGCTCAAAATATCAAAAGTTTTACCTTTTGAGTCCACAACACAAGAGTCCACAGACAACTTGCCTTCTTTCATCAAATTTAATTTCTCACTTTCCAATCTTATTTTTGCCAATTCAGTTTCCTGTCTTAATTTTTCCAAAGCAAGAGCCTTATCCAAATCTGCTTGCTGCTGTAAATTCGCCAAAGCCAACTCCTTTTCTTTCTCCAGTTGTATTCTTAATCTTAACATCTCTTTTTGCTGTTCAAAGTCTAAAAATTTAGGCTTTTCAACCTGAGAACCCAAATCTTCAGGTCCTGAAGGCAAAGAAAAAATCCCCATTTCAATTAAGTTCTCCCTTAAAATTGCTTTAACATTTTCTTTCAACCGTTTGTCACCAACACATACATTATAGTGCTCAGCAATTTTTACTAATTGTTCTCTAGAACACTGCTCCAGAAATTCTACTGATGGAGATTTAATAAAATCTTCAACAGACATGACCAAATTCTTACAAGACAGTGTTTCAAGATGTGAAATAAATTGCTGACAATCCGTGCAATACAAAAACCAATCTGAACCCCCCTCTAACTGCCTATCAGAAACTAACTACCTCAACCCTAGTCTTCAGAGATCAGGGACGGTGGGTACTTATGCACTAAATACCAATAGAGTGGAAAAGGCGACCAGAAAACTGGCAACCCCCCAGCACTATGGCTGTGCCCCCGAGACAAATGCTCCAACCATATGACCTCACACTACTGCTTTTGAGCACATGAATCCCAAAGGGGAGACACGCTAAGTCCTAAAGGGGAATCAGATCAGCCAGACCTAATTGCACAAACCAGTCAACAATTAAACACTTACCACTGGAGTCATCAGATGAAATGAAAGCAAACAACTTACCCCAAGCCAGAGAAAAAGGAGGAAAAATGAAAACCATTTATCCAAAACTAACTCAAAATTCCCACACTAGCTTCCCAGCTAAACTAACAAACAATGCTTACTAATTAACAAAGAAAGACTGTCACTCAAACTATAACCTAAACTTTGAACGAGCCCCCAATTTGTTATGGTCTGGCTCTGAAACCATAACAAATTAAAGGGAAGCAACACATGGGTAAACTTAAAATTAAATTTATTTAACAAAACATAACTGGCTGGAGAGGAAAGGGAGACAGGGGAGAAGGTGGCAAAGAGACGGAGAGAATGAAGGGTAGGTAGGAGAGGAGAGGGTGGGGCTTGTCGGAAAGGATGGTGCCTCTTAAGCTGGAGACACTGGCCAGCTGCCTCTCATCCCAATCAGCACCAATTGTCAGGATGTTAAAGACCCAGAGGAAGGGCCTTGGGCCGTAACAATATATATATATATATATATATATATAGTATTATATCCACAGAGTGACACTCTGAACTGATTGTATGACCACAACATCAGCCACTCTAACCATAATATATCTATTTGAGGCTTGGTAAGTCTTCAAGCGTTATCCTGTATATTTCCCACCCTGATGTCTTGAAAGGTGCTGAAACAAGAGACCAGAACTGAGGAATTGAGTTACTTTGGATAGGATCACATCATATCTCTTCACAGCCCACCTACACTGAGGTCCATTATTGGAGCTATTAAAGGAGCTAAGAGGCGTCAATCTGCCCACAGTGAATGGGTGGACTATTAAGTGGCTGCCTAGATGGCCTGCTGTTGTCTTCCTGTGCTTCTAACTCACACAACCTTTTGACTGCTCAGTTTTTAACTCCTTGGGTTCTTTTTTATTGACATTCTTTTCAACATGCTTTCTTTCATACATTTTTACATCTTTTTTGCATCAGTCCCAATTTCCTGCTTTGTATTTCTTTTATACTTTAAATTACTATTTGGTTGTACATGAATTGTACCTCCTTTTTACATTATATTGCCTCTCTCTTCTTCTCTGGCTCTTCCTCTGAGATAAATTTTTGCTGCAAATATCAAACCAGTCTTCTTTGCTGTCTTCTGGGGATAGAAAAGCCTTGAAGAGAAATAAATCACATTGTCTGCTGGTATCTAATTCTCCCCGACATCCACTTCAGGCTGTCAGTCTCAACTCTCATCCTGGAGGTAGAGGAGGGGAGAAGTAGAGCAGGGGTAAAGGATGAAGGATGTTTTGGAGGAAGTAAAAACATCAAGGAAAGAGTGGTGAATGTGGGTGTTTAGAGGAAAGTGTGGGGGGTAGTTGGCTGCAGGCAGATTCTGACTCTCTGTGCTTCTTGTCAGATCAGCCATAAATCAATCCGGAGGCTCAGGCTTCACCTTAGAATAAATGTACAACATGTACATGTGCACAGATCATTAAAACAAGATCAGAACAGGCTAAAAAACGAGTGTCTCAACCCTGGGAATGTTATTATCAATGACAGTCCTAATTGATTCAAAACAACCTGCAACATAGCTGTAGATGTTTCATGGGGCTTTTAGAACAGACGAAAAAGGTATGCACAGATTCAAAAGAAGGTACTATTTGGAACCAAAGCGTGTCTGCTTGTTCCCACATTCATATCCTCTACAGATGTATTCCCAGGAGAGGTAAATGGCAAATCCTTTGTGAATGCACACATGTCAATATACAAAAACACACAACAGGCAACAATAACCCAGCATTTAAACTAGAGTAAGCAATATTATGATTTAATAGGTAAATGAAAGGAGTATTCATATTAGGGGTGTGCAAAGGAGCCGGTGTATGTATATGTATTTGCTGGGAGGGGGGAGTATTTGTATTTGAGTAAAATTCGAAATAGGCGTAAAAATGTTTTTTGCACTTTACACTTCTAATGTTCTTTTATATTTAATTATCCATCATAATAATTATGGATATGAAATATTGGTCGATGTTTTTTCATAAATCCAGCAATTAACATGTAACAAGTATCACATCTGGATTGCTTCCCCTATAGTCTTTCCCTGAGGAGTCGTGTTAACGGCTCCTATGGTCTTCCAAATAGTGTTTTGCGTTTGGGTCAAGAAGTTTACATTGAACATGAGAACAAGAGTATTTCTGAACCGGTGTATTCCAGCATATAAGCAGGCAAGAATGTAATTAATTTAACAATCTATGAAACACCAAAGTCCAATACCTTAGTGGTACTGGTTACTAACTCGGATATGGTTTCTACATGCGCTTAAAGAACTTGCAGCTTGTATTTACTTTTAAGATGTTCGTTACCTTTGGTTTCTTTCATGTTGATCGTCATTAGTTTTACAGAATTTAGTTGGGTTACATTGTGGTTTTAACGAGTCTCTGAGTCCATGCTCGAGTCATCTTTCCAGCACAGTCATTGTTGCACAGCGACATAGTCCTTGATGCACAATAGAAAATTGTTTACGCTCCGTCACTCAGCAACACCTGAGACTGATCTACCAGCATCTTAAATAGGCTGGTGTTTCTCGAACCAATCAGGTCAGGACAAATTACAATTTCACTGGTACCATCAAAACAAAAACACATATGGCTCCTACAATCAGTTTGACAATCAGTAAAAACCCAGAAAGAACATCCTAAACTGTGAAGTGCAGTGTTTGAAATCTAATGGTTTGTGGTCATCTTGGCAGCAGTTCCCCATTTCATTGACTTCAAAAATAATAAATATAAAAAATATAACTATACATCAGATTTCTATATAATGACGTGAAAGGTACTGACCACCTTTAAGCCACAGTTCCGGTCAGCTGCCTTAACAATGGGGACACAGAACATGGCCAACTCTCACTCAATTTACCCTGCCTCTCCCGGGACGTGTTCAAAGTTATACTGGAGGTGGGAGTTGAAGCTCCTTCTGTCAGGAAACGTTCCCAGCAGACCCTCACAACACGTTTGGGCCTGCCAGGTCTGTCTGGTATCTCTGGGCATTCCTCCCAACCACATCTCTCCAGGTCTCACTGCCATTGCCCACATGAGCGTTGAAATCCAACAGCAGAAAATGTGAGTCCCCGGGGGAAGCACTCTCCAGCATCCCCTTCAAAGATTCTGAGAAGGGTGATATGTTCTGCTTTTTAGCGCATAAGCACAAACAACAGTCAGGACCCGTCCCCCCACCCATAGGTGTAGAAACTGTAGGTGTAGAGCGGCTTCCTTCTCATTTACGGGGGGGCGAGATGTATGGCCACCCCAGCTCAGCACCTCTCTCTGAGGGCAACTCTAGCGTGGAAATAAGTCCAACCCTCTTGAGGAGACAGATTTCAGAGCCAGTGCCATGCGTTGAGGCAAGTCCGACAATGTCCAGTCAGAACTTCACAACCACATCCCAAAAGCCAGCTTCTGCAGCAGGAGGATTGGACTGCCAAAGTCCCCATCTTCAGCCACTGCCCCTTCCTATAATACACCCAACCCCTATGGTCCCTCCCACAGGTGGTGTGCTCTGCTACTTCGTGCATAAGCACAACTACAGTCAGAACCAATCCCCCCCATCCATAGGCGGAGAGGGGCTTCCCTGTTGTTCACTGAGGCCCATGTTGCCTTTTCGGGCTGAGCCCAGCCTGGCTCCTTGGGTAAAGGCCTGGCCACCAAGCAATCGCAAGCGTGCCCCATCTCCACGCCTGGCTCCAAACAGGGGACCAGTGATCCATGTCCAAGTGATGGAACACAAAGTCCAAAGGTTCTGCTCGTCATAGGGGTCTACGGGCTGCACTTTGTTGGATCCCTCACCTTCCTACTTCCCTCAGTAGGAAATCTTCCCACAGTAAATTAGAATTACTTTTATTTTGTTACATATTTTTTTCGTCATATGACAATTATTATTGTCATAGTTATCATCAGTCTAATTGACTTATAATTTAGTTATTCTCTATTTTTCAGTTACTGAATCAGGGATAAGCCAAGCTGAATTAAACCATGCTGCATTTTAAAAGACAAACACCATTAGTCAGCAGTCCTGGACTCCAACGCTTCTTTACACTCCAAGTCCTATATCACTCACAATTTCCGGCATTCGCACACCAGCATGGGAGACTCATTCACATGTTACCAACAGAGAAAGTCATAAAATAGGGCAATAACAGCAGACCTTCAGTCTTGGCACTGTCTAGCGTTTGCTGTAAGTCAGTGACTTCATTATCTAAAAGTATTGATCGTATTGTGGCTGTTTGACAACGAGTCAAATGATACATGGTGGTTATTTCAGCTGAGGCTACATTTATAGACTAGAGGGAGGGTTTGTGCCAATATATTAATGCTTCAGTGAAGATGTGTACTAAACTTTAACCCTTGATTAAAATTTTAAAAAGAACATAATGATTCAAATTCATATAAGGTCTTTGTGAAGAAATAAAAATATGACAGACTATGACGTAGATCTGACCAATCGGAAAGAAAAAAGAGAGGTCTTCTTTAGAAGTTCTGATATATTTTAATAAAAATATTAATGATGTATTAAAGCATTTCAAAGGTAAATCCAAAAACTATTTTGAAATCAAAAACACTTCAAGCTGAAGTCTGGAGAACTTATTCATATATCAAAGTTTTCTTAATCTTTCAAATGATAGTTCAGTTCTATGCCATGATATATGGGTGGTGCTCCACAGCATATGTTTTTTTAAGTTCCTCATTCTTCCCATAGACCCATTTGCAATTCATACTCACCGTATTTTTTAGCCAATAGAATTTGAGTTTTCTCCTTGTCAGCTGTGCATTAGATCAAGGTAGCATTAGAAAGGAGTGCTCTCAAGAAACATGCAAAAAATAAATAAATAAATTCAACACATTTATCCGTAAGTCAATGAGAAACACTGTGCCTATGTAGGCACATGGGTACAAATGTCTTAACTTGAGTGCTTAAGGACTTCATTAAGATTTAGGAATTTGATTCAAGTAAGTCTTTTCTAGATCTTTGAATCATGTAAACAACCATGAACCATGTAGCATTAATGGAGAAACCAATCAGGACTAACAAACAGGGAAGGGTTTATAGGCGGCTACAGACTCTTGCAAAAAAAAAAGAAGAACATCAAGGTTAAACTGTAGCGCGGGAGGGGTGGGTGGTGCCAGGAAAGGGGGCTCACCCAGCGTAACAATCGGGTAAGCACCTCCACTGCTTGGTATGTAAATGGTGGGAAAGGTTAATTGCTCAAATTTCAATCAAAGTTTTTATTTAAATGCATCATAGAATGCAATAGTAGGTTATTAGACACAACCCAAAGGACAATTGATGTCCTGTTTCATTTTAAAGGTTTATCAAACTCATACTTTCTGAAATATAAAATTCTTCAATTTGCATAGCCCCCATTTTCACATTCCTTTTATTTTGATGGGACGTTTATTTTATAAAGCTTTTTTAGAATCACATAGAGAGAATCTGAATTGAGACACATTCAGTACGTTTACATGCACATCTAAATCGAGGACTAAAGCTTGGTTTATTCTTGCCGCGTCCACGAGGTCCGCACGGCTCCACGCGGCCAAATTACGTCATTTTAGCAACCACTCCTCTCCGCGCGGCCTCCTCCCGCCCCAAAATTTATGCGCCGCGCACCTAGGAAAATTTGTAACTACGCGGACAGTCCTGCGCGGAAAAACATGGCGGACTGGCAAGAGCTTATATTGCCGGAGGTTCGTAAAAAAAGATCTTTGTGATTCGGCAGATAGAGATCACTGTGATCAACTGTGTTTTAATGGAAGAGTGGACGGTCTCCTTTTTTCGTCTTGTTTCCTAATAAATAGCATAAAAGTTCTGCTTTGTTTAAGCTCACGGGTATCACCATCTTGTAAACAACAGTGATTACTACTTCTACTATGGTGTAGTGTTGTATGCATGCCGTAGAGCCCTACGCCGCCCCCTACAGTTGTCAAGAATATTGGCTCTCAGCAGGGACAAGCCGCAGAAAGTATAAGCGCTGCAAGAAGGCGTCTCGGCCGGTTCCGCACATCTCGTTTCCGCGCGGATTGTTCATGCGGCAAGCATAAACCAAGCTTAAGGGCTAGCCCCATACTGAGAACCGGGTCGCAGTTTACGTGTCACTCAGAAAACCGAATTATTAAATGCTCCAGTCCCCGGCAATAGATGGCAATATGCGCCCCTACATGTCAGCCTTATAGCAGCAGCTTACGTTTGTCTTAATGTACTCTTATGTACTCTTTGCACCTCTGCAGACCCTCTCTGCTGTCTTTTTTAGAAATAAATATTTATTTGAAATATGTGGACAGTGATAGTAAGAACAAGTTCTACACATTAATGAAAAAGGGTTGGGATTATTCCCAGCATGAACTGACTAGTAAGGGATGTAAAACTTTGTTGTAATAAACTGCTGGGAAAAAAAGAGCAGGACAGAGGGCACTGACACCAAGTGTGGGAGACAGGTCCCACACGCATTTTTGCAATGATGGGAGTTTACTATCAGAGTTGTACTGTAAAAAAAAACGTTCAAATAGGAAAAGTATTTACCATTTATTTCGTTGTGAATTTAAATGAGACTATCTGTATTTGTTATTAGAGACATATAAATTCAGAAATATCTAAGAAATTCAAGATTGATTTTTATGTTTAAGAAGAATACTGTTTTAAACACTTGAAATAATGTAATAGACACTTCCACTATTTTTGTTGATGCTTTATTGCAGATTTTGCAGACAGGAAAGATGTGAAAATAGGATTATAAGTGGGTATTTTCACAAAGATATACTGAGATATTATATAACTGTGAATATTTTTCCACATAAAATTGAAAGAAAAAGACACTAAATACAAGCGACTGCATTTATTTTCTTTGTCAACAAATGATCTCAAAGCTAGTTTAAACCTCACTTACTGGCTGGACTAGAGAACTTCCTCATCAAATCTCTAAGCAGAACCCCGTTTCTGGTGTAAAACACTTGTGCACACTCCACAAAGTAAGTAAAGAAGAATGTACCATGAGAAAACATGCAGGTGTCTGTTACATGCCCTTTACGGAGATCAAATGAGCACTTACCAAGCAGATCACTGTTCCAGCGTGTATCCTCATCATAAACAGAAAACATCAGCTTGTTTTGCATATTAATGACAATGGGTGCAAAATCAAATTTTTCTGGCCACCTAGGGTTGTCATTATTGCTGATTATTCGGGTGTGCTTTACCTGGGTACCATACTTAACCTCCACTGAACCATCTGTCTTAGACCATTCATCACCATACAGATTCTTTACATAAAGTTTGTACACCTTTAATGTTGCGAGACCTTTCCCAGCAGGACAGCAGTTTGATTTGATATTCTGGTTGCTGTTACACACACAAGTGCAGCGATCTTTTTCATTGGACCTATGTCCAATTTGACAGGATTCAGAGCATTTTTTCAGGACAGCATTTTTTATGATGTACTGCTCCACCTCTTTTTTCACTCCATTTTTTGCACGGTGATTATCTGGCAGTATGTTGTGCAAAGGTTTCAAGTTATACTGGACTACATCAGGTGATGTTTTAAGAGTGTTTAACCAGTAGTTATACACAGCAGGGCTCAAATCGCCTCCGAAAAGTACAACTCCCATTTTGTTCCCACCAACTACCTGACTAACTTTGACTCGAACTCCACTTTTTCTTCTTGTCTTGACAGTGTTTAATCATGGCCTTAGCACTAGCTGAGTTGGCAAACGTAGCTGAGGTTTCAACTGTCAAACAGTCACTAACATCTGTTGCCGTCAACCCATTCATGGTTGCCTTGCAGCTCTTGAAAGAGATAGTTACTTTTATTTCCCCTCCAAGATATACCTGTGTGATATAATGAGTGCCATAAGTGTCGATCAGGTCCCGATATTGTGACGCTTTAGCAGAAGTATATGGAGGAAGAGAGTTCACAGCTGATAGAAAGTCATGACTCAAAGGAGGATTGGTTGTCAGTCTGTACCTGTAAAGGAGAAGAATAATTAAAATAATTGAATTTTGTCACTCTGTCAGATATATGTCACTGCGGTGCATGTATCTTTAACTTGATGTATGATTTAAGTCATTTTCAAGATCCTTCCAAAAACATCTTGAAAAATGTATCGTAACAGATGATGGACTTGGACGGTGCCCCCCCTAAACTAATGGCTTATAAACTTCTTATATCTATCTTAAAGGTAGAATGATTCATTGATTAATTCATCTGTATTTAGTGTAGCAGTTCATAGGGCATTAACCACACATCCTCATTTCATCTACAGTGGGGCAAAAAAGCATTTACTAAGCCACCAAGTGTGCAAGTTCTCCCGCTTAAAAAGATGAGAGGCCTGCAATTTTCATCATAGGTATACATCAACTATGAGAGACAAAATGAGACTAAAAATTCTAGAAAATCACATAGGTCTAATTTTTTAAAGAATTTATTTTAAAATTAGGATGGAAAATGTCATGTTACTTCAATTGATTTTCAGCATTGCACACATTAATGTTTTATATCCTGAAATAAGTAATATGATTTAAATTGTGAGTGCCTCTATGTATCCTCACAAATGATTTCTTTGTGATAAATTGCTGTCATTATTTTGACCTCTGAACATAGGCGTCATTTTAAACGGGGACGCTGGGGACATGTCCCCAGCAATATTTATAATTGATGGGTTGGTACCCACCAAACCTGATGCGGAAATTCTTTACCTGCACCGATCTAACAGCCACTTGTGCTCCCAGCAAAGTTTCTGCATCAGTATCTGAAATTAATATTATTTAAAACACTCCACCTTCTCATGTAGTCATGTTTCTTGCTGTTTATATACTAGGCTACAGCATTCTCTGCAGTAGATGTCATGTTTTAAAAGACTGGTAGTCAGCTAACGGGCGGAGTCCTGCAATATTGCTGGTATCCATTTCAAGATGGAAAATTTTCAATTGGCCTATACAGTTCCTTTGCTAAAACGCGGTCCACCCTTCGCTGCTTCGTGGATTTTTTTAGTAGTACTTTTTATCCGTTGTGAATCTCCTCCTGTCATGTCTCCTGCGCTTGCAAAATTTATCATGTCTGGTTATAATAATCTTCTCATCCAGACAAAAAATAAATAAATAAGCAGAACAAATTACTGTCCATAATTGTGTTCCTCACTATGAAACGACACGTGTTCCAAAACCTTCAGTGGAGAAAGACTCTCCTGGTGTCGCAGGGGCGGAGAGACCGTACTGCGTAAACTAGTGAGAAATGTGAGTAAATGTTAATGTATGTTTGAAAAAAGTGTAAAAAACCTAGGCCTGTGTACTTTTCATTTCTAGACTTTACTTTCGGAAACATCAGGCAAATTGAAACAGTGTTGAAGACCTTCTGATTTCTAAGAAACAACAGAAACGGATTACCCCCCATCAAAGTAATACCCGTAGAAACATGAGACATCTCAGTCCAGAAGAGCAGTGTTGGGAGAAAATAAGATACTACAAATAATCCTCAAGCTAGCTGGTATCTGGTAGGGGACCCAAGCTAGCAAATTTTCTTTCGCAATTTCTGTGAACTGGAAGATACATCATATCTTAGACAAGTATGTGTACTAAATGAGACTCAAAACAGAAAAGTATTGAAGCCATACACCGATCATCTTTTGAGCTACTTCAAAGCGTTCTCAGTTGTCTTTAATTTAAGATTATGCCATTTTTAGCAAAAATCACAAAACCTGTGCTGTTTTCTTGGACATAGCTTCTGCAGAGGGGCAGTTGCTCATTAGCAATTCGCCTCTGTGTTGTTGGCGGAACCGTTGGCATAATGGTTTTTCTTTAATCCAATGTAAAAAGCCCATCCCAAAACATCCCTTCTCCCCTCTTCCTGCGAAGGGGGGAGAATGAATTGCCACTACAATTGGGCACGCACATCACCTCTTATTTTACAGCATGTCATTGTGTACCTTATCAATAAAAAATTATATTGATTTTATTCATGGAATATATGTAAGTCTATAACCCTAATGCTCCATTCAGACCAAGGACTTTGTCAGCGTCAGCGACTTCAAGATTACATGTTAAGTCTATGGCGGAGGCCGTTGGAGGAGCGTCACGGTCTCTGCGGCACTTTGTGAGCTTTGGCTCCGTCAACTTTTCAAGCTTTTCCTGCTTTTCATGCTTCAAAGCTCATAAAGCCAGCAGCGCAGAAGTTCAGCTAGTTAAAACTTTGGACGGTGCTGACGGCCCTGAAGCGGCGCGTTAACCAATCAGAGCTTATAATTGTAACGATGTCACTACACGTATTTTGAATGTAGCGGGATCAGGAAAAACCTACATTTTAAGTCTAGATAACGCAGATTTAAAAATCATAAATAACTCTTACCAAAGACAGATGGACAGGCGCTCTTCAGGAGGAATAGAGAACTTGTAGTTGGTGTCCTGGTAGGAGATTTGAGCTCCGATGCGGCCCAGGAGATCGGAAAATTAGGCGCAGGACAGACGGAAGTACCGCTGAAAGCGAACCTCATCCATATGTAGCTCCTGGAGCAAATGGTTAAACTCGCCAAACTCAGAACGCATCCTTAGAATAGGGTGTATCCACAAACGACGCTTATGTTGCCGAAGTTGTCTAGCTTTATTTAGCAAATAAAGCCAAGCCACTCTCTCAATACTATCTACCATAGTTCAGAATGTCCGTCAACAGAAGAAGCCCCGCCCACGCGTTGTTTTCTGCTCAGAAGTGGCAGACCTTGCAAGCTTCAACATAGAAGCGTCAAACTAGATGCTTTGTGAGCTTTGCCTGACGCTGATAAAGCCTGGGGTGTGAATGATCCATAACCCTGTTCAGCAGAAATGTCTCCAAAGCTGCATCGGTTTGAACCCTTTTAAGATTCGATGTTAGCCTATCGCCATTGTTGAAACCATAGACTAAACCAAATACAATGGACTAACCCTTGGGTGACGTCATCCATAGTTTTCAAAAGAGCAGATAATGAAGCCAAATGGGTGGTCCCCACCGCCGCCATCTTGTCCACGTCACACCTCGTCACTCTAAGAAAATCCAAAAATGGGCAAAAATGTGCAGCTGAGTGTGTCGCTGTGAGGCTGGGGGCGGAGGGTTGACGCTCTGAGTTGACATAGCTAAGCCTGCTCCAACCCGTGTGCAGAAAGACAACAGTTCCGATCGGATCTCCATTCCTCTTGCCGACTTGACAGAAATCCTCGCCCCACAGCTGGTGGAGGATCAGCCCGTATAAGGCCTGCCCCCTGCAGAGACTTCTTGGACGTCTGTTACTGTAATCAGTACCACACCAAGCCATCTTTGTCCACTAAGTGCGGATTAACATCCAAAACCGAATAAAAACGGCAACTGATAGTGCAGTTCAGAAACATGAAACAGCTGAAGTCTTTATGTTATTCCCAGGCAGTTTTACACCAGACCTTCTCCGAACAAGCAGAGGGGGGAAAGCATACTATGGTGCAAGCTATTAGCTACCATTAGTCACCAGAGTTAGCTTAGACAGACCTGTCAATCAAATCGACACACCCCTAATTATTCATAAGTTAAGTGTCTAAGGTAGGACTTTTGTAAACTAATAATACAAAACACAAACTGAATATCCTTATGTAAAGAATTGGGCTACCTCAAGACATGATGCATCAGGGGCGTTTCAACAATGTTTACTTGGTTAGCAATCTCTGACTTAAATAACTGATCAAATTCCATGTGTTATTAGAACATCTCTACTGCTGCTGCTGGCTCTCTGTCTGGAGCTCATCTTTGCTTCCACAAAATTATTTTATGAAAACTAAATGTGCAACAAACATACAGAAAACAGGCCGCACCTTTAGTAATACAATAATGTAATACAAACGGGTGGACAATAAATAATTTTAAATTAAGAGTAAAGAACAAAATAAATACAAATTTACAATCAACATTGCTACAACAGTGTTTCCCACATCAAGTTTGCTATTTATTTATTTATTTATTTTTTATTGGGGGGGGGGGATTTTGCTCTTTAATTAAAAAGCTATATTGCTGCTTTTGTATTAATAATTTTTCATTCAGTCCCTTAGTCAGTGTGCTTCCTAAGAATGAGTTTGCTACCAGGAGGACAGCTTAAGAAACTAATGAATAATAAGCCAGTGTTTGCATTTGTGAATCTCTTCCTTTTAGAAAGATACATTCTTAACCTGGGCCTTTCTGTAGAAAAAGCCAGCAAGATAGTATGGCGAGGTGTTAACATACTGTACACTTTAGACGTTAATTCCTTGATGAGGCATTAACAAACACCTTATTTTTGCTGCTGATTACTTGCCATAACTGGCTGTAACCTGATCAGAGGAGAGAACAGCCGCACTGTTCTGAGCAACCGAGAGAGGAGACGGTGAGTGAAAAAACAGAGTTAAAACATTCGGGGCTTGACTGAAAACATTCGGGGCTGAAGCCCCAGCAAAATCAGCTGATGATGCCACTGGCGCAAAACGTTGTCGATATTATCTAAGTTTCGAAAAAACACTATCTCGCCATTAAATAACAAACTCAGTTTAAATCAAAAGTTTTCACGTGAATAACAAAAGTGGTGGCGGATGTGAACATTTACAGTAGATATATTCATATTGCTGAAACGGCACTAGAGCTCATAATCAGCCATGGCATTGGAGCGACAAGCCTCTTTTAGATCGGAGCGGTCTTGGTAAATGCTCACGTTTCTTTACTGTTATGAATCTAATATATTAGTTATGCTTTTATCATGAACCAACTAAGTCTCTTCGTGAACCCAGACATGCCGCGCCATCTTTCTCCTACTACTTTGTCTTTTTCGCTCATAGTAACATCCAGTTGTTGCTCATGTGACTGATGTGATGCGAAAAAGGTGTTTCCATTTCTGTTTTGTGAAATATATGAATTTCGATACGCTTGAAAAACCACCCCATTCAAGGACAAAAACCTTTCATCGAAAAAGACGAGTTTTTTCGAAATTGTTTCCATCAGGCTAATTTCTTTTCACAACTTCAATTTGCGTAAGGCAAGGCAAGGCAGTTTTATTTGTAGAGCACACTTCATACACAAGGCAATTCAAAGAGCTTCACAGTTGCATAAATTAAGAAAACAGATAAACAGACCCCCCCCCAACAAATTAAAAAATAATTAATTACAATAAAAAGCAAGAGTGCAGATAAAATACTTTCAATTGTCATATGCACGGGTCTATGCGCAATTTCATTGGTAATGGAAATGCAGCTAGTAAAATAGCGGCCACCAGTTACTATCTTGAGTCCAAGAGACAGTATTAATTAATTTTTTTAACAAAGCGGAACCAGGGGGGGGGGGGGGCTCCGTAGTTTATAGATTAACAGACATTTTTTTTAGAAATAGTAAAACAAGTGGGGTGTATTACAAACATCGACTGTAACAAGATAACAGATGGAACCTTGAAGTTCAAAGTATAATGGTAGGTTCTTATTTGTATTTACTTCAACCTCTAAGCTTGACAACATTTTTAATCTCAAGTAAACCAAAGCTAAGTGTTGGGTTTGTGCTTTTATTAAAGTATTAAACTTGAAGATAAAGAATATGCACGATACACAGCAAGTAGGTCAGGTCATTCTCGGTTGAAAGTCCCCTTTGGTTTATATTTGTCACCCTGACATTTAACTCTAACTCCCCTCAAGGCAACAGAGCTATGAAAGAGTTAGAGAAATTCTGGGTGGAGCCTTCAAATTTTATTTAAAAACGGACAGCACTAATGAAAGATGCTGGACTTGTTGGTAATACTGATGGTGTAGATAAAGAAACTGTTGATAGAAAGGACTTCCAGTGATGAGAGGTCTATGTGGGAATGTGTGTTTGCAGCAGACTCACACACAGGAGGTCACGACCACTCCTGTATGACATGTTTCACACAGTGCAGGGTCATAAGAGGGTCAACACTCTGTGCATGGACACAGGGCCAGAAAGAGACAGATTTCTGTTTCAGTTTTTTTGTTTTTTTTCCAGCATCAACAGTAATAGCATTTGAGAGTTTAAAGAGACCAAACTGGAGATAATAAAATTTCACTGTGACCATCAGCTGCAGATCTAATGGTCTTGCTACCAGCGTTATGTGGTGAGAAGCAAACAGAAGATCAAATTATGGTATGTGATGTGAAATGTGACAGTCAGTAACTGCAGCTCATTGAATTTGGTCTTCCACCATTAGACGAAAGATGTCCATATGGAAAACCTGATAATCCTACTGTATCCATGATGTACACCCAATGGCTAACACAGCTGTAGACTGATACATCTTAGATATGGTTAAAAATAAGGAAATATGTAGAAGAGAAAGCAATAAGATATCCTGGACTTAATGATTAAATATTTTCTAAAAATAA
This sequence comes from Apricaphanius iberus, assembly GCA_028564705.1. NCBI lineage: Eukaryota > Metazoa > Chordata > Actinopteri > Cyprinodontiformes > Aphaniidae > Apricaphanius > Apricaphanius iberus. The sequence goes on from JAPXFQ010001343.1 coordinate 565,258, forward strand.
TAACAAAGTTTATGAAAACAGTTATATTTCTGGTGGATGCCACAAAAGATAAACCTTTCTGACGTCCAAACTTGGTTAATGCATTGGTAAGCACTGATTGATTCAAAATGCATTAAAGAAAGAAGAAATGTTACATATACACATGTACAGTAATATTCAAAAAAATAAATATGTGTTCTGATGAGACTCCTTTGTGACATAAATAGTATCATTCTGAAATTTCAAACTTTGATCAGGTATTAAACATCCTTTGCTAAGCTCATATTTCTGTGTTGAAATTGATTTTGATGATCTGATTTAATAATATAATCTTAAATTTCCAATTTTATTTAGCTTTAAACAGGAAATCATTAAAATGAATAAAAATAAAGATTTGAAATTTTTACTCTAGGTGTAATTAATCTCTATTGTGTCACAGTTCTGGGTTGTTTGCGTTATGTTTATTCTGTAGTTTAGTATTCTGATGGTTTTTGTTGTTATATTAATTTAATTTCACTTAGGTTAGTTGTATTCCTTCCTGTCTTTGTTCCTTCTGTTCTTTTTTTTCCTTCTCCGCTCTGCTTACCTTGTACTTATTTATTTAGATTCATCATTCTTAGCTACCCTTCTGTTAGTTTTCTGATCTAACTACTAACTACAGCTGATCTGTGGACTACTGTCAGTTAACAGCAACCGTAGTTAGTGGGGGAGATCCGTCTTTCTGCCCTCCAGAGAGAAGCTGGGGGGCGGGGGCTTGGGTGCATGACGTCACGTTTCAACGTGTCTATAACTATTTTTTCCTACGCATTTGACACTGGCTTTTTTACACAGATACCATTTTTCAATTAAATCAAGGAGCATTGTGAATAACCTGAAAATGGTCGAATCATCATGCTTCTTTTGATGTGTGATGCAACAAAATTAATGCTGGACAAAACGTAAATTAATGTAAATTGGAATAAAATTACAAAACGAAGATAAAATGTTTAGGTTGCTCAGATATTCTAATATATTTATTACGACCCAGCTGGATTAACCCAACTCCTATCGAACTGTTGACTCTCAGTTTCTCTCAGTCTCAGTTTGGCTGTTTGAATTATTCATACATTTCTTGCATTTTGCAATATTTAGCAGTTTCCCACATGTTTCAGATTAAAAACAAAAACTGCTTTTATTTTATCACTGTTACAAGTAGTACAGACATGTATGTAGGGTGTGTTTCTTTGTTTTCACTGTTAACTCGTGGACCAAAATGAAGAAAACTGGACCTTTCTTTTACAAAAACAGAGATCAACAAAGGAAAATTAGTTTCCAACATAATTAAGGACAATCAGACCAAACCCTATTTTAAAAATGTTTATACACACTGAAAGATGATGTCAACCCACCCAAATATATTAAGTTATAACAATATAATTGCTTTATTATTATGATATGGTACGGTCATATGAAAGAAAGTGTGATTATTGAGCATTTAACCTCATATTCACATTTATATGTTTATTCATCAAGTTATTTTTTGCAGCTTACAGCCAAACTCAAAAACGTTCCTCATTTCCAAAATGTTTTTTTTAAAAGATTTTGACGAGACAAGGTTGCCTTCAAAAGGTGAAAAGTGTTGACAAAAGCACATCAGTGGGCCCCCCTCCTGGACCCACTGCAGTTCGCCTACAGAGCCAACAGGTCTGTGGATGATGCAGTGAACCTGGCCCTCCATTTCATCCTGGAGCATCTGGACTCCCCAGGAACCTACGCCAGGATCCTGTTTGTGGACTTCAGCTCTGCCTTCAACACCATCCTCCCTGGACTGCTACGAGACAAGCTCTACCAGCTCAGCGTGCCCGACTCCCTCTGCAGGTGGATCACTGACTTCCTGTCGGACCGGAGACAGCACGTGCGGTTGGGGAAGATTGTCTCGGACAATCGGACTACAAACACTGGGACTCCTCAGGGCTGTGTACTCTCCCCCTGGCTCTTCTCGCTGTATACAAACTGCTGCACCTCCAGTCACCAGTCCGTAAAGCTGATCAAGTTTGCGGACGACACCACCCTCATCGGACTTATCTCAGACGGTGATGAGTCCGCCTACAGGAGAGAGGTGGACCGGCTGGCTTCTTGGTGCAGTCACAACAACCTGGAGCTGAACGCCCAGAAGACAGTGGAGATGATCATGGACTTCAGGAAAGTCACAGCCCCACCGTATCCCCTCACCCTGATGGACTCTCCCACCCCCATCTCCATCGTGTACTCCTTCCGTTTCCTGGGCACCACCATCACCCAGGACCTCAAGTGGGAGCCAACCATCAGCTCCCTCATCAAGAAGGCCCAGCAGAGGATGTACTTCCTGCGGCAGCTGAGGAAACTCAAAGTGCCGACCGAGATGCTGGTGCAGTTCTACACGGCCATCATCGAGTCCATCCTCACCTCCTCCATCACCGTGTGGTTCCCCGGCGCCGCAGACCGGGACAAACACCGACTGCAGCGCATCGTGCGTGCTGCTGAGAAGGTGATTGGCTGCAGGCTCCCATCCCTCCGGGACCTGTTCTCCTCCAGGACCCGGAGGCGTGTGGGTCGGATCACAGCTGACTCTTCTCACCCTGGACACCGACTATTCTCCCTCCTCCCCTCAGGCAGGAGGCTACGGTCCATCCAGACCCACACCTCCCGCCACCTGAACAGTTTCTTCCCCTCCGCCATCAGACTTATGAACAATAACAAGACCCGATAGTTCAGTTAAAGACCCATGTAGGATAGAACCATCTGCACTATGTAACTTTATTTTACTGCACTGTGTGGTCTGATCACACTTAGATCTGCTGCTGTCATTCACCTGCACATCTGTGAATGGAACCCTGCTGCTGTTCTCATGTTAAAAAGGATGTTTATCTTTTCATAGTTATTTTATATACATACAGATTATAATATTTATAAAGACTTTAGCCTTATGGCTCAATCTTTTTATTTTATTTTTTTTATTTTATTTTATTTTATTTTATTTTTACTTATGTTAAATGTTTTATGTGCACAACTGTACCGGAAAAAATTCCTAGTTTGTGAACTTGTTCTCAAACAATGGCAATAAAACCGATTCTGATTCTGATTCTATTGATGTCTTAATGTAAGGTAGAGGGATTTGCTCAAATGAGCTAACAAAGCCTAACTTTCAATCTTCAAACTTGGGCAGAACATTTGAGTTAAAATAGTCCCACTTTTAACATGTGTTTGGTTCTAAATAAGTAGAATAACAACTGCCTGACCCAACCATAAACATATGTTTGTTTTATAATAGGCTCATCTAATCACAGAATGGTGTTGTCGAGGACCCAAACACAGAGATTGAGGACTGGGGTTGTACGGTGAGAGCTGAGTTTAATGCTTGCTTCTAAAACAAAGAAAGCATGCTGGTGGGAACAATGGGAAGATCTGATGCTGACTGAGAAAACCACTTAGTATTTATACTGGGGACCTTGGTTACTGGAATGTTGAACAGGTTAGTTAATGAGCAGATGAAAGACAACACAGATAACAATCACTGACAAAAATTCAGTAATTCCAAACAGAAATAAAAACCTACGAATTCCCAGAAACTCAAAATACTACAGATCGTGACACATACTTTAACAGCGTTTTTCCTTCACCTTATAATTATACGCTTGTTATCATTCAGCCATTTTAAAAGGCTGAAATTAGTTGTTTTGAATGATACCTGAAAGTCAGGTTATTCCAGTCTTGAATAAAACTGCTATGTGACATTACAATACTACCAGCACCTTAATTTTCTTCAATTCAACCGAGCCAAACTCAAATACCTGTTTGAAGCAACAATGAGTTAAAAAACGGAAGTCGAGGCATGGTGATCGTATCAGTATGAAAAACAAAACCAAAAAACTAAAGGAAACATAATATATTTAGACCTCATGTAAATTTGTTTTATCTATATATATTTTTATTTTTTTCCCAGCCAACTTTGCCTCTTTGCTGCCTTTAATGCATCCGGACTTCACACAAATCACTGGACTGGTTTCCCAGCAACAAGAGGGAGGGTTTGGGTCCCTGATGGAGCCAAAAATATCTTCCAGTCCAGGGAATTGATTCCACTGAAGTCTTAAAAAGGCCTTAGATCTAGTCAACAACAGCCGATTGAAGACAAAGAAAAACAAAACAAAAAAACAACACAGGTGAGAGGGAGTTTGTGTGCAGAACAGAGGATGCACTGTTCCTGAGTAAAGGCTGCAAAGACATTAGCTGGGAAACAGCCAGTCAGTAAAACAGCCAGTCAGTAAAACAGCGATGCTGTGCTGCGTGGATGTGGTCAGAAACCAAAGAGCTGCCTTGCTTCTCTCCTTCCCCCCCTGCCTGTCATCAGTAGCCTGCTGGTTTTAGCTGCTCCCTCCACATTTTCTTCTCTCTGCTGCCCTCTAGTTGTCCCTAACAGTCAAAGCACCTGTTTAAACTCCTTGGTCCAAAATATATGAGGTTTTCTTCTTTCTGGGGTTCACGTGGGGCTTAAATATCATCACTATTGTAGGTTTTTTAATGATGAAACTGCATCGTTAGTGTTTTATGGTTGTGGGATTACTTCAAACCATTCTTAAAAACAAGAATTTGGTACAGGTTCGAATTGATGTAGATTTTCTCTCATCCAGACTGACTAAAAATGATAAATGTACTTAAACCCTCACTAACATTTGTTAAATTTCCCCAGGATTCAGACAGACAAGTGTTTTATAGCCGTGAACAAAACAGCTTCCTTTCATCAGATCTGAAACTTTGATACAGATTAAAACTGTGACATCATTAATTGATCCAGCAGGACAATGATCTCAAGCATTCACCAAAATTAATGGATTAATATTAAGCGTCAGTCCAGGAAAAAATAACTCTGCAATTTTTTATAAGAGGTAAAATATCCCTTCAGATGTAGTTAGTGCATCTAAAAAAAACATAGCATTAAATTCAAACTTGTTCACAAAATTCCTGATTTTCAAAATTATTGTAGTTGCATCAACATACGACTATTGTCATTCCACAAGGATAAAGAACTGTTCGAATACATGATGAAAATACCAAAATCAGTAGGAGATTCATACAAATGTTAACTATCGACGAACCCCAGTCAGACAATGCCGTAAAAACTGTTCCCTTTACATATTTTTTTCCCCTGCTCCAGCATGCTTTATGGATGTTGCTCTGTAGACTCATTTAAGCCCCTTGGCACAGCTTATGTGGTCCATTTGTGCAGTCCAAGTAAAGACTACCTCATAATTCCTCCTGTTCTGTTATACGAGAATAAATATTATCTGAAACTTTGAATCCCAGAGTAAAATGACGCATAATAAGCAGATGTACCAATTCATCCTGAGGTTTATTTCCCTTCTGCTTTGCAATAAATGTTACAGCTGGATACTAGTCAGATAAATATTCCTAATTAATTGTGTTTTTACTTCAACTTCATATTTACTTACATTCCTAAAATCTGATTTTATTTTTTCTTAAACAAAATTTATTTAGCATATGCAGTGGACTAATTGAAGAACACTTCTTGGGGTATCTCCGCAACATTCATCTATGCATACTTTTTACATTTGGATTAGTGAATAAAACAATAAAAAAAAAACTTTGGTATCAGCTAATTTCTCTCTCTTAAAAAAACACTTTCAGCAAAAATGTCACTCACCTTGTAGCGAGCTTCCACATCCTTTCAACCAGCTCCAAGGATTCAACTGAAACACTGCTTAAACAATAAAATGATACTAAGAGAGAAACATTTGTTTTTATTACTATTTTGGCAAATTATCTACTATATTTATATCATGCACCCTCTAGTGGCCATACAGCAAGCAGAGTGGTTATAATTCCTCTGTGCATGTGCTGGACGGAATAGCTTTAGAAATTGCTTTCGCCTTTAAAGGGAAAGAGCTAAAGGGAAAACCTTTATATGGAAAATATTAAAATGACTGGCTGGTAATTTTAGCAGCAGATTCCAGTACAGATGAATAACAGAAGAGCATCTTATGCATTTTGATGTTAGGATTTTTAGCTCTTAAATACTACTTGTTTATTGTTTGGTAAATTAGCTGATTTTATATCAGAACAAAAATTCCATCTATGAGATAATCTCTAATTTTCTTAGCACTATCAACCTGTGAATATGTCAGATATTTTCCTTGCATTCTTCAAGATTCGCTTGCTTCATCAAACCTTCTGAAGTTGCTGTATCCATGCATGTACATTGACTTATTTAACAAAGTTATTTTGACTAGTTGTGGCTTCCAGGTCTCTTAGGCCCTGTGCAGACAAAGATGAAACCAGGCGTAGCAGCAAGGATGTTTCATAGAACAGGTGTCTCATCCACAAGGAGCCGGCGTTTCAGGACACCATGAACGTACATGTTTGAATCGGCCCACAGTGTGGACATATCTCACAACGTTAGCTCAACTGTCTTTGTGATTTATGAGCTTTCCTGCATTTTTTCTGAGTGGACGAAATCGATGCACCACTCCCATATTTAACACAACTCTGTTATAAAGTAAAAAAACATGGTGGCATACTGTGTTGCAGTTCTAATAAAGCAAATACTGACCTTATTATGGATCCTAGGGAATGATTTTCTTTCCTTCCTCGATCACCAGCAGCAAAAATTGGATCGGGAGAACCAAAGACACCATATGCTTTTGAATAAAAGTTCACATTTGAAGCTACATGTGTCATGTTTGCTACTGGGTTGACTGCACATGCTCAGTGTTTTTTTCCTGTGTTTCTCTAGCAGTGTCACAGTGCCTCCTGTGGGCCCAGCATATGCATTGCAGAATCTAAAGATGGTTTATGTGAATACGTGTGGACAAAGTTTTTTTTATTATTGCAGTGCTGTTTTTACAGACTCTGTTTGTGAAACTAGCAGGCCTTAAAGAGGCGGTTTTCCAACATTTTTTAGCTTCTTTCCAGTAAAATAATATAGGATACTTGTGATGGATGATGACAAAACAAACATCAACAGCAAATAAACTATTTAGCCTACTGTTTCTTATCACTTCCAACATTTACATTATACATGTGCCCCACATTTGTGTTTTGTCGTATGATTTTTGATGGAGTTCAAAATGATTTGGAACCCAGAGTGGACTCCCATCTTCATCTTTTGGAACCATTGCTCTGGACTTCCATACCACCTTCAAACAACACTCCAGTCAAACTAAAAATGTATGTACTTTTTCTTTTCTTTTCAGCTATAGCCCATTTTTGATAGGTCCTACAACATTGTCAGGTTACCCAATTACGAGAATGCCGGGTGTCATACAATTTAAGGTTTCTTAACCTGGATCAGTCTATAAATATGCATAGTGCCCCTTAATTTTTCTATAAAAGAAATGATTATCTGGATAAACTACCCGTGTTTCAATTGGTGTGGTTTAAAAGTTTTATTGGATGAAATCTTAAAATGATGGAAGCAAATTGCTTTCACTAAAAAAAAAAAGCTCAGTTTTGCTGAATTAATGCAAAAGATTTTACAAAAATAAGTACTGCTCTGTCTTTCTTAATTAAGTGTGCAGAAAATAGGGCAGTGAGCTAAACCTGAACAGGAGAAAAATTCTTAGGTGTCTGTGAGAAGTCATCTAACTCATAGGCCTACAATCCTATACATATCTTAGAAACAAAAGTGTTGTGTAGTTTCACAATCCCAATACAAAGTAAAAGTGAATTAAGCCCCATCAAAAGGGACATGCTGTGAAATGGTCAGGCAACCCGTCCAGAGTGTACCCTGCCTTTTGCCTGATGATTACTGGAGACAAGCCACCATAAGCGACTCTGCAAAGGATAAGAAGAAAGCTATAGAAAATGGGTGGATGGAATTATCGAAACAGGACATGTTTGATTTCCTTTTACTTAGACCGTTAATAATGCCTACAGGCATAGAACATCTATACATTGTCTGCACGACCAGTCGCATGGCTGGTGCCGATCTCCAGCGGTCATCGAGTGCAGAGTGAGGTACACCATAAATATGTCACCATTCAATCGCAGGACAATGCCATGGTAGGCCCCCACAGTTTATGTCGTCCAGTGAGAAAAACAGAGCGGTATATATATATATATATATATATATATATATATATATATATATATATATATATATATATATATATATATATATATATATTAGTGCTGTCAGACGATTAAAAAAATTAATCTAATTAATTACAGGATTTCTAATTAATTAATCTAATTAATCACATTTTAATCTCATATCTGCTGACGGTCCCCAAATAAAGAGTTTGAATTCTAGAACACTTGCAGTATAGTGAATGACTAATCAAATAAGAAAAGAGCATATGAAATACACATTTCTTTTATTGCTGACATCTGAAAAGGGCATCTTGCCCAAAATATATACAAAGCTTCATCAAGCAACTTAAATTACACTTTCAGTGTTTTTTATAAATAAATAAAATTTAAAAAAATGTCCAGCAAACCTATAAAACTGGTGCATTATTCAAAAATGCAGTGCAAATAAAGCTAATAAAATAATAAATAACACTAGGCACTTAACCAGGTGCTCAATAAAACAAACAACAGCAAAACAAGGATAACATACCTTGAAATGTTTAACATCAAGAACGTGAAGTCAAGAGGCATTCCTTGTTAGGAGGACATGACATTGTTTCTAGATAAATAAAAAAAACAATGATGGGTTAGGGTTAGTCCTTTATCACAGCTTCAAACTGCTCGGCACACGCATCTGCATAATGGCGGGTCGTTGTTTTGCACACAGTTAATGCAAAAGACTTAAGCTTCCACTCACTATCGATTATATGTGCTGTGACCCCCAAATAATTATGGTTGCTCACCGACGTCCAGTGATCTCCTGTTAAGGACACATGGTTGCTTGAACCTGCCAACAGTTCTTCTTTTGCTTTCCTTTCATCACTATACAACTTATGGATTTTTTTCATTACCGTACCTTAACGTTAGTCGTTTACCATAGTCTGTAAGCTTGGGTTGGCGAAGAGCGCTGGAAGTACTAGCAGTCGCAACATTAGCGCTGGAACCTGCCCGAACATGTTTAGCGTTAAAATGATAAGTCAGGCTAGAGCAGCTTCGATGAAAAGCAAATTCTTTTCTACATAAGCTACAAATAACCGTGTTTTTGTTGACTGTCCCATCTGCGTTCTTCTTGTAAATAAACTTGCCGTTCAATGGCCCCAGCAAAGATTGGCTCGCATCACCTGCACTCTTCTCCATTTCTCTGTGCTCACCTCAGCCCGCTCTGTTTGTTGTATGGACTAGCCTCTACTAACGGCGCATGAAGTGACGTAACCAGTCGCATGTACGGGGGTCAAAGTGGCCAACTCTGAAATGTTCGTATTGTATAATTAATCGTGCGTTAAAATTTGTAACGCGTTATTTTACGCTCTAATTAATTGATCTAATTAACGCGTTAAAATGACAGCCCTAATATATATATTAGGGATGTTCGATATTGGCTTTTCTACCGATATCCGATATACCGATATAGCCTAACTCATAATTTACGATACCGATATGTGGGGACCCTCACTCATAAAAAACAAAAACTACTAAACCCTTTTAGGTAACCACAATGAAATATCTTGTATAATGCATACTTGAGTTTTAAAAATGCAGAAAATGTAATAAGTACCAGAATTTTAGTTAGGCAATTGAAAAAGGTGCCCTTTTTATTTTGTCTTCAAAAGCAGCTGGAACATTTTCTCAAAAACTAAACATCAAATCTGTCATATTTTTACATTCTGAAAGAGAAAAGAAGTAGCTGAATAGTTTGATATATAATATGTGTTTGGTGTGAAAAACTCATCTTAACAAAAAAAATAAAAACCAATACCGATAATTTCCGATATTACATTTTAATGCCAATATCTGTCGATAAATGACTTTAGGACATCCCTAATATATATATATATATATATATAATTTATTTATCATTAATTCGGAAAAAAAGAGCAGTATTGATATGTATACATATGATATATATTTATATATATATATATATATATAGTATTATATTATATTATAAATATAACTAACTAACTAATAAGTTCGGGAAAAAAATATATTTTTAAATTTTTTTTAAGTGAATGCAATAATGTAATGTAATATTATTGATATGACTCAATTTTTTTGTGGTATTAGAACTGGATATCTTTTTTTAATTATGTGTAGTGTTTTGAGCTGTTGTTTTGATTTTTATCACTGCAAATTAACCAAACTGAATTTAAGAGAAGTGAAATGACCAGGATACATTTTAATAGTGATAAAATTTGTATTATTTTATGAGCAGTTTATGTTAATGAGCATAGCATGTTATGGTTCCAAACTAATTTATTATATTAAATAAAGAAACCATTAAGATACAGAGACAGACATTTTTGTGGCTCTTACACAATGTAGTGGTTATGGACAGCCATTATTGCCATATAAAAGGTTGACCAGCCTGTAAAAAAAAAACCTTCATTCATCTCTTTTAACTCTATGCTAAAGTTAAATGCTGGGATTTAGGAATAAAATGATTAACTAAATACAATAAAATAAATAAGCATTTACAAAACTAATGAAATTTTAAATTTTAGCTTAAAGGATGAACCAACCAACTTCTTTAAAAACCTGTTCTTTAAAAACGTGCTGCAGATAATCGGGCATGTTCCCTATATATATATATAGATATATATAGATATATATATATATATAACAAATTTAGTTTGCGTCAAAGTCTGGCAAGCAAAGAAAAGGCAGAAGGAGGTAAAAAAACAACAAACAAAGAGTAGCTATGATGACTGATAATGACTGCAGTGTAGAGGAGGGTGAAATCCTACTGGTTGCTGAGAGACCAAAGCAAAAAGGAAGTTTTTTTTTAAATGCCAAGAGATTGTGTCAGAGTATGATTGAATAACCTGTGTCACATTTCCTGATGAGGAAAAGAAAGAGAAATGGCGAAGAGAAGCTAAGAGGAAGTGGGTTCAACGTATTTTCAGCGAGTTTAGATTTCACCTGCACGTATACAACATGACCAATGGCAGAGTTGTAGATAATGTAAAAACCTGCTGGTCGAGTTTGTGGGACTTACCAATTTGGAAGAAAAACGTACATTTACAGAGATATCTGTGAAATTGATAACAAGAACCTTTTATTCCAACAGGGGGACAAAATGCTTTAGTATAGTGGTAGATGTAGTGTTTTAAAAGGGATCTACACCAGATGTAGTCCCTCATAACAAGAACTGACCTACAACAAAATGTTTAACAAAATGTGGAGATACAATTTCATACAGTTATAATAACATCTTTACACTTGTTTGTTATAAACAAATACCAAAAATGTAAGTATATGGTTTAGACAGGACATGCCTGTATTTGCACTAACACCTCATATACTCTCAAGTATCATGGATACATACTCATGTTTACAAAAAATATATCTTGTAAAGCTTATATATATATATATATATATAAATAATTTTCTCCCTATTTCTCTCCGTTTATTTTCACCACAGGTCTGGCTCCACCCAGACAATCTTCCTCTGCTCCTCCCAGATGATGGTGCGGAGGCTGGTCAGCAGGGAGTTCTGGTCACACCAGGAGTCTGGAGCCATGCTACGATACAGACACGGCAGCTTGTCCAGCAGCGGCTCCTCGCTCTTTGAACATGCCAGCAGCTGTTCCTCCGTCTGGCCATTACGCTGCAGCTTTGACCTGCAAAACAAACAAAAAAAATTAAAAAGGAGCATCGAGGTTAGAACTCGTAATATGACATAATTTCCCTGCCGTTCCTTAATGCGGTGTTCAGATTAAACGTGATAATTCTGCTGAAAATTCAAGACATTTTTAAAAGCGTCTGTTGAAGAAATACTCAGCTGTCAATGACACTGTACATCAGGGGAAGTGGTTTTTAATTTTAAGTAAGACGCAACTCTGAACTGAACCATGAGGTCTTCCTGAACTTCAATTCTTGCCAAAAATCCTTAGTTTGAGTTTAACTTTGACTGGACCATCCTAATACATAAGTATATCTTAATCTAAACCATTTCATTGTATCTTTGGCTGTATGTTTAGGTTAATTTTCGTGCAGGAAGATGAGAACCAAGTGATTTTTTAGTGTCGCGTATCATTCCTTCCTAATCTGTAAGGCATTTAGCTCCATCCACCGTCCCATCAACAATGACTGGCTTCCTTAACCCTGAGGAAAGAAATCCCATGTTTTACCATTGACATGCTGTTTTCAGGGGTAAAGCTGAAGTGCTTTTCTCCACATATAGCATTTTACACATGGGTCAAAAAGCTTAAGTGTGGACTCATCAGACCAGCACACCTTCTTCCACCTATTCGCTGTGTTGTTGCAAACGACTTAGAATTTGTAAAAATGCATGACGGTTAGGTGTTCTGTATACAGATAATCTTCCTAATCTTATCCTCCTCTTGACTATTTCTCTGCTTAATGCTTTTCTAACCTGTTCTTTCAGTTTAAGTAGAGGATTATAGTTTAGTAGATTTACAGTTGTGCCACCCTCGGTGATTGGGTTATTGTTGCATAACCTAAACCTGCTTTAAACGTCTAATTATTTTTAAACCTGACCGCTCCTTGGTTTTCATGTTGCTCACTAATGTTCTCCAACAAACTTCTGAGGCCTCTACAGATCAGCTCCATTTATAATGATATTCAATTTCACATAGGTGGAATCGTCTAACTAATTTGGTGTCTTCTAAAGGCAATTGCACTGGGTTTTATGGGAGCAAAGGGGGATGAATACAAATGAATGTCTCGCTTATCAGATAATTTATTGAAAAAAAAACATACCAAAAACCATGAATGGTGTTACTTCCACTTCAGAGCTAAGCACCACTCTGTGTTGGTCAATCATCATTATGAGATCCAGATAAGATAGATTGTGAAAAAGTTCGAGTGGTGTGAAAGCTTAATGGCTTCCGAGAAGAATAATGACAAACTTACTTTAGTTTACGTGCATTGCGCGCAGATATGCCAATGAAGATGATAACTGGAAAGATCTCGGAGCGGTGCAGCCGACGCACACAGTCCAGGCCTAATGGCAGCACACAGTGAAGGCCCTGAGAAAAGAGGGGGGTAGCAAAATATACGGTTAAATCAGTACGATTGTCACGCTGCTAGGATGTCTTTACAGTTAAACCTGTCAAATGGAGACTGCCTGCTTGTACTTCGTTGTTTAGAGGTTTTAGTCTCAAGTAAAACCATAGCAAGTCAACAAGCTGGAGATCTGTATACATAAAGATAGCTAAATAATTCATAAATATGCGTTATTTTTCTGAAATCGTTGTGCAAACACATTAAACTTAATTTCACAGATTTAATTCAAAATTTTTAAACATAAATAAACATGCTAAAACATGTGGGGTGTTCTGACCTTATTCGTGATCTTTTCAACACTTTGAAGGGTGTAGCATTGGTTTCCACCAGGCTCAACCTCCTCTAGAATCTCAGACCTCTGGAGCAGAGCAGCATGATCGCTGGAAGTCAGCACCTCTGAAGGGAAAAGGGACGGATCACATCAGATAACAAATAAAAATCACATACAAATAAAAACACTCTGCCGGTAAGTCCTAATCAGTAATTATTTAATGTCCACATGTCTTTCACTACATGTTCTTGTTCGTCGTCGTTGTAATGATCAAACTTTCCCACAAAGATCAACAAACATTTAATTTACACCACTACAAGGAACACATGGCACACATTTACTATTTATAGCTGCTGTGATTTTTTTTTTTGTTTAAATAAATATTTACCTACTGACTTCATTTCCTTCCTGGATTATAGTTACAGACAAAAACCATAAAATAGTTACTCCTGTCCAATAAGAGACCAGATTGTTTATACAGCTAGCCAGACTCACCATCATTTCAGTGTAAAGTTGGAAGCGGAGGAGGAGACGAATCAGTAATCTCACCAATAAAATATGTTATTTCAACAGAACATAGGGTGCGTTACAAATGGATTCGTGCCCTGTAAACTTCTTCACACGTTGCTGTGTTACACACACAAACCTCATTGTATGTTAATGGATTTTATGTCATAAACACACTAAGAAACACAAAGTACTGCATGATTGTGTAGCGGAAAGAAAATGTAATGTTTTTTGAAAATGTATCATTTTAAAACTGAAAAGTGGGGTGTGTGTTTGAATTCAGCTCTCTTTACTCTGATACCCCTAAATATATTACAGTGAACCTGAGTGCCTTCAGAAGTCATCTAGTCACAGTCGACTAGTGTGTATTTCAATGCAGACTGCATGGTGAATTGCTGGATTCTGTTTTTTTTTTCAGAAAAAAATAGAGAATCAACAGCATCATCAACACCAACATGTACAGCAAATAAATTGGCAACAAATTTGTATGGTAGAAGTGCAAACCTAACATGACATCTCTGTCCACCTAAACTGAAGGGACAGCCAAGGAGAACATGAGTCAAAAGAAGAGCTCAGATCTGGACAACCATAACAGGGTCCTCCTAAACTCTGCCTAAAGCTACGCAGGTAAAACAGCAAGCATGTAGGAAAAATACTTTGGTCAGATGAGACCAAAACTGAACCTTTGCATCAACGTTCACATTTCTATGTGAAGGCAAATTAACAATGTACATCCCCCTGAATACGTGCACATTGGGATTTGGTGGTGGCCGCATCATGCAGCAGCTATGATTTTCTTCAGGGGTATTCAGAGCTGATGGGAAGATGGGCAGAGCTAAACACAGGGCAATCCTGGAAGAAAACCTTTTAGTGGCAGGAAGAAGGCTTTAGATTAGGGTAAAGGTTCACCATACAGGAGGACAGCACTGACTTTGACAAGGTGGTTCTACAAAGTACTGATGCAGGAGGGGTGAATTTATATGTTCTCCCCACTTACACATAAAATCACAAAAAATCACAACAAAGTGCATGGAGGTTGATGACTGTAAAATAACAACATTAATATTTTTATGTGTTAAGGTTTCAAACTCTTGCGTCATCTTTTCACATGACTACATTGACATTGCTAGATAAGTCGGCCGATAAGAATGTAGCATTTCTCACCAGGCTCACAGAGTTGGAAGCCCTGCCAACTGGCCAGCTTCTTGTCCAGCATGCGTCCCAGTATCGTGGGCAGCAGCAGGATAGGCCTGCAGACTGGTGGGAAATGTGGCGTAACCAGCGTGTAGGGCATGAGGGTTACACAGCTTTTGGACGGAGGCGGAGGACCTACAGATGTGGAGAAACAGGGGCAGATTTTTATCAAGACTGAATACTGCAACAAAAAAAGTAGCAGGAAAAATGAGTAATTGACTTAGTGTACTGTACCTGACTCTGTGCTTTTGGTGTTTTCCTCCTCCACGCTGACCCACAGAGGGTTCCTTCCTTGGCGCCCTGTGCTGACAATCCTGACCACCTTCTGTTCACTCTGGGTGGCCAGTCGTCCAAACTGTAATGAGGACAGCTTTTCCATGAATACTTAAAATGCTGATCACATGGTTGGTCAGATTGTGTCAAGATTTGTTTACTACCTTTTGGCACTTTTTTGACTGAAAGCTCATATCTTCAATTGTTTGAATCAAAAGTCTCTGTGCCCTGTGACACAGATATAAATATGTTAATACTACCTACGTTTTATTGTCTATTATGACTTACCAGAGGCTCAAAGCAGTGCACCAACCTGTAATAATTGGGTACTGTTCCACCATTTAGGTCCAGCTGCTGGCATGGGTGAACTTGGCTTGCGTACCACAGATCCTCACTACCAGCAGGTCGAGTGTTTGTTACGTGTAGGATATCATTGCACGACACGGCCAGGGTCCCGCTGGCACCAGCAGGAAGGGATAAATTGACCCGAATGTAAAAGGAGTCTCCTGACGACGTCTCGCTGTCCTGCAGCTGTTGCAGCAACGCCTCGTAGTCTGTGCAGAATGACAACAACACTTAAGTTCACTGCGACGCCATGTGGCCTTCGTTGCATGTCCATAGTCTGAGCATAATGCAGATCATTTTTGTTATTTGTTTTGTCCTGTTATGACATACAGACCAACTACTTTACCAAACAGAAATGAGAAATATTGCATCTGCTTTGCCTACAAAGCTCAGTGTTTCTTTCAATTCTTTTCTCTCTTTGGGATTAGATAAAGTCATCATATTGCCAAAAGTATTTGTCCATTTGTTTTCACACACAGACGAAGTTGAGAGAAATCCAAATCTTAATGCATACTGTAGGGTTTAATATGATTTGAACACCCTATGCAGCAATTACAAGTTCTGGGAAGACTTTCCACAAGGTTTAGAACGGTATTAGTGAGATCTGGCTTGCACTCTCTGCTCTAATTCAATTCCAAAAGTTTTCTGTCAGGTTAAGGTCAAGACTTTTAGGAGGACACACGTTCTTCCACCTTAGAATTGCTCATATGTGTATTTGTGGAGCTTGTTTGTCTATAGATGTACAGTCCTGTTGGAACAGGACTTGACTTTCCTCCAACTGTTCCCACGTAGTTTGGAGCATGGAATTGTCCAAAATGGCTCAGTATGTTATAGTAGACTTCATTTCACTCAAACTATAGGGGTTTAGTCAAACATCTGAAAATCAGTCTCCACACCATAAGCCTCTCTACTTTAAACTTTAAACCTGACAAAATGCAGTCAGCCATGTAACATTCTCCTGACACCAACCAAACCCAGACTCATTCCCTGAATCATCAGATGCACGGACAAAATTCGTTGCTCCAGAGAACATATTGCCACTGCTCTAGAGTCCAGTTGTGGCATACTTTACACAACTTTATCTGGCTTTTTGTATTGTCATTACAATGACTTGGACACATCTACTCTACCATGTAAACTGAAATCATTAAGCTCTCTGTTTACTGCTCTGGACCCAATCTGAGGTAATGTGAATTTTGGAGGATGGTACCTACTTGGCAACTAAAGCATCCGCTAAACCCACTCTGTGATTTTACATTGAATACCACTTTATGGCTGAGCTTGTGTCATTGTGTCATTCTTAATTACTTCCACTGTGCTATGATTCTTCTAGATGACTATGAAAGATTTATGAGCAAACAGATTACAGATCTTGTCTTAGTGGGTAGTGGCACACCTCACTTTACTGTGTCCCTGAAAGTGACCCATTCTTACACAAATATTGGTAAGGGCAGTCTGCATGGTGAATTTCTGGATTTTAAATACCAGCTTATTGGAACATCTGAATCTGATGACTGGATTAATATTTATGGCAAGATAATGCATTTCTGGTATATCCTGTTAGAAGAGCTCACAAGGTTTAGCAGCAGCTGACACTGAATGATCTGAGTCTACCGACTCCTTATGACCAGAAACAAGCCTCCGATTCATTAATCAAAGATATGAAGAATACAGAACAAACCAATAAACAATATGGTTGCTTTTTGGAAAATGTGAAAAAATTTAATATTGGAAGATTGGAAGTACTGTAGATGGCTTGCTTGACTGTCTGAAAATCCAAAGCATTTTCATTTAAGGCAAACTGCATGGGAATCAGAGCTTTTTAAGGCTCGAATTTTCAACAAATTGGTCATTCAATACCATTTGCAAGACTTTCTTTTTGTAACTCTGTGATTCCATTACTCTACGTAGATACATTCCAGCAGCTTTGTTTGTTCTTGGGAATGAGAATCTGAGCCGTAATCTCAAGAAAATCCCCTTCCTCATGGCTTACATTATTCCATTATTGCTTACTAACTGTGAAAAAGATAACACTAGATGCACGGCAGCACTGCTACTGGCTTGTGTTAGTCTTGTCCATGCTGTGAGACATACCATTTTGTCTGGGACGGAGGGATAGGTGACAGAAGCCTGTAACCTGGCTGAGAGCCCATGTAGCTTCTTCTAGAGTGGAGTCCTCCAGTACCATCTTCAGTGCCTTGTTGTTTTGCTCATATTTGACCTGCAGAACAACAGCATGATAAGGATTATATTATTTTTAATACAGGTAAACTCATTATCTTTTTTTCTCAACACACTCACCTCCACAATCTGGGCCCCGAGGCTGATACCAACAGCGTGGGCAGCGCTCCCTTCAGTCACCCGATGCACAAACACTCCAGATTTGTTTCCTCCTACGACTGAGAGCTGGCTGAGTAGCGCCTCACAGTGGAGGGATATGCTGAGAACACGGCCGTTGACGCGGATTGCTTTTGGACGAGAACGAACCAGGAAGGGAGGAACTGATGATCTTGAGAGGCTGAGGAGTTAGAAAATAGGATTTGAGTTCCAATGTTTCACTTCATTCAGTGAAAATGTTGTTGTTTTAAATATCTTGTTTAAAGGTAAATGCTTTATCTATTACAAATACAACTACTACAACACACTAGATTGCTTATGCTTGAGACTTAGCTCAAAATTAAAGAAGTAGGAGCTTTCATTTTTAAAATGCATCCTGTTCTGAGAATGAATTGCACTCATTCCGATAGACAGTTTAGACTTTATCCGTTTTTTAAATCTATTCTTAGTTGTTCACAGGACTGTTTTTTTTTTTCGTTTTACGATTTACCGTTTGTCACCATTCACTGGCTTTCTTCTTCAGGTAACACTATTTATAAATCCAGGCTGTACTTAATAATACCCGACAGTTTTCCTTTTTTAAGTGTGCTCCTCACCAGACAGATTTGGAGTCATGAGAAGAGGAAGGTTCGGGCTTTTGCTCGTCTTCACTCGCTGCTGAACAAAAGAGAGGCTGTGAGATGAACTGGCACTGACTGGTTTCCCTGCCAATAATATGCCAGAGTTAATGTATCACTTTTAGGTACTGACAAATGCTTAGCTTTAAACAATAAGTAATGAAGGTACATCAACTCAGCAAACAACCAAACACTGAAAATAGCTCACAGTAAGGAAGTTCTTGCCTCTACATACCATCAGAAAGGAACACAAAGTCATCCAGCAGAGATTCCGTGTCTGCAGGTTCCGAACTGCATGAGTCATTAAGAACAAACAAGGATGAATTTTGAAGACCTGTACTCACTCATTCCTGAACAACTTCTGAGCCCTTCCAAAAATAACTGAGATGAAATCATGCAACAGCACAACACTGGAGTTATAATTATGGGCTTGGGATGACAAAGCACATTCCTGGCAATTATTTTAACACTTAACATTCCCTCAAGCTACAGGAAGAAAAATATTAATAAGAATGATAAAAATAAAGGGTTTAGAATAGTACAAACAGACAGCTCCACAACTTTTGCTTGCCTTAATGATTGTACAACATGCACCTCACATTCCTGTGAGTTAATAACCCACCTAAAACTCCAGTGACAAAAGCAGTAAAAAAAGTTTGAACTGGAAATAATGTACTGTAAATGCAAAAGAATAAAAATAAAGTAACATACACAGCAATCAAATACACAAACACACCTGCTGTCTGTATGCAAAACGTCCTGTCTTCGACGTAGAGACTCAGGACTTGGTGGCTCGACACCTTTGGATCGGACACTGGTGGGCAAAGCATCTTCTGACTAAAGGTTAAAATCAAGAGAGCAGAAATAAATAAAAAGCACTTATATCACTGACCTTTCTCAGATTCTGTTGGAATTTTGCATGCGAATGCTGTCTAGGTATTTTAAATGCAACATCAATTTTTGTTTAACTTCCTGATGCTCTTTAAGAAAATTAGTGGCAACCACTTGCCTTCAAAAGTCATATAACTAGTAAATAGTGTCCACTAGTGAGCAATATATCTGCAGTATAGATTAAGTCGTACTGTCAAGGTCTCCTATGTTAGTTAGAAAAATAAGTGAATTCATGGCTTTACCTTACAATTACAAACTTTGTGTGTGCCTGTTACATAAAGTTGCAATAAGTCTGATAAAATTTAAGGAATAGATCGTTTTATGAAGCACTGTTAACTACTAAAGCATAATTTTCATCATTAGCACATTTTTTTCTTGAATAGAAACCGATCTCACACAGTTACATACTTCTGAAGTACACAAACTCAGGGACATGGGGTTAAGTGCATCCATGCGCCGTAGTCTTCGTCGAACTGGAAGCAGACATTCTTCAGAGCTGGAAGTTGTGCTCTCCCAGCTGATCTCCTTCAATTCCAACCCAAAGGGATTGATAACGTTATTTCTGCATCTATTGTGCTTGTGTGTGTGTGTACAGTATTTGGTCATTTATGAGTTTTAAAAAAAACATACATTGGATCTCCACAGTTTGTTTCTAGGGCTCCGCTTTGCCTGAAGGATGAAGATGGCTTCCTGGAGCTCCACCAGCTGACTCCTCAATGTGTCCTTCTCAGCCAGGATGCGAGCGATCGTGGCTTGGGCATCGTCTCTGGACTGGTAGGACTACACACAGAGAAAGAAGTTAAATTAATCAAAAGCCACTCAGTTAACACAAATGGCATTCAAACACCTTGTTGACTCGGTTGGACCACATTCCTGACTCATCTAGAACAGGCAACATCTCGATAATCGCCATGGAAAAACTGGTTATGTGAATAATGTGAATGGCAGGTTGCTGTTAGTGTCACATTTCCTTTTTTTAATTCCATTTTAAACACCAACGATACATTATAAAAATGTGGTATGAAAAGTAGTAATTCACCGAAAATTTCAAAGTAGGAATAATTTAGCTTTTATTTGTTTTGTAAACTATTTAGTTAGATGTGATCTGATTATAGGACAACGTTTTCAGCATATATTTAAATGACATACAAAATATGATACAGTGTTTGTAATCAGATACACATTTAAAAAAAAGATGACGGTGAAGATTTTCTTTGGAGAAGCAATTTTTTATTCAACTAGATGACATAGTCCAGCAGAAATTGACATTTTATTACAACCAGGACCTGACAGAAAAAAAAAGTGGGTTCTATGGCTGATAATGCTTCAGGATGCAGCTTTATGACACCTGACCGTTTCTGATGTGTGGGAGTAATTGTGCTTCTAAATTTTTCTTAGAGCAGAGTTGGAATTATGAATAGCAGCCACATGACCTCATGGGAATAAAATGTGCAGCAAAGCATTATTTTCATGCAAATTATAACCCACACCTTTCTGCTCTGAGAAATGTATTTTAGAAGTGAACCTATCTAGTGTTCCTCATCAAAAAGGCAAAAAAAATAAAATAAAAAAATCAGCTTAGAGCAAGAAGTTAATGCAAGCATAAAACACGCAAACAACGAAGAGAAACAAACAAAACAAAAAAACAGGTTGATTCCTGATTTTACTGGTATGTTGCTTTTACTCAATTTTTATCTATTGCATGCTTAGGGGTGTTTGCACCGAGTATCGCAGCGATTTCCCAATGTTTTGAACCTGTCCACTAATATAAACGTTCCGATTCGGATTTGTGAGGAAACAAGAAAAAAATCATGATTTCAGATCTGTTCCAGTCAAACATTGCTGATGAAATATAAAACGAAAGGACACAGCTTGAAAAAAATGTAGCCAAATTAAGGGGTGGATTCGGAGGAATAGTCACCTACCTGGTCCCTCTCTACCTGAAGTTCCTTCATCTGGCTCTGGACCAAAGTGCTCTTCTGCTGGTGCATTTTACAGTCCAGAGAAAGCTGCTGCACCTGAAGGCTCAGAGCCTCCGTTTGATTCAGTAGCTGAAGAAATACACATGACTATATTAAAAAAAATATGCAAAATTTCAAAAGAAAGAACGCATTTACTTGACAGTTGACATGTAATGCACGGTACGTACAGTATAAAAAACATCTTCCGTTCAAAATGTTCCTCTGGTTGAGGAACATGAGGAACATCCTTATATACGTCATGGTTAGCTTTGTAAATGGAAATCTAAAAGGGGACTTTCTGTTGGCAATGTTCGGCTGAATTTGCATGCTTGTTCCTGATCCACAATGATCGCATACAAACCCCTTGTTTTTCTCTGAGCAGCTTCTCATTCTCTTCTCTGTAGCTCTTCAGGTGTTCTGCCAGCTCCACCTGACTGTCAATGGCCTCCGCCAGGTCGTGTACCAGGATGTCCTTATGAGCCTGACATGTGGGAGCAGACAAGAAGAGATCATGAAGAGGTATTGATCCTTTCTCTGTCTAAAGTTGTGTTAGGAAAACTGACACTACTCAATGACCACGGTGATGCAGGTTTCTGACCTCCTCTTGCAGCTGAGGGGTCTGAGAAGAAGATGCACTTCGGAGGGAACGCTGTTTGTGGAACTCATTCTCCATCTGAATGCTCTGTAGATCGGTCTGCAGCTGATATACCTGCCATTACAGAGGACAAATAAATGCTATGAACCATTGTGATGCAATAAAAAAAAAAACAGGTCTGTTTTACATCCCAAGGTGCTGTCTGTTTTTTGTTGTTTTTTTGTAATAAAAACACTAGGGAATAAAAAATAAGAATAACAAAAACAGAAAAATAAACAATTAATTTAATAAAATTAAGGAAAAAGAATGTACACCAGCGTGTAATGTAGTTAACAGAGGTCATGTTGGTTAGAACAATGGTGGAAATGCATTTGCTTTAATGATTTAATTGGAAGACACTTGAAGTGGGGAAATAATCTAAGCAATTATTTTATGTTTTCTGATAAGAGGCTCAAAGAGAGATAAGTAAAAGAAGAAGATAATGGTGGATAGGACAAAGAAAAAGAAGACACATTGAACTGGTATAAAAAACATTTTCAACACAATACAAACAATTCATTTCCTTACAGTAGATACAGCTATGTTAAATAAATATAAACCCAAACTAAAGTTGTAATGAAAGTAAGATTGAATGAAGACAAAAATTATTTCAGAAAAACATTAAATAAAAGTCAGCTAAATACCTATTCAAACACCATATTACTGCTTTTATCTAGGTGACATCAGGCCATATGGTCCACCCTTTGGCAATCATTGACCAATCAAATCAAATGTTTTGTTTTTTTCAAGAACACTTATGCCAAAAATCGGAAATCTTTTGCGAACACTGTCTGTACAAAATTAAAAGGCTAGGAGGCTTATACCTTAAGTGGTTACTCTTATTTGATGGCCCAGTTTACCTGATCTCACTCTACTTAGTAGTATTTTATTATCATCATCTTCTTGTGATGTCCTGTGATGATCTGACAGACCTAAACTCGTTTATCTGTGACCCACAGTGTGGTTTTTGACTACAACTTTGGAACATAATTGCTTTAGAATGTCATTTTTATATATAAAATACCCTAACTGTTGTTATATAGTATATGCTATACATGAAAATAAATACTTACAGTGTATCCATAGGGGAATGTTTTTTTCTCAAAATTTCATTCAATAAAATATTTCCGATATAGGACGATCTGGCAAATTTACATTGGTCGGCCAGTCCACTTGGTAGCACCACTGGTTTTGCTATTTGAAAATACTTTGTGAATGCGATCTACTGTGCTACTGTGTTACCTAAATGGTAGTAGTCATAATTCAGAGTGGAAAATATCTCTCTTAGATAGCAAAACAGCTGATGGGTTTTGTTAAGTGTGAGCTGAGTCACTACACATTCTCCTACCCACCTTTTGTTTCTGCAGTTCACTTACAGAGCATTACAATTGTTCCATCCTTGAAATGCAACTGCATAACTACCCCCAGCTGTTTTAACAAGCTTTGTTTTAACAACAAACATTGTTGATGTAATCTGCCTGGTTGGAGGAGTAACCGTTATAAACACTTTGGGTTTACTGGTTGGTTTGTTGATGAACCTGATATCAAGACCTACTTCTATGTAAAAAGATTTATTCCTGTAATAGTAGTTGTAGTAATAGCATCAACAACTGCTCATAGAGCCTTTAATGACTTCACTGACAAACTAGACTGTGAGGTTTCCTAGTATAGAAAAAAAAAAATCAGACATCAAAGAAGATCCCTTAGTCATATTTCCTGATTATGACATTAAAACTAAACTACTCATAGAGCATAATTAGCTCATTTCCTTTTAAAGTAAAACTTAACTGATGAAGAGATTTTTTTACGATGAGAATAAAGAATCAATTAAAAAAAAACATATTTCCTACAGAACTTATTTCTTTTGGTTCAGATAGATTTGGCAATACAGAATAAATAAATAAATAAATGAAAAAAAAGTTTTATATATTCTCCTCGGCAAATGATTCCTATCTGGATAGAATATTTGCATATACATGTGGTCTCAAACATGATATAAGCTTGTGTTTTAAAACTTTCTTCACATATCCAAAAACATTAAGTTAAACTTAAAATAGTTTCACATTATATGTCTAATCCAGGGGCCGTATTCACAAAGACTTTTATCTTACTCCTAACTCCAGCTAAAAGGTCTTACGTAGGGGTTGTCGTCTAAAACCTATTCACAAACGCACTAAGAGCTACTTTTACGTAGGACAAATTCCTAAACGTAAGATAAGATTGACGTCCCGTTGCTATGGAAAACGTCATTTCATATGTATGAGTAAATAGACGGACAGCAGTGTGATTGGTTGTATAATGACACGTGTGAAACGAGGAAATGGAACATTTCAATGTCGATAAAAGCCTAATTATGAAAAGCGCAAATAGAAGAAATAATGCACGATGACATCTTTGTGTCAGCCACGAGACTCACACTTCATACAACATACACACAATAGCCTACTTACAGAGAGGGTGAAGTTTAAAAACGAAAAAAAGTTAAATGCATCATATTATGTTACAGATTGCCGTCCTAACTGGGATAAGCTCCAGCTATAACACTATACACGACGTAGCCGGGTATCTAACAAAACGGAGATATTTTTCTACGGTTTAGCCTGTCACCCACACGTAACCGGAAATTTTCGGCACCAAAAACGAATCTTTTCAAAAAATCCGGCCAAAGTGGAGATTTGCGTTTTCTCCGTTTTCTGTATATCTGCGTGTGGACGGTTGAAAACGGAGTTTTAAGAACCGTAACGTCACTACCCGCAACAAAAAATGCTCCAACATCACTTGTGCGACCTGTGTTTACTCTAAAAAAACCCAGCTTTTATGGCCTCAGAGCTGTGTTGGTATCATCCATTGTTAAAGCACGTTTTGTTTGTTTGCTTTTATAAGCTCTATCACTGCTTCGTACTGAAGATAATGGGAAGAAAGTTAATCTTAGCGGATAGTATTTGGGAGAACTACTGTCCCGTAGGGCTACTGCTTTGTCTATGAATGTGCTGAAAAACGCATTTCTCCGGTTACGTGGATGGAGATTTTTTTTTTTCAACGAGAGGAGGAAAATCTTCGTTTAAAAAAAAAAACCCGGCTACTTTTGTACATTGTCGGTATTGTTTGGTCAATTCAGAATCATCCAGTGTCCAACACATTGCGTCCAGCTTTGTGAATAGGTCTTAGGGAGTTAGGAGTCCTCTTGACTTCTTTTAAGAACTCCCAGATTAGGAGCTACTTTTAGGCCTCAAAGTGGTTGTGAATTACTTTTATCTTATTTGTGCCTCAGCTGTCTTCAAGAAGAAACAAGTTACTGTTACTAGATAGAAACTGATCTGAAATTCAGTCTTATACCAGTGATGAGTACTTCTTGGTCTTCCAGTTGTGCTTTTAATATATTTATTATATTATATTATTATTTCTTATGCAGCAAGCTTTACCTGGATTGGCAAAAAGTAATGTTGACACTGTTTAAAGCTGTCATAGCAAAAAGGGGGTCGTTGAAAAAAGGAAAGTAAATTAATCCCTCTTAAATCTCTGGATTAACAATCTAAAATGAATACTGGATACAATCTTTTTTATTAGAAGGCAGTAACACCTGCAGGTTTAGATCGTGGAGCCTCCCATTCATAGCCGATTTCTCCTCAATGGCTGCAGTGTAGCGGATGTACAAATCGCATTTCTCGTCCTTCAGCTTGGTGACTTCCCGTTGCAGAGAACTCAAGTGTCTCTGCAAACGTTCGTTTTCAGTCTGTAGGAGCCTGGACTTCTCTTCCTGCTCCAAGAGCTGTCTGAGCTCTGAATCCAGGGAGGAGCAGCGTACACTCATCTTGCCAGCCTCGTTTCGGGCCTCCTGCAACTCCGTCTGCATCCCGGTTACCGCTCTGATGAGGTACTCAGTCAGCTCTGAGTACTTAATCAGACCTGTAAGGACGGAAATGCAGGTGAGTTAAGCTGTAAAAGATAAAAGGACACTCTGAATGTCACGGAAGATGTTTTAGGACACTGACCACTGAATCTCGAGGGCTCCGTGCTGGGCTGGCGTCCCGTCACTTGGGTGTAGAGGGTTGGATAATGGATCATCAGGCCCTCTAGCAGAGCTATAGCTCCATTCCTTCCATGGGTCCTTAGCAGATCCAACATGTAGCCTAAAAGGTCATATAGTTTTCATAACACTAAATATATCTTTACTAAAATGTATGCAGCTCTGAATATTCTATAAATAGTAAGAAGATACTGGAATAACTATATTATTTTTTGTCTAACTCGATGTGTAGTGCTGTAATAAATGAGTCATGTTCTAAAAGAATCCTTCCATTTTTGCTTGGTTTTGAACCACTACGATCATCAAACAGATGCCAATTTCATTTAGTGCGGGGGACAGGCTATCCACACGAATTTGGCCCTATATATGAAGTAATACCCGCCCTTGTAAAATTATTATCTGTGATTAATACATTTTGGGATATCTGAATTTAATTATGTACGCCACAGTCAGGTCTGACTACTGTAAGTTGGATTGAAGAAATTATTTGGATAAAACCTGCCGGACAACATGAAATTGGCCACAAAACACTTGTTAAGCATATCACGCCCTTGAAAAAAGGAATCAAAGAAGATAAGATATGAAAGAAAGATAAGACATAAAGTCATTGACATCTATCAATTTGAAAAATTTTGAAAAATGTTCTAATGATTGGCAAGCCAACCAAAATTACTCTAGCTCATCCAGTAACAATCCGACAACATTCAAAGAATAGCAACACTCTTTTGCGTCACTTGAGGTCAGTGTTCAGGATTTGAACAACAACAACAATAAAACAACTCTTTCAAAGATGACTAAAAGTCATCCATGATAGAAGTTCTGAGGTGAAAACCACCTCTGACCAAATAAACCAAAATAAACATCCTAAAAAACAACAGAAACAGGTTTTGGAGGGGTCTTATCAAAGTATAGACTATAATGGAGATGCTGTGGTGTGACATTTCAGATTCAATGTTCTGCAAAGAAGACCGAGCCATAATTCCTGACCAATGATGTAAAAAAACTCATTGCTGGTTATCTCAAATTATTGATGGCAGCTGCTGCCACCCAAGGTGCCAGAACCAGTTATTAGGTTTGGATGGCATTTACTTTTCACATATATTCAGGTTTGTTTGAATAGTTCTCAAGACATCCTTTGAAGGCGGATTTTTACATTTACTTGGGTCAGCTTTGTCTGAGAGCTATGTTTGTTTGACGATCTGTCATTTTTAAAAAGGAACACAAAACAAACAAAAAACATCTGTAAGCTGGTTGGGAATCATTTTTCACAGCCCCATCTGTATCACACTGGTGGATTGGCTGATAAAAGATGACATATCAGAATCCATATTTCCATATTAACAAAATGCACAAACCTCTAGTAATTCTTATCATCTTGTCAGATCTGCATTTCTTTAAATAATCAAGCTAAAAACAGAAAATCTAGAGAGGAAGCTTACTTGTTCTCATGCAGCGATTAGTCAGGTTATGACAGGAAAGGATCTCGTCTTCATCCACCTCTGTGAGAACCTTGACCTGCCTCAGATACGGGATCAAGATGCACGGTCGGACCCCTAAGGAGATCCGGTGGCGGTTGTCATTGATCAGTTCCCACAGTTCCTCCTCGCTCATTTCCTTCAGGTTTGGACCCTCCAGAACACACTCCCCCGCCATCCTTTGTGTGTTTGTTCACTAGTGCATACACACAGCTGGAGCCGGTGAGGTGAGAACGAACACACACGCACACCTCTACAGCAGCTCAACAGACTGAGTGAAGGAGCCGGATAAAGCATGATTAAAAAGGCAGGTTTGTTTCCACCCCCTAGTGTTTATTTCAAGCATTCATCTGTGGGCGTGTAGGAAAACCCGTGTGACAACCTTCATGGTGCAGGTCAGCTGGAGGCTGAAAAATTCATCTGATCACGAAAACAGAGACAAAGGTTTTCGTACAGTGTCATATTCTAGGCACACTTTTAAAAACAATCAGCCAAACCAAGTGCTACTCTAAACACCTTTCATCCACACTCTTGGATGATGTTTATTTTTAAAGGCAAATTCAGCATCTTGTCGACTAATAGTAAACATCTGCTCTGCCATATTGAATGAGTTATAAAATTTGTTTTCAATAAATGTCTTTAGTTCAAGACAGGCACAGTAGACAACACTGGGAGTTAAGCTTAATCATTTCTAATCACATCGAGGTAAACGCAGATTTTGCACCACAGAGAGGAGCAAACACTGAGAGCTGCAGTGCAAAGTCCTCTTCCACGGGAGGAACTAATATTACCCGGACAAAGTGTTTTTCTAAGCCAAACACGTGTGGACTTAGTGTGTCATAAGGGAGGATGTATTCAAATTAACCCTGCTGTAAATGCTATATGTTGGAAACCCTTTTGTCAGTGAGCTGATATTATATAAGGAGGTGTAACAAAAGCTTTTAGAAACATCATTGTAAGTTGTTCTTTTTTGGTCACCTCAACAATCTATGCACCAATAAAAACATCTGCTGTTTGAAAGACAAAACTGATTTTAGTTTACAACAGGAATATGGCATCAGCACTCCCATACGAAAAGTCACTGACGATTTAAATTTCACAAGCCAGGGATGAATAACTCGGAGGATTCTCTTTTCTTATTTGCTGACAACCTAATTCTAAATCATATGACCCAAAATTCTGGAAAATGATTAGCCCTGATGATCTACCTCTTAGTAATTCAAACAGCAAATGTGGACTTTTCTAATAGGATATAAACACTTGTGAATAAAGGGAGCTTTATAATAAAAAAAATACATGGAAAAATACCTGAATCATCCTAAATGTGGTAACAGATAGATCATAGTCAGCTTCTGTCATTGTGAATCATGAACAAATGTTAGAATTCACAACTGTTAAAAAAAAAAAAATAAACTCTTAACAAGCAATCCAGTCTGAGAAATATTACAAAAACTGAATCAGTGCTTCATTGTTTTCAGGGAACTTTCAAGAATCACATAAGTATCAGTAAAAAACACTTGTGAATTCCCTAGAGCTTTATGTAAATCTTTATAGCTTTCCTTTTTTTTTTTACTCCAGGAAGTGGTTTATAATTTCGTATTTGGTCATTTAGTTATCCCCACCCCGGTTCTCAGGGTACTCTGCCTCCATGTTTTAGATTTGTCCTTGCTTTAACACACCTGCTTCAAATGATTGCAGTCCAGTAAAATAATAATCCATGAAATGAAATCTTGTGCTGAATCAGGGGGACATCTAAAAACTGCGTTGTTTTTTGAGAAGCATTAAGAAAAATATATATATTTTTAAATAGATTTCTACCTTGTTTTACTAAATTTCTTAAAACTGCATCATGTTTTTGTACAAGTCTTCACTGATCTGATCTGAACTGATACAGAATTACATACAATGGCCGATATGAACCTTATGGTATCCCTGTTATTCCCAGCTGGTATCCTGGAACATTATTAACTTTATTAATGGTTTTACTTAGAATTAATAGGTTTAGACAATAATTACATTAGTTTCCATGGTGCACAACATTGTTTGCAAGCGTTGCCTTTAGAGACTGCATAAGCAAATTTTGTTTTACAAATATATTGAACAACAACAAATACAGTCTGGCTGAAAAAAAGAAAGGTGCTCTATTAGAAGTATTTTTCAAACTCACTCCAAACATAATATATTTGTTTGTACATTCGGGTTCAGACTATATCTCTTTTTTTACCACTACCAGTGAGATACTCAACATATTAATGTAATGTTTGGTTCTTAAAAAGGTCCCAGTCGCAGAGAACTATCAAGCAAATATTAAAGGAATGGGACAACTTTCAAAAAGGAATGTAGGAGGTAACGGAAAGGAAATCATGGAGGCAAACACAGGGAGGTAATTGAAGGATTCAGTGGAGATGAGCACAAAGTGGAGGCTTGAATATACTGAGGGGTGGAGAGTGACATAGGAACCTGAGAAACTAATCAAGGGCTAAACAAATATTGGTGGGAGAAAGAGGGAGCAGAGGAAGATAAGGAGATGAATTGAAGCTGGGAAGAGAATAAGAATGGTAAGGAGCAAAAGAAAAGTAGACAAAGGGAAATAATTATACGGGTTTGAAGACTAAGCAAAAAGAAACAGTAATCCTAAATACAAAAAGTTAATAAAGCAAAAAAGAATTAAGAAAGGAATTAACTAAAAATGGTCAGATCTATGTTCAAAAGAAATATCAAAACTGACACAAATAAAAACGTAAATATCTCAAACACCCAAATATTATGACAAATAGCCATACAGCTGAAAGAGGAAGTATGTGAATAATCCAAATGAAAAGAAATACAAAGCCCGGTCAGTTTCTGTAATTATGTGTTTGTTAAATTATTGACATGATTTTCCTTGCTTAAAGACATTTTTGTGCCCGCAGGTTAACACTGATGATAACAGTTTGTTTAGGGCTTACCCTGAAGACACGAGCATGCATGAGGCTTTGTTTTGGCAAGCAGTTGCCGAGAGACATTTGAAGAGAAATCTAGTTCCACAGCATACCCCTCATCATTTTGAAAAGCCTTCACACGGCATTCACGCACAGTCTGCATGCCGCCATTAAGGACGTCATGTAGCAGCTTAGTTTCAGTGGAAACATATTTGGACCCAAGGTGTGGCTTAAGGAACTATTTTAAGAGTCCCGGCATTGTTACAAAAGAGACTCTTAAAACACGGTGGTGTTTCGAAAAACTTTTAGCTATCTAAGTATTTTTCTTTTTCATAACTAAACATCTGAAGAAGCTATTAAAATGTTTTCTTGTTTGATTAAATTGTTAATTCTTCACTTAATGTAGAGATGAAAAGCGAACTGCCTTCCCAGCACAAATTACTAACACGTACACAGATCAAACATGAGTGGATGAATTGTGAATACATTGAACTTTATTTCCTAAAGTAAATTACATATTGATGCCAAGGAGAAACCGAATCTCAATGAACTATATTCTTTTTTGTCTTTTGGTGTCTGAATCTTTAAATTAACATGCCGTTTCAAAACAGACATTTCAATTCAAACATTACAGGAGGAAAATAATAAAACCAGTTTTTTGGGTTTTTGCTCTTTAAGTTACATACCTTCCTTGTCCTCACTGATCTGTTTCAATCATTGCCTCACTCTAAGAACATTTACTTCTTATAGACTTTTATGTATGCCTCTGCTGCTTGTGTAACACACCGAAGCGCCCCCTGGTGCTGGGGGAAGTCCTCGCAGCTACGCTTCAAGACGTTGCTGTAATCCTCCAGGCGCTCCCTTTGGCTCTGGAGAGCAGGTTCGACTGTTTCGCTGCTGGATGAGAGTTTGTAGCTCCCATTGCAAACTTCCTGCAGCTTATTGTTTCGACTCTGCATAGCAAATAAGTAAGTTTGGTTCTGTAAAGAGGCGAAAAAAGAACAAGGGAAAGTGAAGCTGTTTGGTGCTTGTATATTTTTGAATATTTGCCACACACGTTACACAGCCTGATGAAACAATATGGCATTATCTCAATCCGTGGCTGTTAAGGTGTGGGGGAGGTAGTTAAAAAAAAATCTCCAATACTAATGCCAGGAAATCCATTTGAGTTGACTTGACGTAGGGAAAAAAACACTTTAAAATAAACTTTGTCACCACACCTTCATTGTGGCTATTGTGTAACATGCTGTGATTCATTCATTGTTTAAAGTCTAACACTTGACTGATGCAATTTTTCTGACTTAAAGAGGGCAATTGACTGGATTCATTTTACAGACAGTGAAGAGTAACACTTAGAAATACTTTCACAAACTATTTTAATCCATACAAAGAACGTGGAAGAAAATAATTCCCCTGTAGATTTACCATGTTTTTGTCATCCTGGAGGTTTACCAAGTCATTGCCTAGTTTTGTGCTGGTGCAGGACAGTTCAGTTAAGTGTTGCTTTTGCTGCTGAATCTTCTGAATTAGGATGGTTTTGCTGTTCTCAAGCTCCTTTGCTACCTGTTCACAATCTGCAACTTCCTGAGGAGACACATTTAAGAAAAAGATAAATTCCTTGTCTTTTTTCTGGATGTCGACAATCCATTTCTCTTACCATGAGTGTCTTTCGGATCTTCCTCTGCAGGTCCTCGCTGCAGCGCTTCAGCTCCTCCTTTGTGATATCTTTACGCCGATTTCGGACCATGGCATCCTTGCGCGTGTCAAGGTTTTCTCGTCGTGCCACAACTTTCTCACTTTCCCTCATCAACCACTCTTGGTGTTTCGTCAAGTGGCTGACTAGTAACTGCACAAATTTTGAGTCGGGTCCCAAACAGGAATAAAAGGTGCAAAAAAAATAAAAAAGAACTCATCATAAAGTATCATTGAATTCATTTAGCAACCTTTGTGATACAATGAAAACCTCTCCAGTGTGTTTACAACTTTTTGGTCCTACCAACCATCACTAGCACTTACCCCTGAGCCTGAAAGGTATCACACTTTTACAGAAAATTGATAAGCTGATTAAATTTGAGATTTCATATTAAAAGACAGTGTTGATACTGAACACAAGTGATACTTCAAATTATTTTTTAATATACAAAAGCTGATAGCACTCCATCTTTATTAAAAGGTGAATTCATTGATTTGTGGCCCACAATTTACAGACTGTGCTGCAAAAATGACCATTATGTTTGACATTTTTTTGACAGCATTAGTTTGCTGAGCTCTATCGACAGAAATCCTCCCTGCCTTTCAAAAAAGGTGGATACTTAATACTTTACAACAATATACAAGCAGAATGTTTAAGCTGCAATTACTTTTAGATGCCCACAGCAAATTTAGCTAGTAACTTTTGCACACCGTTATATAGTTCCACAGAGGTCTCAACATACCTTTGCTGGACCTTATAAAATGCCTAACATGACAGGCGGTAAATACAGCCACATCGTGGGAGTAATCATAAAAAACCCCAAAACTTTTACTATTACAAAGGCAATACCGTGGTTTTTAGATCGTTACCTCAAGATACAAACAGTAACATGACAAATCAGAATCACATTTTATTATCCCTCCTCATCATTGCATTAGGCTAACACATTTACCTCCATTCGATGTATCTCAGCCTTCATCTTCCTAACTTCTTCCTGGTTTACCTCTGAGTCAACCACTGACCGAGTCTCCCTTAAAATCTGGGTCTTCTTCTCCCAGAGCATGATCTGTTGCCTGTGGGTCATATGAGCCTTAAGTCAGCCTGAGCTACAATTATTTAAATATTTTGTCATTGACCTCATCAAAAATGTATTCATTTTTATTTTATAAATGTCTATAATTAAGGTCACAACCAGACTGTGATTAAAATGGCACTCACTTAGCCTCCAACAGACACTGGAGGAGATTCTCTTTTTCCTCCTGAGTTTTCTCGAGTTCCATTTGAATACTGGCAAACTCCTTTTCAAATTCCTAACAAAATTAAGTTTAAGTTAGTTCTTTTACGAATTTACGAAATGAGCATAAGCAACTATCAAACACAACCATGCCATGCCTTGAGTTTGTTTTGAAAGTCAGTCTCCATCTGCGTATTTTCCAGCTCCAGAGTCTCACTGTACTGTTTGTTGTTTTTCTTCAGCTTGCAAAGCTTCTCGAGGTCTCTCCTCAGTAACTTAGAGTTCTTGTCTAGCTCTGCCTGCTCTCGTTCCTCTTGTTTAGTCTGATCTGTTGGTGGTGAAATCACAGTTAGCGTTGTTTAGATAAGTACTTTAACACCCTGCGAATTTGCAAGTTCTCCCATTTAGAAATTATGAAAGGCTCTAAAATTCACATTGTCGGTGTATTTCCACTGTAAGAGACATTAGAAAAATCAGGAAATCACATTGTATGATTTTTAAAGAATTTGTTTGTACTTTATTACTACATATATGTATTTGAACAATCAGCAAGAATTCTGCCTTAAAAAAACTTATGTTATTCTGCCTTTTAAAAGTACACCTATACTCCACTTATTAATCTAAATTAGTAGCACCTGTCTGAGCTGTTTAAGACACCTGTCCCCCACAGTCAGTCAAACTCCAACTACTAGCATGGGCAAGACCAAAGAGCTGTCAAAAGACACCAGAGACAAAATTATTAACCTCCACAAGGCTAGAAGGGACTTCGGGGTAATTGCCAAGCAGGTCAACTGCTGGAGTAATTGTTAGAAAATGGAAGAGGCTAACAATGACTGTTAGTCTCACTTGGACTTGGGCTCAATGAAAGATCTCACCTCGTTGGGTATCACCGGTGATAAGAAAGGTGAGGAATCAGCCCAGAGCTACGCGGGAGGAACAGGTTCATGACATGGAGAGATCTGGGACCCAAATTTCAAAGGTTACTGTCGGTTTAAAATCATGCATTACACAGAAGGTTCTCCTGCTCAATTCATCACATGTCCAGGCCCATCTGAAGTTTGCCAATAACCATCTGGATGATCCAGAGGAGGCATGAGAGAAAGGGAAATAGAAATAGAACGTTTTGGTCTAAACTTCACTCACTGTGTTTAGGGGGAAAAAAAGGGTTGCGTCCCTTCTGAGAAGCATGGGGTTGGAAACATAAGATCGGTAAGAAGAATATCAAGGTTCTTGAGGCCTAGCCAGTCTCCAGA